>OU744323.1:35665000-36865000 GCA_916610235.2 Lasioglossum morio
CATTCACATCAGTCCGATAACTGGCGGTGTTTCTCGGTGCTCGTATATTTCCAAACCCTATTCCAATGATGTTGTAAAGGAGAGCTACCTAAGTTAGTTAAACAACCTAAGCTAATAGTTCACCGAAGGAGTGGTGGAGCCCTTAAAAACCTTTTTTTTTGTGCCACGCACAACAAGGAGCCGTCAACCCGCTCGAGAGATAATTCGGACAGTCATTCTCGGTTGCGGACTGTTTCACTTAAACCTGTTATCAGAGATTTGAGGCTTTCACTATCCGGCATCATACAATATTTGTTGTTGAGGCTTTCGGGTGTAAGCCGTGTCCTAAAGGAAGAAATTTCCCAACGTTTCACAAGCATTGCAGCCAGCTTCATCAGGGGATCTGAAGACACACTGATACCGTATCAGTCACATTGCTTGCGAAACGTTGGGAAATTTCTTCCTTTAGGACACAGCTTACTCCCGAAAGTCTGAACAACAAAAATTGTCTGGGTAACGTTATTGTGACGGACACTCGGAACTGACGTGTGTGAATCGACCTTTTTTGTTTCATGCCCTGGGAGGGTTTTTTTTCTTCCTTCCTGTATTACTGGGAACATCAGTAAGGCCCCATTCATTGACTCTTCTTACTAATTGTTATTCCGAGGGGGCCACAGCCTGTTCTTGGCTTCTCGTGTGTGAATCGACCTTAAAAGCGAAGATCGACGCGTTTCGTAGGTTCTATCGCAGCTGCGATGTAAACGTGCCCTTAGTCGCGTTGGAAGATCAATGTGCAAGATCAAGCGAGTCCGATCATTCGGCTAAGCGACACGCGACAAAAGTAGACGATGTAAGTTCGTTCGACTAACAGACACGGTATTGCTCAAGCCGCGTTTTGCATTGAATTTTACGGTCTGCTGGCGAGGAACGGCCTTTACCATTCCGCCTCGTGCAGCTCAGTCCTCGGCACCGCATACAAGCTGCTGTCGGGATTGCAGCCGTACCGCTCGTTCGGTAGATGTAAGGCCAGCTTTGCGCCATCGCCGTCCCTGTTACCGTCGCCGTCGCCGTCTGTTCTGGGGCTGTTCTGATTCAATTTCTGATTCTGATTCTGGTTCCCGGCTGGAACTGCCAAGGCCGTTGCGATCACGCCACTGGAACAGAATTTCCCGCGTTCCAGCATCCCCTGATACGGTCCAACGGTATCACCTATGTAGCAGTATCACCAATCATCGATTCAACTCGGTCGAATTTACAATCTCCATACCGTCGCAACGATTTCCGAACGAACCAACGGTGTTCCCTGTCGTTCACGAATATGGTCTATATGTATTTCCTTGCCCTATAAGACCGAGCGAGAATTCGCGACGACCATTTCAAACAATTCAAACTCCTTGCATTGTTACATCGAGTCGGAATCTTTACGAACATATTGCATAGAATCTATTAAATATGTATGTTACGAATAGATTATCTTTATGACAAAATCGAAACTGTTCGCATCAATTGTAAGAAACGTGAGCCAAAGAATTTCTCGATTTTCTCGTTCCGCCTATGGAATTCTGTGTTGCGATTGTACGGGGTGTTTTTAGAACGTGAACGGAAACGTACCCCAGCGATGGTTCGTGGTTGACTAGGATGCTACCGCATGGATTAGACGCTGGCTCGTCCAGGGCTAGCAACCACCGCTGCATGCTCTATCCTAGTGCCCGACAGTCGACTAACAGTGCACGCTATCATTCTCGGCTTCCTCGGCTTTCACCGACATCGCAATGTCCCTGTTCCCGTTGTTCGACGGCGCTCCTGCGAATCCCAAATAAAGTCCAAACAAAATAAATTTCAACGGTCGAGCGATCCTTTGAAATTGAAAAGCACGGTCTCCACTAATTGAATTAGTGTCTGGAGCTACGTTGAATATGAGATTTCATCAAGGTCTATTAGTTTTTGTTTTCTCGAAAAATATTCACTTTGTATCATCCATTGCTGTTCGTTATTGTTAATTTAATTATTGAATAATTGGCTGGAACAACGTTGGACGATACACAGTGCAAATTTTTCAGGACGGCAGGGTTTGATGGAAGAACAATGAAAGCTCGCATCCAACGATCCAGCTACCAATTCAATTGTTCGTGGTTCAGGGGGTCGGAGAAACGACCGATCGTAAAGGACGTTCGACGTCCTTTTCGGAAACGATTTCATTCTCGTGACCGTGTTAGCGCCAGGCCACGGATATACATATCTGCATACGCGCGCATATTTTTGGATTCCTTTTGTACTTTGTATCATCCATTTTTGTTCGTTACTATTAATTTAATTATTGAATAATTTTCTGGAACAACGTTCGACAATACACAGTGCAAATTTTTCAGGATAGCAGGGTTTTTTTTATTTGAGCCACTGAAACCTATTTTAGGTTTATTTCGGCTTTTACAATTGTACAATAGATTTTTAGTACATATATAGTCTTAGTAGTCGCTAGATATGGAGTTTACAATCATTTAGGAACTGATAGATGAATTCGCAGGCTTTAACATTTGGTTTGACAAAGAATATGTCTGCTTTTAGTGGGAGGAAGAACTTGATTTTACGTAAATTGCTCATTAGTTTGGTTCTTTGGGAGTCATATAGTTGACACTGCCATAGGACATGGTCCAAGTCTTCGGGGTAGAGGTTGCACTTGCAGCTGGGATCATTGACAATGTTCACGCGGAATAATGAGGCCGCAATATTATAGTAATTGGCCCTGATACGGTTTACGGTGGACTTAAATCCTCTTTTGATATAGTTATCAGTTTCAGCAAACCAAGGAATTTGACTTGGGTTGTGGAAATTTTGAAAATAATGTACGCCCTTAATGGTGCCTTGCTCAGTGAGTGTGGAAGGAGTGGTGAGGTTGCCTTTGTATCTGAATTGGTAAGTCAGGTCAGTAAATGGAACTTGAGGAAAATCCGCTGAATTGACAGCAGGGTTTGATGGAAGAACAATGATAGCTCACATCCAACGATCCAGTTACCAATTCAATTGTTCGTGGTTCAGGGGGTCGGAGAAACGACCGATCGTAAAGGACGTTCGACGTCCTTTTCGGAAACGATTTCGTTCACGTGACCGTGTTAGCGCCAGGCCACGGATATACATATCTGCATACGTGCGCATATTTTTGGATTCCTTTTGTACTTTGTATCATCCATTGTTGTTCGTTACTATTAATTTAATTATTGAATAATTGTCTGGAACAATGTTAGACAATACAGAGTGCAAATTTTTCAGGACAGCAGGGTTTGATGGAAGAACAATGATAGCTCACATCTAACGATCCAGCTACCAATTCAATTGTTCGTGGTACAGGGGGTCGGAGAAACGACCGATCGTAAAGGACGTTCGACGTCCTTTTCGGAAACGATTTCGTTCTCGTGACCGTGTTAGCGCCAGGCCACGGATATACATATCTGCATTCGTGCGCATATTTTTGGATTCCTTTTGTACTTTGTATCATCCATTGTTGTTCGTTACTATTCATTTAATTATTGTATAATTGGCTGGAACAACGTTAGACAATACACAGTGTAAATTTTTCAGGACAGCAGGGTTTGATGGAAGAACAATGATAGCTCACATCCAACGATCCAGCTACCAATTCAATTGTTCGTGGTACAGGGGGTCGGAGAAACGACCGATCGTAAAGGACGTTCGACGTCCTTTTCGGAAACGATTTCGTTCTCGTGACCGTGTTAGCGCCAGGCCACGGATATACATATCTGCATACGCGCGCGTATTTTTGGATTCCTGATCGACGATCAACCTGGATTCCTCGGGACATTCGAGTACCGGTCTTCGCGCGCCCCTCTCGTCTCTCACGTTTTCCACCACCTTTGTCTTCGACGCGAACTTATAAAGGTGTCGCAATCGTGAACGGCTGCACGGTGCACAATATCGCGCCGGGCCGCGCCGCAGCCGGTAATCGGGCGAAGATCATTGTATTCTCGGCTTGTCGCCGGTCCTTCTTCCATATTCAGGACTAACCTTTAACGTGGCGTAATCGGAACAACGATCCGACACCCCGAGAATCGTCTCGTATGTTAGGTGTCGAGGAATCACCGATCCGCGAAACAAGCACGCTCGAAAATTCTGATACTCTCCTCGAATACTTCTCGCTGTACGATTCGATACCAAAGCAATTATTTGATCGGCGACCGAGAGATTGATCCTAGATGACTGACCGTAGATCTTGTTTCTTTGCAAGATAAAATATTTTTTGTTGGACAGTAAGCTTTTCATACTCTGTGCCACGACAATGGCCAATGAGGAGAGCGCCTACCGATTTGCAAGATCGGCTGTGCCCTCTTCGTTGCAGTTTGGTTTTGCCATCGATGTTCATTTAGTGTTCGGACCAGACAACCGACGTCACATGTTGCTCTTCTAATAGATTTACATTTTTTGTAAAGCGGAAAATAAGATATATCTTTTATTATTAACCCTTTGCAGTCGGAGCTTTTTTATTTCGAAAATGAAACGTGTCTTCCTATCTAGAATAATTCGATTCTATATGATTTCTTTTATTTTGTGGATATGAAATTGATAGAATACCTCGTACAATATTGAAATGTTTAATAATTGGTTAGATTCCGACATATTTAACAATGTAAACGATATTTTGAATTATATTATAAAATTCTGTAATACAAAGGAATTATTTTACCGGCGACCAAGAGATTGATCTTAGATGACTAACTATAGCTTTTGTTTCTTTGCAAGGTAAAATATTTTTGTTAAATAGAAAGGTCGCTCCCACGCACGATTGCTTGGTCGTCTCGAACTAGAAGAGGGAAGGACTCGCGATCCGCGTTATGGGAACTCTGGTAGACACCGTCTACTCGATCTAGTCCTGGCATCGTCGAACCTGTTCGACGGTCATGTCCGAGCAGAAGGATTGTCGGTTCGATTCATTATCGCCCGCACAGGTTTCACAAGAATTTATTAAGCGGCCGTTTCGTCACTCTAATGCCGCACGGTGCCTTTCGTTTTCACTGGGCCCAGCCGGAGCAGGGCGAGCAGGCGGGGGGGAGCTCGAGTATTTGTAATTCTAATTTCGCGGCCAGCTCGGGACCCATCGACACCGGATAACGTCCGTCGTACAGCGTCGGCGCGGCCAACAGCGGCTCCGTAATTTTTCAACCGAAAACGGACTTGTTGACTCGTGAAGATCGGTTGAATTATTCGGTCGATTCGGGTAGGATCGGATCGGGTCGGTTCAGTTCGGGTCGGATCGGTCGCTGGTCGTTCTTCCCTGGCAGATATTCGTCGGACGAGCCGTTTAGTATTGATGCGGTGGATGATCCATGTTTCAAGGTCGCTTTCACATTCGTCATGATCACGTAAGAAATTGGACAACGTGGAACGAGTGTTACGTTATCCAGGACATTCCGCGCCGGCCTGGCAGGAATGTAGGGTAATGTTATATTTCTGTAATATAACGCCGGCTAAACGAGCCATCGTGATCGTTATCTCGCCGCGGAATCGCAACTAAACGCGCTCGTGAAACGTTCGGGGAGGGTTTATTTCGGACTAGCTAAATACACGATTCCTATCGGGAGTCGATCAAATTATCTCCGCGAATCGAGTCGGCTCCCGTTGTTCGGGTAACCGTGACATTGATACCGGATTCGTTCTACGATCGCTTTAGTGGCTGTTAGTGGTACGATGAACGTTCGTATCATCTTCACCCCATATTTTCATAGTAACCTATCCCTGCACGTTTTAAGACGTACCTCTTCGTCGGTCTCAAATGTGCACTCGAAGAGAAAAGTCGAAGAACGAGTGTGAAAAGTTTCGGTTCTTGAGAGAACCCTGAAAGGGTGAAGCATCCCCTACAAGGGAAATTCTAGAACTGTTTGGATTGTAATAATTGATTTAAGTTCGGCCTCGCGGCCAAAGAATTGAACTTGGCTTTACAGATCTACTATATCACTCATCCTTCCATCCATCTATCCATGCATTCTTCAACCCATTATCCATATCCAACTGGTTGGCTTGTAATCTATTACGTCTAATCAAAGGAAATTTTAGAACTGTTTGGATTGTAATAATTTATTTAATTTCGGCCTTGCGGCCAAAGAATTGAACTTGGCTTTACAGATCTACTATATCACTCATCTTTCCATCCATCTATCCATCCATTCTTCAACCCATTTATCTATATCCAACTGTTTAGCTTGTAATCTATTACGTCTAATCAAAGGAAATTTTAGAACTGTTTGGATTGTAATAATTTATTTAATTTCGGCCTCGCGGCCAAAGAATTGAACTTGGCTTTACAGATCTACTATATCACTCATCCTTCCATCCAACTATCCATGCATTCTTCTACCCATTTATCCATATCGAACTGTTTGGCTTGTAATCTATTACGTCTAATCAAAGGAAATTTTAGAACTGTTTGGATTGTAATAATTTATTTAATTTCGGCCTCGCGGCCAAAGAATTGAACTTGGCTTTACAGATCTACTATATCACTCATCCTTCCATTCATCTATCCATCCATTCTTTCATCCATTTATCCATATCCAACTGTTTTGCTTGTAATCTATTACGTCTAATCAAAGGAAATTTTAGAACTGTTTGGATTGTAATAATTTATTTAATTTCGGCCTCGCGGCCAAAGAATTGAACTTGGCTTTACAGATCTACTATATCACTCATCCTTCCATGTATCTATCCATGCATTCTTCCATCCATTTATCCATATCCAACTGTTTGGCTTGTAATCTATTACGTCTAATCAAAGGAAATTTTAGAACTGTTTGGATTGTAATAATTTATTTAATTTCGGCCTCGCGGCCAAAGAATTGAACTTGGCTTTACAGATCTACTATATCACTCATCCTTCCATCCAACTATCCATGCATTCTTCTACCCATTTATCCATATCGAACTGTTTGGCTTGTAATCTATTACGTCTAATCAAAGGAAATTTTAGAACCGTTTGGATTGCAATAATTTATTTAATTTCGGCCTTGCGGCCAAGAAATTGAACTTGGTTTTACAGATCTACTATATCACTCATCCTTCCATCCATCTATCCATGCATTCTTCCACCCATTTATCCATATCCAACTGTTTGGCTTGTAATCTATTACGTCTAATCAAAGGAAATTTTAGAACTGTTTGGATTGTAATAATTTATTTAATTTCGGCCTTGCGGCCAAAGAATTGAACTTGGCTTTACAGATCTACTATATCACTCATCCTTCCATCCATCTATCCATGCATTCTTACACCCATTTATCCATATCCAACTGTTTGGATTGTAATCGATGACGTCTAATCAAAGGAAATACACGTTTTGTCCAGATTTTCGTGATTCCATTCCGCGGGCCTGTGTAAGGCGCGAGGCGGTTCGCAAGCAGGAGAGCGGAGATCGACGCGCACGATACACGATGTGTCAAAGTAGCCTGTTTACTTCACAAGTTACAGGTACTCCAATTACCTAGTACCATTGGATCAGCGGTGCAGGCCGTAGCGCCCCGGCACTCCGCATTCCGTCACTTCTTGCGCCTCTTGCACCTCTTGCACCTCTTGCGCCTGTTGCACCACTTGCGCCTCCACTTTCACGTGGCTACGCCGCCGCTCCAACGATCTTCACGTATTACACACGGTTGCACCCTGGAATGTCGATTGACGTTACAAAAGTCCTGTGCTTGGAGAAGAATGCAACTCGCGCGATCGGCCACAGAAGCTCGATATCACGCGGATATCCACGACTCTTCGGCCCGACCTGGCCGCGACGCACAGCGACACAGAATCGCAAAAAGCTGGACAATATTCGTGTCTCTGTTAATTACGCATTATTATTATTATTATTTATTATAGACGGACTGAAGCCCTTTTACATAAGTGTTTACAATAACAAAAAAAAAAAAGAAAAAGATGCGAGACGTCTAATAACCAAGAAGGGACATGCACAAAAAGAAAAAAATATAATGATATAATAATGGTACAATCGATGTGGTATTATCATATAATCCCGCGTAGTTGCAATTTATAATTTAGTAAAGAATCAATGAAAAAATCTACACGATTATAAATAGTGCATGATTTTGCAATAATACGATTCATTGGATTAATTAATCCATAAGTCAATTTTGCTTGAAGTGTTTGAAAAACCCGCTCTTGGTGTCAATTCACGTTCCGGTACATAAAAAGTGATCAAAATTAGCTAGAAACAGATAAATGTCTGTACTATCAACATCCACGTTTAATTGGCAAGAAAATATTCGCTTAAGAACGGAACGTGGCATTAACTTGGACAGGCATTTACTTGAACTTGACTATTATTCGTTTAAACAACGAGGTCAGATAAAAAAATCTCTGTGCCTCTCTTGATAAAATTCGTGTCTCTATTCATTATACATTATGAATTTCAAACTGATCGTGTCACTTGAATAAAAGGTAAAACATAAACGAATACTATCAACATCTAAGTTTAATAAGCAAGAAAATATTCGCTTAAAAAAGAGAGATCAGATAGAAATCTGTGTGCTTTTCAATGTAGCTCAACCAAGTATATAGTAGCCTACGAAAAGACATAATTTATCCTGTTCTATGACACGAACCTATTCCACCTATTTTTATAGAATCGGCCCACTGTGCGACATAGGAAACCGAATCGCGGCTACGCTACTTGCGCAATCGACAGAGGTTTTTCCTCGAGAGTCGCTCGTGCCGAGCCGTGTCCCGCATCCGCGAACGGAGGAAAATTACTTTGACGAATCGACCGGATCGAGAGCCGACAAAAACAGACGACCAGTCGGCGAACAGGGAAGAGGTTCTCTCGCGCAATCAATTAAATCGCGCTCCTGTAATCCGTTACAAAACTACCGCGTAACTCGAACGATTTAAAACGCAACAACACTCGCCGCGCCGTCAGCACCTCTTCGATCTTCGGTTTAATACAACGATCGATCAACCCCGCAACGATCAATACGGCACGACGGAGGTACGTTCGAACGATTCGGACTCAGCCTCTTCTCGCTTTCTCTGCCGATTTACGTCTTCGAACCGTTTTCTCGACTTTGCATCCTTTTTCAATGGCCGCGCGGTCCTTTCTAAATGATTTCACAACACCAAATTCAACGGGCGATCGTAGGCAAACCCTCGCGATCTTCTTTGGTCGCTTACCAGCGCAACGGACCGAAATTGTTCCAGCGATTAAGATCGGCGATCTGTCGCAACGATTTTCGTCGGTTTCGATGGATTTTCGAAATCTGTACAACTAGACAACTTCGCTGTCGAACCACCGCATAATCCCATATGATCAAACTGTAAATTATATACGGATAGTTAACGATTATGTTACTCAGTTTCAGCTCCCAACAATGTGGTTGATCGAAACTCTTCCAACCCTTCCAGATCTCGAAGATCCCAATAAAATTTGGTCCCAATAAAATTTTGGACAACAAGAATTAATTTTTACGTATACGATAATCACATCAACAATTGTTAATGTAGTGGTCGACGGAGAGAACGCCACTGTCGTCGTGAGAATTTCCGAAAATGAGAGAAGAGGGACGAGAAGTTAACACTAGAAAGACTGAAACTTAGTATATACCTATATTGCCCAAAAGCAGTCAAAATGACTGCATTGTGAAAGAATAACTAATGTGTAAAGAAATTTGTTTAAAATTAATTTTTAATATTTGTTATATTATTTACAGTTGTATAACAAGTTATTAGTAAACATCAACAATAAAAAAAATTTGTTAGAACAAGTATCACTGCATAAAGATTCGATTAACAAGTACTACTTTAGCTTATTCAGCAACTGCATCTTATCAAGTATACGGCCAAATCGACAATTTATCATGTACTTGTATGTTATCATGTGACGGTAATCGAAAAAAAAAATGAAAGTGTTATTTCAATACAGAGCCGAACTGGTCACATAAGAAATTTACTCAATTCAGAATAAGAGTCATTTGATTATTTAAAATTTCCCAAGCAGTCAAAATGACTGCTTTTGGGCAATATAGGTATAACACATATATATACCGAAAATGAATGAGGGGGGGAGGTAACTACAATTATTAACAAACGCATTTATATGTTGTACAAAAAGTCATAAAATTCTAAGAAATTTTGTCATTATATACATAATTGTTTTTCTAATTGAAATTAAAAAGCAGTCAAAATGACTTCCCTGGGCAATCTAGTGTTAATCGAATGGGAAGCTGTCGCGTTGAATCGAGAACGAAGAAGTAGAAGAAGAAGCGGCCCCGTAGAAACTTTATCTTATAGGGAAGATCGTGCGGGAACGCGAACGGTCCACGAAACGGAGCCGCGAAAAATATTTGACTCGCGAACTTTCACTCGCACTCATTCAGGGCCGTCCCATGAAAACACATCGCCCCACGTCTCGAAAAATATGCGCCCGGCTCGACTCGACTCGACCCGAAACGAAACGAGCTTGTCTGTGACGCAGCGGTCGTCTAGAGCTATCCGAAAAAGATTCCCATGGCCACTTTCACGGCATCGAAAGCGCCGTGTGTAATTTCTAATCGACTGGACACAACCTCCCTCCTCCCCCTTCCACCAAACGTTCCGACACCTCCGGGGGGGTTCGCGAATGGTGTCACAGCGGAGACTGGTCTCTTTCGAGTAAATAAAACTCGTGCGAAAATCCCCGAGACCAAGAATTCCTCCCGATAGATAATTCCCAAGCGCGCGATAGCACGATCCGCGAGAAATCTGCAGAATCTGGATGATATAGAGCCTCTAGAATTCCGTAAAAATCGGAAACTAGATCGTGCGAGCGTAAACCGATTGATAGAGGCGGAGAAATTGTCGCCGTAGCTTTATCGAAAATCTCGTCGACTTCTAAACGAAAAATCGAGAAGAATACGTGGCTTCGAGCGAACATCCGCCACTCGTTCATTAGAATACGAAATCAATGTTGAGGTCGGCGAAATGTAGGGCATGGATCCATGGGACCCCGAACAGGAATTTTCTTCGGGAGCCGCAAGAAAGGCAAAACAGCCCGGGGCGAGGAGCAACTTTCATGCATGCAGATTCACGTTTCGGTACAGGCTCGAGCACGTATACGTTTACCTATACCTATACTTATACCCGCACCTACATACCTATATACCGGCACGTATAAATGTACTCGGACGTCCTGGTCGTACGACCACGGGGCAATATAAGCTATTCTTTTCCTCCGGAGAAAGTACAAAAATAACAATTGCTTCGCGGCAATGAGCGGTGCCTCCCGTCTCCATATTCATCGGGCACACCGTGGATTACGTCAGCTCTCTTCTCTGGTCAGTTCGCGACCACGTACGTGCCACGACGGTCAACCAGCGAATCGTTATTCAGAGACGGTGCGAATGATTTAGCTATCGATCGATCCTATTATTTACGACTCCTACTGCCCGATAAAAATCTGTTTAACGACCAGAGAAAGATTGTGGAGATCGTGACGCAACTGCCGTCGATTCTAGCCGATCGTTTATGGCTCGGCGACTGATATAAACCGGTTCGCCGTTCAAAACGATCGGAGAACCTCCTGGTTTCCCATTGATTCTATCTTTTTTGGGTCTTCTAAAAATTGGTTCATCGTCCGAGGAAGAGGAAATTTTAATTTATCGTTCGCTTTACGACCCCGTGATTAAACGAGATCCGAATTTTGTCACGCGCTTCGAAAACCAACAGGTTCTTCGTCTCTGACATTGGATAATTGCATCTACACATGTACATTCGCAAACAGGAAGTATGCAGAGTTAGAAAGCGAACGCGACGCGGCGCGATGAGTCGCTGCTTCCGAATGAGAAACGTGCCACGGAAAGATCTCGCGTTGGCTGGTAACGGCGCAACGATGCGACACGGCGTTTCTTCGTCGACGAGCGAAGCCAATAGGGAAGAATAGGAATCATCTGTTCTCGCCAGAAGCTTAACTTTAACGAAAAACCCCAATAAAGCATTAAATTTCATCGCAACTAGCTTATGCACTGAATAGAAATATTTCATTCGAAAGAACTGTCGATCCTGCAAATTAAGCTGTTTGGGATCAAACGACAGCAGTTATATGCGTTTCTGACAAAAATTCGCAGGTGTAATTTAAAGCAATAAAAATATTAGAAGAATTTTAAAATATCGTTACATTATTTTCAACCTATTGACAAAAAATATGGTAGGTGGTTCGGAACCCACCATAAACAGTAGGTCCCGCTGAAAAGGCGATGGTGAGTGTGGAAAAGAGGGGGAAGAGGATTGGTAAATGAATTTGAAACCCTGAGGGGACCAAATATCATGTTACATACATAAAAAATATGGTAAATAAAACTTTGTAAATATTGTTTTTTTTTCTCTCTCTCTCTCTCTCTCTCTCTCTCTCTCTCTCTCTCTCTCTCTCTCTCTCTCTCTCTCTCTCTCAGTTATAAGTTAGATCGTAAGATAGAATTCAGCCTAGATAGTAAGAACGAAAGGAGTGGGTAAGGAGGAAAGTTTGTACAAGAATTGTAATCCTAAGGGGAATCAATAAAAAAAATGTATATATATATATACCTATTAAGCATATTAAGACAGAAAATAAATTTCTATTTCACTCCAGTTCGTTGCAATTCAGGAAGATAATTTTTATCTAGCATGAAGTTCCACTGTCCAATGTGCATACATGCATGCATTGTAAACTCTACAGAACAGCGAATTATTTTAACGAGAACAATGATCGCAAGAATGGACCGTTACTTCGGGGCAACAATCAACGGAGCAAAGCTAAATTACATGGCGCCTCCGTTTCCATTCGTCGTTCCCTTCTACCACGATCCGAATGCTCCATTCTACACCTTGAACGACTACCTGCTACGATACTCGTACGGCAACCGCTTGAAATTCGCAGGCGTAATAATAATTTGCTTTGAAAGTGTCACTAAAAGATTTCTACTTTCCTGCTAATAGCTCTAACAAACAATGTACTCTAGTGGCCGGACCCGTTCTCCGAAGAAAAGCGCGGCGATGGTCCATGGCCATCGATAAAGAGACGCAACGCGACGACCGATTTAAGTTACGAAAAAGAGCGAAGATCAACGGATCACGAAAGCGGACGACCAGGATTCCTCCGGAGGACGCGCTCGGTGGTTGAGAAAGATCGACTGGTGGACAGACCCTGACTTTTCGACCCGCTGCACGATGACTCGTGGACCATTGATCGTCTCATGTGCTTGTATCCTCGTCCTTCGACTCTAACATATGGCCATCCTGTCAAGACTCACTCCGTTTCGTAACCCTCGTCATCGCGGAGGGTCGCGCAACGTAATCGCAGATTTTGCTTTTCGATGAAATATTTACAACGACTTTTCCGAGTTATTCGGTACACCTATGAAACGCGTGAGCCAACGGTGCCAATTTAGGAAGCCTACAAATACTGTCCAATAAAACTAAATAACAATGATCGAAGACGACGAACGCGTCTTCCTAATTTCCATGAAATCCTTCGGTTTGACCGTTAGCCACTTCTGGTATTGGGAAAGGAACAGGACGAAGAAACATCGACTACGTAAATTGCTACAACTGCCTGTTACTTTGTCAAATAGACCAAGTGTCAATAAGAATCGATTTAAAACTAATTGTAATCTGCTAGTCGGGTCTCCTTTGATTTATTCGTCGCGAATGATTCGAGAGGGCAGGATACCAGACGAACTTTTTCCAATGACCTGCGAACAACGGGTTTCACCGGAACGTTGTCCACGACAGCGGAGGTTCGCTTTCCTTCTTTTCATCGAACACCGACACGATTTACCGTCTCGTTTAATCTGTTTCTATCGGGAATATCGTCAAGATACAGTCGGAAGACTTCGTTGGGCGAATTGCAGTTCACGAGCAAAAGCGTGAATCGCATTTGCGAGTAATTTTAATCTGTCGAAGGTCGAGCAGGATTCGTCGCGGTTGTACATCGAATTAGAGATGAAAGAATGGGAATCGAACGAGGATTGTCCCGGAGTCAGAGTCAGGTGCGGCGCACCTGAGAAAGCAGTCGGAAGAATGAGTAAATGCGATGATTACTGAACGTCATCGCACACGAAGCCGATGCAGGTGCCGTCCCGGTGGAGTCAACATGATTAATGATCGAGCCACAACAGTGCGCACCTCTTAATCGTATCGACCCGCAACTTTCTACCGTTCGATTAGCCGATACGCAGGTGTTTAGCAACAATAATTCTTCAGTTTCGTTATCGCCGCGCCATCGAAACACGGGTTTCATAACACAACATAGTAGGCAACAAATTTCAAAATCCAATTCGCGCGAGTCTAGCTAGCAAATTTTTCTTGTAAATGTATATTCTTGGAAATCTCCCAACGTAATGCGAGACATTACTTTGTTATTTTTTTTATCAACACAGTCAACCCTCCTACGCGATTAATTCCGATCAGATCAAACTAAATTAAATTTGGTACAAAACGCAATTTTCGCTCCACGTTATAGAAGGATGTGTTGTAATATTAAAAGCGAATATTATTATTTTTCTTATTAGGAACGATTTAGCATTATAGAAATGGAATGGAGATGGATTGAAGAGCTTGGAATCGTAATCGGGATCGGAAGGGTTGATTGTTGTCGTCCGATATCGATATGCGAGGACATTTATTGATAATCGGTCGAGGGTCGTGGCAGAATTACTCTATGGGCATCGGATAAAATTTGGTATACATTATCGAGATGAACGTGAAATACCTTGATATGTATCGGTGTCTCTGAACTAACAATCAGTCTGTCCCAGTCAATCCTGCGATCGACACCGTGTACGGAGGAAGCTGAGCGCTCGGAGACGAAAACGAAAACTTTCACGCGCGTGCCAGCGCGACCGTTACTCTCGCACTCGCATTCGTGCGATCTTGCACTCGCGGACGCCCAAAGGAAACTGAAAGTCCCGTTTCGTCGCCGAAAGCCCCGTCAGCTCGCAAACACGACCGGACCCATTGAAATGCTCGTACATACACACGCATCTACCATACGTCTGCCCACTGATACTATCTTTCTTGAATGGTTCGACGATTTTATATGCTCGTCAAATTCATACAATTTATCATTTTATTTTATCATGACTTCCTACAAGAATTCCTAAAAGAAATAAAATTCTAAATCAATAGGTTACATTGCAAATTAGTCAGAGATTAATGACGGCTTCGCATGTAGATGTAATTTCACTACATTTTAAAATAATAATGAACGAAACACATCAGTAAACAAACAGTTAAGAATCAATGAAAAAGAATTTCATTCCGACTCGAATATATTTAACTCGCTTTCATCATTAATATATTACGAATCCTTTTTATGAGGTTGTAGATATGTAGCGAAATTTTGAATTTGAATACATAATCGAGTATGTAATCGATGTATATTCGATACGTATCGACTCGATGATTCGATTATCGATACAAAATAATGGGGGGAATAAACAGTATATAAATTACAATCTGCGTGTGCGCGTGAGGACAGTGTGGAATTTCTCCGAAAATAAACTTGTAAATAAACGTCCTGCTTTAGAATGGCTAATTTTACAGCCGATTTGTTCGACGTTTTCGAAGAAACGGAAGATGTGGAAATAATTCCACCGCCAGTAATACAGAATGACACAACGGCGTCGTTGAATGAAACGTAAATTGCACTCCTAACCTCCATGCGACATAACCTTATAATTGACTTTGCAATGTGTTTTCTAATTTCTCAAATTGGTACGCAGAGAAACGGTGGAAAGCAGCGGGAAACGGGAACTCGATCCAACTGACAGCAATTGTCTTGAAGTTGCAAAGAAATTAAAATCGGACCCTGTGTTAGATGATCTAAAGTAAGTTGCAACAAACAACTATGTAGAATATACACCTTGTAAATTGGTTGTTTTGTTGTATATAGCATAGAAGAATTAGCTCCACGCATTAAAATCCATACTATAGAAACGATCGAGTCCTGCACACACGAAGTTGCAGTTCCACCAGATTACGATTATATACCGTTGGAAAATAAGACAGGAAAACCAGCCAAAGAATATAAATTCGTATTGGACCCCTTTCAGAAGGAAGCAATATTGTGTATAGAAAACAATCAGTCTGTTTTGGTATCTGCTCACACGTCAGCTGGCAAAACTGTTGTTGCGGAGTACGTTTTATTATACTAGACATGTACGAGTCTCTAAGGAATCCTGTTACAGGCTATTCTTTTTACAGATATGCTATAGCGTGCTCATTAAAAGACAAACAAAGAGTAATCTATACTACTCCCATAAAAGCACTGAGTAATCAAAAGTATAGAGAGTTCTTCGAAGAATTCAAAGATGTTGGTTTGCTGACTGGAGATGTTACTATCAATCCAACAGCCAGTGTTTTAATTATGACTACAGAAATTTTAAGAAATATGCTTTACCGAGGATCAGAGGTTTTTTTTAATACTTTTTCTATAAAAGTTCTAATTGTAAACTTTATTCGCTAGTTGCGTTTGTGAATAGGACAAATAAGTTAAACGCACAGGAATCGTTACATTGTTAATAATAACGATGGGTTTAATGTTGTAGGTAATGCGTGAAGTCGGATGGGTAATCTTTGACGAAATTCATTACATGCGTGACAAGGAAAGAGGCGTTGTATGGGAGGAAACATTAATATTGTTACCAGACAATGTACATTACGTTTTTCTTTCCGCTACTATACCGAATGCACGACAGTTCGTTGAGTGGGTCGCGCATTTACATAAACAGCCTTGTCATGTTGTTTATACGGACTACAGACCAACTCCGTTACAACATTACATATTCCCCGTTGGCGGTGATGGGATTCATTTGGTTTGTAGAACTGTATCGATACGAATGATTAATCGAAACACAGTTGTTAATAAATAAATGTATACAGGTAGTAGACGAGAACGGACAATTTAAAGAAGACAACTTTAACAGAGCGATGGCGTGTTTGCAACACGGCGACGCGGCTAAAGGAGACACGAAAGGCCGTAAAGGGGGTATGCGACGTTCGAACGCTGGAGAGACAAATATTTTCAAAATGGTCAAAATGATCATGGAAAGGAATTTCGCGCCTGTAATTATCTTCAGTTTTTCGAAGAAAGACTGCGAGATTTACGCGATGCAAATGGCTAAATTGGATTTGAACACATTGGAAGAAAAACAGCTGGTGAACGAGGTGTTTAACAACGCCATGGATGTACTGAACGAGGAGGACAGGCGTTTACCGCAGGTTGAAAATGTTTTGCCACTGTTGAAGCGGGGAATAGGAATTCATCACGGTGGACTTTTGCCTATACTGAAAGAAACTGTGGAGATACTGTTCGGCGAAGGTCTGATAAAGGCGCTTTTCGCGACTGAAACGTTCGCGATGGGATTGAATATGCCAGCGCGAACAGTGTTGTTCACTGCTTCGCGAAAATTCGACGGTAAAGATTTCCGCTGGATCACTTCCGGAGAGTATATACAAATGTCCGGTCGAGCTGGTAGAAGAGGATTGGACGAGAAAGGTATAGTAATACTGATGATCGACGAACAAGTTAGCCCTGTTATCGGCAAAGCGATTGTACAAGGAAAAGCAGACCCCATCAACTCGGCGTTCCATTTAACTTACAACATGGTTCTGAACCTTTTACGAGTTGAAGAAATTAATCCGGAATATATGCTTGAGAGGAGCTTCTATCAGTTTCAAAATCAAGCCTCTATCCCCGACTTGTACAATAGTAAGTAGATCATTTATTTCCTCAATTACATATTACAATTTGGTATAAAATGATTATTTTTACAAATGATTACAGAGGTAAAGGAATTACAAGCGGCATATAACGCAGTGAATATCGATAAATATAATCAGATATCATCTTACCATGACATACGTGAACAACTCGATCGTCTTACTACCGAATTCCGATCTTACTTGACAAAGCCAGAGTACTTGCTACCCTTCCTGCAGCCTGGAAGGCTAGTCAAAGTATGCGTTTATATATATATACATTTTATCTATATTACTTACACATACAAGAGCCATGTCTTCTAAAATATTCGTAATATTCTAGGTAAAGAATGAAAGTGAAATGTTCGATTGGGGTATTATAGTGAATTTCAAAAAGAAAAACCCAAAGAATCCAACGGGAAAGGAGAACACGGTCATTATTATTGACATTTTACTGCACATTTCTAAAGAGTCCAGTGAAGGGTGTCCAATACCCTGGCACGAAGGTCAGGAGGGTGAAGTGGAAGTGGTACCTGTACTACACACGTTAATTTCTCAAATAAGTTCTCTCCGGCTGTATTATCCAAAAGATTTAAGACCGTCGGACAACAGAAAGAGCGTATTAAAGACGATACAAGAAGTGAAGAAAAGATTTCCCGACGGATTACCACTCTTGAATCCCACTACAGATATGCGTATAGAAGACGAGGCATTTAAAGATATCGTTAAAAAAATCGAACTACTTGAAGAGAGACTGTATTCGCATCCTCTGCACAAGGTAAAGTATCTGCCAACTCTAGTCTTTAATGCTTCAACCACCGTGCATACTAAATACATTTTTATTTTACGTTAACGTAGGATCCAAATGTAAATAGATTATATGAACAATTCTTAAACAAAGAGAATTTGGGTGTTCAGTTGAAGCAAGCCAAGTCGGAATTGAAAAAAGCCAAATCGATACTTCAAATGGACGAATTGAAATGTAGAAAAAGGGTATTAAGAAGGTTGGCCTATTGTACAGCATCCGATGTTATAGAATTAAAGGGCAGAGTGGCTTGCGAACTGAACGGGGCCGATGAATTGTTAATGACCGAGATGATCTTTAATGGATTGTTTAATTCGTTGAGCGTACCACAAATGGTAGCGTTGATCAGTTGTTTCGTTTGTGACGAGAAGTCTAACGAAATGCCGAAGTCTACCGAGGAATTAAGTGGTCCGCTTCGACAAATGCAAGATTTGGCTCGAAGAATAGCGAAAGTATCTACAGAAGCTAATTTAGAGTTAGACGAAGACAAGTACGTGGAAAGGTTTAAACCCTATCTCATGGATGTGGTATATGCTTGGAGTAAAGGGGCAACGTTTTTACAAATTTGTAAAATGACAGATATATTTGAAGGTATATTGCAGATTTTTATTTGTTTTTTTATTGTATTATAAACGAAATATAGGATAGACAGTATCCAATGTATTTTTGTATCGTGGTTATTATCTACTGATTTTAGTAGTTAATCGTTTAAAATGCAAAATCATTAATATTTTTATTAGTACTTTAGACACGTGGCTAACTTCCGTAAGGTCTATCGTATGCTTCGTTTGAGATTTGCATCTTTATATTGATTTTCTTCCCAGCTAACTTAACTTTGATTCCGTTCATTCGTCTAGGTTCAATTATACGATGTATGCGGCGTTTAGAGGAAGTTCTTAGGCAATTGTGTCAAGCAGCAAAAAATATTGGAAATACGGACTTAGAGAATAAATTCAGCGAAGCAATTAAACTTATAAAACGTGATATTGTCTTCGCCTCATCTTTGTATTTATAATAAAAATTCTTAAAACGATGTGCTATTATTTAAAATATAGTTTTTTTTTTATTACGAGTTCTATTTATATATCTTTTACAAATCAAGTTCTTTCCCGACTCACACTTCAAAATACTTAGTAACATAATAACGACAAACAAAAGACAACTTTTGTTTGAGGTTTTCAGAAGTAATTTATTTCTAGTAATTTAAAATATACAATGCACATGCATGGAAAGGACTTCTCTCTTTTCTTTTTTTGTTTTATATACACATATAAATACACATATATAAATATTTTTATATATAGTATATTTATATATATATGCATATAATATATAAAAAACCACATTTTTCGTACGAATTAATAATATGGAAAGATATAACATAAAAATTAATCATATTGTATAATAAACAGAACTCATATTAACTGACAACTATTCGAAACTTGTAAAGTTTTGAATAAATAACACTTTCAGAATATTGCAATGCTTAGTTTCTACATTTTAATTTAATTACAACAAATTACTTATACTTATCGTTCTTCTAGAATTACCGTTTCTTGAGGACAGAATTTTAGATCCATGAGAGTAAGTTGCGAATCCATGGATGTCAACTAGAAAAAAATACAGAAATTTCACGTGCCGATCTCAAACACTTATGCTCAAATCTCTTGTGAAAACATGAATGCAAATTCTTTGGTTATGAATGAACGCGGTAGAAAAAGAAACGACGCGAAGAAACATCTATATAATGAGAACTCAAATGCTTACATCATCTACTTACATCCCTTCGAGGCCAACTACATAGGACCTTGTACTCTTCCGTAGGATAGCCCTCCACGATGAGAAAATTAAGGAGGGTTTGAAGCGGTGTATCCGACTGAAATCTGCGCTCCAGATATTTCCCAGCTGGCAGCCACACTTTAACTTTCAGTACACCGTCTCCTACTGCTTGCTGTGGTTCAGGAGGGAGATTGTCTTCTAGGGCTCGCCTATGAGCTTCTTTCTTTGCTTCTTCGACCAACTTTTCATTCTCTGCTTCCTCTTTTCGTCTCTTTTCCAACTCTTCTTCCATTTTCTTCTGTTCTTTCGCTTTCTCTTTTGCTCTACACAGTGATAAAACATTTTATTTCAAACATATCGTTTACTTTATTTTTCGCAATTAATTAATTATGTATTTACCTATCCGCAGCTAAACTTTCTTGATAAGCTCTGTCTTGTTCTTGTTTGACTCTTTCTCTAGCTTGTCTCTCTTCTTCGACATCGATATCAGCACGCCTATATTCCTGTTAATTAAAAAATCCAATGAATTAAAATGTGACACGGATTTATTCAATCGCTCATACATATGTATAAGAACATTTCCATTCACCTGAAACACATCTACAGCGTGAATTAAGTTGGTCAGCAGATCGCTGACCCCCACATTGCCATGGACTGTCGTGAATATTTCCGTGTTCGACCTGATTCTCATTATAATTACAAGAACGGGTAATGTATCGACTTCTATATTCTTCATAGCTAATGCTGCAACTGATCCTAGCGTCTCTTTTACTGATAAAAGAAACCTGGGATTCAAAGGTAACTAATTACTGAGAAAAGCATCTTTTTGAATGGAATAGTTATTTTTAAAACAATATGTACCTCTGCTTATTAGACTCGGAAGTGATATCCCAGCCCCATACAATGAAATTAGCGGACAATACTTGCAGTACTGTTTCGAAGCCTAGTAATTGTGCGCAAAATACGTTCGCTAGTATACTGTTATCGTGATGTAAATAGACAGCTAACAATTTTCTCTGAAATAAATCGAATTTATATTTTACACGAGATATATTATTCAACGTAACTATCGATTTGGGTAACTACAAACCTCTTTTGCAGGCTTTAAACACGATTCTTTAACAGCGTCCTTAAATTTGCCGGTAAAAAATTCTGGATGCGCTTGTCCATATCTTTTCTCGAATTCCTCGGCAAAATGCAACGTTCCCACGGTCTCGTCCATAACATTATCTGGCACTATACGAAGCACGATTTAATTTTATGAATTTATTCAAAGCGAACGGACTAGAAAATATACTTACTAAGACGTTGTATTTTAGTAGTGGTTTTAATATCTATGAAAATATCATCGTCAACGTTGAACGAATCCTCTACGTCGTATGCTTCCTCTAAAGAACTATCGCTTTCAACCAGGTCTATAACTTCCTAAGACCATACAAAATATTATTTGTATATTACATAATTTATAGATGATTTGTTTATATCGAAAAGTACCTTTTTCTCCTCTTTCGATGGTAGCTCGGTAACGAAAAGATCATGCTCTGGATAAGAGATTCCAGTTTGTGCTAGCATTATGCTATCATTTTTCACTGTACTTGGCCAACCTTTCCATTGTTGATTTCGAATAGGAACATTTATCAATGCATCGATACCAGACTTTACATCCAAGACTGTGCTCGAACCACTAAACTTTAAATTGTATGTTTTCTTGTGTGTTTCGTCTCTGATATTCAAGGTGTATGTTTGAGTCATACGCTCCGTGCATTTCGATTTGTCACTAAAAATATAATGAACGCATTAAAATTGCCATTCACACTGGAAAACTATTTTTTTTTTAAATCTGCTTACTCGTCGGTCATAAAATCTGGCGAAGTAAACATATACAAGGTATTCTCTTTTGGCAAATCTAATGTGTGTAATGGTGTTGAAAGCGAGTCAGGTGATTTTTTCCATCCACGCAGACGTTGCTGGCAATGTGGAACGTTTGTCTGTTCCCATATAAGCTGCCTCAGATCCTCTAGAGATAACATGTTCCAATTAGAAACTAATACCAACTAGTATTAACCAAAAGTATCAAAGAATGTTTAGCAAGTACTTACTCACAGACGAAGACTCGGATATATTTATTATATAAACACGACTAAGGTAATTAACACAGAATGTGAGTGTTCTTGCTCTTGCATAATTTTTATATTTACTTGTCCCAGGTTTTGAATTTTCTATAACATCCACTTTCACGCTATTCTTTGTATCGTTAACAGTTTGCGACGACGACGAAGAAGATGAATGTGGCATTCTTTCGATTTCCTCTATCATTTCTATATCAGGACTCATTTCAGAGGGTAATTGTTGCGTACCACTAGGCATAGCTTGATTTACTGCTGCCTACATAATGTTGTAAAATATTATGTTACATTGTGCTGATTATAAAAATGAATTTATATATGTATTTACCAGTAAATCCCAACTTGACTCCTCTAAATATTTAATGGCATGTCCGACATCATCGATTCCAGTGCAAGCCTAAAATAATATAAATAAATGTTACTGTTTTAAATAAATATGCTAACAAAATGAAATCAAGTTTGAAGGCGGATGTAGGACAGATGAAACTATTTCGTACTTTGTTTTACATAAACGACACATTATAATTTTTTAAACAAAGATTCGAAAACTCACAGTCGCAATTGTGTACAGACAAAGAGACAAAGATTTTCGCAGACGGAAAAGAAACGATGAAAAATACGCGATATGATATTGCAAAAAAATATTAATAATATTTTTTTGGATATTCTAGAATATCATGGAAAACTCCGGCAGATTGCCAAACAAAACAGAGAAAGTATCTCGTCGTTGATATCCGTCGATTTCAACTATTGTCAATGTCATTACTCCATATATCATAACCTCAAACTTTATTTGTATTTAAAAGTTAACGCAAAATCGAGGCTTGAATGGATCACCTGAAAATCAGCCAAAATCTCGTCTCGTGTTCCAGCCATTGTGTCCACGTTCACTGTCAAATTTGAGCAAATATGCGAATCACAAGAACTGCTTCGTTACTTCACCAATCGTTCCAAGCGACATGCACAACGAATGTAAGCCATTGACGTCTTAAACCTCGCGCTAGCTTGAAACGAACATTGAACTATCTACCTATAGTGTTTATATATTTCCCTTTGCGACATCAAACAATCGTTCGTATAACTATAACGGCCGAAATCAGGAAAGACGTTCTCACTTCTCGACCAGATACACGCGAAAAATTCCGATTGGTGAAACGTTAAATCGTTATAACTATTCTCCAATCGTATACAAAAGATGCATGACGTAATTCAAGTGATGATGATCATGATTTGAAATTATGCGACGAATGTTATCTTTTGTTTATAATTTTAATTCTCACCGTATAAGATACGAATCGATTGAATTCTTTGTTACAGCTTTGAAAAAGAAATTATAGTGGTTGCTTTGAATATGGTTTCGATACTTCGAAAATTTTTTATAAAATACCACTTGAAGTATATTTAATGAAGTAATGACTGGTTTGCATCAATCAATATTAACAACTTTCAAAACTATATACTTATCTTGAAACATCGGACAAGGCTGAAAAATATATATATATATATATATATATATATATATATATATTAAATAAGATCGGAAATTTATTTATTATTTTAAAATAAATATATTTATTAAGCTCTTTTACTATATATAATAAAATTTACACGATCATCTGTTTGCTTGACAATTGTTATGTTGCTCTGTCTTCGACAGAGAGAAAAGCGATGAGTAAGGGAAATATATTGGCGGTAAATTCGAATCGTTTATTTTGAATCTTGTCCTAGGTCTACTGCTGGATTCATCTTTGATGCTGCATCAGTAGCAGACCCAAAGTACTTTAGACTCCTCCTATACTTACTAAGTAATCATTTGATTAACTGCTATTCTTCGGTAGCTGGTCTATATCTATATATTCGATAAACGGATCTATTCGATCTTTCTTTGTCTTTTGTTGTGTGGCAGCACCATCGCCAACAAGTTGCTAGCCAAGGAGAGCAAAGATCAAATAGTTTCTCCTACTCTTGAACGTCTCTCGAACGAGTAGACGGTAAGGAGCGTTTACGGTACAGATTTAACAAGACGAAGCGAAATGTGTATTGTGTATACAGTTTTAGTACCGTGACAGCAACCACAACGGTCTGTTGCACGTCCTACGTGAGATCAGTCGTAAATTCACGGTAGTTGTATCCATTGTCAAAAAGAGAGTTTTGTTGCGTGTATCACAGTCCGCGCGCGTGGCCAACAGAGGAAGAAGAGACTTTTTTTTATGCCTTCCACGCCGGGCACCACCACTTTATCATGATTAAATTGTTCTCGTTAAAACAGGCGAAAAAGGATGGCGAGTCACCGAAACCTGGTACCCAGAAGAAGGCAACTGCAGCACAACTCAGAATTACAAAAGGTTTCATTGATGACCTTTTATCGTCTTTTTTCCTATTTTGTCGTCTTACTCTATCGGCTATCAACTTTCTTCAGCACTAGAACAATCAAAATTTCTCCCTCGTGAAAGCCTTTCTCCAAGTTTGTTTAATGTTTCTTATGTCTATGCACAAAAATTACCAACAATGATTCAAGCGACTCTTGTTCGATCATTTTTATTTATAAAATTATGCTCTTAAGAATCTGCACTTTGTTTTTGGCTTTCTCTTACACCAGTACGCACAATGGTATATAATTATGCATGTTTATGCTCCTTTTAGATTGCTTGTTAAACTACTGTCAATTGGAGTGCATAAATAGCTGCTCTTTGAAATTATTCCAAAACCTTATTGCTCTGTATGATAAGACTAAACTAGTTAATGGTTTTTCTTTTCCATAGATATAAATGAATTAAACTTGCCAAAAACATGTGGAACGGAGTTTCCTGATCCCGATGATCTTCTTAGTTTTAAACTAATTATTTGTCCAGATGAGGTAAAAAAATTACCGTAATGTATGATCATTCTGTTGATCGAGTAAATGTAATTTTGTTATTTTTTTTTAGGGATTTTATAGGGGTGGTAGATTCGTTTTTGGTTTTAAAGTTGGACCAAACTATCCACACGAACCACCCAAAGTCAAGTGTGAAACACAAGTTTATCATCCGAATATTGATCTGGACGGCAATGTGTGTTTGAATATCTTAAGAGAAGATTGGAAACCAGTTCTCACCATTAACTCTATCGTTTACGGACTACAATATCTCTTTTTGGTACACAATACAACATATCGGGGAAATTTTTTGGTCCAAATAGGATCAGAAAAATTCTATTAACTATGCAAAGACACACTTTCTTTTTTCGAGATTATAAAATATCATGGTGGAATCTTTCTTGGTGTGCCATTGCAGGGTTAAATGCATTAGTAAATTAAAAAACGTATGTCACACAATTTGAGAGAATATTGTTTCTTGTTTAGGAACCTAATCCGGAAGATCCACTAAACAAAGATGCTGCAGAGGTTCTACAAAACAATAGGAGAGCGTTTGAGCAGAATGTAGCGAAAGCAATGAGAGGCGGGTACATCGGCTCGTTTTACTTCGAACGATGTCTGAAGTGAAATAGTGCTCGTTTCCTGCGAGGACACACTGAGGAAAAGAGACCGAGAGTAAAACTTCTCCCCGTTCTGAACGCGTTCCTCTCGTCCATCACGTTCATTTATCGACAAACCTCTTTGCGTCTTCTTGATCTCGAGTGCTTCATACCTTTGGTCGCCGAACCATTGGTAGAAAACGAAACAAAACAAAAAAAAAAGAAATAAAATAACGACATCAATGCGTCGTTCTCTCGGAGTTGTGGGATACATTTTCTTTTTTCTTCTTGTTTTCTCTTTCAATCAGTATTTTGCGGAAGATCGCAGTTGTCTTTACGCTTGCAAGTTTCTTACTTGACCGATTCATTGGTAAATGCAAGTAGAACTTATAAAGTAGCGATTGTTGAAAAAAATTTCTCAAATATTGGATCTGTGATTACAAACATTACGACTATTCTTTGCTAGAAATGTATGTTTGGCCACGATCGCTCCAATTTCTCTTGCGATCATTCAAGTTTATTTGAAATTTCTATCCAATTGGAATTGCGGTATCTGTGCAATTAAGAACACCAGCCGATATGAGTAGTGGTCAAAATTATTGCAACTCTTCTCTCTCTCTCTCTCCCCTCCTTCCCTATCTATCTATCAATCAATCTATCTCACTTTCAAAGAATTAGTCACGACCGTAGCCAATCTTTTCGACAAAAAAGTATGTATATAGATATGTAATACGTGTACAAGATTTGCAAATGCATATGCAATAGCGATCGTCGCAGCTCTTTTCACGAACGTGTCTCCGCTCTGAGAATCACTTTTCGCAGGATATAAATTATTTTCCACGAGCGGATGTATCCTGCTATGCTCTTTATCGGAAAACCACGTAATTTAATTTATGTATCGATGGAAAGTGGAATATAAGGCTGTTAAGGAAAAACTTTTGCATTCTTATCCACATTTATCATGACCCTGAAGCAGTAATCCTGTAAGTGGTGAAACAATATTCGATTGATCATATTTTGTAGACAGAGACACGCGAACATGTTAATTGTAGAAGTCACGCTCGATTGTTTTTACGATCTACATAGTCACAGCAATTTCTACTTACTCTTCTCGCCGACGTAGTAACACGCGTAACAATATATTGTTTCAATGAAATCATTAGACATTTTACATGTATACTTTTAATAAGATAAACATATGAACTTTACAGAATATTTCATGCTCTGGCAATAATTTCATAAATATTCCAAACGGATGTTTAAAAAAATAGTTGGAGATACATTTTATACAAATGAACTCTTAGCGAGTCGACTACGTCTACCTAAATTATAAACCTGTAGTATGAAACGTGATTTAAAGAAAATATACAAACAGACATTGTTGATCTATGGTGTACGATTACTTTACCAGCATTTTGAAAATGTTCGTTTATTTACAATTCATTATGAAATTTATATCGATTAATGGAATCAACGCTACGAAGTCCTGAATCAAGCATGCCCTCTGAGTTAGCATTAATTTATTATACTTTAGTACAGTGCTTACGAGAAACTTACAAACTAAAGAAGCGTCCTAGCCTCGATCCAACTTTGCTGTCCTCAATTTAGGTCCCATCTACGTCGAGCGTGTTCTGAAGGCACTTTTTCGAGCGCTTCAAGAGCGATCGAACAACTTTCTCTTTTTTGATGTACTTCTCTCTCTCTCTCTCTCTCTCTCTCTCTCTCTCTCTCTCTCTCTCTCTCTCTCTCTCTCTCTCTCTCGGTCATGCACGCCTCTGGCTTTCTTTCGTACCAGAATTATCATTCTCATCCTAAATAACCATTTCCCTTTTCGTACAAATAAAGATTCGATCGCGCTGGACAATGAATTGGCCTGAGCTCGGCGAAGAAGCACGGCAATTTGAAAATCGAGATCAGAACATATTTCCTGGAATCTGGAAATCGAAATACACGAACGGTCAAGAGAAGATACAAAATCCTTCGTGTGGTACGATCGAATTTATTATGTTTTGTAGTTACTTTATGTATATATATATATAAATAATATATATACACATATATATTATATATATATTATATATAAATATATATATATATGAATTATATATACACATATTATACATATGTCTACACACATATAGACATTATATAATTTTGTTAATCGTGAGACGTAATTACATTTTTACTAGTGCTTGCTGCGAGAGGAGACGTGCTTCTCCGCAGATTCCATCGTGGAATGGATTTCCAAACGCTCGAAAGGATGCTACCATTGTTGTATGTACCGAGCTATGATCATGAAAAGCCAAGAGATACGTGAAAAAACAAACAACAACAAAAAATCGCTCTCGATTTTCGACATGACTCATTGCACAACTCGGTTTCAACTCGAAATGGGAACGCGTTAAGGACGATCTACCTACAACCTACACTATACGGCACGGACCGTCACGTACTGACAATGGCAATAGACCGGCACAAAATATCGAAACATGAGTTTTAAATGAAACTGTTCACACTATACTGCACAGACCGACACCTACTAACATTCTCGCGAAGAATGTTTTATTGGTTCGTGCCAGTGCGTGAAATTTTTATCACATACATAATTGACACAGAACAAAATGTAGTTTTTAAGTTTTTAATATAGGCCTATATAAAAAAGTTGAAAACAACTTTTAACATTTTCTTTGTAATTTCGATCGATCGCAATTTTTTTAAAATTTCTTCGTTTTAAACATTGATAGAATTTATCGTCGTATTTAAGTAACTCCTTGATGAAGTCCAATATTCTCTATCGACTTTTCTCTTCTTTAAAATCGGATGCACCCAAGTGCGTCCTCGTTTTTTCACTTCTTTCGCTTCAGCTTCCTCTTCGTCTAAAAGTACGGCGAGAAGAGTCAGTTTCTCGTCGCTGACCGATCCGTTCATTTTGACTGCTTTACGTCCACTGACGGTTTGTCACCGAAGTATAGCATATACTAGTTATACAAGTTATACACAAGTATATACTATCGTGTCGTTGTCGGTACATGACGATCCGTGTAATGCAGTGCAAGAAGGACCTTAAAAACCATCGTGCCGTTTTTTGGCGTTGTCGGTACGTGACGGTCCGTGCCGTATAATGTAGATCGACCTTTACTGTGCCAATGAGGATACTCGACTCGGATGCTTCGCAATTTATTTACTTACTTAAGCTAGAAATATAAACGACCGGGAGCCTTTATCGAGTCAGAGGCGCTCCGCCAAAGTTAAACGATGTGGGAACAGTCTGCGAGTGAAAGGCGTATCCTAGAGGAAAAAGTCAACATTTTTTAATAGCCGTTCAAAATTATAATAATAACAAATCCGTTCGAAGAACTCACCACCACTTTGTTCAATTCTTTTACTTTCCAGAGCTGCTTTGCGCTGATCCGCGAGCAGAATAATTTCCTGTAATGTCTTTTGCTGTTCCGGAGTCAAATGATCGGTCAATCCCCTATACCACACTGTGTCTGATCTTTCGATATCTGAAGGCAGAAGTAAACAAATTATTCATAATTTTAAATACAGAATTCGTGTACGAAGAAACACCTTCAAGATTAAACATATACATGTACATTATATTAGGTTTACTTACTTTGCATAACTTCTTTGAAAACAATATATTCGTCTTGGTTCGTATCCTCCGAATCCAAAGGCGTGACATAGCACTCGAGAGGAGTTTCCTCATTGGCATCGTACTCCGAATCGTCACCATCATCGTCCGATCCATGATCACCATGCCCGTCTTGGATTGACGCCGACACATTGAAACCATGCTGCGCGGACGACCTTGTAACCCTATCTTGAAGCTTCTCCAAATATTCTTGGTTATCATCATCAACTTCATCTTCGTCCGATGATAATACCTCTACGAAAGCATAATCAAATAATTATACTGCCTCTTTTCATTTAGGCGTGTCTACTTTTGTTTTTTTTTTTTTTAAATTAAGTTACCTTCTTCGAGATCGCTACCATCGTCGTCGTTTTCATCGTCATCCATGTCGGACACTTTAGCCGCATAAGCCCTCTTCAAACCATCAAAAAGAAGAATTAAAGATGGTATAATTTGTTGAGCGCATTCGTTCACTGCTGCTGGCCTTGCTGGCCCCATGTTAATTAACGTGCACAGTCCAAGAACACAGAGTTTTCTGTCATGTAATCTAGAGGGAAAATTGTACATACAGTTTGATCGTTTGTTTCATCGATAGCAATTTAACACTTGTAAAACTGTAAAATATTTACCCTAGGAAACAGTCAGTATCGTGTATCCATTGTTTGATAAAATGAGACGCGATTGGTTCTGTTGACTGCCCGAAGTTTCCTTGCAGTCTGTCCATCGTTTCGAGGCACAATGCTGGGTTATAATAAAGAGCTGCGATTACTACTTGTAAACACATTGTTCTTAATTCAGAGGTCTTCACCTCGCGCATCAAACGCTCCAGTACCAATTGGACAAGAGATGGTATACACTAAAAAAAAAAATGACTTCGAATGAGCACCACTGAAAACCAAAGAATTCATATAAAAATTTTTGAGTGATTATACCTGATCAATGTGACCTTTACATTGAAGAATTATAACTTCCAACAACTTGGCAGCGTGGCATTCTGGGTCTTCTCCAGCATCTCCAGTCAACACCTACCAAATAAACGTACTTTTTTAATGTACAAGAATTCGCGGAGTGAACAAATATATAGATTTGTAACATACAGCTTTGCACATATTAAACATAGCCAACACGTGGTTCTCGTTAGAAAGAAAAGCCGGAGTGTCCACTGTGATGTAATTGTGAAGGGCAGGCATCATATCGATAAAATATTCGAACGCATCCTTCTGGAATAGTTGGTACATCAATTCTAAGACTTTCCACATATCGCTAGAAATCGACTGGCTAGTCAAGTCATAAACCAAAGAAAATGCTTCTTCGTAGAAGTCTGCAAAAATGAAAAATATTAACACATTAGTTAAAATAATCTATCCTCCACCTTATTCCAACCCAGTTAAAATAATCTTAGTTATATTTTGTGACGTTGCAAATATTACGACGTCATCATATTAACCCTTAGCACTCGAGTGGCGCCTCTGAGGCGCCACTAAAAATTGCTGTACTATTATTTAAATAATTGTTTACACTATCAGATGTCAGTATCTAACCAATTACTACACATTTAAGTATTGTATGAGGTATTATATCAATTTCATATTTATTAAATTTAAAAAATCATAGAGAATGGAAATATTGTAGGTAAAAAAAAAAGTTTAATTTTCGAGTTAAAATAGCTCCGAGTGCAAAGAGTTAAAAGTGGGGTTCTGGCGAGGGTGGTATGATCAAGCCCCTGGGGTAGATCGAACCACCCCCGTTCGCGTAACGCGGCCGTTGTGGTTTCACTATTTGTGATTTAGAAACGGCGGAAAAGGACAACGTGACAATTTGTCTAATCGCAGCATAATGTTACAGCTTACCCATGACGCTCTCTCCAAAAATATGTGCAATAACCTGAAGCACTATAGGCCGCAACTGTTCCATAATTTGTGGCTCAGTAATCATTGCACCCAACAAGGTTTCTATTGTATTTAACAATCCCATGGCAGTTATGGCTTTTTCGTCGCTGCCTTCGTCGGTGTCGAGTACTTGACTAAATGTCGCAGCCTAACGAAGCAAGTAGTCGTTATTAACTTCTCGACTTACTTGAACTAAAATTAATTAAAAAATATTATTATACTCACTAAATGCTGGCACATTTGTACAGCGATCGGCATAAGCTGATTCGAATACGTAGAAACAATTTTCTGGATAACAGTCGTTAAATCATCGTTCTCCGTCTCGCGTACAATATTTAATAATTCAAGAGTGATTGGTTTGATCAAGGGTTCTATATATTTTTGTGCTTTATCTTGAGCGGAGAGAAGCATTTGCAAAGCGATAGCAGCCTCCACCTTAACTGGTAGATCTTGGTCCCTTAAGAGAGCGTTCGTCGTCAATCGAATTGCCTCGACTAATATTTGCTCTTGCTTGAATTTTATTTCGGAGAAATAGTGCAACACCCAACATGCCTAAAACAACCGATGTAGAAGCAAATAGTTTCTCGAAATGATAAATTCAATTGGTCCTTAACTCATTAAAGAACATTGCTGCTTACTCTGGCTCTCATATGTCCGTGAGAACTATTGAATTCAGGAAACACGTATTGTAACAACATTTTATCCATCTGTTCTTTGTAGACCTTCTTCTTTAATAATACATTCGCTAAACTTCCGACCTATAAGAACATTTTTAAATATCGCTGCGTGACTCGGCACAGATTCTTTTAATTCAAATAAACGTACCATGTGTAACGCGCCGTCCTTTTGTCTGGGATCTGCATTCGGACTAGTTAAAACTTCCATGCAGAATCGCATGGTTTGTTGAAGCATACCCTTACGCATCTTGCAAGCGGAGCGTAGTAGAATCTGTGCTGCGTTTACCGGAGATACAAAATCTTCAAAGATATCTAAAAAAAAAACCAATAATTTTCCATGTTATGATAGAATAATGAGAAGAATATTTAAATAAAACGAATGATATTTTCTTAATATTCTTACCGAATTTCACTCTAATATATTCATGCGGATTGTTATTCCAAAGCTCCTCGTCTGCGGCAGAATATGAAAGGATTGGAAAGAGTACATCACGAATAATCTCAAACATGTGTGGTTTCAAGAACTTCCACGAATATGCATGACTCACTCTGGAAATGTAAAACAGGAGTTTTATTGAGCTATGTCGTTTTAAGAACTCTTACTAATACAAGCTGTATTCGCACGGTATTCGTGGTACAACCGGAACGATGCTGATTTTACGGGAAAACAGAAAGTGCAGAATAAAATATGATCGTTTTTTAAGTATATTTTTGGCTAATTGTTTCATATAAAATAAGACAACGTCCAAGGTATATGTATCATGCATATAGATTCTCAATCAATTTAGATGGCTTTATACTTTGATCCTTACCCTTGATTAATGTAGTTGATTGATTGTTGAATCACTCTCGGCGATACGTATATATTTCTCCGATATTGGTCCAAAATTTTCAAAAGAACTTCGAGTATACCTCCACTGAATGTTCTTAGGTACCACTCAGAAAACTCCTTGTATTCTTTGGTTACATGCCTAGGACTGCCGTATCTTTCAAACATTTTGTAAAGAATGTGAAGCGCCCATTTTTTACACTTCCACCATGGTAAGTCTGCTCGTTCATCGTCATCGAAGTCAGGATTATTCGTTTCGGGCGGAACTGGCCTGTCAGCCACTTGCCGCACCACGTCCATCCATTGGGAGAAAACTTCTTTCGATATCAAGTCCAGAGGGAGCGTGTACTGGAACACAGATAATGAAACGAAATAGAAACTAAAACGATAACGAGCAAATCCAATTGATTAACGATAAAACAACCGGGAGTCGTAATACCGATAAAATACTCAAGCGGTAATAATTTAAAAAAAAATCATAAGTTGCCTACCTGTGTAAGGGCAAAAAATATCTTTAATATTTGTTGTTGAAGTAAAACTGATTGTTCCGAAGAATCTGGCAAAAGTCGTAATATTAATTGATAAATCATAGGGAACAAGAGATTCATTGCTTCGTTTAGTGGCCCTCTTTCTTCTGCTTTCTTATATCTAGACAAGATCATTCAATGTAAAATATTATACTTATGTTTCTACGTGTAAGCGTAATGTTTAGTAAAATACACACTCAAAATTTTTAACAAGTTGATAAAGCGCTAATAGAACACCTGGCCAGCAGGAAGCATCTGAATTCTGTAAATATATTGTAATTTTGTCCACTATTTGTGTCCATCTTCCAGGAAAATCGTGTTTTACTATATTATTGACACAAACTGCCAATTGCACTCTGCATCAATAAAAACGAAAATTATTATAATCATATTTAAATGTACAGCATAGTCCGTGATCGCAATTCATGAAAATAATTGTACCTGATGAGTTCTGGAGCATGCACAAGAGCATCAACTATCGCATCACGAATCATAGCTCTATCCTGTTCGTGAATGCTAAACTCCACAGGACCATTGTCGCTTTCTCTGTCAGCCCAATATTTTGTAATTAAATTTTTCAAGTATATTACACCTGCATCGATACAGAATCATTGATAACCAATTCTTATTTGTACGATAAAGATTATGTTTATAAATTACCAGCTTGTCGAACAGGCATTTCCTCTGCAGTCATTACCACTTGGAGTAATGTTGGTGCAAAACCAATAATTTTGTGAATCTGAAATCATATTTTCTATTAAAAACTATACCGAATCTACATTTGTTCCGTGCACATTACGATTGGATGTATTCTATAATTCAACATATGAATTCTAATATTCTCTATCTCTGCTTGGAACAACTATAATGAAAACTATAACACTTATTGCAAGTAAGTACTAGCGAACAATAACTATTTATTACTTGTATAGCACAATATTAATATGAAATAGCAAAGTATAAGATTGCCATATCAACCACGCGAATATTAAATTAAAAATGGAACAAGTTGATTACAACAGACATACAGTTTTAAATCATTATAATCTAAACGACTTAATAATTATGCAAATTGGAACAATGCAACTGTTTAAAGAGATTGAAGCTATCATTCCAATAAAAACTATAGATACAGGAGTAAGACGATACAGAAATCGCAATACATTCAGAAATTGATCTATGCGTATAGGATCAGCTGGAAAAAAATCATTAAATAAGGGAACTTGCAATTAAAATAAATGAATGAAGAGGATCATGAATTTGGTTAAAGGTCGTTCTCAAGGGGAAAATACTACGAAACGATCATAATCAAGGATTAGTGTTTGTAATCGTAAGAAAATCATTTTCAAGAATAATTTCGACGATTCAACTGCAAATTACAAAGGGGAAATGGTAGCGAAGAAAAAAAAAAAGTAATCGTGGGGAGGCACATGTTTCTGTCGAAGTGTCGACCGTTCGAGCACGTTTTTCGATTCAGTTGACCGACCTGATTCAGTTGCTCTTCGGCTTGTTTTTGTTGCGCTGGGTCGATCGTGGCACGAAGCAATTCTGTGACTTTTCGTACATCCATGTTGTAATTAGTTTTGTGGTGGCTGGTGGTGTCCAAAATTTTTCACTGTTCCTCACGAATTCGACCCGGCGCACTCACCTCGCTACTCCCTCGTCACGTGACACAACAATATGGCGGACGTGAGCCGATCTTGTGTTACATCCGGCCATTGAACATTCGACGATCATGTACGTAGATGAGCAACCGAGACGTTTCGATAGATCGCAAAAATCAATCTAGATAGTAAACTTCGTACATAATTAGTGAATTTATCGCGTTCACAGAACGCATGCAGATTGAAAATCGGTCCTCGAGAAATGTCAGAATTTCGTTCTCGTAAACCATACCAGAGAGGAAATGAGAGTGCTCACGCTTATCTCTGAACTTGATTCCACTGTTTGCATGCTCACGCTTAGCACGGAACAGCTCCTATACCGGCGGTAGAGCCCACTTTTACCACGTAACAGACAGCACACCAGTTTTAGCATGAAACAGCATGAAACAGAACCTTTACTAGCCTATGGCATAAATTAATTTATACTTTTATGCCAAGTTTTGCAAGAAAACTACGAAAAATATAAATTAATTTGAGAATAAAATCCGCTCTACCGCCGGTCTAGGATCTGATCCAGGCTAAAAGTCCGCTCTACCGCCGGTCTAGGAGCTGATCCAGGCTAAGGTCCAGCACTATATCGGACACGGTCAAAACCTGGGCGTGAGCACTCTCATTTCCTCTCTGACCATACTGATATATACTATGGAATGGGGATGCTTGTAATGATTTGAAGAAGGCTTTGGCATGATGCGCCACCACAGTTCGCCCCTTCGCCCCGCGATCACCCGCGGAGTTCGACGCTTTGCTTTACTTTGCCACGCCACCAACCAGAGCAGAGATTTGGTGCAAGATTTCACGCGCATACGCGGCGATTGCAGCCTCAGTAAAGTAAGATTCTCGATAAAATGGGGTAACTTGAGAATCCCGCAGAATTTTAAAAAATTTGTATGTTAGATTCTGAAAAATGAATGTATGTATAACATTCGTTTCGGTACATTCCTGTCGGTATAACTGCCTTTAGAGTATGGGATTTACGTATTTACCAGAAAAAGGACATGAAAACAAATTCGAAAGGCTAAAAAATAAAATGACGGCGTTCCTCCTTACAACCACAAATGTTACACTATTCTTTTGGTCTCTTATCACAGACGGTGCTCTTATAAACCATATTTTTCAAGCTTCGCGCTATTCCGTTTAATACATCGGTCAAACAATGGGGGCGGTGGCATCTAAAGTCCTTTTCTATTCGTTTGAACCGCTGTACGGCTGGCTTATGGGAATCTTGTATCCATAGTGTATATATCAGTGGTAAACCCCCGTTGCGTCTATATTATTGTACTCATTGTCAGATGTGCATGGACTACATATGTATATGTAACAGCTATATTTGTTTATAGGTCATCGGTCGGTCAAAACATTGCGATAGTAATATTGTATGTATCATAGTTGAAACCGTACCTTCGGTTTTCTCTTGTTGATTGCAAAACAGAGGAAGTTAACGCCAACGTTCGAACAATATTCACGATGAATGAAACTATTGTAAATCGTGCTGTGAAGTCACAAGGCGTTAACATGTTGCAACTAATAAATCTTCCCGATATTGTTTTGGAGACGATTTTGTCTAACCTTACGTACGACGAAATTTCTCGATACAGAATTGTAAGATCATACTCTTTCGTTTTGGTCATGCAGAAAGAGACACATAGTGAAGTTTCTGTGAATTCAATTTTGACAGATTTGCAAGCAGTTCGACCGAATATGTAAGAAGCTATTGAACAGAGGTTTCAATTTGATGGAGAAGTATCACGCACAATGTTTGCGTACTGTAAAAAGTCAACTGCCGCGAAGGGAATCAGAAAGGAGAAGTCATCCTTTGGCACGTCATTGTGATATATTGACAGCGATTGAAACGAGAATATCAATGTTATCCATGACGTTCATCAAATACGTGGACCTCAATCTGTGTTGTTTTATCCCTGGCAAGGTAACATAATCTTACTATCCTAAAACGATTATAATATACTCTTATTTTTAATAAGCAATTCATTTGCGTCAGGTTATCGACGAAATTTTTCGTGTTCTTCGTTTAATTCGCTATTCGAAAACTCCACCAAGAGCTCATGAAATACTTCAGGAATTAAGAGATATCAGTAGCATGGCTATGGAACATTTTGACGAGAAGATCTTGCCAGATTTAAGGCACAGCATTTGTACATCTGTCGTTAGTAACGTAGGTTCTTACGAACTACCAGGTGGAAGTCTGATGATTTCTCATCATACCACTAATCCAACTAATACAACACTGCCGCATAACTTTAATTCGGATCAACTAAATCAGACTTTTAAAAAGATCTACAGTCGCACTAAAAAGAATAAATTGTCTGTCCTTTCTGTGAAAGGTCAAATAGGTAAAATGAAACTTCGAATGAAGAGGCAGGGTTTTCAGATGCGAATGCAGAGTTTAAAATTACAAGAACAGGCGAAAAAGATACACGAACAAGATACGCAATTGGCAGAAATGAGAAAACATTTGGAGGAATGGGAACAAAAAATGGTCGACTTAACAGCTGGATTAAGTCGTGCCAGAGAAGAGACACAAATGCCTGATTCCATAGAGACCTGTAAAAGAAAGCTTATTGACCCAACAAACGAATTACAAGCGAAAAGGTGTAAATTGGTGATAGAAAGAATAGTCAATAATATAAAAGCTTGAACGTCTCATCGGTTCGTTCTATGTACATAAAGAGGTTGTATATGAAAAGCAAAATTATAGCACATTTTGTCTTTCTTATATGTTTGAATTATATTGATAGTTTGTTTTCTTACTATCTTGATTTTGGGTACCTGCTAATTGTAGTTTCAGAACAGCTATATATACAGAATGAAAATTCAGCGAATACGTATGCTATTAGATAGTAGAATCCTACCGATTCTATTTCTTGCATATATTAAAGCATGCGAACCCGACGAATTTTTAAACTCGTTTTTGAGAAAAACGTATAGACAAACAAAAAAATGTTACTCTTACTTTTCGACTCACTTTTGTGTGTAGAATTGCTTCCCAATCGGTTGTATATGGTCATGGGACATTCTGTATATATTTATACTACATTTAAATATGTAAAAAATAGAACATTTACATTTATTTAGTTTTAAGGAGAAAAATGAAAAATACAAATAGAGTGTGCCAGTGGTGCATCTAATCGCTTACTTTAGTAGGTATCTGTTTGAAAGCAATATCAGCTTCCCTTTCTTAAACATCTCCTTATTCGTAGATGTATTCAGTTCCCTGAAAGGCTGGGTGTCAATAGCGTCCATAGCATAAATATGGTCCATATAAATTGGACTAACCGATACTTTATGTTAAAAAAATATTTATGAATATAACTAAAACATATAAGAAAGGTAAAATATGCTGTAATTGTTTTCATTTTTAAGCAAGTATATTCTTAAACACGAATATGTGAATACATGTAATGGACTGTGGTATTAAACTATTGTGTAAAACTTACAATTCATTTACCAAGTGTATTTAAAATTATAATAATATACAGTAAGGTAACTTATGTATTATTTTAAACAGGCAATTTGTAGATGGATATTCATTGAAAGTTCAAGCTAATCGAGATCTCAACAAAAATAAAAACTGATAACGTGTGCTCTGCGTGGCTGGAAAGAAGTTGCTTGGAAGGAATGAGGATCTGAGTAGTTGTCAGGCAGATACAATTTTGCTGTTGGCCAAAGTGACATTATCAATGAATAAGATTATAAACAGGCTTGGTCACCTGTGCCGTTCCGCAAGACTTCTTTTCAGCAGTGGACAGTATTTAATTTGTTTTTTATTTATTTTATGTGTGATAATTCTTCCATTCGCATAAAAATTGTTTTAAGATTAGTAAAAATATTATGTAAGGTTTTGGTAAAATTACTACTATCGATTATTAGCGATATTCGACTCGTACATTTATACTTTTGAGTATACATTTTGAAGAATTTAATTGTATAAAGTTTAGCGGATTCAAAATTCAAATTCGATAAATTAAAAATATACAGTTAAATACAATTCTTAAGTTCCGATTGATGTAACAATAAATATATATTCTAATTTAAGTACAAACCTTTATATTTGATTACCATTTTTGGTTTCATCACTACTTGCAATAAAACGATTCATGTATTTATCAATGTTTACTAGAATAATTTTCAAAATTGATTCGACATCTTCCCAAGTAAATTATGTATTTAAAGATTCTCATTGTACGTCTGCAACGGAATTGATTGTAGACATTTTAAGCTAAAAGGATCCGTATAATATTAACTGCCTGTAATTCTAAATAAATATTTGAAACAATATGAATTCATTACAAGATTGTCCGTATTCGACAGTACGACTGAGCTTGTTTTGACACACAATTCCCTCGAAATCTCATCATGTTTTGTATCCGATATATCATTAGGTAAATCTTTACTGTTATCGGGTGGTAAACGAACTATCTCGCCGTAAATAGTAGCGTGAGCATGTTGCAGATAGCTTTGTTGTTGCATTCTTATATTTTTTCTTAAAGTCTGTTTTTCTACTTCCGGTAACACAAAGTTATAAATCATATTTGCAACCAGTTCTTCTTCTGCTACTCTTGACACACTAAAATATATTTAATAGAAATTATTCCCACTTGTATAATAATAATTGGGGACACTTTTGATCCTTTTATGCATTACTTGGCATGCACATGATTCGCAACACTGTCTACTTTGTCGCACAGGTTGCTAATATATTGCTTGGCTGCCTCATCTGACACCCAATCGATGCCTTCTTTAATAACATCCTCTAAATAAATTTCCACGGAATCTTGATGAACTTTCACAATTTGTCGAAACATTTCATCGAATTCTCTGCGCCGATTACGTTCCAATTGGCGTCTTCCAGCTTCCGCAGCTTCTCTCATAGCTCTTTCTCTTTCAGCTAATAATGCGAAAGCGTGTATTCGACGTTCATCTTCCAATCTTAATAGCTCCTTAAAACGAAGGAGATTCGAATAAAAATTAGTATGCAAGATCATTATAGATCAGGATCTATTTTAAACTGTACTTTGCTAAGGAAATTTAACATCGCTGAAAGAGACATTCCTTCTAACGAATCAAGAATTTCACATAAACGATCCTCTTGTAGAGATTTCTCATTTTGTAAGTGTAATAATTCCATCACACGCTGTTTTTCATTTTGTCGTTGTTTTTTACTTTCCTCCTCTAGTCCATGAGACGACCGCAACTCTTCGATCAATTCTCTGCACCTATTGCGACCCTCAAACATCTGTAGAAACAAAATATGTTCATGTACAAAAGTTGAATCACAATCAAAACTAACAATTACCATGCATTGGATCGCTCTTCCTTTAACTATTTTCTGAATAAGAGTGGACAATTGATGCAAGTGCATGTCTTGTACATCTTCTGTATGGGTTTTATAAGGTGTAGGAGGCAAAGACGGTGGTTTATACTTGCGCTTCAATAAAGTTGATGTCTCTGTGTGCTCTACATTCATTCTTAGTGCCTTTAAGTCATTGTACAATAGTCTCAACTTTTCTTCTGTCCATCTTGTTTCTCTGATACAAAGATCGAATGGCTTGGGCTTTGGTCTAATTGCCTTCAATTCTTCAAGTGTTGGCAACCACTTTGGCAATACACTCATTTTTTCTAGATCTACATCAATTAATACAAGAGAATAAAATATAAAGTACAACCAAATTTCATTCCAAATTTACCTTCGTCGATAGTATTCTTAAGTAACTTCTTTTGTATCGCTTCGTGCCTTCTTTGTGGATGTTCACCATAACGCATTTGCGGTGCATACATCTCAGACGATGGATCAGCATATTCCTTAATAATATCACGTCCAGTGGACCGTGATTTTTGAAAATGCATTTTTTGAAGTTTCCTCAACTCCCTTCTAAGATTATGCCGAATAGAGTGTATCTGTTCATCTCTACGTTTAGATAAAATGTCTTTTAATCGATGAAAACGGCCTTCTGTTTTTTGTTCTTTCTCAGCTTCACGAGATTTTGTTATTTCATCCATCAATTCAAGTCTATAATCCATTATCGCCTGAATCTCCTAAGTTACATATGACATTTTTACGAAATCTTGCATTTCTAAAGTTAACATATAATCGTCATTATACTTTTTCAATAAAATATTTACTGCTTCTCTAAATGCCCATTCATCTACTTCGATTGCTGTTAGAATAGCTGTTCTTAGTTTTGTATTGGCTGGTGTATCCATAGGGGGAAGAACTTGTTCCCATTTTTTCTTCATTCTCATTCTATTGATAACTTCTAGCTCGTGGGCTCCAGGTGGTAATCCTTGATTCCAAGTTAAATGAGCTATCGTCAATATTTCTGGATTATGTCCTGGAACGTTAATGCTTGATTGAGAGTACATTGAAACATAGATATATACCAATGAGTTGACTTAATGGTACACTAAAGATTAGAGATTGATCATTGAGAATTTCTTTATAAGTTATCAATAGGAAAATTCCAGCAAACTTCCAGTTGGTAAAATGATAATATTATTTACCTTCTTTAATCCTATATGGAGGTTCCCATGGAACAGTTTGAGTATCGCTATCCCTATAATCTGTTTGGGTCCCTATATTTCTGTGTTGTTTTGACTTCAATGAAAATTCATAACATTGTTTTTGTGCATTTCTTACTACATCATTGAGGATCTCATGATTAAAGCGTTCTGGAATCTCTACATTTTGCATTTTTGGTACTAAAAAAGGTATAATCGGGCGTCGAAAATATTTAAAGTTATAAGAGCACATGATTTCTTCTGCCGTATTATGTCCAGTCATTATCCTATAAGCATTTTAATTACTCGAAGTACTTTAACAGCATAAAGATCAATTCCAATTCACTTTTTACTGTAACTTACTTGCAGTCTGAAATCCAATCTTTCGTTTTCTTATTATATTTTCTCATGTATTTTGAAGAATTTCTGATGTTGACATTTTCGCACGTAGTCTGTAAAATTTATGTCGTTTAAACCTACATATTTTGTAATAAAGTATAGAAAAGTATAGAATGGTACTCACAATTGTACAAGCTGCTTGTACACTGGACATTTTATATCTTGCTTTTCTGCCATGCACCATGCAAGTGGTCTCTATATATGTCTCTGTATTAGAACCACTTTACTAACAGTACAATGTTTAATGTGCAATTTATAACTTACGGCTGACTACTTTATGGGCCATAGTCACTCAAAATTGATAAATAATATCTTCGTATAACTGAATAATTGCTATCAGGAATATAAGAATGCAATTACATTTAGAAGAATGTACATCCTAATAGTTAGGACATTATACAAATATTGATCAAACACTAACTTCAGCATTCTTACAGTTATCGTACATATATGTATATGAAAATTTAACGTTCTGTTGTGATTAATGTATAAGGTAGCAATAAATTTCATTAAGATTACAGTAATTATAATATATATTTTATATTCCATAAGTATTTTACATGCAACAGTAATTAATAATTTACTTTCATTCGTTATAAGTATTTTAAATATATTATAGATATTCTTTTAACTATAAAAATACACAGCTGGCAAAGCTGACAGAATAAATGAATTAATAAATATTCTCATGACGACTATCGATACCACAGAATGTAACATTATCCTGTAATGAGAAAGACACGTTATTAGGCATAAACATTGTTTCCTCAATGTATCGATATTAAATATACTGTAAATAGACAATCTACTATATTTACAATATAAGAGTAATAATAATACTGCTATTTAAACAGCTACATTTTTGTTTAATTTCTGGTTGAACTCGTTTGACTATTAAATGAATTGTATTTAATGAAAATATTAATTCAACACGGGGAACGACTATTTAAAGCTTTGTTGTATGAAGTGTTTTAAAATATCCATTCCCATGGGAGCCCAAGTATTCTGACCAACTTTGGTGCGAAGAAATGTTTTTGCAACTTTGGTTGAGTAACATATCCTCTGGACATGTACATTCGAGTTTCATTCTATATATTATCATTTGTCCAAAGGAAATTTTAAAATTCTCTCGGTCAGTTGCTTCCTGGTACATTTTATAATTGATACCGCGTTCAGCTAAACACTCCTTAACGAAATCATCCTCATGCTTATAATGGAGTTTTTGTGTTGAAAGTATCTTTTTTCTGTTAATACAGTCTAGATCTTCTTGAATTAGCATTTTCGATGTATCGGAAGATGGTAACGAAAATGTAGAAAATACTAGGTCTACAGGAACCGCGTCTTTCGATACTGAAATAGTGGGCAACAGTATCCCAGTTGGTGGTTGTTTTTCTATACCGTACATCCGATACATTCCGTTACTCCTAATATCTGCCTCCCGTTTTATTCTTTGCAAATGCAAAGAAATTCCTTTAGAAATTTTTCTTTTACTTTGGTTCCTCAGAGATTCTCGTTTAAAAACTTTTTCTACAGAAGCTTCTTCTTCCTGAAACGTAATAATATTATTTAGTTCAGAATACTTTGAAAAGTGAAGTAATAAGGTAGAGAGACATATTTTACCGTAGAACTCCATTCCACTGATGCATTTGTACTACTTTTATTGGCCACCTCAAAATTTGCAATTCGTTTACTTAAAAGTGAAGTTTTCATATCATGATTTGTAGCATAGTCGTTAAGTTGTTCGGATTTATTTCTTCCGTTAATAACACCCGTTTCATTACTATTTGTATTTCTTACAAAATCGTTTATATTCTTATCAAAATTATTGATGGATTTGCTGTCAATACTACTTCTTTTTTCTCGTACTTGGTCTGCTCCAGAATAATCAACGGACTCGTCCTCCCCCCCGTTGATATTACTTTCTCCATCGTACGAGCCATCGTAGTCTTTGGCTTGTACATTTTTTTGTGTCCAACGGTTTTCATTTTTCCAGATATAATCATTGTTCAAATTGCCTGGATTTTCCAATTCAGTATTCATAATATTAGTTTCGATTTTTTCGTTTCGGCTTTCATATTTTTTGGATGATCTTTCGGATACAAATGCCGCATTATTAGTATACGAATCTGTTCTAGGATTTAAGTATTCAGAAAAATACAACGATATACCGGGTGGTCCAACATGTTGACTCAAAGCATACAAGTTTGTAGTCAAGGTAGAATTAAATCGTAGTTTACAAACGTCGACGTAAGATTCAAATGCAAGTTTCCCGTTTTTTAATGATTGATAATTTTTTTTATCTGCCTCGTAATTTAAACATTCGACGGACCAATATACAAACCAATCATTCCCGAAATCTTCGACGGTAACAGACAAACCAGACAGTTCTTTGCTTAAAAGACCCTCTATCGGTTTCTCAAGCAGAGTCATGCCAGTTTTTCCATCTATGATCGTCGTAACGGTGTAATTATATGTAAAAGAATCTGAACCTATTTGATATTTCACCATAAAATCTGGAACATTATCATCATTGTAATAACCAGGAATAGGAATGCTTATTACTTTAGAATTAGGAATTGTATAGTTCCAAATAGGTTCAAATGTTAACCCATTATAAACTATTATCGTAGAATTAGGTAGAGCTGTAACAATGTCTTCGACTCCATCTAAGGTAATATCCACCAAAATTGGAGGTAAAGGAAAGCCTTTACCTGCGTTGCGATGTAGTCTCCTCAATTTCTACAAAGAATACAGGAAATTCTTGTTGCACGATTATTTGTAATGCGTTTAAACGATGAATGCAATAAATATCAATAACTTACTAAGTCACCATACATTAAATTCACTTGAGGAACTACGTAAAGTCCCCCTGGTTGTTGTCTGCTAGCAGTTGTAAAAACAAAAATACTTTCTCCATCCGGATGAACTAACTTTTGAGGTGCTAAGAGTAATTGTTCTGTGTTTGGCAAACGCGAAACATGTACGATGTTTCCATTCACTCCTGATATTATCTGGATTTCACTTAATTCTCTCGACTGTATAGTGTGCGATGCAATAACATCTCCGATTTCGTCCCCATCAATATCCGCAATGAATCTGGCATCGTAAATATCGGCGAGTCTCCAATCGTCGGAAGTTGATCGTTCCTCGACCGGTGCTTCCCATATGGTAGATCCATCGTGTCCACGGATTGCATGAAGTATTCCACCGTGTCCACATATAATACAATCTTTGATTGTGTCGTTTGTTAAATCCAGACCACAATCAACCGAATAAATAGAATGAGCCATCCAGTGGATCCAAAGCGTATCCCCTGTTTTACCATCCAAAGCTAGAACTCCACCGAAACATGGTACTTGCCCATTAAAGTGGACCATACAAATGTATTCTGGTACATCGATTTTATCCAAACCTGTTTGTAAAAGAAGAATAACGTTAATTAATTAAATGTTTCTACTATTGTTAAACATTTGTTAGATAAAAGGTTTACCTCGTTAACTGAAGATCAAACAAAACATAATGGCGCAAAATTAAATTCTGTAAGTGAAAAAGTAAAGATAGAAAAACTGAAAGACAGTATTAAATAGAAATGGACATAAATTGTAAATGGTAGTCAACATATTAAATAGATCTGATTATTTCTAAATAATTAACGACCTGTACTGAATCCAACAATGATATCCTCCACTCCATCTTTATTGATATCGGTACTTCTTAACGGCGATTCAGGAGTTAGCTTCGGTAATGGTTTAGTCCATAGAATTTTTGTTGTAAGCGATGTACAAGGAACTGTATTAGATTCATTTGATATCTCTTTGTGATCGTGAGACAACCAATTCTTTAAAATTGGCATTGGCACAGGAATAATATTTATGATGTATACACATAATGGGATTATGCTCAATAGTATTATCAAAGCTATAAGCCCAAAACAAAGTGGTATATAACAAGTTCTGGTAGAAAATGTCTCAAAACTATATGACTTTTTACATCTTCTACGAGACGCCATTAAGGGCCTCTTAACTCCACCATCCTCGTCTAATTTTAGGCCACCATTTTTTCCATCTCTGATGAATACTTCATCATCTATATCTGTCAGATCTTCTTCGTCAAATCCGTCTTGCACAGCCAATTTAGGTAAAGTTGGATAGACAGTAGACATATTTTTCAACGTATAATATTATTGTAAGCAATAGTTAAGTCAGACCTGTAACAATCACATATTTTGTTTTTTATAGATGAGACGTACACAACTTTACATTTTTGATATATAAAAAATATCAGCTCAATATTTCGATAGGAAACAATTCAAGAAATATGCAAATAGAAAAATGCAAAACATACAATAAATTATGATGTACATAGACTTTTTCACGAATCATAAAACATATGTATCACTTTATCCAAACAAATATTACAATTAAAAATACATCACAAATTCTACAAATAAAATTGAAATTTTCATAATATTCATTGTTTATTTACGTACTAACTACGACGTAGACTTTTTCACGAACCGTAAAACATATCGTATCATCTTATCGTAACAAACATTACTATTAAAAATACATCACAAATTCTACAAATAACATTTAAAATTTCAATAGTACCTATTGTTTATCTACATACTTTTAGTGAGTGTTCATTGAACTTTGGTTACGAACAACAAAGAATGATTTGTTCACTGAAATCTATACAACGCATGCATATATATATGAACGTCTAAAAAACCAAACAATTATGGTTCGTTCACAACGAGCAGCGATATATATATATAAACAGCATTACGAAAAATCTTTTTTTCATGAACAAACATTAGTATTCCAAAATATGAGCTAGTGCTGTTTCTGTGAATGGTGAATGAAAATCTGAAATGAATGAAAATTTACAAATAAAATACAAAATTGAGTGTGATTCCACTAGTGTTGCTAGGGTCAGCTAGGGTATTAATGTTTCTGGGCGTTTCTTGACGTTGTGAAAGAGACATTACACACCTTGATTGGCAACTATTGTTGCCTGGGTTTGTGCTTCTTTCAGCGACCGGTAGCGTGTACAGATACCGGTGACGGTGACCATTAGTTAGAACGAAAATGTTGAACACGAAATTAAGGTTTATTCTCCAAGTCTCGTGTTGTTTCTTGTTTTTGAGCTTCATATACGCTGGTTCTGTGGAATCATGGAAAAACACATTCGCGGAACAGCTTACTGAGGAGAATTGGGATCGTATGCTGACCGGGGAATGGATGGTGGAATTGTGAGTTGTATTGTATCTACGTCGTCAAATTTGATGGCGTGTCAAAAATCATGCCGAGAATAAGGAGAGAAATACATGATTTCAGTAGCTTTGATAGTATCGAGTACTTCGTGAAACGAACTTAAATCTTTCAAAATGGGAATAATTGAATTTCATTTAAATGATGACTGTATATACAAAAAAGCAGGAGAAATTGTTAATACTGTCAAATAGGTCGAGGTAGAAGGCGAATTATTTCATTTATCCGTTATAATTTGGTTATTTCTTTAATTTAGCTATGCACCATGGTGTCCTGCTTGTGAAGCACTAGAACCTGTGTGGGAACACCTTGCATCGCAAAAGAGAAGGTTGAATATTAATGTTGGAAAAGTAGACATTACTGATTCCCCGGGTCTTAGCGGAAGGTTTATGGTAACTGCTTTACCAACAATATATCAGTAAGTACTATTTCTTTTCTTGTCATATTAGAATCGACTGTGGATCTCAAGAAATTATCATTTTTGTATTCAATTTTATGAAAACTAAAACAATCGGGGTAAAATGATTTGCATGTGCCTCAATTGCATATATATCTGCACTCTATGCATTATAATTTAATTTGGAATCTGATATTTAGAGACAAAGAAATAATAAATTAATGAATAATTGAACTGTTTGTTCTAGTGTAAAAGATGGTGTATTCAGACAATACAAAAATCCTAGAGATAAGGATTCATTAATTGAATTTGTATCTGAAAGAAAATGGGAAAAGATCGAGCCTATTCTTGGTTGGAAGAGTCCAACTTCCATTCAAATGTCTGTTATTAGTCAATTCTTTAAAATGTCACAAGTACTAAGGGTAAATAATAATTGTATCGTGTAATTGCTATATTATTCGCGATGCGACCAATAAATTCTAAAGAAACAGATATATTCTTTTAGGGAGTACATAACAAGCTGATGGAAGACTTTGGACTACCTACGTGGGGAAGTTATCTAATCTTTGCTGTTGTGACTATTGTTTTAGGCGCTGTATTAGGATTGGTAAGTTCTTTCTAATTCTAGAATTGGGAACCGAATAAACATTGTATTTCATGGGATTCAGGTAATTGTTTGTCTGATCGACTTGATATATCCACCAAAACCTGCAACACTTCAGAGCAGAAAAAAGCAGAAAGATGGTTCAGGTGGATTTATGCAAGAGAAAACTATACAAGATGAAGAAATAGTTGAAAATGTGAAGGATGACTTGGTAGACGAAGAATCCGAAGGAGAAGGATCGGACGCTGAAGAAAAAGAGAAAGACGCAGAGAAAGATTCAAAAACCGAGCCGAGTAGTCCAATGAGTTTTCGCAAACGTAAGCCACGTAAAGCTGACTAGACGTACTGTGTGGTTGTATGTAAATATTTAACATCTGGAAAGAGAAAGCAGATAATATTTAGCAGTTTGTAATGTCAATTCATTTTGATAAATGAGAATAATGACATGACATTATATGGTGAACTAATTAACAATTATTCAAAAGGAATTGTAAAATTTCATACAAAGAGAGAGAGAGAGAGATAGAGAGAATGAGGTGGAAATGCTAGTTTTTATTGAAAACTCATAGTTAATTGAAATATGAGCTATTTTCAAACACAACAGGGAAAATCTTAATTTCGTGTAGAACTGAAGATTTTGAAACGTTAAAATTACTGTACCTCAGGTATTACTTTTTAGGTCCTTAGATCAATAGTTACTACAACAATGAATAGATATTCTACAGTAACAATTTTTGTGTTCTCGATTAATAATTGCTTCCGAATAAACAGATACTTGGTGTTTCTGTTGAAAAGAATTTGCAATCTTTTTTTATTAACATGTTTCTATTGAATTGAATTACTTGTTTATTATCCGTAAAAGTATTTCTTAATTTTATACCATAACGCATCACTACGTAAATTAACCATATGAATGTTTAACATCGTAGGTGACCATAAATAACTAATATATTTTCCTGTACAAACCGTTTATTTATAAATTTTACACATAATATCGCAAAGTAAACGAACATCTATGAATTATTTGTGCACACCCTTTTTTTACATAGCGAGATGAAAAGCATTTCTTTCGATATTGTAAAGAAACGTATTTAAGAATTCATTACATAAGCGCACCAGCTTTAACATTTTTTTTTACTTAATTGTATCTATACAAGCGCACTTTTTATTTCGATTGAATTGTAAAATTTGAATATACTAAAAAGTAAATAACGAATTGAACTGAATTGAACTGTCTGTAGAATTATTTTAGACAAGAAAAATATCCATGATATAGTAATAAATTTGATATATATACTGATATATATTGCGTGACTGAATTTCTAGTAAATATAGTTTTAAAGTTACTTTTACTATACTTTTTAGTACAGGAATAAAAATATTAATACAATGAAAATGTTCGTATTTGTAAATAAATCGTAATACGTAACACTTAAACTATAGTTCGAAATTTTTATAGCGCTTGTAATCAGGACAATGTAAATGTTTAGTTAAATGTATCACGGTATATATTATTTCAAATTAAATACATATATGTTTACGAAAAATAAATTGTTGACACAGACTACATTTACAACAATTAGCAGTATTTTACATACAGCGCAACTAATCAAAAAACATAAGACGTCTTCCGTACATATTACTATTCCACTATAAAATGATACTCAAATTACATTTTTTTATTATATTTAATTTCTGAATGCTGAACACATCTATACTCTACAATTATTTTCAACATTCCTCGAAGAATAGAATATATTTTTACAAAACCATTAAGTTTAATTATATAAAAATGAACTAGTTTAACTAAGGTATATTGACATTTGTAAAACCGACTGCCTAATAAACGTATTAATTAATATTACAAGTTACAAGTTATTTTTTTGTAAAAATGCATGTTCATTAAAGTCTTAAATAACCATATTTCCCGATATCAATACAATTCGATAAAAACAAATTGAATATTGTAAGATGAAGAAATATTATTTTTATTTTGATCAGTATATTAAAATATTCAGGAGGAAGTTATTTTTGTATGTAATTCGGTGAAAGTTACCGACTGTGCTGTAACGGAAATGACGTTGCTTCAAAAATCATTTGGTTATGAGACTTTTAATATTAAGTTGATAAACTGCGATAATTTAAGTCATATTTTCTAATTATTAATAAGGTAAGCTACTGTATTTAATCGTTTTACTTGAAACGTACATACAATCTAAAGAATATACATTAAATTATGATGAAAAGTGGTCATTAAGTTTTGTGCGCATGCGCAATTAGGGAATTACGCGTCGGAACTCGGAACTGCACGCCTCACGCAGAAACACGAGGCACGCGTGTTGAACTTAACCTGGAACGCTCGATATTAGACCACGTTTAGTGTGGTTGTTCAGTTGCTCCTGTAAATCGAAAAATTAACACGTTTTTTCGCTGTTTAAACTGTTCCTGACCGAGCAACGATTAGCGATTCACCTAATAATCTGGTAAGTTATATTAGATTAAGCTTAAATTAATAATAAAACTCAAACAATCGATTTATTTGTATGGCTCACCTTACCCTGCTACACGAGGCTATATACCACATTTTTTTTAGTTTGCCGGTTCATATTACCGAAACAATTAACGTATAATCTAATGCAATCTCTGTTTCAACAATGTAACATGTAAAGTGCGCGTGTGAAAAACCGATTTAAGAAATCCGCGTTTATACAGATTTGGAATAAAAAGCGTGGTAGTTTACGCGTGTGAAAAATCAATTTAAGAAATCCGCATTTAATACAGATTTGGACTAAAAAGCGTGGTAGTTTACGCGTGTTACAAATAAAATAATCTTTATTCTATTGTTACAAATAAAATAATTTTTAGTTTATCCTATATTTCGGACTGGAATTTATCATTTTTATTATTCTGTGTAGATTACAATTTGTAATTTCGAAAAGTCAATCATGGTTCACAATGCTAAGAAGCGTACTGTAAGTGAGAGCGAGGCAGTCAAGAAAGTTAAGGAGGAATTTGTTTCGAAAAAGAAGAAGTCAGCGAATGGGACTCCACAAAATGGGCAAGCGAATAAAGAAGTTAAAAAGGAAGTATCGCCACAAGTAAAGGTCAAACAGGAACCAGGTAAGAGAATATGAATTTTTGGGAATTTTACAGTGGTTTAACCACAGATAAAACTAAAAAGACAAATTCTTCGATAAAGGTGGTGACAAGAAGACCAAGGAATCAAGGATGGCCTATCGTGAGAAGCGCAAACAGGCGAGAACAACAAAAGCAACAAAACCTGACTTATCTGTCGAAGAACTTAAAAAGAAGGTTGAAGAGATTGAAAAGAGAGGAGACCTTTCAAAGTCTGCTAAGAGGAAACTAGCATCTCTGAAAAAATTGTTAAGCGTGAAGGAGGGTACGTACAAACCTAAGCCACAGGTTGTTAAGAAACAAGCGGGTGAAGGAAAGAAAGGGAAACAAGTAGCCGCTGCAAACAAGAAACAGGTTCAAAATACTGCAGAACAGAAAAAGAAAGTACCTGAAAAGGTTGAAGTCAAGTCACCCAAAGACAGTAAGAAAAAAGATGCTAAACAAGGAAATTTGCTTCTTGTGAAGCAAAAGAATCAGCCAGAGGATGATGAGGATGATGACGACGATGAAGATGATGATACTGATGTAGAGGCTCTCTCAGGCGAAGATGAAGACGATAGCGATGTAGAGGAAGAGGAGGATGATGACGAAGATGATGAGGATGAGGAAGATGATGATGACGAAGAAGAGGAGGAAGATGACGAAGAAGAGGATGCAGAAGAAGTTAAAACAAAGGATGCTCAGAGTGAACCTAAACAGGCTGCGGAACAAGGAGGAAAAAAGAAGAGATACGTTCTCTTCGTAGGAAATCTACCTTTCAAGTAAGAATATTTACTATTGATTAATGTGAAATTCAGTTTTCTTTATACATCATGTATAACTTGTTTGTTTATATTTCAGCGTTACACCGGAAGAAATTAAGAAGCACTTCTTAACAAAAGTCAGTCAAATAGTCGACATCAGGATACCGAAGTCGAAAGACAATGCGCCGAGGGGATTCGCATACGTCGAATTGGGTAATTCCACAGACTACGAGAAAGCAATCTCTTTGAACAACTCGTTCGTCAACGGTCGAAGAATAAACGTGCAATACTCTGGAAGCAACAAGAAAGAAACCGTTGCGAAAAATCAAAAATTGCAAGCTCTTCAAAAAGCGGGTAAATTAGGCGGTGGACAGAAGCCAAATTTCCGAAAGAATGCTGGCTGGAAGGGAGGGAAGCCAAACGCCCAGAAGACGAAGACGTAATTGTTGAATGTAATGCATAGGACGAATCACGAAAGAATCCATTAAATAATATCCTCGTTACTACTCCCCCTCCGACATCTAGTATTAAGTTTTCTTTTTTTTTTTTATTCTAAACAAGATACTGTAAAGATTATATTCCGATCGATATAGATAAAACAATTATCTATTAAGAGATGTACAATTAATTTTATGAAATTTTAACCTGATTCGTATGTGTACACACGTTTATAGAATTAAAAAAAATACAACTGTATATGTACACATTAACGTTCCTGTGTAGCATTTATTGACATATCTTCAAGAAGGTTAGAAATATAGATTATTGTGACATGATTGTAGCAGGAGAAGGTTAACTGGTCGGCTCGATATACAACATCATGAAAAATGTCCAAATCGGAAATCACGCGTGAAACGGGTCAATCTTTAGACTTCGAAGCAACAGTTTCGTGGACGGATGAGTTCTTAGAAGTACAAAATCGCAAATGATACGCGTCTTTTCTTTAGAAAAGTAGAAACTCCATGTGTTTTAGGAAAAGCTGCCGGACAACATTGTCTTCCCGAAGGAACTGAATCTGTTTTTGCGGAATCGGATTCAGGTAAAATGAATAGCAAACGAGTACGATTAAATTCGAATGAAAATTCGCTAATGTTTCGACAACGGAAGATATACAATAAGACTCGAAATTATCGCGACGTGGTAGGATCTAACTGCTGAGAATGGTTGTCTTCGTCGAGCTCTCGAGGAGTCTGAGGAGAAGCTTCGAAAGAAGCAACCGGAAGCGACGGCATCGCCGCCAATATTTGGTAAACCGAACGAAATGGCTACCAACAAAATAGTCGAGCTCAGCAAAAGGTGCAGAGAACAAGCTGCCGAGATAGAAGTTTTGAAATCGAAATGTAAATCCGTCGAAGCTAACTTGAGCAACAAAGAGGCCGAGTTGGAGAACGAGAGGAGCAAACAGAAGCGTTCGAAGACAGACTCCTCTCAGGAGAGTGAGTTATATTGAGCGTATATACATATTGTTAGGGCTAACTTGTAAACAGAGAGAATCGAGTACCAGTCATTTCTGAATGGGTATCGCAATTTATTCCATTGTTTGGAATGTGATGATCGAGATCCAGGATAGTATTGACTAAGGTACCGAGAACGATCGACCGAAAGAAACCGAGGATCGAATGAGGCAGTTGAACGAAAAACTGCAGCAAACGCAAACGAAACTATACGAGTCGAAGAACACCTGCGCCAGTCTGAAATTAGAAATTAACAAATTGAACAAGGTGCATATATGTATATATATATATACATACAGGACGAGTCTTCTAATCCGACGACTTTATATAAATTTCTCGTTATAATTTTGAACCGTACGTGAAAAAGTCTCGAGCAAAAGTTGCATGGTATGAGCAAGGGCATATCGAAATTGTCAGATTGCAATGGTTTATCGTACGATCATTAATATGAAGTGTCACGTTAGTAGATTCATCCTGTATGAAGCGTCGCGTCAGCGGTCTAGAGTGCTTGAAATACATTCGAATAATGTGGCTTCGGCTTTTTGAGGAATAGCGATATCGATACACTTGATTGATAAGTAACTCAAACAACGTAGTTACTGTGCAGCGAAGTGGGCGAGAACGTGAGCTTAGGTAATCTATCGAACCAACCTGGAGGATGGCGAGGGAGGGCCGAACAGATTCAATTGCTGCAACAGAAAGTGGCGGAATTGCAGTCGAAGTTATCGGATTACGAGGGAGCTCATTGTCAGAAGACGTCGACCGGTATTGAATCTACGGAGACTGGACTGAACGAGAAGTGATTTGATAACGATTTTCCTCAGCGTCCGTGGACCGAAAATGTCTCGCAAGCTTTCGAAGCATCGAGAAAGAACGTCGCCAGCAGATCGAGAACTCTGCGAAGCAGCTTCGCCAGTCGGAGGTCGCGATCGAGGGTTACAAGAGGAAGCTAGAGGCTTCGAAGGCGAGGATAAAGGTGTTGGAACACGAAATGAGCGCGGCGAAAGGGAGCATCGCGGTCCTAAACGAGAAGAGATCCCACGATGACCAGCTGATCGAGACCCTTAGCGTAGGAACACGATCGAACTTTGCTGTTATCTTTATTTTTCTACCGGTGATATAAAATCTATCTCGAACAATCGCAGGAACGGTTGAAGACGATGGAAGCGAGGCAACAGGAAAAGGAGACGGACATGAAGATCAAGGAGGAGAGGATCGGCCGCGAGTGCATGAACTTGAGGAACGATCTACAGTCCTCGCAGCTTCAGATCGAACGGCTGAGAAGGAAATTGGAGGAACGGGAGATCGAGATCGATAAGCTCAGGTCTTCTGTCGTCTTCGATGCTAGAAATCGATGGCACATTTCAATCGTATCGTAATTAATTCTAGAGATGGAATCATTACTAATGGGTCAATCAAATCTCAGAGGAGATGCTTGGAAGGTGTTCAATCAGAGATCTACTTAAACAGCCTGACACATAGTCCGCCACAGAGCTCCAGAAGCACCGGCGATCCGAACGAGTACGTGACGCTCGCTCTTGCAGCCGAATCCGAAAGAGAAAGATTGCTGGAACTAGTTGCCGTGTTAAATAGACGACTGGATAAGGAGAGAACCGATGCTGATATGCTTTCCGTAAGAATGAGGGAAAGTCAAATTAAAGCGGTATATATACATACATGTGAAATTAGTTCTATCGACCTTTCAGAATTCGTTGCGCGATGAGAAACACAAGTCGGCGAAATTAGAGTTGAAACTTCGAAGATTGGAGACCGAAAGGGCGGGACTCGTAAGGATCGATACCGGATACAGATCGAGACTTTTGTCTAGGTCTTTGAAAACCAACGATGAGTTTATCAACACGGAGGAAATGCGGCTCAAGTGAGAAACTTATTGAAATCGACGTAGATAAAATGTACTTCGATTGCTGCTCACCCGTATAATATTTGATACGTTGGTTAGAATGGAGCTGTTGCAAGAAGAATGTCTCGCCTTGAAGGCGAGATTGGATACGGTGCAACAGGATAAAACGTCGGATTTTGCTAGGTACAAGGAAACGCTTGATCAAGTCAGGAAAGTCTTCCAGGCTGCGTGGAGGTAATTGAGAACGGTAACAATGGAAAAATAAAAGGATCGAATGCCGAACGACAATTTTCTATTTTAGAGAGAGACTGCCTCCCACCGGTGGCCCTCGTTCCACGATAACGATATAACTTCAAATCGAATTCCGACAGTGTCAGCCAATTAAAAAGAATAGTCGGTCGGATACGGCGAGACGCCTCGCGCGAGTCGGAACGCTTCGATCTCCTTCTCACGTAATTTGCAAAATAAACGGACCCATCAGGGAACAACAACCAAGCCAGTCGTTGCTTATTGTTCCTTCCGATTGAAATTGTGTAAGAACTACAAAGCGAGCAACGGTGATGTAAATGGGACACAAGATAAGGTGCAACACTCCGCGCAAACGCGCGTGACACCGTCGACCGGCGCGGCGGTGTTTCGTATCTGTCGCTCGTTATTCCGCCTCCTTCTCCGTTTCACGTAACCGGTGTTTACCCTGAACCACTGCGTTTGCTATTGATATCGCTCGACAGTCCTATGACCATAAATTCATCCTATTTCCCAACATTCTGAGAACCCGAACTCGACATTCACCGATCATCGGGCAAATGGGAACAGAATTGGACAATGTTCGGTACAGTCGACGATTCATTGTATTTTCCATCAAGAACCGATGTTCGCCGTGGTTGACGATCGTCAACTAACTTTATCGATTAATGTACAACTTGGAACAGGGAACGCTTTTGCCGAGTAACGATCACTGAAAACTTCGAACAACGGCGAAGAAGAGAAGACAGGGAGAATGAATAGTATATAGCAGTGTCTAATCGACAAAATGAGTGGATCTTAAACACAGACCTTGGTGTGATCGCAAAGATTGTGTATTTGTAAACGACCTGACGTTATTTGTTGCTTGAAAATCAACACGTAAACCAAAGTTTGGAGAAGATTTACGTTGGTAAATACGTTTCTACTGATTATGCTGATTCTTGAACACGATACTGGCGGTTCTCGGTGCGATCGAAGCAATAAAAAAATTCTATCTGAAAAAAAAAGACGTGGTAAAAAGATCTTCTGTGTCCAGTACTAGCTATACTCCAGTACACTATAATTATGAAGAACTTTTATTCTGGATGCATATATATGTTACATAGAACAGAGCTTCGTAATAATTAAACGCCGCAAAGTTCATTGTAACAGTTTCAAGAACCAGAATGTGCATTATAAAAGTTTAAAAGCCCTGCTTCAGCGAATTTTGAATAAACTTTGGAGTTCGACAGACGAGAGGTTCTCCAAAATGAGGAACTTCGACGGAAGTGACCGCTTCGCCATTGTGTTTTAGGCGGATTCCGGAGTATCATAAACGCGGTGGTCGCGACTACCGTGAGAGCTTCTTTTGTAAAACGAAAAATCGAGCGCAGGGCGTTCCCATTGGCGCTAAGCTCCGATACACAGGTGCGAGCTTACAGGTGTTATTGCTCCTTCCTGATAAGAAGCCCGGCCGTGACGTCAGATCGGCGCAGGTAGAGTATATGAGACGGCCCGGAGAGGTGTCCACGTCACTCGTTCTTGAACCTCTTCGTTCGTTTGTTCTGTAAAGTTGTCGAACGGTTTTCGTATTTCTCTCCGTTCCTTTTTCTCTCCTTTTCGCCGTCACGTTTCTGTTGGTTCCACCGCACATCGCATCGGTCTGTCGCGACAGAGACGTGCCAGCAAGTCAGTTCCTTGGACGGGATGCACACGTTCATCCGGAAGTCGACCGCGAGCGGGTGTGTTCTCGAGCTACGGTACCATAATGGGGAACGACAATCAAGTAAGTTTCCAAAAGACCCGGGATTTTCAATTTACGATACCGGATTCTTGATTTTCTACTTCGATGTCGGTAAAAACGCGACGAACGATCGCCCAGATCGTTATTCGACATGTTATTCGAAGAGAAAATTCGCGAACAAGCGAAAATGTTTTTCCACGCGTGTTCTCGCCACCTCGTACGCTCGCAGTTGAAATTCTTCGCGTCGTGGTGCTTTCATATGTAAATTCAAGGTATACAATTGCCGCCGTAGGTACTTGCACAACGATTTCTTTCTTTTAATCTCCGGGTTAACATATAGGTAGTAGAAAAGTTCGAAAAGTATTTAAAAGGACGGAGCTCGAGTTCGTATTCTTATTTGAACAGTTTTAGAAGTATATCTTTCATTATACATTAGTTCTTTCTTTCTTTGGATAGAGTATTTGAAGAGCTGAGTCAAAATAGACCCGAGCACCGTCGTCCTAGTTATTTCGATAGGCCCTCACGATTCTTGACGAAGAATTAGGTCTTTCCGTTTTCTGTTCAAGGTGCTTGTTAGTAACAATTGAATTTCGTTGCCCACAGCTCCTCAGATCCGAGACTGAATAATATTTTCTGTACGAAGGCCAGCAGTATTTTTTACTGCTACGTTTAAGATACAAGTAGAGCATTAATTATAGAAATTCGGTAAACCATCTGATTAATTGCACAAGCCTAGAATTACACGTCGACGCTGATACTAAAATCGATATGATTGGTTCAAATCCCTGAAGCTCGAGGACCAAACAATTTCTTTCTGCGGTGGAAACGTACTTTGAAAGATTGAAATGAATTAGTAGTACATAGTTGGAACGATAACGCGACAAGTCATTAAGGTTGTCAACAATAAAACGGAGTACAGTATAGATAAGTGCATTATTCAGCTTTGTTGTTCGCTATCTAATAAGACCGGTATATAATCGCTCGGTAAACGACCGCATCCGAAGCAATTAACGGCACGGAGAAACACGAAATTTTGTCAGAATTATAATTTACGAGAAATCAGAGATTTATTACGCATTTCTAAAATTAGGTTGCAATAACGTTCCATGATTTCCGAGGTGAAAAAATACTAATGCCTCGGGATTTTCGGTAATACCGACTCGTGTGGACTCGTTATCGCCTTATCGCATCGTCTACTGATAACGCGTAATCGTTGGTACCTCTCAAAGATGATACCTGATATTTGTCGTCGAGTTTAACAAACGAATGTTTTTATTGATCCTCTGAGAACACGGTGAAACAGCACGGAAACGAAAATCGTGTTCTTTCCCATAATTTCTTGAGTCATTCCGAAGGACGCTATATTGTGCAACGTGTGCTAGTGTTTTCCGTAAACTTCGTTTATAACGTTACGCGATTGCAACTTATTGCGCGGTTTTTAAGCATAATTTGTATTATTAAGATTGTCGTGATCGAAATATCATTTACAGGCAAGATATATAAGGTAGAGGAGGAACAGATTGTCACATAATTCAATCAAAATCATGACTAATAACCGTTGCCGTCGCCATGGAGCATTAAATATAATCGTTTTGTACTATTTTTTATGTAGGATCGATAAAGGAAATCAAAGTATTCTTTCTTATCGGAATTAAACTTTTGGTTCTCAAGAGTTTCACCTGGAAAATGTTCGGAACGTTAACGATTAAAGTCCGTTGTTATCGTAACTTATTCAGATATGCTTACACAGGCAAAGCTATATACTTTCTTGTGTACGGTACCTTGGGCAAACAGAATACACATAAGATAATTGTCTCATCAAGAATTTTAGGCGAATGTTAACATTACTATGATCATTAATATCGTGTACATATAATTATATTTATGGCAAGGTAAACGAGAACACTCACCGATATCAGGTTGTAACAATCGCGATGGCGAGGTGTTCTTTTAGATAAGAGGTAGAAAATAAAGATACCAAGAAGATATATGTAAATATCTCTAAATTGCTCCAGCTCTACGAAATGTTTGCCTGTTTAAGCAGTTGCGGCTCGCAACAGGAGAGAATGTCGACTGAGCAAATAGAACCGGAGTCTACCATCCTGCCTACCGAAAAACGAGAAGGCAATCTTTTTTCTCTCTGACCGATTTATTTGGAAATTAGTTAGTACTTGTTAATTTCCATCGCATCCGGTATATATACATAGATATAACACTTCCGGCTCGACTCGCGCTTATAAAACTTTCTCGATTAGAATACTTGCTCAATTCCGTTGTTAATCGATTATTAAATCGATGAACGAATCGACACCCCTGTCTCGCCAAAAAATATAACCGGAAATCGTCAACATTCATTTACAACGTATGATATCAGATAACCGTTATCGACCAAATGAATTATTCAAACTTATCTTTTATTGACACTGGTATTGATCTACTCGGAATTCGACCCTCTGTATCGAATTCCTTACAAAATGAAATTTATTATCGGGCGATGTTATAATTGAAGTTTAACCCTCTAAACTGCCAATGATAATAATTACAATTATTATAGAAATAGATCCGTGGTCGAATTGGAATATAAAATGGCATCACTTCCGGTATTTGATATTGGCACAAGTCACATGGACATATTCTGTTTTGAAATGCATTTCGAGGAGAGTTGTTCTCATCGATTAAATCTTGATCCAAAGTTCATTGTATTTTGCAGGCTGAAACTCGCGGAAAGGATAAAAGAGAAGAAAAAGGAAGTGTTAACGACTCGTGGCACGAGCTAACGCACGGAGGTTATGTTTACCGCGCAATCAGGTGCTGGCGCTAAAGAGGAAGAGGCTACTCGCACCTTGACGATAACAAGCAGAGTTGCTACGCTCTACCACGGCGACAATTCCTACCTTTCAATGTGTCCTTCCCTGTAACCAATTCTCCTTCCGTTAACGCTTCGGGCCACAGAACGATTTGTAGAATTTATGTATAGAGAGAAAGCTATCTGGAATGATTTCAAAGCACACACATATACAGGGTGATCGGCAACAGTTGCGTGAAAATTTAAGGGGTGATTCCTTCAGGATAATAGAAGACGAAAATCAAGAATAGAAAGCCTGCTCCTAATTTTCTTTTTACACTGTCACGTGGAATCGTTCATTAAATTTTCTCCCACCTATTACGTATATCCCTCATCGAATGTTACGTACCGAGCACGGCGGTAATGGCGCGAAAATTTTCGACCCTGTTCGAATTCAAACTGACGTGGCGATACTACCGGTAACGGTACGTCTACCTGACCCGGAAGAACGACTCGCTTCATTAGGATTGAATTTCAAACTTTTCTGCAAATTATGCTCTGCTGATTATTTATTTAATCAGTTATTTACGGTCCTTAAAAGCCCAATAAACACGACCACGAATTGTCCTACGATACAATTTGTCTTCGAGATTTTTTTCAGTGCTAATGAACGATTGATTCCGACAACGCTGGGTACAAGTAATCAACGGTTGACTATTTTCGAGGCACTTGGAGGCATGCACTATGAAGAGAGCTATCCATCGACAGTATGGTGATGATAGACACTGTCATGGAGTTGCTCTCTTTGTCGATGCTGCCAAATTCGACGTTCTCCCATGAGTTTCTTCATCGCCGAATTATGCCACCGAAACAAGATTATTGTATGCGATAATAAAGTATTCGAATACCTTTTATTCTTTCCTTGTTTATACTTCATTCCATATATAAATAATAGATAGTGGCTGTCACGGTTTCATAATGGTACTCGATCGTACCGATGAGTGAAATGGATCAGTCATTGATGGAACTTTGATTGTCCCAATTTATACATTTTTAAATATCATTTATGCTGCAAAATCACAGGCATAAATTTCCATGATGTGAACTGTTGAGATACTTGCAAGAATTATACATTGCTTAATTTGATTAGGTTCGAACCGAAATTCTGTATGTCGGTAAATTTTTTCGAGATTCGAAATTTGTACAATATATCTGATGTAATAATATAGAACAAAACATATATGATCAGGCAGTTACCATATGTTGTAATTTATTCATACACATCATACATGTATAAGTGAAAAATTTAATCGTACGTGCATTTGAGTGGAGAATAATATATATCCTCTCTGATTTGAGTTTTACGTGATTTTTTTTAATGTTTATAATTGATGATACACAAAAGTTGATGTTATATTATTGTTCTCTCATGAAACTAATTTCGTTTGTTATAAAACTAATAACAAAGTAAAACTTTTATTGTTATTATTTTGTATATAGAAGTAGAAATAATTTAAAAGCTCGGTCGGTAAAATAGATTTCTATTAGTGTGAACATAGCAACCAGTCGATCGTTATCACTGTCACCAATGCGGAGAAAACCCAACTGGTGCAATTTGATACTGATTTGATACGTTGCGGTGTATAAATATAACACCATTTATTGCATTCATAAAAAGCAGAGGAAATACTGCTAATGTATTGGTAATTCAATTCAGACGTAAAATGGACGTAAAATAATTATAATTTGTTGAAACATTTCACCTAGGAATTTTTTGCATCATCGTCATCCTATGTCCGCATTGCTTAAATCGAACCGAGTGAATTGGCACAAAATGGATGCTGCTTGCAAATACTTCAGTTTCAACTAAACATCGACTTACAAAATGGGAAATCAATTAGTCGGCATCGCGCCTAGTCAAATATTTCCAGTAGAACATTATCTGACGGACCATAGTGACTTATTATTCGATGTAAAGTAAGTAGATCCAACACCTCTTTTAAATAAACAACACGTTGGCTCTTTGCACCAACCTATGTTCTGTCAAAAACTCTACTCGGCATACTAAATGATAATTAAAACAATTCAACAATGGTTTTCGTCTGTATGGAGCATTATATTGTATCTTACGTTGAATATTTTCGAACGATTCACGATAAACGATAAGTCACAGAAGTTATGTTGACCTGACTATTTGGCAATAAATGTTTAAGCAAATTTTTATTTTATAATTTCGTTGATCAATACAGGAACCGAAAACGAATGAATATTCTGTATTCAAATTTTCGATGCCTCTAGAGTAAAACGAAAATATCTAGTTTCACGTATGCTTTGCATTTTTATGTACATTTCAATCGCATGGACTGTATCGCCCATTCATCTGTTCAATGGTTTCTATGTTTCATGATTGTCGTTTCACTATGTGCAGCTTAGGAAGCACCAGATTTTTTAAAGTGGCTAGAGCCAGGAGCCAAGAGGGTCTCATAGTAGTAAAAGTTTTTGCTATTCATGACCCCACATTACCATTATCCGCGTACAAGGATAAACTTGAAGAAATTAGATCTAAATTAGCATCTGCTGTAAATTGCCTACCGTTTCAAAGGATGATTGTAAGTATCTTTGTCGGTTGTATTTGCTACACGCATATATATGAATTGTCGAGTAAATAAATATATATATGTATATCAGCTAACAGAAAAATCAGGGTCGATAATGAGGGAATATGTGAAGTATTCACTTTACGATAGAATTAGCACCAGGCCATTTTTAACGAGCATAGAAAAGAAATGGATTACTTTTCAAGTTCTGTACGCGTTACATCAAGCGCACAAGGTAAGATATTATTTACAACATCCAAAATAATGTTGTTAGGCTGAATTCTAACCTTTCAAATTGTGCCATAGTTTATTAGTAGTCCTGAATACTAATTCTCAGCCTCTAAAAGAACACATTAAAATGCTTTTCACAGCATCAAACAGTGAACATATTTATATTGCTTCTTATTTGACTGTAGTTTGGAGTCTGCCATGGTGACATAAAACTAGAAAATATTATGATTACCAGCTGGAACTGGATTCTACTCACAGATTTTGCAAGCTTCAAACCGACATACTTACCTGAAGATAATCCAGCTGATTTTTCATATTTTTTTGACACATCTAGGAGAAGGTACATTTTATAATTAGTTTAGTTCGTTATTAAATTATTATATAATACACTCATCCTGTCATAATGTTTTAGAACATGTTACATTGCACCTGAACGGTTTGTGAAAACATTATCTTCAGAACTAAGCAATACATTATTATTATCTGAGCAAGAGCTGAAAACAGGTGATTTGCACCCAATGATGGACATTTTTTCTGCAGGCTGCGCATTAGCAGAGTTGTATAACGAAGGACACCCTCCATTCGATTTTTCTCAACTATTAGGTGCGTGTATCATATGTAAAGGTTATCTGTAACTTCTATATATACATATATAATGTATAATAGTATTGTGAGCATATATTGATAAATTATTTTGTTATGGCACGCAAAGCATACAGGAACAACGAATATTCTGCAAGCAAGCATTTGGATGCAATAGAGGATCCAGGAATACGCGAATTGCTCGCATCTATGTTAGAGAAAAATCCAGCCAACAGGAAAAGCGCCGAAATATATTTGGCTCAGGCTCGTGGCACGATATTCCCGGAATATTTCTATTCGTTTCTGCAGTCGTATATGCTTATTTTCTCTGCTGCTCCTATTCTATCGCCGGACGAAAAGATAAACCGACTCAAAAAAGATATTGGCAACATTATCAACATTTTGAAAGCAGAAGAGAACGAGAAATTGAAAAATGATAGAGAAGAGACGGCTAAGAATAATCAGTTTGATAATAATGTGGAATTAACGAAACAGGACTCTGGCCACAGCGAAGATAATACTATTGTGGATGGTGACAGCGATCAAAGCTTTGACAAAAGCGAATTAAATCAGATAGATACAGCAACAGATTCTAAAGCACATGGAGAACGAAAGCAGAATGTGGACGTGGAAAATGAGAAAAAATTATTCTCTTCTTCGGAGCCTTTAGAAGGACTAGTCATCATCACTCAGCTGGTTACCTCGTGTATACGAGGCTTGCATCATTCTCAATCTAAATTACAAAGTCTTGAAATACTGCTTGAACTAGCAGAGAACACGTCAGACGAAACAATACTGGATCGAATTTTGCCTTACATTGTAAGTTAGTTTGAACAATATGATTAATTTAATTGTTCAACAGCAATTTTACGTTTCGATAATAACGGGCGATTTACATAGAAGACGAATTAAATCATTTTTCAACTTGAATTGTTTGTAAGAATCGTTTACGGTCATCAAAACGTCAAAAAAGGTTATAGTTTGTTGCACAGTATGTTTAAAGAATGTTAACACGGTATTCTTCTCAAAATATGTTACAGTTTCATTTGGTTCATGATCCTGCTCCACGAGTAAGAGTATCAGCTATACATATATTGACGAAATGTTTGCATCTTGTAAAATCGATTCCGCCTACAGACGTGAATATCTTTCCGGAATATATTTTACCAGGTCTGTCGCATATCACGCAAGACGAAGCAGTTATAGTTAGGGCTGCTTACGCGGAGAATATCGCTCATTTGGCGCATATAGCACTGCGTTACTTGGAGAATTCTCACTTGTCGAACTTGAGTAACAAAGAAGGCCCAAAACCGACTTATGACAGCGAGCTCCAGACGTTGCACGAAATGGTAATTAGCTAGTTACCTTCGTAGTCGTCGTTTGCATCTGCTACATACTAAATCATGTGATATTATTAGGTACAACAATCTGTGTCCATGTTATTAACAGATCCCCAGAACTTAGTAAAGCAAACATTAATGGAGAGCGGGATCAATAAGCTCTGTGTGTTTTTTGGCAAGCAAAAGGCGAACGATATTTTGCTTAGTCACGTAATCACTTTCTTAAATGATAAAGAGGACAAGGAATTAAGAGGTTCCTTTTTCGAGTGTATCGTGGGCGTGGCTGCTTACGTTGGATGGCACAGTAGTCCTATACTTATGCCCCTTCTTCAACAAGGACTAGCAGACCCTGAAGAATTTGTGACGACAAAGGCTATCAATGCGATGGCAACCCTGACCGAATTGGGTCTCTTGCACAAATCCGGGCTTTATCAGCTGCTATACGAGACTACGGTTTTTCTAGTAAGTTCCCATTCTTTCTATCGTAAATGCATCAATTTCGCACTTCTATTTACCTTGAAATGTCTTTAACACAATACCATGCACAGGTACATCCGAATTTATGGATCAGACACGCGACAGTTGGTTTCATATCCGCTGCGGCAAGAACGCTCAACTTGGTCGATGTTCAGTGTAAAGTGCAGACAATGATTCAGTCGTACTTGAAGCATCCCTTGATTCAAATTGAGAAAGAGATTTTATTGTTGGAGGCGTTGGTGCCGCCTATACCAAGAATCGTTTACGATTCTGTCGTGAAATACTCTGACATAGAGGAACTGTTCCAAGTCCTCGAACAAAGACAAGTAGCTCGCGCTAAAGCGGTAACAGGAATCGTGCCCCAGTATAGCGAAATGAATACCTCGTTGCGAAATGTGAGTTAACAACATTGCCCAACAAAACATTTAACTTTTGCTTGAGTTTCCACGTGTAATATGTTTGGATAGATTCCGAGAGGAATAAACGAGGGGTTTATAGCTTTTCAGACGATTAAGTTCGGAATCCATGACCGAAACTGTCGAGGATCAGCTGTTGATAATGAAGCCGCATTTAATGAAAATCAATAAGTATCGCAATTCGGTGGACGCGAAACAGAGCACGAGCAGATCTATGAATGGGAAGTTAGAGTTGAGCTCTATGAAGGACAGGATACGGCATCACATTGTTATACTGTATCCCGACACGAAAGCCGATCTAGGTTTGCCACCGTTCAAACGATTAGATCGTAGAACGTCGGACAGTGTCGGCACATACGCGACGATGAATCAAGAATGGCGTACAATGTTCGCGGCTCAAGATAACGTTCAAGTACTTTGAAGAACAAGTATACGTATACCTCGATTACGTTTTATATAATATTAATAGATTCTGTTACACGTTGCAGCACACTGTGAAAATGTCAGACATGACCGGAAGTAGCGGAAGTCCTAGCCAAAGTTTGCACGGAGGGGATATACATTTGTCGCCTCAGCACAGCCTGTCCGATATGAACAGCATAAACGATCACTCTCTCCCCTTACGTTCCTATATTCAATGTATGTCTTTCTCAGAATGCTCTTTGATGTTAACATAAAGAAATATTATGCAAGAAAATATAACTTTCTGTAATTCTTCAGACAGGTGTGCACCTTGCAGATTAGAGGTGAGACAATTGACATACAGAAAGCAAGAACAGCATGCTGCAGCATTAAGAGCACAGCATTGGGCTGATAACATTGCATGGCAAACCGGTAATTAATTATCATTACTTTTAGACACAATTCTGAGATTTACAAGAAACGTTTGCGATCCTCGATAGGCTCAAGATTACTGCCAAGTGGCTGGAGACCTAGAGGGGTCTCGGTTGCTCACCTCCATGAGCACAGAGCGGCAGTGAATAGACTAGTTTCTATACCAGACACTAGTCTATTTGCGAGTAGCTCCGCGGACGGATGCATTAAAATATGGGATGCTAGTAGAATGGAAGGCCGGAACATAGCTAATCGTTCTAGGTAGACGAAATGATCTTTAAAACAATTATGTGTTTCACACGTATACTTGTATAACGTATACTCGATTTATTTTAGGCAAACGTACATGCATAGAGGCGGTCCTCTGGTTGGCCTGACAGTGTGCGATCAAGGGCAATCGCTAGCAAGCTCTGCGAGTCAGTCGGGCACAGTGTTTGTTTTACGAATTGAACCAAATTCGAGCAAAACGAGTGTCATCGGGACCAGACAGCTGGATCTTCAGGTAACCAAAAATGCGTACCATTTTACTACTATCTATGATACACGATCGAATTATCGTTTAGGAAGAAGGATGCGCGGTAGATCTGCAGTATTTGGACTCGGGATCGCAGTCGGTCCTAGTATACGCTTCGTTGTATGGATCGCTGGTTGGCTGGGACTTACGGTGTCCCGGTACAACGTGGCGTTTAGAAAACGATCTAAAGAACGGTGTGATCACTTCTTTTTGCGTGAACAACTATCAACAGTGGCTGACACTTGGCACGAGCTCGGGCGTGCATACTTGTTGGGACTTGCGATTCCAGTTACCGATAACCAGCATTAAACATCCTACCGGTAAAGTAATAAAGTCCACCGAATACGATTTTGATCTTTGAACGATCTTCCTAATGTTTGCTTCAGGTGCAAGAGTCAGAAAGGTAATCACCCACCCTACGGAACATTCGTGGATTATTTCCGCTGTGCAAGGCAACAACGAAATTTCCATGTGGAACCTTGAAACCGATTTCCGGCAAATGGTTCTCTGGGCGTCGAACGCGCCTCCTCTCAGCCATTCTCAGGGCGGCCATAGCGTATGCGCGATCTATTCCGGGTGTATAGATCGCTCCGGCTTTCTGCTGGCCGGCGGCGCTGATATGAGACTACGTTTCTGGGATTTGAACGCTCCTAATGAATCGTATGTCGCGTTGCCTGCAGCCAACGATGTGACTCCTCCAAATTCGCTGGCGTACGAGTTAGTATTCGTTACCTGGTCACTCTATTTTCTAATCTTCGTCCCAAAATTATTATTATACAAACTGGAGCATTTAAAACACGGGTTGCCAGAATATCTCGCTTGAAAAAATGGATCGAATGAAATGTGCTTGACTTCAGGGGGCCTATAATCTAGGGCCACTAATGTGTTCATACGCGGAGACGTAGAGATGTAAATCCCATTATTTAAAAATGGAACGATATGTTCTCATACAAAATGACCTGTATGCTGAAGGAAATAATCGAATGTGCTGTTCTATGCGCGTAATAGAAATGACCGAATTAGGAGTTAAATTTAACCGTAACTTAGGAGAATAAAATCATAGTGTGATGGATGGTACATTCCCCTCGTTTATTTTTCAGGCAACGATTGATAGATGGGACAAATGTGGTGCAAGAGGTGTTGGCCAGCGATGGGCCAGCACCATCGTCCGTGGGAGGTAGCAGCGTTCGAACAAGAAACTCGGAGGAGGGTGGCCAGGGGCCGGAAACACCACCGTCGGGCCACCATGACACGATATCAGCTGTGGCGATGTCGAATACGTGGATCCTGACGGGCAGCACGGACGGCTTGATACAAGTCTGGAAATGATTGTTCTCGCTTCCGTCGTCTACGGTGTCCGATACCTGCGCAAAGTGTACAAATTTTTCTAACGTAGAAAACGATTCGACCAGACATCGAGATTTTGTACGAACGTGCTGCTACTGTAACTCTGTGATCTTTTATTTGTATATACTGTGTACTGTATATAAACCGTATTTATTAAGACCGCCGATAGTCGTGATGATAACGATACCATGCATTTCCGCGGACAGAACGTAACGCGACAACGTTACTTCAACGACACACTCGTGATCCTTCTGTATAATTATAAATGATTTATTTTTCTACGTGAAACGTGAGACCGACGAAAGAGCTTTGATGTACTGTAACATACGACACGACACAGTAAAACGTTTCTAGAGTTTAGCATTATAGCAACGAGCTAATCACGTCAGATCATGTTAGAACGATACGACGATCAGTGTACAAATCAAAAAACGGCGCCGTGTAAAAATTGTTCACTTGATATGTTATTTATACTGGCTAGCGTATACATATAACGACTGCGTACATACTTTTGTGTTAGATCAATAGTTCACTTGTATACCGACTGAAATACTCATAACCAGTGAATATCTTCGTACTTCCTAATATTGTTACAATAAATTCATATTTTTAATGCACATACGTGTGGACTGTGACAACTCGGATGTGAGAACCGGGTCGCTACCAGGGACAGATCGGAGCGACAGGATACGATCCTCTGCCAGTGAACGCGTACGGATCAGGATTGATTGTCCTGCAGATCTCTTTCCATCGTTCTTTTCCTCCTTTACCCTGTCTTCGTCTGAATTCTTGTTTACCCTGATTCGGCGGACGATAATCGTAACCGGATTGATCACCGAACAAAATTTCGATCCATGGCGCCGCGGCCACAGTCATAATCAACAATAAGAACGCGAACAATATTTTCATCTTAAAAGTCGCAACGTTTCCCTCTTCGTAATTCACTTGGGATTAAAGATCGACGATCACCTAGAAAAATAATGAACCTATGATTTCGTTTCTCCGAATTGAATTGTAATCGTTCGATCAAACACGATACAAAGAGCCGATTAAAATATAAATTTTTCAAAAGACAACTAGAAAAATCTGTCATTTCGTTGTAACTCATTTCGATGTTACAGCAAATGCACTTACTCCGTTTTTGTCGAGTATACTCTTCATTGTTTAATAACAATCGAACACGTATAGGTGAACACTCGAAATTGAACGAAAACTCGCAAAATGAATAATTGTCTCCTGAACACTAATCTCGAAAAATTGCCGTCACCGTTCAAAATTTGATTCGGGAATCACGATCGACGTTCTTCCTTTCGTAATTGACGTGGCTGATTAAAGATCAAAGATCGGCGGACATCCAGAAAGAAAATGAACTGCAAAGAGTTGACTGGGCTCCGTTCCGTTAATTCGATCGAAAGTGATGGCGAACTAAATTAATTTAAAAAAAAAAACAATACTGTTTGCGGTAGGACCAGATTCGCGAATGTACGCACGGGCAACCAAGCACAGAGCAAAACGGTACTAACTTTCATGCTAAAAGGTCCAATGACCAATTGTTGCGACATGTGTTTGATGAACTCGTTATTCCCCGCTTTCGAAATTCACACTTTTTGAGCAGACCAATTACGAGCACTTCTGTCGTTCCTCTTCTTGGGTGCTTCTGGAAACCGCGATCGAACTGAATCGACCATTAAACTTCGCCAGATATATTCGACCGATAGCACTCTTTATTTTTCGTTTTTTCTTTCTCTTTTTTTTTTTTAAATAAATGTTTCAGCTGTACTCGCGGTAACGAGTACACTCTCGCAATGGAGAGATGCTGGATGGCTACTGCTGTTTTATATACCGCAGGATTGCCCTACCGCTCAGAAAAAATCGTCTCTGCAGAAGTTGCAAATGCGCTTACGTCAGACGGGCATTGTTCTCGATTAAACAAGATCGGGGAATTCGCCTCGACAATTATTTATATATTCTTACAATTTGTTGATGCTTTCGGCGCACAGGTTCGATCAATTATTAACTGAAAGCAATTTTCCAATTTAAATTGTTCCTAACGTTTCGATCCTGGTGTGGATCATTCTCAAAGAAAATTGCGTTTATAAAATATTGTATATTTATTTATTCTATTGGTGTTTTGGAACCACGTACTGTACTATATTTAAACTTGCAGATTGATATATAAAATTCGATGCTAGCCGATTAGTTTCAGTGTATTTGATATATATATCCTCGGGTTCATTTATTCCCTCTAATTGTTGTTTAAACGCTCCTAACAATTAGTTTGTTTAAGCTTGCATTCGAAGCTGTAGACTAATAGTCGCGAAAGTTGTCGCTGCACAACAATCTCCATGTTAATTATTATTATATTATTATAGGTCAGCGCAAAAGTTCGTGCCCAATTTCGTATTAAAATACAACAAGGAACAAGCTCTCACACTGACCTAAGACTTGGATGCTGAAAAAAAGTTCAGAATCTGAGAATCTGTGTAACAATGAAGAAACATGCGTGCCCGTCACATTGAACTTGGGGAAGACCCCAACCTCCAGCCTATACGTACCATGCTCGAATCATATTTTTATTCATGCGGCGTACAACCGTTTTGTTATTCCGCGTGTGCAGTGGATTATGTCTCAAGAGAAATACACGTTAAAATATGCAACGCAGATTTAATTATGGTTACTCATTTATTCGGAATGCTGCGTTGATGCGCAAAAAGCTGCATTTCCGTTCTTCTCTGAATTGTCGTAACGCTACGGTTCTTTGTGCAAAATTTCACCGCTCAGGGTGTAACGAAAGGAAAATTCTTTCACGAACCCGACAGAAAATTGAATCTGTTCATCGATGAAATGGCAATTCGGTCTATGATAACGAACCCGCGCGATTACAAACGACCCTGCTTCGCAAGCAGCATTTGTGTCAAGGTTCTCGGTGTACCGATCTTCGAGTTATCTCTCGAAATTAACGTCAATTATTCCATCGTGTGGCGCCGATAAGCTCGTTCTTTCTTTCATCGAATTCTGCGAATATTATTATAAACGCGTCAAGTCCGCAGAACCTTGATCCATCGTCTCGCGGGTGTTTACAGCTCTAAGAAAAACAAAGTGTATCCTTCGTGTTGTTTGCAAAGCTTAAACAAACTGTTGCATCGAGCTCGACATCGTACTTCAAGCGTTTAATCTGTAAAAAAGCTTGAATATAATTTCCAACGCGAACTTTTTCCGACACCGAAATATTTTGAAGCAAGGAAGGCCATTCCGCAAATAGCAAAACGCCCGGTTACGCGCGTAATCGTTCTCATTAAGGCTTGCCATGACTAAGCCGTGACTATTTCCTATTACCGTAATAGCCGGTTTCCAGGCTGTCGAACTATTAATAGCGTTTGGCAGAGAAAGTCCGCGGCAGCGTTTTGCGCCAAGGGGTTCGCGATCCTCGAGGCTCGAGCGATTCTCTCACGGTTCTTTGCGCGGGTCCGCGGATCTGGATCCGCGAGTCAATGGATTCTGAAAATCCCGAGAACGAGAAAGATAAGCATCGGGTCACGGTGAACCGGCTCTGATTACGTCAATCATTACTTGATAATAGTTTCTCGTAATCCAACAGTATCGAAAAAGTCCCGCAACCGGAAGACTTTAGCGCAAACGGATGAATCATAGGAGTCTGCCGGGAAAAATATATTTTGTGTAAATACCGTATATTAGTATTCAGCGGGGGACACGCACGTGCGGAAACCCATGAACAAGTAGCTTCTATTATAAGAAGTTCAGCGAGAGAATGGCATGCGTCGACTGGTACACTGTACGCGTTTGTTTGCAACAAATAAATCATCGTTCGTCGCCGAAGACAATCATAATTGGAGCGCGAAGGCATTCTCCATACTTTAAACCTGCAAGGGCACGCGAAATTTCTTAAAATACTTTCGGATACCTGGCCCGAAACTGTAGACTCCAATTGTTCGAAAGAAGTCCAAAATATGTGATATTTTCAACTATTATAGGACCGAAATGAAAATAGAATGATGAAGTTGTAGATAATGTAGAAGCGATATAGGACTGTGGCGCTATTGAAATTTTTGTAAACGTGGTCCAATTTTATCGCGAGAGTAAAACGTACCTCGCGATCTGTTTGTTATTCTTCGGCATATAACGAGGATAAAACGTATCGCCTGCAAGTATATGTCGGCGCATCCTTTCGGAGTTATCGTCTAAATATTTGGAATACAGGTATTCCTGAAACCGCTGTTCTACGCCGGCTGCACCATGCGCGTCAGTTCCGTTTCGCTGGTGATTCGGAGAGCTTCTACAACTCGGGTTCTGCATCCCCTTCGTTCGCGTCGCTATCGGATCAGGAGTGGCAGCGATCAAGTCAATTATGATTTCTGTATTCTAAAATAAAGAAGACAGTTTATCGTATCGCTTTCTCCACGTTACAAATTACAAGCGACGCTGTTCGCGATCCAACGTTTTTGAGAATGTCAAATAGCCTGAATGCGGAGGACAAGGACAGTCTACAGGTGAGAAACCGAGCGAGCCTTTCGTTGAAGATGCAGCGGAGCTTTAAAAAGATGAAGAGGAGCATTCAGAAGATCACCGGTACGTTTTTCTTTGTATATACTGTCACTCGATATGTTACCGAATTACCATTCTCTGGTGGCCGAGTAAAGGAATCGTTAGTTGCGCGGGAAAGTTAGATTTTACTACCATTAGACTTATAAAATATACATCACATTCAATTTAAAGACATATTCTTCTCTCAGACGAAACGATGATACTTATCGGATATCAGATAAATATCAAATATTTCGACGAAAATTTCACTTGTACTCTATTGCCCACCCGCCAGAGCATTGATTTCACGTAATTGGTTCCGATGCCACTAGTATGCTTATACAGGGTGTTACAAAACAGGTAGAATAACCGGATAGAAAGTGATCACGGGCTCTTTAAAAACAGCGCTCAATCCTAATAAAAAAAGAATGGTCAGTGCAATATATTATATATGAGCTTTTGTTAGCAACTTTTATTCTACGCAAACTTTCATTTTCATAATTAATTCTATGAAAACTAATCTAATGTTTCATTGATAAAAATATCCGTTCGGATAAAAATATAATTAATATGTTATTAAGTTTGATTCGTATACGTATGTTATTTTATCCGTGAGATCCGCGTATTTCATAAATGTATAAAGTCTAACGATAGTTAACGTAATTCCGAACACTAGCTCCGATTTAGGTGTACTGCCCGCATTGAAGCACCCTGTATCATAGATTTAACGCGCTTCTGGCTCAGATAAAAATTATCGTACAAGACGATTTTCAATACTTTTAGAATCTTCGACGACTGTACAACCTCACTGCGTTTTCGTAGAGAATATGCAAGACGACGAGAGGCAGCCGCCGTATATATTTCCGGAACGGCTCTCCTCTTTAACGTGCCAAACGGGTTTCACCAAGGATGAGATCCGAAAGCTCTACCGCGCTTTTAAACAGTATTGTCCGCGAGGAGCGGTGACCACAAACGACCTCAAGCCGGCTTATGCGAAATTGTTCCCGTTAGGAGACCCGGCTAAGTACACGCAGATAGTGTTCAACACCTTCGACCGGGACGGCGACGGTGTCATCAGCTTTAAGGATCTTCTCGCCGAGGTAGCTCTAATCACAAACGGCGATCTGGACCAGAAACTTTCCTGGATCTTCAGGTGACCGGTGGCCGGTCGAAATCAAGAATCAAGGTGGATAAACACTGCGACATGTACAGAACACAATAAAATCGGCTGTTTTCTAGAAGCTATATTGGAGAGAGAGAGATTCTTTGTATATATATAAGTTATAATTGAAAATCTGTTTTCGTCGTTACAGTGTTTATCCCCCTTAACGAAACCGCTCGTTACATGCTCGACATCTGACTTTCTAGTCTTGCCCTTCTCTTCATTAGGTTTTACGACCTGAACGGGGACGGTTACATCACGAGGAAGGAAATGCTGATCATAATATCCGCGATTTATGAAATGCTGCATAATGGACAGACTATCCAACGTATGGTCGACAGACACGTAGACATGGTTTTCGAAAAGATGGATATCGATAAGGACGGAGTCATATCTCGAGAGGAATTCATGAGTTGCTGTAACAATGTACAATTCAATTAGTACGGTAGTTGGAAGACTGAAAATAAGCACATCACGAGTCAACAATTAATACTTTTCTTTTATTTCAGGATCCCACGATATTGAATCAGCTAGCGACATTCGATCGCTTCTGGTGATGCTCCGATTCTTGAATTCTCCGTCTTCATGTGCGTCGCTCGCACTTCTCAGGAAATGTTCCTGCTATCACAACGATGCGAATAACACGGTCCCGTGTCAAACGGTTTTGTACTCTTAAAACAATCTCTTCTGTAAAATATAGAATACACAGGCAAGAAAAAATGCAAATGCCAGTGCTAATAAAACTTTATCCGTGACCTCCCTTCTACCATATTTGCCTAACAGTTTTCCCGATTGTACTATCACCTGTTGCTGGTGTTCCAATTCGCCCGAGGTGCTAGACACCTTGTCCGATGAAGTAACTGTAACATTCGAAGATTTATGTATCATAAATTGTGTTGCAGTACACTCGAACGATATATACGAGATGAAAATGTACTTAATGTATCCAGTGTATCCGCAGTTCTTTGAGTAGTCTCTGCCAAACATCTAGATATACTTAAAAGTTTCTCAGAGAGTTGACTAGATGTATTTGCCAAGCTCCTTCTATCGTGCCTTCTACGTACAGCTGCCTGTTGTTCTTCGGGCATCGACAGTAGTTCCTCCTTGGATAGTTTGTCTATTACAAACTTGCTGAAGATGTTGGCCTTACAAAATGCAGTTAAGGAGTTCTTCGACTGTTGTCTATATGTATCTATCTCTGCCTGTAGTTCTGCTTTTTTTTTCTCCATGGGCTCTCTTTCCGCCAGTGACTCTAGTTTGGATAAGGACGACTGTAGAGCTTCTAGTTTCACTCTGCCCTCATCATTCAAGTCATGAAGCAATTGGAGAGGACCAGTGCATTGTTGTATATCCTAAAAAATAATACTAGTTAGTAAAAAGCAAACTGTAACTGTTTTTTTGTAGTTTAAACGAGATTAGAATGAATAGTGTAATATTACAATGTGGCAGCGTACAATTTATTTATTGTAAAACTTTTATAAAACGTTCGACTAATAGTCAATTAAATCAAGCATTATTTGTAAATAATTTGTACTGAAAATGCCAAGTTGTTAATGTCAGTATTCGAGGTTAGGTTCACGTTTATTTATATATTGTTAAGAGGAATTTTTGTTTTTTATTAATAATTACTTGAATCAAAGCTGTCAGTTGAAAATTGTTTTTTACAATATCTTTACGTATACGTTCCAACTCTAAATTCTCGGTCTCCATTGATGCACGTGTTTTTTGACAGTTTGCTTATGTGTCGTATAATAAGTTTTTATATAAATGATAAGTGAAGCTTATTAAACTCCTTGTTGTTCGTAACTACACGCCAAAAGGTCAGTAAAACACATAATCGTTGTTATTATATCGTACTTAAACATTCGCGAGGAACGGTTATGTACCACGGAAATGTGCAACATGGAGAGAACTCTTACTTGTCACTTGTCACTGCTTGTCACTGACAAGTCATTGTCAGTAAAAGTGTCCGGAAGAAATTCGAGCGACGAAGATCTGGACCTGGTGAAGAAACTGATGAGATGTTGCTTTATATATTTAGACGAGTACGAGGTAGTACAATTTATTAATGTACAATTTGAGTATTACATTGTTATCATACGACTGGTACAGCTCTGTCTAACAAATATAATTTCGGTCATAAATATGACGATACTGGTTGAAATAAAACAATTCTATTCACAGAATATAATCAATTTAAATAAAATATTGACTTAAAACTGATAAGTTAGGTACAGTCTGGGCTCTTATAATACTGTACAATTCAACAATGATTTTATTAACTTCTTTTTTCTTTTTGATAATGCACGACGAGCACGATGTGCCTATTCTATAATATTCTATGTTACACGAGTCTCTTCGACTTAACGAAGGCGATGTATTATAGCGTTCGTGAAATCTGTTGTTGAATTTTGTCCGCCTAGATCTTTTGTCAATACTTTTCCGTCGCTCAAGACGTGGTTCAACGCATCTCTGATTTGTTCAGCATAGGGTTGCAAATTAACGTGACGCAATAGTTTTACAGCACACAGAAGCATGGCAGTAGGGTTGGCTACATTTTTACCAACAGCCTCCGAATAGGTGTGCCTTGCGCCCTAAATTGCAAATTAGGTCTTGTTATATAACGTATAATTTCGAGTATAATGTTAAATCTTTGTGTATTAAATGCGTTCGTCTTACCGGTTCAAAAACAACACACTCGGGACTGTAACTGGCACCTGCGACTACGCCAGCACCGCCGACCAATCCAGACGCAAGATTATCTACAATATTACCATACAAATTTGGTAATACCATTACATCGAACTGGTGTGGATTAGATACCATCTGCATGGTACAATTGTCCACGATCATTGTTTCAAATGTAATCCTGTAATTATAACAATATAATTGTTACCTATTTGTGTGAAAAAAAACATTAATTTCAAAATTAAAATTTATAACTACCTAGGATATAATTTCGCGATTTCCTGACACGATTTTAAAAATAGACCATCACCAAGTTTCATAATGTTGGCTTTGTGAACGCAAGTGACCTTTTTGCGATTGTGTTTCACGGCATAATCGAACGCGAATTTTGCAATTCTTTGACTTTTAGTTGCAGTGACTATCTTCAAACATTCTACCACTCCTGTCACAGATTCGTGCTCCAATGCAGAGTATTCTCCTTCTGTTTGTTCTCTGATGATAATACAATCCACATTCTTATGACGACATTTAACTCCTGGCAAAGATTTTACGTGTACCACGTTCGAATACAAGTCCAGACTCTTACGTAGTTTCATATTTAATGTTTGGAGCTCTCCAGTCATGGAGTGGTCCGGTGTTGCTAGAATCCCCTATTTCCAGAACAGTACCAATCCCTAATATTATTAACACTGTCCAACAAATTTTAATTTTAGATAAAACAAATTAAATTTGAAAGTTTGTCTTTTCCTTTAAAATCGAATTTTCAGAAACTGAACATTCAACGTATCATTGCAAAATGGCTGTATTTCTATTTGCATGTACACAAACCTTCAAGCATACTCGGTTTCTTGCAATACTACTGGACACTTGTTCGAGTGGTGCGCTTAACGTTGGATTTACTTCAGAAAGGAAGTATGGCTCGAATTCAACCGGTATATTGATTGCCTTGAAAACACTTTGCACCGACACCACCAATTCTGGTCCGACACCGTCTCCTGGTATAAGAGTACATTTGACTTTTCCTTCTCGTTCAATTGGCTAAAAAAAACGATTTTAATCGAATAGTACAATTAAATACTTACTACAGATATTTAAATACATACAGCATTTTGTTGATGTACTGCTCCTACATGCAGTGCTGCAATAGCTCCCTTCTGGGTAGTCTGAAAATAAAAATAATTATCATTGTCTTATAAATATAGTTTCGCATACATTTCTGGGATATATAATCGAGTCATTCATTCTGCATTAAAAAGCTATATTTATAATGATTGAATAACAGAATCACCAGAGCCATTCGTTTTATCGATTGTCTTAATTGAAATACAAATTAAACCACCCAATTTTCGGTAAACAGATTAACAAATCGTCTTGTCAAATTGATTTTACCGTTAAACGAGAGAATTGTCATACGTCTTTAAGAGAAAAAAGATATCATGTGAAACGTCCTTGCGATAACCATTGGTGCTCTCTTCGTTTTCACATATCACCCAATCGAACGAATTCCTGCATAGAACTCGATGATATTTCAATCTGCCGGCACTCAGAAGGTTCTAACAATCGTATGAACAATAGGAGTTCTTTGCTCCAATTGAATTTTCGTTACCTGCGAAAATATTTTGCAGACGTTTCTCGCGAGTAAAGCCATTTTTCTACGACGGACCACAGTGTCGTTCCCACTCTCGTGCTTGCGCACCAGTAACGTATCAAATTTGGAAACAACTGGGACGAGTAAAGTACAGTTAGTTCTATGTTTTTTAAATTTCATTCTTTTCATCTTACATAACTTGCCCAGAACTATTGAACTTTTCATTATAAAGTTAATGTTTCATTGGGAATGTTTTCATACATTATCAAAATTGTTAATGTATTTGTATATACGGCCCTGTTATCGTCATTCGTCCGAAGTCGCGATTTCAGAGCCGTGGCGCTACTGATGCTGGGTATAGTCGGTGACGCGCAAAGCACTCTTACAGAGAAGGAACCATTATTTTTAGAATCCCTGTTTGTCATCGTAATTATTTTCATATTGAAATCCACCTATCTTTAAATACATTTTTCCTACATTGATTTGAGCCCTCAAGAAGAAAATATCTCAGTGGGCAGTCAGTGAAATATTACTTTTTATTTGAGCGTAAATAGTTCTTGCCGTTTATGCCATAAGATATAATGTGATATAATGCAGATTCTGGCAAAACTCTGTTGCTCCGTAGAATCTGCAAATAGTGACAATCCATATAGTGGCAAAACACTCGAACTAATAGACAAAATTACCGACAGTCGATATACCTGTGTCGGTGCATAGATTTAAACACCGACGAGTTACTGCACCGACGAGATACTGTTCTCGTCGGTGATTTAGATCTGTGGGATATATCCACTGTTGATAATTTTGTCGATCAGTTTTAACATATTTTCGCTACCACCAGCGGCGCTATTTTCACTTGTACCGCCAAAAATTAAAATGGAATTCTGTGGAATCTAGAAAATGTCTTTCTGAATGTAAAAAATTTAGCAAATGTTCCCTTCTATATTCAATATTTTTTTTAGATAGATTATTTGCAGTATTCATTATTGAATTATTAAAATAAATGTAGCCATACAAAAAATATAAATTTTCTCTTCTACGACATTTTTCGGGATAAAGACGTTCTAATCACTGTAACTGTAAAAGGAAAGGTACAGCATGGGTTAAATAAGATCGTCAGGACATCACATTATAAAGCAATTTTTGAGGTAAAAAATACTGTTTTTAAAATGTCCTAACTTCAATATTTATTAAATTGTACTGATTTCTGCATTTCCAAGGTGCATGGTTATTTAAGAAAGAAAGTTCATTGATTACCACTTCGTGGCGGTTTCAGCAAAACAAGATGTTCAGGGATGGTGAAATGTTTCGAAAGAAACATGTGGGACCTGAATGAATTTAGAGGTAAATATGGCAATCAATAGACTGCGGTTTTTTATGTATTTACGAAGAGATTGGCTGGGTGAAATATAAAACAGTGAAAGATTTGAAAAATCTAAGGATATTGTTATGATGTTTTCAATGTAAACACTTAATGGATGAAGTGAATTTTTATTTTACTCCTGCTGTCCACAATTGTTACAAAATATGTTTATTTTGCATAAAGATCCACAGTCTAGCGATCAAACTTTATCTACAACCAGAGTAGGCTGGTAAGAGTAATTCATTAAACGCTAATTAATTATTAAAGAATTTCGAAAATGTCTTTAGTCATTCAGAATATGATTTCAAATGTACGTATTATACATTTTGCAATATATGAGCGATATAAATGTATGGTAGAATTGATTCAATGTAATTCAATTAAGTTATTCGCATTTTAAATTCGAGTGATGTGGATCTCGGTCCACGATAGAATCTCGAAGACGATTTATAACAATTTTTGCATTCGTTTGAAAAATTCGATAACATATCCACGAAGACAATAATATCAACAGCATAATTAAAATTACGATAGTCTCGTAATAATAGAGCATTGAAATATGGTGTCCGTGGTAACGCATGTGTCCCCATTTTGGAAATTTGATCACGTGCTCCACATTCCAAACTGCTCGGTCCATCGGCTTCACTAATTCGTCCTTTATGATCTCCGACATAGTTTTAATGTTGTTATAATACCTGAAATTTATTCATTAGATAACCACAATTTGGAAAATCCCTCCAAAGAAATAGACTTTATATTCATTTTTCAGTAGAGTCAGTCATCGGTTTGTCAGTTAGTAGTTATCCATTTCAGGCCGAACTAAGTTAGCCTATTAGGTGTACAAATTAATTCGTAACCCTTTCTTCCGAAATAAATTGATTTTTTACAAACAATTCGATCCTACTCTCTATAATAATCTGAATCAGTTCCTATGCAGTTTCTCCATCTTATAATTAATAAATGATTCTCCAATATAGTGGTTAAAATATTTCAATCGATTCACTGTGCGAGTCACGAATTAATTTGTATACCTAATACATTTATTTAAGGTTTCTGTGGGAATAAATAATAAATCGTGTCCGATTCTCAAGTATTCATCTTTGCGGGAGGAGGAAGGGGATTAGATCGATTTCTTTCGAATGCGAAAGAATGTTCGAAGAAACGAGACTTCCCATGCAACAGAAACGAACTCGAGATGGAATAACGTAGCAGAGTTAAATAACACCGCGAATCCAGTGGCAGCATTCTGCGAAATATTTGACGTCGAATCGACCGATCCATATTCGATCGGTCGATCTGCAGATGTTGGGCGACGGTTTACTCACGTTTTATTTTCTATAACGTCGGTGAGAGTCCGCGCGATGGACTCCTCGGTGATGGTATCGATGTTCAATGTAAGTCCGATACCAGCGTCCAGGATTTTACGTGCGTTGAAAAGTTGATCCCCGAAAAAGGGAATGGCGACTACCGGCACAGAATAGTGCACTGCCTCCTGTAACGATTGCAATCCGCCTTGCATCACGTACGCCATCACTTTCGGATGTGCTGCATAAAAAAAAGTGATGTTAGCATCATGAATCAGCCTCGAGCGAACCGCACTCCTCTGTGGATTATCCGTTCTCGAGTATCGCAGCCATTAAAACTCTACGAGGAAACCAGTCTCTAATAGTTCTACTCGAAAACATCGATAATTTATTAATCTGACGAGTCGCCACTTTTTCAAATCCGAAGCTACCACGTCACCTTTTTCGCGACCATTGCAGCTCGTACTGATTCTAATAATTTTTCATTCTTGCAACTTCGATTTTCTTTTGAATTTTCGAGGATCTTCGAAGACGCGAAAACCTTGATACGAATTTCATTCATTCACTCAATTTTGAGAGGATTCTCCAAGTCGACTCGAGAACGTATTCCTGAAGGAATATGTTCGAAACTTGCAGTTTCCGATCGGTGCATCGAATTCGAAAGGAAAATATCAAATCACGTCGAAAAAGTTCGGGGCAGCTCGGTACGATTTTTAACCTCGGTAGAGTAGCATAATCGTTTCGACTTATGTGAAATGAGGCAGCGTCACGCGTTGTCAACGAGATCAGGATTCCGGCGAAGCGGTTCCGCCGACAAGAAACTTCTCCGTAATCCTAGCGGCACGTCGACTTCCGGAACTACGAAAACCCCTGCGTAATAGGCAATTGAATTGAAATTCTCATTATTTGCATCGCGCACTCACGGCTCTCCCCGTATTCTCGCCTTTAATACGTTTTCCAACGAGTGCGGGGAAGGGCGGGGGGAAGGGAAGGGAAGGCGAGCCGGTAACCTGTCTGTCAATGTGTACGAAAGTTCGCGCCTGCTTGCATTTGCATCGGGACCGGGGCGTTACCGCGAACGATGCGGAGTTGTTTGTCAGAATTTCCCGGGAGAATTTCGCCGGCGTGTCATGAGTTATCTTTTCGTTTCTGTATGAATCGCCCCCGGATCGCAACCGGCATATCCCTCGCCCCCTCGGATCATCGAGGTGTATAGTCGTTTATTTCTCCCTGTGCAGTTTTTATCCCAGCCCTTTCTCAACCGCACCTCTGGGTACCGCGGAAAACATTGCCGTTCGAATATCCGCGATAACGAGACAACGCGAACTCCAGAGATCGTTTTTTCCACCATCCGACTCTTTCTCGAAACGATCGAACCGGGCTCGCTTATTCCGATCGGAAGTTTGTTTGGACATCGTAGCGAATGCATTCGGTTAATTCCAAAAGAAACGCGTCGATCACGATATTAATGATATGACAGTTTGATCCGTCTGTCTGAATACTGAGGCTTGGAAAATCTAGAAACGTGTACTGATCGTCCATTAGAAGGCAGTGAAAAAATTGGAGCGATCACTTGATATCCCCAATTGATCGAATCGCTTCACGAATACATCACATGCGCGTATTAGAGTGACTGGAACAGAGCAATGGACGCTGAGGTCTTACGTCGATCGTTCTGGCCAAAACCTAAGCGTATGAGTCGGGTTCGAAGCCTGCCATCTCCTGATGGATGATCAGTACATGCATCCTATGATTTATTTCACTGCTACTTGGTATTTGACAATTTCTCATGCGGAACAGAAAATTTTTATCTACCCCGTTTTCGCATATTCAAATGGCTAAATATTGTACACGTAGCATTTGATTTTGATTTTAAGGAAAAGAATGACGACCATCTTCAGTAGATTCTGTCGAAATTTTCGTCACGGTGTTAAAGGAAGTTAATTAAAGAAGTAAGTGAATTTCGACAATTTTTGTTTCGATATTAAATTCTCTCTGTAACGACCTCGTCGAAGAACATTTTTAAACAATCCTGTAAACACTCTGTATGTATGTACTGTAATCTATGATTTTTTGTAATGTTAATTGTCGAAGTATTCAATTCGGAACATCGAGTCAGACTCCTGAAGATTTAAAACAAATAATAATTATTTGTTTGATGAGGGCGTTCGTGATTGAGGGTGTTCGTTCTCTTTGTAACGACCTCGTCGATGTTCATTTTTAAACAATCCGGAAAAGGAAGTAGAACACTTTTTGTACACTCTGTATGTATGTACTGTACCATATGGCTTTTTATAATGTTAATTATCGAAGTATTCAATTTGGAACATCGAGTCAGACTCCTGAAGATTTAAAACAAACAAAACAAACAAATAATTTGTTTTAAATCTTCAGGAGTCTGACTCGATGTTCCAAATTGAATACTTCGATAATTAACATTATAAAAAGCCATATGGTACAGTACATACATACAGAGTGTACAAAAAGTGTTCTACTTCCTTTTCCGGATTGTTTAAAAATGTACGTCGACGAGGTCGTTACAAAGAGAACGAACACCCCCCAGAAACGAAATGGCCGTCGAGGAAGCGAGCAAGGGCAACTTCGTTAAGTATCCGCTCTCCAGCGTTGAATCCTATTTAACGAAGAGACCGTCGCGAGCTATTTTGACGAGTTCCGCGCAGAAATCGAATGGAAAGCGCGATAATTAGGAGACCGGAGCGCGGAGATACGGTCGTGATATGCCGACGATTGCGCAAGAACCGTGGTCCGAAAAATAACGATCCTGTCGGCTCATGCGAGTCAAAGAGAAGCATTGTAGCTGGCACGCACAGAAGATCGTTCATCCGCATCGATCGTTCCCTCCTCCGCATACTAGTTTGTCGTAATAGTAGAGAATCGTGGATTTAATTGACTGGCTGATCAAACGGTTCTATTCAAATCTTGTTACACCGAAAGATACGACTAGGATGACTGAGGTCGAAACGCAATCGTGCTGTTCAGTTGTACGCAGACGAGAGAGACTGGATCGTCCATCGTTTATTTAACATTGGCACACAATCGGATTTGTCGAAATTCACTTACTTCTTCAAACTTGTTATTTTTAATATTCAAAAGAAATTTGTCACTTTTAGTGAATAATTAACTTCGTGCATCCTCTGCTTTGAGAATGAAATTCGGTTTGTGATCTTGTTCGAAGTCCTCGGTATTCGTTTAACTGGCACGAGTAAAATAGTAGAAGTTTATCGATGACACCTGACTTGGTCGATGGTTAAAACGTTTTTTTAAATCAGCAAAGAGTATGCCTGCACCATTGCACTACGTTTCTCCGTGGATCAATAATTATTTGTTTGAAATCTTCAGGAGTGTTAAGTTTCGAATTGAATACTTCGATAATAATTAACGTCACGTGCTTGACGAGTACGACACTCGATTAGTTCGAAGGTGTCGCTGCCGGAGAAAAAGTAAACGATTGGATTCTGACGAGACATTCCAGGATAAGAAAGGATCGGTGTTGGTCCTCGGGGCGTCGCGTCGCGTCGATCAAAAGCCGCGGCAGAAAACGCGTATCCCGGAGCGGTCAATCTAGCGGATCAAAGAAGGGCTTGGAAGAGGTCTGGGTCAGGTTCGACGGCAGCCTTACCTAAAACCGCTTGCTGCGGCGCCCACTTCACAAATTTAATGTTAGCTGGATGAATGGCCATGTCTCCGGCGTCCTTCCATAAAACTCTTTGCTTGAGCGAGCTGAGCGCGTTGCAGAGCGCGGTCAAAGGACCGGCTGGCAGCTGATGAGTTTGCAGGTTCGAGCCTAGAGAGAAGTAGATGGCTCCGTGTTCCGCGTTGTCCAGGAATTCTTGGATGTCCTGCGAACAGGACTCCTCTACAATGTTCACACTTATCAACAATCGTGTTTTTTTTGTTCATTGTCATGAGCCGTCGCTACTGCACGCAATCCTTACCACGTATTCCCTCGGCAATAGCAACGTACCTTCTAATATCATACAATTATCGATCATCTGAATTATTTATTCATTAGGAATGTAATAGTTTCGCTGTGTTCAACTACTGTAACCATATTTCCGGATACAGATAGAAAGAACTTTGAAAATTAGAAATCTATACGCAAAATTGCTCGACCCGTTCGCATTAGTGGTTTATAGCGATTCAGTTTATGTTCTTTGATAGAACTGATGAATAACAGTTGTAGAACCGATATAATATCGGTTTGCCTGTAGAATCTCGGGGATTAGATTCAAAACATGAAACATTGTGCAACCAGGCGGGAGATTTGAATCGCTCGTTCGACGTTTGAACGATCCCAAGATTCGCGATATCGACATAAATCTAGATCCGGAAGCAATACTCGAGCACCGTCTTCGTAGCGACGAGGATCGCTTCGAGGGCTATGATGCACGCGCATCACGTGGAGCCGAAGGCATTGTCCCGTTAATTGCACAGCTCGGTGGAACCAGGCGAATTTCCGTGCACGTGGATAACGATCACGTTCCACGTGTCGGTGTTCCGCGTTAATTCCACGTGACGCCGGTACAATTGCACATCGGGGACAGTGACGTCGTTCTTGCGACAACGTTAAAAAAAAAAACAGCACCGACTCATTGTCTCCTGGACGTCGCAACTCCGTCGGAGCGCGTTTCTCGTTGTTGACGCATTCGTCGTATTATCGAGCAAAAAGAAATAAGAAGGAAAATCCTTTTGTGGAAGAAATCGAACGTAAATCCAGGATTTGTTTTCCTACCGGCAGGATGTTCGCGTCCTGGAAACACCGTTCGAAAAATATTTTTCTTGGCTCCGGCCAGGGGTGGAGGGCACCACAACCGCCGCGCCGCGGCAGTAAATAGCAATGACCTTTACTTTTCACCCTCGTCGCAGGTAAACTTTCACCCCTGCACCGCTCACCTGCCGCGACGTTAGCTATTTTCCCCCGGAGAAATCATTCTCGGGAATTCGATACTCTCGCTCTCTCGTCTTCGCTCGCCCTCCGTACCGCGCGAAACAACGCTCCGCCAGGAATAATATCCGTAATCGTTAACTGAATTTCTCGTCCAATATTCTGCACGGTTTTCATTTCTCCGATCATTTCAATCAGTTGGAAATAATCTGTCGATGCGCATACATCAATTCTATTAATCGTTCTACGATTTGAAATTGCACCCACCGATTTTTGTGAACGCGTAACGTTCGCTGTCTAGATATTATTATGGAGCGAAAACGAAAGAAGAGGTCTTGTTTGGAATGAAAGGAAAAGCTAATCGACAGGTCGAGGGTTCGATCTATCCCGGGGGTCGTTTTCCTGGGAAGATCCGCCGCGCTGGTGTCCCGCTTTAATGGCAAAGTTGATGGCGTTAGTTACCTTGGGCAGGGCTTCCTGCTTCCCAGTGATCTGCAGACTGTGAACTTCGATCACGTTCGGCAGCAGAGGCTTCGGGTAGCCGAACACGTGATTGTTTCCCAGTATCACGAGACTGAAGTTCCTGTCGACGTCCTCGACCGAGACTCCCGACGTCCACTTGTTAACAATCTTTTGCGCCCTCGGCAAGTGCCAGTGTCTGTAGTATATCCTGGTCCAGGTGGTATAGAGAACGTTCTCGACACGTTCGCGAAGGGACATCCGATTCGTGAATGGGTACGCCATGTCTGGATTCAACTGCGGATCGTCTGGATTCCCTGGGATTCAAGAATCGTTTGATTAGCATTCGGATGACACGCTACACGAGCCTGAGCGAGATTAGATCGAAAATTCAATCGTTTTAGAGATACAGATATCTTTTGTTTTATGGTAGCGTCATGATTGCTGGTTGATAACAACAGACTGATTGCTGGTCGAATATTTTGGTAAGAATAGCTTGCGGATTTTATGCATTTATGAGAAAAACGAGTATAGTGTAATTTACGGGGATAAAACCATTAGAATTGACAAATAAATTATTTGCAATTTAGTAAAGATAGGTATTAAGAAGGAAAAGTTATTTTCATTTCACTCCAGTTTGTTGTAATTAAGTTAAAAAATTCCATAAAGGTCCACTGTAATTAACTGCAGATCTTTATGTAAAATAAAAATGTTCAACAGTGATCGTATGCAGCAAGAGTTCAATAAAAATTCATTTCACACTGTAATAGTTTTTTTTCCACCTGAAAACAACATAGCACTATTTTAGATTTTTCTAATTGTTCACTGTTTTATATTTCATCCAGTCTATTTCTTTATACACGCATAAAAATCAGCAGTACAGTAATAACACGGTGCGATTAAGATTTATTAAGGGGGTAGATGTTTTTCCAGGATTGCAAGGACTTCTCATTTCTCGATAATTCAAAGATAGTGTTTTGTAGTAATCAAAAGCGCTGGATAAAAGATCAATCTAGAAAGCATACACATAGCTGTGCTGTAGTTATTTTCATAAAGCTGTAACGACTACATGATGCCGAATGCAAATTACACCTCGAAAATGTAAAAATAGGACTTTTGTGGCCGATCGCGGTCTAGATTGATCTTTTATCTAGCGCTTTTGACTATTGAAGAACCCCATCGTTGCATTATCGAGAAGTCAAAAAACGCATCCCACAACTTTGAAAACCTGGAAAAAGGAGTCCTCCCCATTAAAGGAAGACAGTAGACTTGCACGTGAAACAAAAGATCTCTTTCTTCAGAAACGGTCGAGTTTCGAGCCCGTATTTGTTGAACATCTTGTACCGGGGATGTTTCGTTTTTTGAAACGGCCTGTATACACGCGTGTTATGCGATGGGAAATATCGTTGGCGAGTAGAAACCTGGACGGTCTCGAGCGCGAGCTATTAAATTCACATTCGGACGGCGACCGTAATAATTCTCGCCGCCTAGCAGAGCTTCTGTGTCTCGCGATCTATTTCCCGGCTGACGCGGAATGGCTACATGTTAAAGCACTACCGGGCGATCCGTCCTTTTCCGCGGAACCATCTTCCCCGATTGCTCGCACTTTCTGCTTCGCCGACAATGTACGTCAATTTCCGGTGTCGGGGAGAGAGCTGCGACGCCAGGCGACGGGGAAAGTGCAAGGAGGACGCGTCATGGGTCCGATGCAGCCTAATCGCGGCAGGAAGATCCTTTCACCAAAGCGTCTCGATTAAAAGCATTCCATATAACAACAGGTTCAATATCTCGATATTCTGTGCTACCTTCGTCGTTCCAATTGATTCATTCTCGAGAATACTACGCGATAGTGAATGGCCAGAAAGGAAAAGTGTTTTCATATTCTGGCAATTGAAATCAATTTTTGTAGAATTAAGTGTGCTGTATAGACATTTTATCTTCTCTCTGTATGTAACATGATATTTGGTCCCCTCAGGGTTTCAAATTCATTTCCCCCTCTTTCCACTCACACCATCGCCTTTTCAGCGGGACCTACTGTTTATGGTGGGTTCCGAACCACCCTTTTGCCAACAACACGTGAATAACACCTCGGGTGGGTCACTTTCCGGTTTTTTACCAGACGGTCACCCATCCTAGTGCCTTTCACGTTCCACATTGTTTAACTTCGGTGATCTAACGAGAACCGGTGCTTTCAACGGGACTACGGTTGTTGGCTTACCTTCTCTTTGTATATGGGGTGCAAATATATCCCAGGCTAATAAAACATTCCTTATATATTGTATACTTATTTCTTAAAAACCATTAAAGTTTTGTAAATATTTATGCAGACAAAATTTTTCGTTCATTTTGCTCCAAAAATGAGAATAGCAGTACACAAAGAGAAGGTTAACCCTTAGCGGTCGAGTGGCGCCTCTGCGGCGCCACTAAAAATTGCTGTGCTATTATTTAAATAATTGTTTACACTATCAGATATGTCAGTATCTAACCGATTACTACACATTTAAGTATTGTATGAGGTATTATATCAATTTCATATTTATCAAATTTAAAAAATCATAGAGAATGGAAATATTGTAGGTCAGAAGAAACGTTTAATTTTCGAGTTAAAATAGCTCCGACCGCAAAGGGTTAAGTCTAACAACTAAAGGGTAGCTGATGTGTTAACAGCTTGTATCATCGGATCGGAAACATCCCGTGCAATTTGAAGCCTAAACGATTTTTTGTTCGAGCTGCATCGGCCCGTCAGTGCGAGGATAGACCGGTCCCGGACCATTCGAAACCTGTGTTCGAGGCACGAGTTCACCCTTGCCAATTGTTGTTTGGTCCTGTGCGGGGGCGGATCTCGCTTACCGACCGAGTCCATCACGTACGGCAGGTTCCCAACGCTCAGGAATCCGATCAGCACCGGCCAATTGTAATGCTTGACTAGGGCGTAATAACACTGGAACCATAGCTGCTCTATGATCACCGCGTCGAACGTTCTGTTCTTCCTGAAAACGACACGCTCTGCAGTAAAACGATCGGCGTTACACAGGGTGCTCGAATGTCGACTATTCTAACCCTTCTCCCCTACCCTACTACCAATTTTTGTTTAACAACTTCGATTAACATATTGCTTTGCAACCGATTCTACAGTTACAACGATTAGAAAGTTGTCTTCCTGTGAGATAATTTATTGCCTCACAAACGCTGAAAAATTGATCAATTTTCATGAACCTTTTTCAAAGTGACGATATGCTTCAAGCTATGAACAATTTTTTTCCTATAATTTTGAAAACTGCAACAAAAAGATGAAAGAACATTGAAACGCTGAATCTAAATCAGGTATCGGCAAACTTTTTTTGAAAAGGGCCAGATCGTAAAATGCCTGGTGGATTATAGAGCAACAAAAAGCCGGGGGTTCCAAATATTTTTAAATATAAAGTGATATTTTTTATACAAGTTTATTATTTCACGTAATTTGATTTACATTTAATTTTTTCATGTAAAGAATGATATTAACCTCGTGGATCGGATTCAAAACAGGTGGCGGGCCGTAGTTTGCCGACCCCTGATCTAAATGATACTTTTCCAAATCTTGAATTGCCCTGTTACCAAAAAATTGAAAAAGGTAGGGGGAAATGGTCTGAATTTCAATGGCAATTGGCCTTCGTTTCGGGTCGACCGGTGGAATCTCGAAATACTCGACACACGTCGAGCACCCTGTAGATGAAGTTGTCGTGGACGAAATTAGAGTAATTTTCAGGGGGTTGTTTTTCGCGAGGAAACAGTGCTAGCAATTTCCCTTAGCTCGCGAGGGAGAGAATCGAGGTCTTGTACTGTGTTGCAGCCTTAACGAGGTTACCAAATGAATATCTTTTCTCGTTTTTCTCCCCCTTTTACAGCCTCGGCTGGCATGCGAGCGGGTTCTTAGGAGAAATGAATATCCGCATTACGAGATTAGGCCGTCGATCGCCGGGCTGAACAGTTGCTTCTCGCACAGCTCGTTTGCCTCTCGCATGTTCTTCCGCAGAATGGTGTACGGTCCCATGTGCCTGTCGCAAAATCGATAATTTCATTCCTCCGGGTTCGATGGTTGTCGCGAAACTCGCGTACAAGCTCGTCCGTAAGCATCCTGTCGCGTTTGCGTGTACGAATTTTCCAAATGTCTTGCCAAAATTCTCTTTCATGCATTTATCATATTGCCTTACAAGGTGGTGTTACTCTTAATCGATACACGCGATATTTATTAGAAAATAACAAGTGTTACGAGTACGTCTTTGAATATATGAATATCTGCTTCGGAGAACGGAATAATCAATGTTTCAAAGAATGGAAGAATTAACAGTATGTACTGATCTCCGTTATGTACATACCTAATTAAAATATATGTTTGTCATTTCAGGGATGGTATGTATATTCTTGGTTTGATATCTCTTAAATTTTATAATAATAAAAGGAATAGTAACTATACAAACGTGAGAATAGAAGAAATAGTAAAAATAAACTAAAAGTTCATCATGTGTTATGCATTATACTAAACTAGCCCCATAGAAAAATTCATATTGTTTGGCACCCTAACCGTTAACTGGTATACTAGGGTCCCTCATGACCTCCAACGAAATTTCTGTACACTAACCATTGCTACCTTATTGTACGAAAATTGGAAATATCGATATTCTTTAACTTCTTTAGAACATTCGGATTATTTAGTCTTAAATAATATTCTTAAAAGTATCTGGAAAAGTGTGTAGAAAAATTTTAGTAAGGTCCTAGGATGATACTTTATAATCTGATTATTCACTGTACCAATTAAGGGTTAAAAAAGGTATTTCAATTTACAAAGCACCCTGCTTGAACAAGTACGCGAGCCTCTACGGATACACGAATTGTGTAAGTTCGTTAACACTAAACCTACCGAGCCCTAAAAGTAACTGGTACATGTTCCCTTATAAAAATGATAAGACTGATTTTATTTAGATTTTGTCTCTTCTTATGAAATGATTTTTAATGTATCAATAATCGTGAAATTCGGTGATGTTAGGTTTAGTGTTAAACATCCGGATATTTATGATTGTATTGTATAAAGACACACACGCACCTCAGGCCAGTGCAGTCGTTCTTCTGATAAGTGAAGGACAAGTCGACGTCCTCGTAGTTGTCGATCGGTTCCTGAAAGATTAAGTCGTTCGTCATAGGAATTCCGTTCACGAGGAGGAACAGGTCTTCGAGACAACGGATAGATTCATAGGACCTCGATCGGGGGCAGTGTTTGCGAGCGATTTACATGTGAAACTGAACTCTTGATTTCTCGGATTGGAGAGGAAAAGAGGTAGGGTGGGAGGGAGAAAGACAGGGTGGACGGGGCTCCAGCAAAGAGGGACGCATTTAACAAGGAGAAATGTTAGCGAAGGTAAATTGAAGCCGGACGAAGTTTGCGTAACTTTGAACTCTAGTTTATGGACCGGGTAGAAAAGAAACTGCGGGGTCGAGGGGGGTGAGAAAGAAAGATACGAGAAGGAACAGAGAAAAGTGGAAGTTGCGCCGGGACAAGGATCCCGTGGAAAACTCTCGAAAGAAGAACGAAGAGGATCCGAAATGGACTGACCAGGATACGTGGGAAGAAGCCGGAGAGAAACGCGTGCTTCTCGATGCTCCAGGACACAGTCAAACATCTATTTGAAACATCGATCGAACTTTTTTCTATGTCCCTGCCATATTATCGAATTATTAAATCGTCGTATCTCCGTTAACGTCGTTTCCGACTGTTTTTCGAGAAGTTTACCCAATGACGAGTCGAAGGAACTTCTGGCGTTATTGTATCGTTCGGTAAATTGCTTCGCTTGATTGCCGGTATCGATTTTTCAACGAGACTTTTGCGTTTCTTCGAGCGAGACTTGTTTTCTGGTTCATTATGAGACTGTAGATTGGATGTATGCATGACAAAAAGGGATAGAAAAAATTTAAAACTGCTGTAACATTATTTTCAACTGATTCAAATCAATTCAAACAATTATTATTTTGGATCCGCAGTCTATTGACGACACAGTTAGAGGATGCGTATCGTTCGAATGATTGATGGGGTATCGACGTGCTGGTAGATCGTTATAGGAAATACAACAGAGTGGAATCACTTGCCTTCGAGGGTATGGTAGATATCACAGTGACTTTGTGTCCCCGAGCTGCCAGAGCTTTCATCAGTGCTTGGAACGGTTGCTGGTGGCTGTAGCTGGTGCTGGGACATATCCCGAGGATTTTGAATCCAACAGAGAATCTTGGGATCAGCGAGATCGCCGCGAGAAATAACAAACAAAGTCCACGCATCTTGTTTAACACGTTTGTTCTCGCTTCACTGAACACAGTTTCAACTTTGGAACCAATGAAATGCGAAGACTCGCGCAGGTCCTTTCGGCTGCGACCTTTGCAGAAATTACAGCAGGGGTCTGAAGGCGGAGCTCGAACGATCCCGGTGAAAGATTCAGAACACGCTTCTTCACGATCAGCTCGCTCGAGGCCAGGATAAATAAGTGAACGAGCCGAGAGCTACTCCTTGTCGCGTCCCGTCGTGTCGGTCGCGTGCAGCTCGCGCGGCTTGCCTGCTTTCGAATAATGCAAGCCCGGTCAGCGGCGTGGTAGATATTTTTATACCGGCCCCATCAAACATAATGGTCTCGTTCAGGGATTGTGGACAGTCTAACACGGATCAAGACTTCCTTATTTCCTTAGGCCGAGAAGGAACGCCGCGGAATTCTAGATAGCTGGAGGTCATGGGCAATCATTTAGGTGTCAACATACTGGGTGACGAGTTCACAATTTTCTTGTTCATTCTCATTTAGATTTCATTTATCCAATTCTTTACCACACGGCATTCTTAAAAAAGCTTTCCAGTACACTTTTTAGACATTTAATTTAAAATTTCTTAATTAATCCTCATCCGTACCTCATGTCACGAACTGAATCTGTTCCTCGGTGTCAAATTGACACGGTGATAAAATAAATCGATAAAATAATAAGTGAAACAGTTACTTTTTCATGTTTTTTTCATTCAAGTTGATGAGTTCAAATTTACATGTTAGGTGTTTGCGGTTATACGTTTCGCATTAAAATATAAAAAATTTATTTACAAATAACAGAATGGTATAACTTATTTCGGGAAAACTGTGTCAAATTGACACGAGGGATGGATGAGGGTTAAATGAAATTGTATCACCCATGAAAGTTTGTGCAAAATTTTTCGTCTACCCTGTAGAGACAAGAGAAAAAAAGAATTTCCATGGGTATACAGGCTGTCCTAGGTTTTAACAGCCAAGCTTTGTCCAGTATATACAGTATATGTAGGAATATTTAGATTAGCGATATTTATATTTGATCTGTTTATGCAAGCAGTGCTTCCTGTCGAAGTGAAATCAAAAACAACATACGCTTAGCACTTATAATAAAACTAACTAATACCTCATTTCAACAAATTCCCACCGTTCTTGACAATACAAGATCGATAGCGATCGAACACAAAATTTATCACTTTGCGCAGTTAATTTTTCTTGTTTTGCATCAATTCATCACGTTAACTTACTCTTACTCGATACACTTTTTCCTTCAGTATTCACCACAGATAAATTTCATTGCTGTAACTGTGTGTCAGACGCTTGTTCGTTATTGATCCCCGTGTAATTCTTATTTTTGTTATAACTTTTAAATAATGTTCTAAACGACCTACGTTTATATAATATTTTTTTTTTTAAATTTAGACTCATAGAGTGTACTGTCAAAGTTTAGCTGTTAAAATCTGGGTCACCCTATATTTTCAGAAGCTAACGAGCCTTTTTTCTTCTTGATCACGCGTCACTCATTCCTTATCATCAACGAGTACTGTCCCCAAAGATATTCGATGACTCGTTTACTCGCGATACGAGTCGGTCGACGAGGGTAAAGAGAATAATTGAAATATCATTTCTAATTTGCTAGAATTGACAAAGATTTACAATGTAATCATCACTGCGAGATTTAATCAAATTGAGAAGAAACAATTACTTTCGAGTAATTAAGACTATTAATCAAGAAATGAAATTTCGATTTAACTTCCTTCTCTTAGAAATGATGCATAAATACATATATTATTTCGCACAAGGATCCAGAATGTAATCATTACGGTTCCTCGGAGGAAGGGCAAGGGCTATATTAGGAAGGGAAGTAATCGCAGGGGAATTCAGTGTGGGTGGAAACAGATCGACGAGAGTCGTCTCATTAGGTTCGGTGCACACGCTTCTGCCTCGCCGTCAATAGGAGAATGGTTTCGGTTCGGCGTGCGGAATGATACGGTCGCCGGGCCTAAAGAAAAATTGACCCGACAATTTCGAAAGGAAAGTTATCCAACACCCGGGGCAAAGAACGTCGTCTATTCGCGCGAAACTGAGTTGGCCTTTCCTCGCGCGGGCCGCCTGATTAATTAACGAGCTGGAACAGCGGCACGCGTTATTACGCGATCGCGCATCGTGATCTCGTAACTCGTCGAAGACTCGCGTTCGCGGCGCGGCCAGCGATGATATCGCTAATTAAAATGAAAATTACGGCGCGACCCACTGATAAACGTTTTCGGAAACGGCAACAAAAGATCCTCCGTTTTCTTTTTTTAAATGTAATTATACTCGCGATCTTAATCACACGCGGTTTCGTTGATTCGCGACTTCTTGCCGGATAGTCCTTACTTCGAACATTTGCGAATGTTCATCTCTTTGATCTTTAATCCATTGTATACTATAACGTCGAGTCACCGAATCTATTTATATATGTATGTTATCAATAGACTGCAGGTTTGATGCATTTGCGACAAAACTGAGTAGGTGTAATTTTGTTTTATTTTTAATTAGGAAATCTCATATGAGATTTATTACAATATAATGGTTAGTACAGAGTATTACAAGGTATATTGTATGGTATAACAAAAATATTAGTTACAATATAAAAATCGAAAATCCTTAGGCACGTAGGTTACATGCATTTAAAAAGGCTATCATATATACGCAAGCACTAATATTAGGTTCAGCTATTAAGCAACCTATGTCCAATGGCAATTGAAAACCTGCTCTAGTAGGTGTAATTTAAGACGGGTAAAACGTTTGAAGAATATGAAGGCCATTACATTATTTTCAACCTGTTAAACGTATCAAGCAAGAAATTGAAAATTTGTTTCACTCCAGTTTGTTGCAATTCAGGTAGAACATTGTTATTTTCCATAAAGATCCGCGGTTTAGTTATTAATTAATATTCCCCGCTTTTTCTAAGATGTTCTGAATGACAAAGACGTCCTGAACAATAAATGAGTTCTGAACGAGGAAGAGAGATGTTCTGATCGCAGTAGCGCAAGGGGTTGAACAGAGGGTGTCTTCTCTGCAACTATCCGTTCCGTTCGAACCCGACGGCCACATTTCGAATCGGCGGGATATTCGCCGATTCGAAAGGTCAGATGGAACCGGCGTGGTCGTTGATGGTATCAAGCGGTAGCTGATATTAATTTATCCGTCGACGATGGGACGATAAATGACAGGGGGTCGCTGGAGGGGGTGAACCAGGCGAATCCGAGCGGGCGCGATCGATCAGTCCGGTGCACTCGAAATATCTGTCGACCGTAGTTTAAATTACTCCTCGAATAATCCGGGTTTTCCGAGGAGGGGACGTCACCGTTTTCCGACGGCAGCGGAGAGGGGTACACGCAGGGTCGAAGATAACTCTTCGCAGCCACTTCGTGTCAGGCCGCAACACGGGCCACGGTTTAATACAACGTCACGAAGGATCGTGGTAGGGCGTCGGCGTCGGCGAGAAATAGAGATCCGGCGCGTCCGTGGAAAGAGACCGTCTAGAGTAAAGGAACGGTTCCCACGATGAAGAGAGAAAGTTCAGCCCCCGACAGCAAAATGCTGCGTGTGTCACTAAGTAAGCGTCTAGATTTGCTCGTCCTTTCCCTCTGCCTCCTAGAAAAGCCAGTAGCCGCCCTCGCCTGCCGGAGGATGTGTCAGCTTCAGCTGTGTATGTTTTGCGAGATCACTCGGTTTCTCTCCTCTCTTCTCCTTCTTCTCCCTCGAATCTCTCGCCTGTCCGTCCCTCTCTGTTTCCCTCTGTTCCTCTTGGAAAACCTCCCTCGCGCGCGCTGCAGGATCGCGGCACCCACTTGCGGATCTCTTGCCATAATCCCTTCCCCTCCCCGCTCGCAAAACCCCACCCGCATCCGGCAGACGGCTTCCAGCGGGGCGAGTTTTTGCCCGCCGTTTATGCGACCGAAATTCAGGATATCCGCGGCTAATTTTGAGGATATGCCTGCAGAGCCGAGAGCCGCCTTGCTCGCTTGTCACGAATTTCGTTCCGCTTTTCTTGCCCCGCTCGTACTTGCGTCTGGTGCCCTGAGATTAGTGTCGCGGCGCTCCTCCCGCGATTAGACACTTTGCCGGTGTCATGCTGTTCTTTCGTTAGCGACCACCGTTGCCGCCGCAGCATGAACCTACACGCTATACTGCAAACGAAAAGGATCCTTTCAAATATTCATGCTAAACCTTCCCGAGTTGGTCAAGTGACGATCATTCGGGCTACGAGAAGATGATTGTATAGTTTCTGCAGCGAAAGTGCAAAAATGCAGTCGATGGAAAAGTAAAATTGACGAGAACAGTTCTAAGAACCGTACAAGGGTTAATTTCCAGCGTACCCCTTCCGCAGTGGTGTCTGCACGAGGACAGATCGCAGAAGGTATTTCCCGTTGATCGCCGAGCCCTTTATTAAACTCGCTACCCGACTGTCGTCTCCCCGGCTCCTCCTCGTTTCAGACTTGTTGTCAAGTTTCAAGGTGAGCTCACCCCGAACGACAGCGGCTGCTTTCAACCCTTATCAGACGCATCTGATTCTGACACGTGATTCGAATTTACCGCCTAGCCGGGGTGTCAGCGGGACTCGTCACGCAGCTTATTACATCTTCGTGGATGTCTGACCTGTCAGAGTCCACGGGTGTCTGGCCCCTTAACCAAAATTTCCGCGTGTTCGAGGCAGAACCGAAGTCGGAAGACTTTCGAAGAATTTCGCTCGTTGCTCGAGACGGCGACTGGACTCGTTGCCTCGGCGCGACGCGAGGCACAGTGGTCCGAATCGGCTGGATAACATTCGTTTTAGAATCAACGAAAACTAACTGTGTCAATGCGTGTAAAGGATTAGAAGAGTCGTGGAAGAAGAAGGAAAAATATTTTATACGTTTTAGTGCATTTTTTTGTGCTGTTTTAAATTGTATAACCCATTTCTTTTTACCATAAATGCTTAAAATTCGCAGTCTAACCTAACCCAGCAGACAGCGTGAATTCTTGTGACTCAACTGTAAAAGTGTGTGTGCCTATTCTGGCCCGACTCGCATTCTTTCCGAGTCTCTTCTCTACAGATCCCAGATTCTTTTTTATGGATGAGGGGGAAAATGACCTTACGCACACCCCAGAAGGAGGTGGTGTGGAACTCGGGCCGCAGATGGTCGGCGTATCCATATCCACTAAAAAAAACCTCAACCTCACCTGGGCGGTTAATAAGACGCCCCTCTACTAGCTGTACTGAGATCAAATAGACCGAGGGCCCCGCTTTTCGCATTCCGCCTTGATCTATCTCCTCAAATGATGTACGCCTTTCTTCTATCTTTACCGGATCCCAGACTTTAACATCTAGGAGTAAGATAACACATTGTATCGATGGATTCGCGCGAGAATGCAAGCTCCATGTCATACCCCGCTCTCAAGGATTCAGAACAGTCATCGAGGAAATTAACGGTGCTGAAGAAAATCTCGTTGCCGCAGCCGTACGCTCGAACGACCGAAATAAATATCGCGGCTAGGTCTGCGGAGATTGCGAAAAAGAAGAGAGGCCCGGGAGTGGTGGAGGGTCGCAAAAACTCGGGAAGAGGAGCGTCGAGGTGAAAACGGGTATACACGGGGGTGGCTTCTTGGCGAGACACAGCGGGGGCGGCTGCGACGAAAATTCGAGCGGCCGAAGGAAATTGCGATGATTATACGGGTGAGGGCGGCTCGGCCCGACCCGGCTCGACCTGGCTGGACCCGTTACACGGAAAAAGAGAGAGACCGCGACGAGGCGGGTCGTGTCCGGGGTTAAGGAGTATTCCATAAAGCGTAATGGAGGGCTCGCAAATATTTATCTTTCGGTGGAGGCTGCGGCAGCGCGCAAAGAGCCATGCGAAAACGTTCCCGGTGCGCCGGATGGCCCTTGTCGCGGCACAGAAACGCGGAAAGTTCTCCTGACACGATTACGCCGCTCGGTGACCAGAAATAATTTCATTAGCCGTTGCCGCCGCCCCGTAAACTCATCCGGCAGTTCGCAAAGAAACCGTGCGCGTCGGAAATATGTACGTCGGTGTGCATAATCGCTTTCCCCGAGCCCCTTTCCACCATCGTTGGACGTCTTAAGTCCCACCCACAGCCCGCTTGCGATCTCTCTGGCCCCGGTATATCCCCACCCCTCTCCCTGCAACGCATCCACGAGCATCCGCGAGGGAACTCTAATCACGGTACTTAAGTTCCTGTTGCATAGAAGCACGCGAGGAACGTTGCTCCTGCCGCCATCAGCATCCGGTCCCGTAGAATGTTCCTCGACGTACGCGTGTAACGGTGAATGGAATGATTCGCGCCACCGAACACGACCGTTAATGAGCGAAACCTCGGCTTACACTGTTCCGAGAGACCCTCTCGAACTTAATGGACCTGTATCGATGGGGCTCTAAGCAGCTTCAGTCTCTACTCCTCCCTACTCCACGTTTCTCGTCTCTCGTCTTGCGTTTCGAGCCGAAATCGGACGTGAAAAAACCACGCTAAAGGGATCCCGTGCTTCCGGCCCGTTAGCGTCGACGCGTTCTTTCTTGTATTTCTCGTCCGCAGAGAAACTCGTAGCTACGGTAGACTGCTTTTTAGCCATTCCATATAGGGTCGGTATTTTGGCTGGATAATCGAAAATGTATATCAGCTTCTCAAAAAAGTTGGTTAGCGTTTAAATTGTAACGATTTCATCGAAACAAATGGTACAACTATAAGCCCGGACTGGTTTTAAAGCTTGAACCGTCCGGTAAGCCAAGGCGTTGATACTAGCAAATTCAAACAGCGTTTTCACTGCAAATACAAATCCTGGTCTTCGGACGTCGACGACAGCGCGCTGCACGCTTGTCGAAATTAAAGTTTTTCTGGGGGCCGTCTCGCCGTGTATGCCGTGCGGACGTCCTGGAACTTCGTTATCCTCCCGTGTTTCCCGATGGATCCGATTTTCGTTTTACCGAGCGGCCTTTGCCCGGTCTAATCGTGGAACGGGCGAAATCTCAAAGGAGATCGCGCAGTTCGGCTACGGCCGGTACCGCCATGGAAAATGCAGCTGTCGAACGGAACTTCCGGTTCGTATCGAACTTACCGTCGAAGAAACGTTCCGCGCACTTGATCCATTTACAGTATACGCGTCCTTTGGCTTAGGTAAAAATAAGAAATCGATAGGGAACACCGGGCTAGTAGTCGGAGATCGCTACTTCTTATTCTGTCTTTCTCTTTCTCTTTCTCTCTCTCTCTCTCTCTCTCTCTCTCTCTCACTGTATTTTCCTCTCTCTCTATATATATCTCTGTGTGTCGAGGTTCGCCCCCAATGTCTGGTTCCTAGGTTATTCCCCACAGGGCACATCTGTGCTCGGGCAATGTGCTCGGGAACGATTCCGCGTCACGGAAATAAAGACTGTTCGAGCAAACGATAACTACCGCAAAAGAAACAACAACCGGAAACCGCACTCTGTAATTCAGGGCGCGCGCTCACGGCACCCTCCATCGTTATTGTCATCGTTGCGCCAGGACGACGTAACGTTATTATTCCTGGCCGTCGTTAGAAAGCCCATGGAACTATCGGAAAGGAATAATATTATGCCACCCGGCCCTCCGATCCGCCATAGTCTTTTTATCCCGTCCGTGAGTTTGTCAAAGCGCGATTAGAGCATTCCTTGTTCACTCCAGTCCCGCTCACCCTCGCTCCACGGATATTGTGTACACTTGCCGGGGCTCGGGTGTGTACGTGTGTGTCGGCGATCGGTATTATTTGCGGAACAACGGTGAACGAATCGATAGAAAATATCCATATTAGTATTATTATTTGTTAGAATCCCTGTCTTTCGGCTTAAAATTGGAATCACAGTATATTATCCTAAAGCTACCTTAACCTATTATTCTTTCCTTCTATATGTGTTAGGGTGGTCCTTATAAGGAGAGTGCAAGGACCACGTCACACCGATTTAGTTGAGACTTTGTATACTTATAGATCTCGATCTCCCATTCACGAATATATACCATTATAGGCGCCAACGCTCAATAGTTTTTGAGATATTAATAAACAAAGTTCTTACATTACTGCTTACATCTGCTATTGTAGAGGAGATATACAACGAATGTGTAGCGGCAACGTACGAGATTTCCACCCGTTGGGCTAGGGTTCGATTCTCGTCTGGTGAATTTTTTTTTCATATTTATTTATATTATTTATTCGTTGTAACCTTGGTTTCAGCTTAATCATGGAATTAAAAGAAGAAAGAAATTTTTATTTCGCTCCTGTGTCTTGCGATCGATGCGAACATTTTTTATTTTGCATGAAGATGAAATAGGTACAAACAGAAAGAAAAAGAAGATGACTAGACGAAAGAAGAAGTGCAATAGGGATACAAATATAAAATAAGACAAGCATGATTAAATATATGTATATTTGAATTGAGGGGAAAACAGTTACCCTCTATCTGCCAGATGTAAGCCATATGCAAGCCTTGTCATGTAAGACTGATAAGTAATATACATACATATTAGGGTGGTCCTTATTTTTCGACCATGAAATTTTGGACACGCCTCCCCCAATATTGTTCCTTTTCATGAAAAAATGATATATCCAAAGTTTTAAAGCTATCGGACGTCGGGAAGTCGTGCCTCATCGAGCACGAAGTTTTGAAATAGAAGTAACTGCGCGTTAAATGTGAAGAGCTATACTGAAAATTCAAATTAAATATTTTATACCTCGAAAAATATCATAATTTCTTACGTGCATTCAAGTACAAGTGTGCTTTGTACGAATTAAGATTATTTCACATTAATTAGCTTGTCTAATTGCTGTCCACCACCTTCCCGCTAACAAGTCCGTTTTCGCTCAAATCTCGTGTTTCAGGTTAACAGTGTAAAAATCCTATCACAACCCCTCAAAAATTCTGTAGACGGTTAGAAACCCCTGTAGCAATACTAAAAACTTCTAAAAATAATTTTTTTTTTTTTTCCTATAAAATTTCTCATGTTTTTATCAACTTCAACGTCAATGAGGCTCGCCTTCCCCTTATCCGATCAACTTTATCTTTTGCAGGAATTATTTTCTTACCAAATGGCACAAATTTAGGGGGAGGCGTGAAAAAAATCTCGCAAAAAAATTTTCACCAAGTATGACTAACAAGGAGAGTGCAAGGACACGTCACACCGATTTAGACTTTGTTGTGACTTTGCATACTTATAGATCTCGATCTCCCATTCACGAATATATACCATTATAGGCGCCAACGCTCAATAGTTTTTGAGATATTAATAAACAAAGTTCTTACATTACATTCATTGTATACCAAACAATGTCTTTAAATCTTTGAAATAAAATTCGCAGTCTATTCCTGCCTCTCCTCTTGTGGTCTGGCACTTTTCAATTCAATTTTCGAGCGGACACTTTTATTTTCAGTTGCACATTCTGTCGGCACTTGGACGTTGTTAAAACGCTTGAAACACGATTGAGTGTTGGAGGTATTTCAGGTCTCATCCAAGGATTTCGACGTCGAGAATTTTCGCGTGACGAACCGGTTTTGCTTGACGTTACATCGAAGCTAATCTAAAAACGATGACGACTGGACGGAGTGTGCAACGATCACGGATTTTCTCCGGTTTTCACAGGCCGGTGGCGGCCGTTATCCTCTCGTCCCCGAACGATTTCATCTTATATCCGCCGGGATTAGAGAACCTCTGTCTGTGACCGTTTCATTACTCATCGTACACGCTGGCTGGGACTACGTGTTCGTTCTGTTTGTCGTTCTGGTTCTCTTTCTTCCCCCGTATCGGTGTAGTCTCGTTCAACCCTTTCTTCTCTCTCGTCCGCTCTCTCTTTTTTCTCCTCTATCCTCGTTCTCTCCGCCTCTATCCGATTTTTTTTCCCAGGTCCCTCCTGTTTTCTACAGGTTTTTCCACGATCCTTTTGCCTCGGTCGCGCGAGCAGCTTCGCAATATTGTAATGCGAGGCACAATGCCTCTGCTCCCGAGGAGATGCGCCGCGATAAAGAGCCCGGACGCATCGGCCTCGGAAGATGATTAAAAACAAAAAGGAACGTGTGATACGTCTTGCGGGATATATTTTGCGAATAACGAGATCGGGGACGGACACAAGCACGTGTATCGAGATCCCAGAGTGAGATTAATTGATCTGAATTGAACTGGAAGATGCGTTTTTGCAAGCCAGGATGCCACCAGGAAACGGCAATCCCAGCTAGATCGGCTATCGCTTCACGAACGGCGAAAGAGAAAAATCTGAAATCCGTCATTTTGTCGGACTCGGTAGTACCTGAAGATCGATGCTTTAACCTTAACCCTTAGCACTCGAGGGGTGACACAGAGTCACCGCTAAACATTGCTGTACCATTATTCACAATATTGTTTACATTAATAAATACGTTTGTATCTAATCAATTTCATATCCATAAAATGAAAAAAGAACAGATACAATGAAATTATTCTACATCAGCAGAAATATTTAATTTTCAAGTTGAAATAGGTCCATCAAGAACGGGTGAAGTATGATTCATACTAAACTGATCGATTGAATAAGGACACTGATTTGCACACACCTAATATGAGTATGTCGCAACAGAAGTGAATCTGAAATTCTTCTGTTATCTTTTGGCGTCGATTGGGGTGGCCCCGCGAACGCGAGAATGGATGTAAAGGAGGGTTCGGCACGGGTACATTGAAAGTATTTCCCAGCGCGATAATTCGAAGATCGATCGCTGGGTAATCCAGTTGCTGGGCGAAAAACGATATTTCATTTTCTGAGCGAGCAGTTTCCACGATAATCGCGTCGTCGTCGTCGCTTCTCGTTCGTCGCTCGTCTCCCGTTTGGACTCTAATGCGGAAACTGACACGCGAATACGCCCCCGGAAAGTTTCTCCTCTCCAGACGAGGAAGAAGAAGCCGGGGAGTTTACGCCGGGGAAACGGAATTAAGACGTTATAGAAATGGATCAAGGAGTTTAATTAAGTTGATTCAACGACCGCCGTACAAAATTTCCCGGCCGTTCGCGCCTCCTCGGACCAGCCAGATTGCTTCTTGTCGCGGGACTCGTCGCTGTTCATTATGTACATACAAACATACATTCATACATACGCGAACATACAGAGACAGAGAGGCAGGTACACACCTACCGACTGCATAATATTTTTCGGCTATTTAAGCTGTTAATCCGCTCGCTTATAAAGCGAAAGGAAAGTTTCCCCGGCGAGGATAAACGCGTTACCGAGTTCGTTAACGAAACTACACTAAAATGGAACTTTTTTAACTTGCCCGCTGCTCTTACACCATCACCGCGCTTCCTGTTTACTTTTACTGTCCTTTATTTGCCACCAACTCCGTCAAATTGATAAATTAACTAACTGACCACTCGAGGCCATCAACGGCGTCATTTTTAGTTTCATTTTTACAGAAAGTCGCGTGCCTCGTCGAAGTTGCTTTTTTTCCACTAAATCTCCTATGGACACCAATTAATTTAATTTCGAATTTAGAGGTTAACACCGGCCGTAACACGTTCATGTAAATTGAATGCTGTTAGGATTAATAAGAGTTGGGGACAAACTTCAACGTTTGGAGCTCGATCTCGATTTATTGAAAATGTGATGTCGGAATCTAGAATGTATAGTGGCGAGATGGCAAGAAGATCCCTGAATTGGGGATAAAAAGTTACTCTCCGTCTCTTTCTCTCTGTGCCAGTACCTGACGAAGCGTATGGAATAGCGTTGTAGAAGTAGAGTGGGCACACTGTCAGTTTCAGAAATGGTGTAGGCCATTTAAGTGATTAACAAACGCGTTCCCCGATTTGTAAAACTCCCAACTTTTAACATAACCAATAAAGAGGTAGAACAAACTAAGATTAAACTGGTAAATCACAACTTTCCTTTAGAACACATTGACAGGACAATCCGGGACTGAAACATGCAGAGAGAAATTCCACAGAGGGAATTCCCAATAAACTAGTGTTCGATTCTCTAACTCTATGCAAATGAATTCGAAAATTGTCGATTCGTCGAAGGTTAATTTGGTCGGACGAGTAATCGCTTATTTTTACCCTGGTAGTAGTATTGTTCCGAAATCGCGCGTGGCGATTCGTTAACGCGGATCCTCGCGGGACTGTTTAGGTAATGTATATTGCATAACTTGGAGCGGTGCAACGGTGCATCGTGGAATTGCATGTGTCGTGCTTGCAGGGCCGTGTGCAAACAGTGGAAACAGGGGTCCGGTGATTGTGTTCTTCAAACAGCGTGGGTTTCGATCGCTGGTAAAAGTTGAAGGGGAAAGGGAAAGACAGCAAACGGTGACTTATTAACGTTAATTAACGGTGGGCGGCGATTGGGTTCAACAGGCGTCCAGGAATCATTGATGTTTCCTCGTGCTTTTTCCACTTGCTGTGTGTGTTCTTCTCTTGTAGTACAACTCGACCGTCGCGTCGGCATCTATTATTCCATTTATTGCGATGATTTAGGCGTGTCGTGTCTACATTAATATGATTGAAACTGCCCGTGTTTACGGGACGGCGGATTACGGTCGAATCGACTGCACGTTCACGCAGTCAATTCAGGTTAATGATTTCACTATAACGCGTCTCGCCGTGTGGATTCATCGAGCGACTGGCCCGGCCGGCGCGGCGTGTGTAACGCGAACCAATTCTCGCTATTTCCACGCAGATTTACATGTTTCTGCAGTTTTAGCCCGGGGAAAACGGCGCCACTGCAGTGCCGTGAACGCGTTTCGAAACTCCGTTCCGAATCTAGTAATTAATTGGAACGCTGCTAAATTTTTGATTAGTTTTTTTTTCCGCGTCGCCGGGAGCGCGTGCTTTGGAGAATCAACTTTTTCACAGATCCTCACGGTCTAATGAAAATGACCGCACCTCGCGCCTCTATCCAATGTGTTCCCTGTCGTGTATTTACATTTCGGTGTTGCGAAAATGCAAACGGGACACAGGCGGGGCGTCCACTGGCGTAGACTGCGCGAAAAACCTCGCGCAAGTCGCGACACTGTAAGCTCTCTGTTTTTAACGCTTTATTCGGTTGTAGCGCTTTCGGCGAGGTTAAATGAAACAGGCGGAACAGATTCAGCAACTTTCTATTCTCTTTGAACGCGTTTTTTTCGGAAATGATATTGTGCAACGGTATACTCTGATACACAAGCAAAAGCTATCAGGTCATACTTATAAAGCTAGCTCTAGAGTAATTATGTTTAATCGGTTTTTATTCTTGACGCAATAGTTAAAGTTACTGTTAACAAATACGGTGGGTCGCAGGGGTCTACTTTGAATGGAAGGTGTGACAACTTGTTCGAGTCTCTTTGACGCGAAAGGGTTACAAGGGTCCTTCGAGAGAAAACTTTTTTACAGATCGTAATTCCCGTAGAAGCCGATTCGCAGGCGAACTTTTCGATATTTCCCTATCGAGAGTCGTGGCGCTGATTATTCGCCGTAAAGTTTTTTTCGCGGATGGTTCATAGGCGCCGCGATGCGAGGCGACGCGACGCGGACTGTTTCCGATACCGACAAATCAGAAAAGCCACGGCCAAAGCCACTCGAGGAAACTGTGCCGTAGAAAGTGCCACGAACCCTCGATAAACGTTCATAACATTATCGAAGTCGTGCCTCGTACGTTTCTGTTCGACGTGCGCCCCATAAATCGCGTGCACGCGACTTCCTATCGATCCCGGAAACTTATGTGCGAAGCTTCTCGAAAGTGTCGCGAATTAGTACGCGGACAAAATTGCCACGCAACATTTCGAAACAAAATCCTCGACTTTTCTATCATTTCGATCAGGAAATTGGATTAGTTATCGATTGGAGATCGTGTACACGTTAACGAGAGATTTTCTGGTAGATCCTACGCCATTATTCGAGTACAATTGATTACTGATAATCTCGGAATGTATTCGAATATCAACGGTTATATAATATATATAAAATATTATATTAACGGAATATTAACGGTTGGACACCGTAGAATTACACCGTGAATTAGTGGGACAGTTTTCTGTATGTCCTACGGCACTTTCTTTCAAACAATTACTTGCTGGTGACATGAATCTGAAGGAGATAGAAAAGCAACAGGGGTCCAGAAACTTGAATTTCCGACTATTTAATTATTTTCTTGGGCAAGGAAAGGAGTTAGAATTAAGATATTCGAATTTCGGATTATTTAATAGTTGGAGATTGTTTACGGGAGAATTGTTGATGCTGGTGAATTTTTACGAGGCATTTTTGTACGTTCGACGCCACTGTCGCCCGGTGGACAAAACGTGCACGGGCTGCATCAGATGTATGAGCAAGATCGTCGTGAAAGAAACATTTCACGCTGATTACACTCCGTCTCCGAGTGCGCGGCGCTCTGTTAGTCTGCCCTTCTGATCTGTGAAGAGTTGCTCTTTAGGAATATTAATCCGAAAGGTATCTCCTTCCATTGAACTTTCTAATTGATCTCACCCCGACCTAGCGCGGCCGTGTAATTTCAATCGCGCCGTGTCGTTGCACACTCCTGCGATTCCGGACGGAAACCATTGTTACTTGTCCAACTACGAAGGTTCTGTTTTCTGAAAATACAGAGGTTGCCAAACTAGATTGGTAACTTTAAGCAGATTGATGAAAAAATTTCTGAGACAAAGGGTTGAATTATCTCAATTTTCTGCTATCTCTATGGCTGTTGAACGGTCGGTGTGTCATAATTAGACTGAGGATAACTAAAGTATTACTGTAGATCCAATACAATTATTTAAGAAAGGAAGAAGTTAGCAAGTGGCAGTGGCGCACCCAGGATTTAATCTTAGGGGGCGGTGAGGGGGGCCGAGTTGAACAGAATGACTTTTTTTTTTTGCAAAATCCAACGTGTCGAGGTCTTCGCACCGAAATATTGTCGGTGGTAGACATCAGCCCCGACTAAAAATGCTTTCTTCAGGGTTGCAGCAGAGACGACGCCATCCACTTTGCATCAGTCGAGAGCGGCCCGTTTCTTCAGGGACGAGACTAAAGGATTGCACGGGAAAAATAAGCCGGAGTCTTCCAGACTTTTGTCACCCTGCGGTCTGCTTCATTCAGGGAGTGGTCCTACGTGGTCGTTTCGAAAATATGCAACTTGAAATTATTTTAAATATAAATTGTCCAGAATCATCTCTCTCCGTGGGTCACGATCCTTTCGGGTCTTCGCAGAGTCCGCGTCGTTAGGGAGATCGTGTGAAACGGCAGCCATGACAGTCTGCTATTTCCGTCGTCAGGGAAGCTCGCACTTTAGCAACGACCCGTGCACATTACCAAAATATACAGGCTCCTTTATAATATTGCATAAAATCCGGAATTAATTAATTACTTTGATTCAGTCTATATTTAACCCGCATTCATTTGTACAACAAATAGTGACGTTAACTTACTTCAGATCGAGCTATTCGTATATGAACCGAGTGCTAGGCTAATAGTGACTTCAAATATTGCTGGTTCTGGTAATCGAGGTTCTGCTCGAGGTATCTTTAATCTATTTGAACACAGCGGATGTTCACCTGCTTGGATTTTGTTTTGGGCTAGGTCAGGAATTTGTGGAAAATATTTCGAGGCCATCGATCAACAATCCCGCCGAGTTAATTGTTCGACGATGGGGTTCGTGTATCTTTAGCGGGGCAGCAAACGCACGATGCGTGGATCTGTCCCCGAATTTCCGGGGGCTGGTGAGACCGGGGTGCCTCAGGGGCAGGACACGACCCTGTCCAAGATATTGCTAGTCTGTGGCGAGCAGACTTTCTGCGGAGCAGGGCATTCGGAGTCAAAGGCAATTGCTTGTTTATAGGCAGTATCCAATCTACATCGGCTCTGTCGAGGGGCAGGAGGGGTCGCGGGACTGACGGTGGGAGGACAAAGAGAGCAAGGGGCGGGATTCCGGATAGCGGTATAGGTTGCTACAGGTGCTTGAACAAACAAGATGTAAATTCGCTGTGCCATGGACCATGGAGGAAGCAAGTAATTAGATGCGTTGTTGCGGGGTCCACCTTTGAACTCCTGCTTGGTATTAAGGGCACTGTTTCCTCCCTGTGCCCTCCCTGCGTGTCCCGCCCTCTCTTCGGCCCTTTCCCCATCGGCATCCTACACCTCGGTCGAGCTGTGTTTCCTTCGCACAAACGCGGTCCGAAGCACACGCACGCAGCGCGAGAACGTGCCTTCTCTCTGTGCACGTTGCAACCGTTGCACCGTTGCAACCACGACCGCGCTTCACTGTCCGCGTCCACGTGCTCGATCGCGCGACATGAACACGCAAGCATACACAAATTTCGATCGGACAGCTCGACGGGGCGGATCGTTCGGTATTGGTTCCTACGAACCGTCCCTGAAGAATACCCATCCACTCTTTATTGTTGCCATCGAAAGAGGATTGCGAGAGAGAGAGATGATACTTACTGTCATTCCGTGTTGAATCGATCGGCTTCTACGGTCCACGACAAGGATCTTGCTCAAAGACGAGCACACTGTAGTGAATCAGAAATTCGGGAGCTTCGGCCCAGCGTTTTTGCCCTTTTCAATTTGTTTGGGAAGCATAGATCGTTGGATCTTACAGTTCCCTCTTTTTATCACGAGCAAAGAAACTTCGAAAGGGTCGTGTTCCCTGTTGTCTACGTTTGTGATTTTACTCTAAGTTGAATACGTCATAGTTCATGAACAATCAGGGTGGGTTTAAGTCACCGTTTCGCTTGTTTCGCATTTGTTTATAGAATATAGCCCCTTGAAATGCACAACTTTTCCGAGCAGAGACGTTCCGCGTATCAACATTGATCTCGCAAACTATATGTCCAATCGAGTTGATTTCTTTTGCACGAGGAAAGTCGTAACATCGCTGCAAGAATATCGTTATCGATCAACGCTAACAGATCGGTGTGGAAGAGATAATCGGATCGGCTCGAAATATTTCTTGCCGTACCCACCGCGGCCGGAAATTACACTCGGAAAACACGGTCGTCGTTTCGACGAGCGCGTTCAAACATTCCGACGGGGGTTCTTCTCGGGATCGAACACGTAACGGAACGTGATGTAAGCCGAGCTAACAAAAGGATTCCGTTGGTTCAACAAGACCGCCGTGCTGAGCTCCCCCGACCCTTTTTACTTTCCGTCCAAGTGTAAAATCTTTTCTTGACTCCTTATCGGCTCACCGGCTCGCGCTCGCGCGATCTCTCTTCCGGAGGAGTTGCAGAGGGGGGGTAGCGGTGTAGAAAAAAGGGAGGTGTAAGGTAGAAGGGTCTGTAAACTCCGTCGGAGTAGCGGCAAAGTCCCAGAGGTAGCCTCCACTTTCAGTATTTACTACGTCCAAGGAAAAAGCTCGCCCCGGCGCTAAGGAAGAGATCCTGCTCGCTTCCTTCAGCCTTTCTTCGGCCACCCCTCCATATTTTCCGTGCCACCCCGCCCCCTTTGCGTGCCCCCAAGAGCCGGGGGCGAGAGGGGCCAACTCGGCAATTCGAGCCGCTGTCCGTGGCTCGTGAATTAAATACCCCATGAGGGACATATGTTTACGAGGCTTCCCCACCTAGCGGGCGAGTTACTTCTAGATTATACCTACCCCCTCCCCCTCTCTCTCTCTCTCTCTCTTCTCTCATTGTACTCGGTCCGAGACCTTAATTGCATCCTTGGACCTGCCGCGCGTTAGGGCAGTTCGATTCGTACGTGAGCGTTCCGGGAACGCTGCGTCCGATCGATCGGGCCCGCTGTGTTTATTGCAGTTGCTCCTCGTTCCCGCTGGGGGGCAAATTTCATTCGTAATAATGACGACGAGTTTGCGAAGCGTGACCGACGACTCGAATTAGATTCGAGGCTTCCGATGCCGCGCTGCTGTTGTATCATCCATGATTTTTCGGAAACCTTGCTGGAAAACATTTTCTCGACGCTTCATCGTCACTTTCGTCCACGGTTTTGCAGGATATGCTTACGTCTGTCATCGAGTCCACGGAAAACGTTACGCCTAATCGATGCGACTCAGCTTTCATTAGGCGTAGTCTCATAGTTGCACTGTGAAAATGTGCCCTAGCCCTAGATTGCCCTATGGTCACTGTGTCGTAGTTCCTTCGGAACCGGGAGCAACAAAGCCCCGCCCACAAGAGCAAGACGAACAGTTTTTCCATCGACCAGCTTTTTGAAACAGGAATTCCCGTGGCATTAGCACTCTTCTAACAATATGAAAGAGAGGTGACGGGGTTGCCAAAACCATAATAACGACTTGCTATAGGAAAGGCACCTCTTCACCTCTCCCCCCGCCGGTCTGTCTCATAGGACACAGCTGATTGCCGAAGAGGCAGTTGCTCTCTGGACTTTATTGTACGCACTCCCGCTTTACTTGAGCGGTTAAATAGGCTATTGCGCTTCTTTGGCCGTCTATCTTTTCGTTTCTGGATCTTTGTTAAAAGAGTTACTTAAAACAGCAGCTTCGCTTGGGCTGTTAATTAGTTCTTGCCGATCTATAGCTTTGCTTGAGCTAAATCTCGCTTAAAAGGTCTCTGCGCTTCTCAGGCCTTCTAGTTTCCATCCTACACTGGATTCTAGCTTTTCTATTAATTTATATTATTTCTAAGTGGTGACGGGTTCCTTCGATTTGGGTTATTTAATAAAGTGGACAAATGACTATTGTCGTTTGCAATTAAACTTGAAGTGTTCGTGCCGTTATTCTACCCCTCCTTCCACGAACCTACTATTTCTTTAACACAATACTTATGCCCTATACAGTCGCGCTTGCAACTGTTTCGACGCCTCATCTCGACGCGATTAAAGGACGAAACGACCCGTAGTAAAGCGTGCTCGCGAGAGTTGTTCGCGCGTTTTTAACGGGGCGGGCTGGAAGAATGTACAGCGAGTCTCAAAACGGGAAAATGGCACGTTCCTGCTCGCGGAATTCCTTGAAAATCGTAACGATGGCTCTTGAGCGGCCAGGGTAGCGTAGGCAGGGGCTACAGGCGCGACAGGCAAACGAGCACGGGGAAACAGGGGCGAGACACACGCAGAGCACGGGGACACACCGAACTATATCAAACAACGCGACGGTTAATATCGGATTCCGTTGGGGGAAGAGAGCCAGGGCGGGGGTCGAACGTGTTTCTCGTTAAGTGAAGCAATTACCCGGACCTATCTATTACTTACAACACCGTCAGCAACCACCGCAGCCTTTTAGTTTTGAAGACTGCCTCGGCGCCGCGTCACAACCTGCCGAGCTCTGCATTTTTCCGTCGCGTTGCCTTCCTTTTGCTCTCGCTCTCTTTTCTCCTCTTGCCGTGTTTTTTTTTTTTTTTTCAATGACGACGCTATTCTCATCGCGCGCGGATCGCATGGGGATGGCTATGCCAATGGTGTTTCACTTTCGTGATTCCACCTGACGATTCTCGTTCATTCTCTTAATTGCAAGATCTCTCACGCAGCACCGTTCGCGAACGTTCCACGGAATTTTCCTTACGACCGGAAAGCTAGTTTCGTTTTTTTTTTTATTTTGGAAATGTCATGAGATTTATTACAACATAATGCTTAGTTCAGAGTATTACATAACAAGGTATTAGTACAGAGTATATTGTGTAGTATAACAAAAATATTATAAGCTAGTTTCGTTTTTCTATTCTCTGCGTTTCATATTATCCACAGAAACAATCACGATCGTTTTATTAGCTCGTCCCAAATGTTCGTTTCGTATACGGTCGACGCGCATAGCGCACATTCAGATTACCTTTTTAATAAAGCAAATAACGTGATTTACGAGTTATCTGATAATGTTAGACGTTTGGATAGAAGACTCCAATAATTCAACTACGCTATTCGTTTCTTCTTTTCGCGATTGGTAGAATCTGTACATGCACCATCGATTAAATTACTCTGATTGTACAAAATGTTGAAAAATTCGATCCTACCGACGAGCAATTATAAACGATTCGTTGCGCCGTTGTTCGAGACAAGTGGAATGAGAATCTATGGGAAAAGCTCGATATTTTTCGAGCGAAGGGTTAAGGAAAAACAGGACGGAGAGGGCGCAGCGAGTCGACTATGCGAATTTCGGTTTGGTGTGCGCAAATCATCGTGGCGTAACGAAGAAATTGGCCCCGGCCCGACGCTCGCTAATTTTTCACCGTGGTCCCGCGTCAATTTTGCTTTCCGCGACGCTGCACGTGATGCATCGATAAACTTGTAAATAATTAACGAACGCCGCTCCTTCCCATCGTTAACACTCTGCCCCGGTTATTGGCGTTCCCTATTAGGCAGTATTCCCGTGGATCACGCCGATGCACCGAATTCGTTAGAAATATTGACAGGGGCGCACAATTCGCAGAGCTCGACGGGAACTGATCGCGACTTCTCGTGTTGCGTCTATTTAATATAAGCGAGCGACGAGGAACTTTTCTACGGATCTGAACTGAACGTGCTTTGATACTGACGATTTTTACGCTGCCGCGGCGCCACGCCTTTGCCCGGTGGTCCCTCGTTTCTATCGGATCCCAGACTATTGCAATTGAGGAGAATAATTTTTCTGTTGCCTAAGAATTCGCAATTGAAGATTGGAATTAAAGAGGCTGTAAGTGTCAAAATGAAAATTCTGAAGAAAATCCATGTAAAACTTGTAAGAATTCAATTTATTTCAGAGACACTTAACCTTCACTCTGTGTACATATGTATATTGTAATGTTAACCCTTTACTGCAGTGTAATTGTGAAATTTTATTGATTTTCATGACGGTAAGTATGAGTAGATTAAAAAATTGAATTGAACATATAAAACTAATAAATTTAATAATTTCGAATGGGCAAATTTTCCAGTACGTTTTTATTAGTCTGGGGTACGTTTACACCCCTATCCGTAGAGTAAAGGTTAAAAGGATTATAATTTGTAGTTAATACAACTTGAAAACAATATATGACTTTAAAAAAATCAGAAAGAATGAAAGTCCACTTGTCGTTTCCTTCTACAAACTGATCATTCGTCAGGGAACTTTCAGCCTCATTTCATTGCATTGGCGTTGGAAAAATGGCACTTGCAACCCTTTTTAAATACCGTCTTCGATTTACAAAGTTACATTTATTTCTTTTCTCGGTAATAGTAAACAGCTGGAAATAGTGCAACCGTGTATTGAAATTCTTTAAATGATTTCACTGCTTTCTATTTGATCAATTCAGTTTTTCTGTAAGCACATACAATCCGCAGTTCACCAATGAGCAATTAGAACAAAGTTGATACGAAGAAAGATATAGCTTTTCCGTTTCTCTCATCAAGTTAAAGGTACGGATATCTCGTGTCCATGATCTGCAGCGAAAATATGCTCGTTCCCCGGAAATCGATAGCGATCCGTCCGGGTATTTCGGGTCGCTGAAATTTTCATCAGTCGAGGGATCGTTGGGAAATTAGTCTAGGATTTTAGTAAGGGCGTCAGGTTTTGCCGTGGCTGGTGTTACACACGGGAACTAGAGAGTGTATGCTCGTGTCTCAACTCCGGGGACGTGCGCTCGGAATCTTAATTTGCTTTATTATCTTTAACCGACTATATCGACCCGTTGCGTCGCGTCGCGTCCCGTCGCGGCCGGATCGATCTCGTGAATTAGAAACTGCCAAGATCTTTTCAAATTGATGCTGATCGATTCCTGGAATTATAAACGCTTTTGTCTCGCCTAATAGTTAGACAGTTGAATAATGTTGAATCTGTTAATAAATCGGCTAATTAATTTCAGTCTCTCAAGAAATTATTCTTTCACTCCCACAATAGGATTTTTACCAACACATCGTATATAGACACGGTCACGCCAATTAAAAGCGCGGATATAATTGAACTCGTTCTACAATAACGAAAATGTTTGTACCTTTACGGATAACAAGATATACGAATTTGGTACTCGATTAATTAATTGGATCGTTTGACGAACCATCCGGTTCAAGCGTTCCGATCGTCGCTTTCACCGAAGCTTAATTATCTAGGGGCTTAGGGGAATTGTTATTCGACCGTGGATGTTCATGCATTTCTTGTGGAAATTTTGAAAAATAATAAAATGCAAATGTCGATGGAACGTAAGGGCGTTTAATGGAGAATTATTCTTTTCATTAAACGGCGCAAAGGCGGGAATCAAGTTTGCGTATCGCGCCTCGTTCCGCGCGGCTCCTCGGAGCCAGCCGCCGATTACATTTCCCATAAAACTGCAACAATCGGTCGTCGTTTTACGAGGTGGCGTAAAAATAATGGATTAAACGGAGGATCGCGGGCACAATGGAGCTCTCGACATTCTTTTGTCTCGGGCCGGCCTATCCGCGTAGATTCTATCAGCTAATTACATCGCTGCACAGATATTGTCCGCTCGTCGGTGGTCGAAGACTCGTGCGAAATGGTCGAAAGTTTGCAAACTGGTCGTCTCCGGAGAAACGCGGCTGTGAACGGTCGCGTAGTACGGTTCCGTGCAATTTTTCGTCCGATAGCAGACGGTTTATCGGCGAGTATTCATTTACAGGGACCGTTAAACGGAGATTTATCGGTGCTAGAGAGTGCATTCTGCACACTCGCGTCTTCGAGCGATGGTAGAGGTTGTAGGTTCAAGCAAATAGGTCAAAATAACGCAATTCTCGGTCATTTCTTTGCTAAATGATGACACTATGCCACACCAAGAATCAGAACAATTTATTTTATAATATACTAGTGATATCTGAAGTCTTCAATATTCCAACAAGCTCCAAACTAGATAGATTACTCTTTTTTTTTATAGTGCGGAAGTGCGTTACGCATACCCTGGCCCCATTGGGGGGCCAGGGTTATGTGGGACTGTCCAGAGGACTCTTCGGCCAGCCTCTACCCACTAAAACCGCACTCCCAACTAAGCTATTGTAAGGGGGGGCCAGGATCTCCGAGAACTCAACTGGCCAAATAGATAGATTACTCTAAGGTGATTCACATGCAACACTATTTACTGTACAGATCAATGAATAGTGTTTCTATTATCCAAGCACTCACGTTTCTTGTTTAATTTGAATAATATAGGTCCTGTTCTATACGAATAGGAAAAACAAGTTTTATTATACAAAAATCACTTTTGCAACCTTTTTGCATCTTGTAGGTCGTACTCTGATTTACTTCGATTGTAACAAAAATAGATTTTCAAGCGTGATAGAGAAATTGCAAGTGTCAGAGAAAGTGTTAAATAAATTTGTCATGCCGCGGATGGTTCTAGATATCGCCGGTTGTACACTCGTGAAAAAGATCCATTGTTCGAGGGTTAATGCAGATCGGTTTGAGACGTTCACGTGAAGAAAGCCAGGACCGATTCAATCGCGGGAATTCGCAATGAAACGAGGGATGATCGGACGCAATACACGGGAATAATGAAAAGCTGTAGATGAAGGAGCCCGGCGGTGCGCCAGGCCTTTGTGCCTTTCGGCTCGGTAATGAAAATTCATCCGACACGCCGAGCTCCGCGACCCGTGTATGTAATATCGAGTGGGAGAAGTGTAACGGCCGATAATGAGCGATTCTCGTCCGTCGGAGGCGTTAAATTGAATTGAATTCGTGTATGGTTCGCCTGCATCAAGACCTCGAATCGGCAGTGTAATGTCTCTGCTATTTAATAATTATATGGCCCGGCTCGCAACGTGCATGCGATCGACGTAACTTCCGGTGCTATTTGCACAACATTCATACCATTTCGTGAAATGGTTCTCCGTGAAATTCCGAATGACTTTTCTAATCGGTGGCCGAGTTAATTTCGCTGTGTTGCCTGTTCAAGTCAATGGAATTATCAATGTTTATAAGCGAACTGTATATTTAACAAAACGTATTACGCGTTACACGAACGATGTTCAATTAGCGACTGACAAATTGTCCAAACAAAACGTTCCCCCATGCACACTCATTTCTTGATTTCGTTCAACCAAATTCATTTCATACATTCTGTCTCTCACTCGTGTTTCTTTCTCATTCTCTCTACACGTATCCCCACAAAGCCGAGAATGTAACAGGACAAACTCGATCCACAGGGCGGTGCACGCGGCTTAATCGGATAAATAATTATGCGGTTCGAGGTCTGAGGAATCCGTGTATCGACCAGGGCCTCGTTAAATTGGCCCAGACCACTCGCGTAATTTGCTGTCTGCCCGTATTACGTATCAGATGATGAACATCAAGAGCCCCGAGTTTGAGGAGTTTCGAGGAGCCGCAGATCGGAACGCGCCGGTGTTTTGCGGCGCCGCGCAGCCGCCATCCTGCAGACATCTCCGACAAATCCCTTGTGCGAGTTCCTGTTCACCAATTGTTTTATTACCGAAAGTTCTCGCAAGAACGCCCTGCGTGAACCTCGACGATTCTTTTATGCGCGATAATTGGCGAATGAAACAGATCAAGAGGAGCTTCAGTGGGTTTCGAATCATTCGATATAATATAGGGGAATTTCTGAACGTTGTTCGAAATTCAAAGTTTTCGGAAAATGGCCAGGCGAGGAGGAACAATGTATCGAGCGCGACGCGAAAATATTCGCGGAAAGTTTACGGAGAACGCGGCCCGGGAAAAAGTTTGGAAATTCGGTGAAATTCCGAAGTTTAATTGGAAGAAGACGATCCAAGTTGTTACGGCGAGCTAGCCGGAATGTATTACGGTCTTTTAACCGCGCAACTACTTAAAGTAGCATTACCCATTCATCCGCAATAACGCGACGTGTCCAACCGAAGAAGGCCTTAACAATGATCGATCTTCTTCAAGGCTAACGGATAAGCCGCGAAGATCACGGGAACACCAAGATATAACGATCATCTCTCTGTGAAACCACCCGTTGAACCGGTTGATCCCTCGATCTCATTCGCAGCTTCAATTTTTCTTCGAGTCCAACGCTCGGTTCCACCGTTCGCCGTAACGATCGCAGTCTACCTCGCGAATTCTCCGGGGTTATTCCCGGAGAATCTCCTGCAGTTCACTGTTCGACGACTAACTTTCCGCTCGCTACCGTAGCCGGCAAGTTTTGCCGGGTGTTTTCAAAATATGTTGCACGCAGCACGATTTTACGCGCCCGCGCGTAGATCGATCTCCGCGGGAACATGGGCTGAATACGTTTGTGTGCACACCACGAAAATACTCGGAAGCAAGTTAGATTGCTACTAGACTTGGTCGTAGTTACTGTAGGCAGTCGACGGATTCGCTATTTCCGGTGCAAATTAATCCATTGTTGGCTAACCTGCTGCTGTTTGATCCGTCGCTTCGGGAATTGTGTTCTTATTTTGTCCTGTAAACCGTAAACGGATTTCACTTTCCCCATAAATACATACATTAAATCTATAGTCTGAGGGAACGTCGTAAAGGTTATGACAGTTTTCTTTTTCAGTTGTAAAGAACGTATAGTTGTCAGTTACATTTTCGTTGGAGGAAGTATGATGACAGCGTTAATGGATAAAAAGTTATAGCGAATATTCAGAAGACAATATTTTCGGCAAACCACAATTTTGCTGTATAAGTTTGGTCACCTCAAAAACTCTGTAAAGTGTGTCTCGAAATGAAATGAAACCGTCTTATATTACAAAAAACGTCATTCGAAACGCAAGAAAAGCAAATTGACATCACATGGGTGCACAATTCTTCTTGCTCGTTTAAATTACATTAAATTTCCAACAAATTAGATATATTTAAGCAATCAGGGTTGAAAAATTTTCAGTAGAAAACGAATCAATAAGAAACACAATAAAACAGTTTAGGACATATTGTTAGTCTTTGCTTTTTGGCACAGCTATACACTGGACACGACTTGTTGCTTCTAATGCTCACGAAAAGTTTATTTATAAACAGAAATAAAGTCGACAATCATGACATTGGTGTTTCTAGTGCGTTAATGTGGAGAAAAGCACTGTCCCAACTTATACCGTGTCCGAACCTTTACTACAGTCCCTTACTTATGAGATCTTCGTTTCTCTTCCCAGATTTTTCTGAAACGATCTGATTAGGTGGTTGTTAGATTATCTCGCGTTGTGTGTAACAATATATACCGTCCTTTTCTGGTAGTTTTGCAGGAAGAACGACGGTGATTTGCGGTTGCAAAGGTGGTCGCATTTGCGCGTCAGTAAAATCCGTGGTTCGACAGCTGACAAGCTGGGAAGGGTGGTAACCGGCGATAATTATTTCCTTACAAAGCAAATTGCCTGTCACAGGACCGCGTGTTCGAGCGCGCGCGATCGCATCAGGTATGCTGGGAACACTCCGAGACGCTTTCCTCTTCCATTCTCCCCTTCTCTCTCTCTCTCTCTCTCTCTCTCACACACACACACTCTCTCTTTCTCCTCGCACACACCTGTCCCCGTGTCTACGTTCGCAACGGGCTAATACCAATTTGTGACACGTAATCCTTGCCGCTGTGCGTAAGCACGCGACGGAAAACCGACCGGGTCGTGCTTGTCTCTCGCACCACCACCCTGACGTGCCTTGAGCATCGTGTCTGCAGTTTACGGATGCGTCAAACCAACCCTTTAATCTCCAACAGACGGCGCGAGATCACGACGAACTTGAACCAACGGACTGCTGCGTGTCCCGGTTTCTACTAGGTTAGTGCAAATGTTCGATTTTAAAATGTAAATTTTACTAAGCAAGATTTTCTCCAACCAATTTCATACACGAAGCTGATCTTTAAGCTGGAAACGTCTTGTAGTGCCGAACAATTCGTTCAATTTGTTACAACTTCATGTTATCGTTTGTCAGTCTAACGTTCACAAATTACATTTCTAATATGTTACAACCAATTGTAATCCATGTGGTCGCTAATGGCCTCGCTGTTAATGCTACCACATTGTCGAACATCGACGATATTTTAACCAATGTCAATATTTCTACACTAGAACGGTTAAATAAGATTTATCTCAACGTCAACCAATGTGATTGTCGTGCATGCTTTCCATGCGAGTGAAAAAACAAACTCATCAACGATTGTACGATGTTCAATCAAAAATGTGAATGGACGCCATGTGGTGGGAAATAGCGAAACAGTGAGACAACAGTCTCGTAAATGAGGATGGCGGACGATCAACAAATTGTTCGATTTCTACCGTAACGGTATGGAGAAATTTGTAGTTCGTTGACAGAGAGTATGCTGATTACAATGGCGCTTGGTAAAAAGATTTATTTCGGAAAACCTGTCAACGGCAGACAAATTGGTCAAAAGCATCGGGGATCAGGGAAAATTAGCGCGATCGAGGGCCCAGGGAACGCGCAAGGAATGCGGCATCACTTGAATCTGCCTCTGGCAGCGTTATTATGTTTGCACATGGATGGGAAAATTTCAGCATCGGATAAATGCCATACGCGGAACAATACGAGGACTGGGTGTCGACTACCGTTGCTGTTTTCGCGACACGAATTTCGCTCCTTTGTATCTAGCGTGAACAACCGGGTTGCGGATAGTTTTGAGCAAATAGAGCGCCGCTTGCGAAGGTACAGGAGTTGCTAATCCGTGGGAGTGAGACGTTCCTGCTGGCCCTCTATCCTTATCATTATTCGTCTTTATGAAGCCGACACACACTGTTGTTACAGTTAAACGATTATCGCTGGACCTTATGCAAATCCGCTGTTTCCGATCCTGGTGCGCGATAGAACATTTCATTCGATGTACTCGGACTTTTTATCGCGAACAAGTGTTCGTGTGTCATTCAAATGATGTCTTGTATGTACACTGTCAAAATATTTCCAATTTTACTCTTGTTACTCATTGTTATACGGATCATATTGTTTAAAAAAAATTCAACTCAACATACACGTTGGAAATGTCTTCGTGTACGAAATGTATACGATCGAATGTAGACGTGAGCTAGTAGTGATACCCTCATTGAATAATTACTACCTTGTGGCTATTCTGTAGCCGCGGAAAAGTTACTTGAAATGACTTCAAGAATCACTCCTCTCAAGTAAGTACGTTTTTCAGACACTCTACAATATGTCAAATTATTGTAAATAGGTTTCTCTCTCTCTCTATTTTAGTATAAGTGTTAGTTAAGTTAATATGTAAGATAAGAAAGGGGAGAAAATGAATAAGGAAAAGAAGGAAATGTTTGTAAAAGATTGAACCCTAACGGGACGCTATAAAGTTATAAGAAAATAAAAATACAATGTCAAATTCTGTTCTAATCTCAGCTAAAAGGATAGTCTTCTTTCCACGGGGACCACGAACTTCGAACAATCTCGATACAGCATGCGCGTCCGTGCAAATATCGGAATACTTTCGCAAGTATCTGTTTGGTTGTCGGTGACGCGTCTATTACGGCGTTGCCCCGGAGCGTCGAGTCGTCGTCGTCGTCGTCGTCGAAGGTGTAAGTTAGGGTGTAAGTTACCGGGGGAAAATCCAGTTTCGCAACAAGCCCTCTTTGCCACCGGTAATCTTGCTCGGCAAACAATAACAGACCGGCGCCGGTGGTGGTTCGGAGGCGGTGCGATGACGCAGCTCGCGCTCACGTCGAACCCTCGTTTATTCAACGCCACGTCTGCGATCACGAGGGTTGTGTTTATCGCGAAATGCACGTGTCTGAAGGACCTTTCAAAATTTCGCGGGTTACCTAGGGTTGGTGCTCGCGAAGTGGTGTTCCATCGGTCAATCCAGCGCGATCGTGTAACATTCGCTGTAAACCTTTTCTTTTTTTAAATGCGGAAATGCGTTACGCATACCCCAGCTCCCCTGGGGGGACCAGGGTTTTTTTTTAATTATAGAAAATCTCATATGAGATTTATTACAACATAATTACAAAACAGAAAAATACACTACATATAATACAGAGTATGAAGATTACAAAACAGAATAGGTTTCTTGTAGAAATACAGATATTATAATATTAAGATATAATTAAAAGGAACAGTATATGAACAGAGAGAGAAGACTAAAAAAAAGAAAAAAAAAGAAACTTATACTTTAAGGCCACAGCTTTTAAAAAATGATAACATGGGAGACCAGGGTTATGTGGGGCTGTCCAGAGGACCCTCCGGCCAGCCTCTACCCACTAAAACCGCACTCCCACCTAAGCTAATGTAAGGGGGGCCAAGATCTCAACCGAACTCAACTGGCATTCGCTGTAAACCTGCTTTCTAAATTTCCTCGAGATCACATTGCAGTCCGTTTCGTTCATCTTGCGGTCACGTGCGTTTTAAAAACCTACCTTCCGAATGAAACAGAAGACTGTTGTGCAGCCATAGCAATCTCGGTTCGGGAGATATTGGCTCCCAGACCGCCAGAACGCGTGTCGGATCATTGAATCCCGTCGTGGTCATCGGAAACGCGTTTACCGTCGTTTACCGGTGTTTGCTCGCGCTTCCCCGCCCCCAGTCGATTTCTTGGACCTTTTTAACCGTCTGTCTTCCTCGGTTACCTTTCGCCGTCCCAGCCAGGCGATACGCAAGTGAAATTGCCTGAGAGAAGCTTCGCCTCGCTTCGCTTCGTCTCGCCTCGCCTTGCCATTTATTTGCAAGTCTAATGGCCACCGGATTGCGCGAGCCATTTCTCAGGTGGAACCGTCTATACCGGGCATTTTTCAGGGCTTGATTTTTCGTTTCGACGTGTCTGTCCATCATTCACGCTCAAATGAAAGAATCGCGTGATTCGCGATCACAGAAACGCCCACCGATTTAGGTCTACCGGGAACATGTACACCGGTTGTCGCTGGGTTCTTAGCGTTTCCGGTTAACTGTTTGCACTCGGTGACTTTCCTAGCATCAACTGTATTAGTTACTCGAATATTTATCGATGTGTCGTTGACGGATGTAGTTATCCTTTGTTAAATGGGATTTCGCAGAAAATGTTAACGATCACATGCTGGCCACCGTAATCGCCTGCATTCTTTGTTATACTTGAATTCATTGTTGTTTGAATCGTTTCCCTTGGATTATAAGCAGACTGTGTATTTTATGTGTTTATGACAAAACAAGTTGCAATTTGCTATAATAGAAATATTAAGAGAATCGAGGAGTATTGATGTATTATGTTGGTCCTACTGAAATTATTAAAAATGGAAAGAAGAAAGTATTTATTTATTATTTATTAATTTTATTTACAGTTTATTTTAACGTGGTCGCATTAACAGCGAGCTCATTGGCGACCACGTGATGTACACTTTGCTATAACATATTAGACACGTAATTTGTAAAAAAGCATATTGTAGATATTAGAATAAGAGAGAATAACAAGTAATTCGTAAGTAGTTGTTTCGAATAACGAGTTCGAGAATATTCTACAGATTGATCGTTGCATTAGGAACTAGTTATCAGTGACCCACTAATTTTTCACTTAAAGCCACAACCCTAGCACGGGTCATTGACCACAACGACTGCGCTAATCTCGATTACAAGCCAATAAGGTTCGCACACTCGAGTAACTTCACAGGGTAAAGAACTCGCAGGAAGTCGAGTTTGAAACCTAATGTTTCACTTAGAGATTCGTGTCTGATATCAGTAATTTGTTCACGATTTTAAACGTTGGTGAGCATTTTCAAGAAAATCTGTATGGAGTGGATAGTGAAAATGGGAAAATACTTAAAACGCGAAATTCGATATGTTTCGATCACTCTCGGTTAAAACAGAAATTATCCAAAGAGTCGAGAGCACGAATCATGCTGAGTGTCGAACGCTCTTCTACTCAGCCAGGCGGGACTCGTAGAATTTCTCTCGCGTCTCTCGTCGCTATAAAATCTAAGCAGTTTTTTCAGCGTCTCCACCATTTCCAAGCCAAATCTTCTCGCAGTTTCTTCTGCCGCCTCCACCGACACGTTCAGGTTTTTCCGAATACTTGTCTACGGCATTCATTCATTGAAATACGCGTATCGTAGAATCTCGAAATATTTCGGAATTTATGTGAATCATACCACAAACATTTTTCACATTCAAACAATAGATTATTTTGTGACGACCAAGTTTGAATGCGATTTATATTGGTATTAAAATTAATGTTGCTGAATGCGTTCACGACCAGCATTTATTTCAGTAACAGCCTCCATAGTTACAATATTACATTAAATACAGTAAACTCTGGTGTAAAATTAAAAAAAAAAAACATACTGCCACACACAAAGTATAAATTAAATAAATGTGTTATAATTTTAATACTATACATACCACCACTGGTCAACACAAACGGTTCCAGATTTTTTATTTTACAATTATTGAAAAATGATTTCATAAGAACTGATTGTATACGTACCTATAGTGGATCACGTATTCCAATAGGAGGAATATACAGAGACTCTTACACAAAGTCTAAATTGTTATTATTATAAGGAATCATGTACTTTAAGGTTACTTTTAAGATTAATTTGATTTTCTTTGCGTGATATAGAAAATTGAGACCGTCCCACATGTCTAATGGTAATGACCGCGTTAAGGCCTACAAAATGAATGTTGGACGGACACGAAGAAGAAAATGAAATGGAACGTGGAATCTATCAGTAGATTCGCAGCTCGTAACCGTGTAGAAAATGCACGGTGGAGGAGACGCGGGTGTATCCGATCGGCTTCGAAATTCAGAAACCTCTGATCGCGAGCGAAAGAGAGAGAGAGAGAGGAGAGGGGAGGAGAAGTGAAGAGAGAGAGAGAGGAGTCGGTAGGACCAGCGTGCCGCGCGAGGGGTGGAAAAAGAGCATTTTCGAAGGAGGCAGGCATCAAACAACCCCTACTGCCGGAATCGCAGGGTATTGCGCTCGCGCAAGGTCGGCGCGCGTGTCCGTGTTCCTCGTATAGTATATCCGACGACGCGGGTAGAGCAGTAGCACCGGCACCACCATCAGCACCAGCCAGCATTCAGCAGCAGCAGCAGCATCGTCGTGGCTAAAAGGGGCTTCGGGATGTCGTACCGCGAGCGTTAGTCCGTCGCGGTGTGTCGTCGTGTTACAACCGTATCGCGTCCGTGTCGCGTCACGTCGCCAAGCAGGTGCCAGGTGCCAGGTGCTTTTAATTCGTCATCGAGTTCATCCGATTCGCTCAGGCCCGACTTCGAGATCTACGCTCCATATCGATCACAGAAAAATAATCTCGCTCGCAAGTCTCGCAGCCTCTGATCGCCGATTTGTTTCGTCTCGATCCCACCGAGATCGGCCGAGGATTATTTCAATCGCATCGATCTCATCAAAAGTCGCTCGAGGAGTTTTGCATCGATCCGCTGGCTCCGCGATCCGACGTCACGGATATAACTGTCCTCCGCGGGACCCGTGCTCGACGCGTGCGAACCAGCTTGTACCGCGAGAGATCGTTCGATGTTATCGATGCGGATTTCCCGTCGATATAAGGTGTCCGTTTTTATTTGCCGACGGAGAGGAGGCCGGCCATCGACGAGGGGCGCCGGCGAACGTGCCGAAGTGGCATTCTTGTAATTGGAACGGGAAACGCGCCCGTACACCGGTGTGATCTTGAAAAATCGACCGGGCCCCGGTTTAATGAAATTTTTTCCCCAGCCCTCTGTCTCTCCCTTGCTCTTCGGTCAAATTACGTTGCTCGGTGTCGGGCCGATTCCCATAACAATCGCGCGGCGCGATCTCGACGAAACACCGGAAACGGAAAAATAATCCTTTTGACGGTGACGGGGATTTGCACGCGATCCGGGCTGCGCGGTCTGCGAATCGTCCCTGGACGATTTACGACGATCGTTGCACCCGTTCCAGAACCATAATATTTCGGGTATAGATCGTGCCACACCGGTGATCAGAGGCTCGAAACTCCCGAGCGATCGCGTCCGCGGCCGTTTACACGGATCGCGTTCCCGGCTCGTCGTTGCGTGTGCGGCACGCGTGATTTTGCCAATAAATAACTGGCTACATTTATCGAAGTCCGTTGCACGCGGTTTACGCTGATCGCTCGCTGTACCCGCAGCCCGGCTATCGTTGTCGATTAATCAAAACACGGTCGGACGTACGGGACCGATGTGAGAAAGCACCGCGTTACGAGTTCGGCGCACAGTGAACGAAAAAGAACTGCACGCGACAGACACGATCTTGAGAGTGATATCGGGGGACTGAGGAAGGATCGGTGTCGATCGCCTTCAGAGATCTAGAAGCTAGTGTGTGGACACTCGCGAGTGAATCTCGCCCCGAGGATAGTGCAGTGGGTTCAGTGTTTGATGAACAGAGGTGGTCCCTGTGCATAGGTAACGCCGAAGAGCCGTCCGGACTGCGATCGAAGGACTCCACGGATCCTCGACGATATGTCCCCGGAAATCCGCGGACTCCCGTGAAAAAGTACGTATTATCCCGGCCTGCCATCCCGGTGTGAAGCGGAACGAAGCAGAGCGGAGCGGTGTGCGGGACGACGCTACATCGGGGGGCTAACGTATCGGGGATTTGGAGCTTTGTCGCGCGGCGCGAGAGTTATGGACGATTTGTAGCCGCGCTCTTTTTAAAAGACTTATTACGCAGCTTCCTCGATAAGCGTTATAAATCAAAATTTCCAATTGGTCGGACCCCGGCTCGCTTGAAATTTCCCGGCCGCCCGCCCCCCACTGATTTATGGAAATCTCTGTATTTAGGTGGTACCCGCCCACCCACGCGCCCCGTTATCGTTAACGAAACGCCTCGAATTTTTACCGTCCACTCGAACAACCGCGACTACTTTCCTTTGCCATTCTCCTTATCCTCTCTACGTATGAATATATACATCTCCGATCATAAGTCACTTGCTAAAAATTGCTGATATTTAAACTGTTGTACTTTCGTAAACGAAAATCGCACAACGATCCACCTGGTTTAATTTTAAATCGTGGAACTTCTACTTTCAGAATCGCTCTTTCGTCCGATTTTCAAGGGTTTGTGCATCGTGTGGCGAGGGATAGAAGGAACACAGTCGAAAATTTGATATATTTGAAGCTTCTTTTTTAAAATAACCTCTCGAAAGTCGCTTTACAATTCGTTTTAGATGTTCTATTAATTTTTGAAAATATAGATCACATCTGAGACACGCCACTTAATAAAATTGTTAAGTCGTTAATGGTTATAATTTATACTGTTAACGATGCCATATGAATAGATATTACCAGAGTCTTCATGAATTATGAAAATATTATTCAACAGAGCAGCACTGAATTACAGTAAAATTAAGCCGTCGCATGCAAAATGCAATAGGTCCTCTAAAAAAAAAATGGTACCTCCACTTTCAAGAGTTCATTTTGTAGGAGAAGCTACGGGGTATTCGGGTACGAAAAAATTCTCTCATCTTCGTCGCAACGTTTGAATTTGCTAGATCGACGAAACTCAGAAGGGATTCTAAAAGTAGAAGTTTCATGATTTGAAGTGAACCTGGGTGGGTTGTACGAATTTATAACATTTGAAATATTAATAATTTTTGCTAGCAAAGATTCAAGTGTCTGATCGAGGCAAGAAGAACTCTGGATTTATTTCGAATGCACTGTGTGCAGGCTGTCATCAATCTGGTAGTGGAATCTACATGAAACAATAAGTCGAAAAAAATAATGTTTTTGAGGATTTCGTTTTTGAGAAAATGGAGTTTGAAAGTTCAGCGGATACGTGCCATTATATAGGGGCCGGCTGGCGCGTCTGGCTATGAGAGACCGGTTCTACTTGCTGCAGATACTACGGCACGCTAACCCGAACAGACCTTCAACCTTGATTTTCCCCAAAACGAAGAACTCGCACGAAAAAATATTAGTCTTCCTTTTCGACTTATTTTTTCACGTAGATTCAACCCCGTGCCTTGTACCACCGGATCAGCGACAGCCTGTATATAGTATATTCGACTGCGACACTCGATTCACGGCGTTTTAATGGGACACGTAATGGATTCGCGGTATTTGTCCGTGTTTCGCTCGATCCGAAACTCCAGCTCCGAGTGTTCTCTTTGAGCCGTAGCGGACGCAAACATCAGCAACTCCTCTATCCGTTGCTACCACCCCCTTTCTCTCTCTTTCTCTGTGTGTGTGTGTCCGCTCTTTCTCTCTTTCGATGACTTCAAACGGTTTCTCGAGGGTGCTCGAGCCGAAGTGCTCTTGCAGTTACAAAGATATACGTTGCCGATCGGAAAGTGTACGATGTACCCCCTCCCGCCCCACTCCCACCCTCGCTCGGCTGTACCCCGTTCCGCCGGTTAAAGAACGCTCGAGCCTGCTGATGCACACTTTTGCGATACAAAGAATGATTATATTCCCGACGGGGGGTGGCAAGTGCCCGCTCCTCCCTGCTTCGAGATGCGTCGGGGCCGGTGTGCAATCATCGAGAAACGTTTGATGCCCAGGCCCACACCGTAACGCGGACTTCCGGCGGAACCGCGGAGAACGCGGGAAATGTGATCGATGCAGGACTGGTAGGGAAAATTCAATAAAATTTCCCTTTGCGAAAAATCTACCCACGATGGATGCTTCCCCGTTCGCTTTCGGAATATTAATAAACGAGCCGTGCTAGATCGAGAGAGAGAGAGAGAGAGAGGAGGGGAGAAAAAAAAGAGAGAGCGAGGCTTCTATCGCCTTAGCGGGTGTGATAGAAAGTTTTCTTGATCGGGGAAAAATCATTTGCAAACGGACTTCTTCGATTTACCTCCGTCAGCCTGTTGAGGGGTGCACAAAGCTCGAGGTAAGCACAACTTTCCTCGTTAAGGAACGTTGATCTGAATAAGCCCATTCTTCGGTTGTCCATCGAATCCCAAAGAAACGCTCCGCGAACAGTTTCATCCTCCCCTCCCCGCTTTTTTCTCTTCCCTTATCCGTTTCTTTTCCATCCTTCATTTTTTTTTTCTCTGACTCGACGGCGACGCTGAACGCGCTGTTGCTTTCACGGCGTCGGTAGTTACCAACTTTTAATATTAGATAAATAATCCGCTCCGCGATTGTCTCGGCTATTATCGAACTTGTCGCGATAGTTTACGGCCCCTGACCGGCGCTTAAAAGTTAAACAAACCGCCGTCCTCGAACTTTAAAGATCAATTTTTTTCGCCTCCCCGCGCACAGCCCCGCGCGCTCGCGCCTCGTCTCGACGAACTCGCCACCGTTATTGAGCCGCGTTATCCCGACGGTTTCTTTCTACAAAGTTGAAAAACTGTGCGCGGCTAATGATGCACGAGCGATCCCAGACGATCGCGATTACTTCCGACGAATTCTCGAAGACGGGTTGTCTTCGTTGATCTCTGTGGAAACATCGGTGCGAACACAGTTACATTATTTTAAGGGGTGCACGACTTTCTTCCAATATTATTCATCACCAGATTTCAATATGTGATATTTCAAGCGTTCACTTTATTCCTTTTCGTGCGCAAGTAAATGGCCGCGGTGCGCATTCGCTAGAAGTTGCGATTTATTAAGATAGATATAATTCCTCTTTCGATTAAGCCCTCGTATTCTCTCAGCCATCGAGTATTTTCTGTTATTGTGCAATGGTTATTGAAAATCGAACGTATTTGCAAACGCACTGTATTTATCTGTTTTTATCCAGTGCTCCGTTGTATTCTATTTCTATTGGCAATGGTTACTGAAAGATGAATGCATCTATAACGCAAAAATGCATAGTGTCTGTTTGTTGTTGGTCGTTACTGGACAGTGGATTTAATGCATTCGTGAAAACGAATGAGTACGCGTGATAGGAAATTTGTGAAAACATCGGAGAAATTATCAAACGTTGTTACGTTAGTTATCGACTTACCGGAATTATTAAAATGGATAACCAATATTTATTTAATCGAGGGTTAACGTGTAAGCAAGTCTCGTCGTTTATTCGAATTCCATCGGAACCACATTTAACTGGGAATGGCGAAGGAAAGCGTTCGCGTAATTTCAATAAGCACGAAAAAATAAAAGATCCGGGACCGGTACCAGTGTTGATAACGGTTTGGTTCAGCGACGTGGGGTCCTAATGGCGACACTTTTCTTACAAGAGACCGTTGCACGCGCTTAAAACGGCGCATTAACCGGATGCAGCGTGCAATGTACCGCGTGTTCGGCAATTATCCAAGATGCAAAACGACATTGTAGACCCTCTCCATGCTGCTTTTCGACCTGGTCGCATCCGGAATGTAATTACGAGCGTTTTGTCGCAGTCGGTCGGACACTGGCTCGCACTAATAGCCACAAAATTTCGTAAATTGAGAAGAATGAGAATCAAGAATGAGATATTCGACAAATTTATAAGTAGGGGTCGTGGTCCACTCGGTTTTTTGTACGACTAGCAATTTCACTTCAAAAACCCGTTGCTTCTTAAATTTTTCACAATACAGTAAATCCTGATAAGTTGCAAAAACGCTGTTCTCTGACTGAGCAACTTACGAGGTAGATTCGCTTTTTTGATTTATGGCTGGGTCTACCCCTCCGATCGCGCCGAGCGAGACTACAATAGAGCAACGGTGTCGGCGACGGCTACGCACATTGCGACTGTGAACTTTCTTCGTCGATTACACCACTAAATTACAATTGAAACTATATCGTGTTTGGTCTTGTTTTACTCAGAAAGATGCCAGAAATACGTTTTCAAAAAGTCCCATGAAAAATAATGATTATTAAGAAGTTTGAACATTCGATTCATTGAGTCAATGTAGTGGTGGTCACACCGATATACCCGAGCCGACGACAATAGTCGCCGTCCTGCGGCGCGGGGCAGCGTTGCCAGGCAGTGGAGTGAGTAGGCCGATGCAACTTACCAGGTTTCTAGCCCGCGCAACTTGGCAGGATTTACTGTATATCCCTTTTTACAGGCTGTAAACCACTAATTAGTATCGCATCGCGTGATTGGGAGAATTTAGGAGACGTTGAAAGACATTGGAAGACGTAGAAAACTTTAAACCGTAACCGTAGTCTAGGTCATATAAATCGTTAAGTACGTTTTCTTCAAGATCCACAGAGATCCACAGCGTTCGTCGACAACTAGAGAGATAGATCTACCACTCGAATTTCCTGAATCGCGTTAACGCATCGTAGCTGTTGAGAATATCTTTCGCCGGATCCTCGGATCAGGTTCCAGATATCGGATCTTTCCTGTTTTCGGGAATCGCGTTTCGTGTCTTCCGGTGATCCGGTTCGAAACGATCGTAGTCCCATGAAAAAGTTGGATCGTTCCGGAGGATCGTGGCACGAAAGCAGAGATCGTTGGGCATTCCGGGCCGCGTCCAGTTACGGGAGCTTTTCAAGCGAATTAACGAGACTGATACGTTTAACGTGGAAAGGCTCGCAGCCGGAATTTCGTTCGGGGATTTATTTTCCCCCATCCGGCCGTGTGTTTCGTGCAATCTCTGACCGGGCCGTCGGCGCGGCGCGCGGCGTCGCGTCGTTCAAAAGAACGAGCGGAGTTTCCTCGCGCTTCGTACTTTCAATCGACTCGATATCGTCCTTCAACCCCCTTTTTCTTTCTCTCCAGTTTCCTGCGTCTCGTTGACGATAGTGGAACAGTAGCAATACCAAGAGCCAGGTTTTCCGTGTCATCCTGCCTGACCCGAATAGGAAAATTGTTGGACAGAGTCGTGGAATGATAGGGACGTTCTTTCGCCGGCGAAATGTCAAGCGATTCGAATAATCTTGAGCGGTCGAAATCGTTTTGTTCCGGTGAAAAGGGCCGTCGGCGGCCATTGTGAAGTCACGAGACTCGATTCATTGATCCCCGGAGTTTTTAAACAGTCACAGAAGCGATTGATAGAGACCGTTTGAATCGGTCCGGGATGAGTGATGAAAGGAAAAGTGAGAGCACACGGTTGCATAATTTTCGCAGTTTCCTTTCGGAACCGCTCGACATCGAGGAATCGTTTCGAAGCGGTTGACCACGGGTCGATAATGCCATAAATCAAACCGGAATTAACGGGTGCAGATTTTTACTCGGCTCGCTGGACGTTTCCTTTTCCGATTGGAATCGCTGATTCCAGTGGCCTCCGGGATAAAAAGGGACGCGATAAACGATATTCCATGGTGCCGTGACGGATCGTTGAACCGATCATCTTTGACGGAACGTTTCCAAAGGTTTAAATAAATTATTCTAATGTATTACACACCTTGCGAAATGTATAATAGAAGAGATGGGTCGTATTTGAACCAGCGGCTTGCTTGAATCATCATTTTCATCACGCGCGCCATAAGCGATTCCGCACCGTATTTTTCACTGTTACTAAAGGTAGCAATGGTGGTAATAAAGGTGGTACGCAATATCTTCCGCAATAACTTCTGCAATAACTTGCACAATATCGCGCGTATACTATTACCTACTGACTAGGACGAAATCTAACAAAAACTAGATAGAGACGCGGCCTGTTATCGTGAATAATATTGAATTCGTCGAATTTCCTAATGCAAGATCATTGAGAGTCTCTGTTAATATTCACTTGAAAAACTGATCAATTTTCTTAAACGTACATATGGCGAAAGATAGTAGTAGTAGAAGCTAACAGATTGAAAGTTATAGTTATACCGTGGACCTTTGTGCAAGATAAAAATTGTTTGAATTAATTGCAGAAGATTGTTTCTCTCTTTGACGTTAAAAATCTATTGATCCTCTGGAATTCTGTTAATCTTTCTACTATGTTAAATAACACCCTTAGATATTTCTCATAAATTCATCCGCAGTCCAGTGTGAACGCACAAGGAACGTGATCCCGGCCTCCCTAGCTATAGGCTCACGATGTCGGGGATCCGCGGGTCGAGCATCATCGGGAAAGCAATCCGTGCAAATGTACGGGGCTTGTAAAAATAAAAGGACGCGGAGTTCGGGCGACAGGACGCGGGTTTGAACAGAACGGGGCGGGTATTCGTCACGGGCGCGCAGATTAAACAATTATTTTCGACGATGCTCTGAGCACGGCGAGTTATTTCGTTGTCTCTGTCGCCCCCTGGCCCGGCCCGCGCGCGTCTCTCTCTCTCTCTCTCTCTCTCTCTCTCTCTCTCTCTCTCTCTCTCGTTACAGCACTAGGCGGCTACCAGGGGAAAAACAAAGCGTCCGGGGAAATGGTTTACGACTTTCCGTGGACGCGGCGCGCAAGTGGCCGTAGCTTTCCCCGGGAATTTCGGCGCGTGCACCACCGGAAACAGGAAGAGAGGACGCGAACCGGTTCGAGCTGGTCCTAGGTCCGGGTCCGGGCCAGACCGACGACCGATTTCCGGGAGCCGCCTGACGTTTAATGAACGCTGGCAGACGTTTTGATTTACAGGACAGTTTGATTTCCGAGCGGCGCACAATAACCGCCAATTTGTAAATCGCCTCGTAAATCTGGACGAGCGGCAGCCTCACGCGACCCGACGCATCCATGTCCACTTGTCTCTCTCTCTCTCTCTCTCTCTCTCTCTCTCTCTCTATCTTCGTCCTGCGTCGACCGTTTGTCCGATTGGATTAAACGATCGGCGCCGTTACGTGTATTACCGGTAAACAGACCCGTAAAAAACGCTATCGGTACAGCGCACACCAAATTGTCTCATCTAGTCGAAACTCAGGAAACATTTTCTCGAGGATTTTTAACCCGTTCTCCCACTTTATGCAACCACGGTTCCGATGCGACATCGAGACCGTCGATTAGATGCAAATTCTCGCGGGAAGTTTGCAGATACGACAGTGCTCGCTTTATTTTGTACAGTTTGCCAGGAGCAATCAGTTCCTCGCAATTTTCAGCCCTCTTTTCACGTAGCGAGCGATCAAGTGCATCCCCTCGAATTAAAACGACCGTTTTAATTGGTGCAAAAAGTTAGCGATTATCTATTTGCGCCGATATCACTCTAACAAGGTGAAAGATTGCGCGTCGAACTGCTGGGAAAGTTTTTATCTCGAGCAGCTATCGTTCATTGGGATCTCGGTCGTTGTTCTTTTGCGGCGGAACGGTAACTGTATCTTTTTCTCCCGAAGAGGGAGCGTCTTGTTGCGCGATGCTAACTGGATTTTCTGATCCACGCGTTACACCGCGCCACGATAAATCGATGTGAAACGGGCGGCAATCGGAGGCTCGTTTAAACTCGTTAACCGGGAGCCGGCTCGGTGGCGGAAAGTTTGCGAGCGTTTATTAATTGGCAATCCGTGACGGGGGGCAGAGGAGAGGAGGGGTGGGGGCATTTGCTGGCCGGGGGTAGCATCCCCGAGGGCCACGTGTAACTTCTCGTTTTACACTTACGATCCGGCAGGGCCACGGTGTGGGAAGAAGTTTACGCGAAAAAAAAAGAAGAAGAAGAGGAGGAAGAGCATGGGGAGGAGCAAGAAGAAGAAGAAGAAGAAGAAGAGAGTGAGCTGGGGGGGAGGATGGAGGGGGTGCAGAGGGGGCTAACGATAGCGTCAGCGAACGGGCGTGTCATGTCGTTAACCGAGTTTACTAATTATGGGTCGAGCACGATAGCTACAGAGCCCCGGCCCCGCGGTAATTTCGAAGCCGTGGATGTGTAAAAGCGCGATGTAATAACAGGAGCCGCTTCACCGAAGTGCCGGCCTCGCGATATTACTCGAAAAATCTCCGTTAATTAACTCGTAAAACTTGTAATAACGCAATGAATCAAGTTACACGGTCGCTGTCGCGCCGCGAGGCTCCGTTTTAACCCTCGAACATTCGCCCGCTCCCTCGTCCTTTTCCTCAGGTGGAAAAACTGTGGCCGGGTAGGAGAAAGGGACGAAAAAGTTCTCCCGGTCGCCGTGACAACGTTGACCCGCGGACCGTGAAATTTTTTAAATCAACTTTAATCTCCACGCGCGAGCGCCGATTAAAACTTCCGCGGGATATTAAGCCGCGGAATTATTCGGCCGTAACTTCGCTCGCGGCCGGAAGATCGCGTTACCGGACGTGTCGAACGGAATTCGAGAGTTTCGAGCTCGTTGCCCGCCGCTGAAACTTCTTGGCCGTGCCGTTATTATTATCATTAGGATTGCTGTTCCGTTGTGTACCATACTATGTTCGTAGTTGAACGGCGTTACACGGTTTTTGCGTTAGACTAGAGTCGTTAACTGGGATCGTTAGGGACGTCTTCGTAATATTCGTTGCTCGTTTGTTTACCCCTTTCTTGTTTTCCATAAACAGAAGAATATCTTCTAACTAACGTATTAATCTGTCGAACTTCAACTGTGTACGTTTAACTATTTAAAATTACTCGCATAGAGTATTTACAATCTCAACACATTAAATTTCGTGTGTCAAGCATAAACAAAGGTGCCGTTTACACTGTCAAACATTTATATTGCACTGAACTGGTTATTTTATTGCATAAAAATTTATTTGGGTTGCAGTCATATAAAGTCCTATGTAAACAGTCATGCCAAGTTTTAATTGAAACGGATGTAAACACATTGCAATAATTGTTCACAAACTGCCGGACGATTTTTCCGGGCTATTTCATGGAACAAACACGAGGAATAGATGTGGAAATATTTTTCTCGGGAATTTAAACCAGCATGAAAATCTTTTGCCACTGGCATAATTAGATTATTTGCAACTTCGAGAGTGGAATACATGGAGCTGATTACGTGTAGAACATTTTCGACAATATGACGACATTTACGACACTATGACGATACTTGTTCTCAAAGGGTTAACTAACATTGTATTTTATCGCATTACGCGATGCTTACAAGCGTCAAACTTGGTGCCTCGTAGTTCCAAAACTACGGAGGAGCATGTAAGTAGACACAGACAATTTTGTAATTGGCTCAACAAAGTTCACCGAAGCTTAACGATTCAGGCGAACCCTCCACAAATTTTGAGATCGATCCAATACGATCGCGAAAGGAGTGAAACAATTGCGGAACCCTCATCGATCGCGATTAGTAGAATCAGACGGACTGTCATAACAGTATGACAATATACAGAGTGTTTAACTAACGGGGTGGTTCTCCATGACAATATAAGATGAAAGTTAACAATTAAAAAATTACGTTTTCGGCATAGTTCTTTAGTTACTACCAATTAAAGATCCGTCTAAGATGATACAGCCTGACCAACAGTGGTATACGTTACACGAGTACATTTGATACATGACTGTTCAGAGATATTTTAAATTGTTAATTTAAAATAAAATTGGTCTTATATTGTCATGGAGAATCACTCGTCGAATACCCTGTATAACTCGTGTCACTTTCGTCATTTACACTTGAAAAAAATCACACGTGTGCTTCAAATACCGACAAATACGTGTGCACTATCCCAATTGGATAGTTTTAATAGTTTTTCCGAAAAAAGTTCGCGCTGAACAGGTTCCTCCTGCTTGAAAAACAGGGATTCAATTTTCGAGCTTTTCCCGCTAATTAGTTGTATTTATATTGAAATATCTTATTCGGTATTTATTAGCGGTGGTGACGGAGCCGGTGGTAATTAAGCGTGGCGCGGATGCGGATAGGAGCGTGTTTGATACTCGACGCTGCCAATTTGCTTGTCGCGAGAGAGCTCCGGTATCTGAGCTGGGATTAATCCGAGAGAGAAGGTCGATGTGGATCAGGCGTCCACTTTTGTCTCTCCGCAGCTCTTTTCAATTTCCTGGAGCCGGTATCGGGATCGGCGTCTTCGCGATCGGTACATTCGCATTTTTCTCGAGCGGAGTATTCATCGGTGGCACCCGGAATTACGACGGGCTGCGGTTCCGCGAATAAGGTATTCGGTATATCTTCTCAAGTGGCCGTATCCTCGCGTTACAGGCCAATAAACCTGATTAACATTGGGCGTTCGTTAATTACGGGCCCCCTCTATTACCTCGACTTAGCCGTGCGTTAATGATTTCACGGTCCCGCGGGCTTTCCCAGCGTATCGACGAATCAACGATACGTTGCCGCATCCCAATATGCATTCGACTGTTGCGACCTACGCCGGATGCACGCGTATTTACATATTCCTGTCGTGCTCGGTGGTGTGGCGCAACCGACTCACCTGTTAATTGCCAGCCACGACCTTTTCATCCGCTGCGCGCTCTGTGATTATTTATGCCTCTTCTTCGAGTCTTTCCGTTCCTTGCAGAACCCCGGTAAAAAACGGACCGCCACGCAATTATTGGAATTTTATCGTTTCTAGTTTCGAGGTCTCCCGGCTTGGGAATTCTATTTTAACGCAGGGTGTGCCGGAACCGTGAAAGCTGGACAGAATTCGTGTCTCCGTTAATTATATTAGATTGTCTCAAAAGTTCAGCCCTCTGCAGTCGAAGCTATTTTATTTTGAAAATTAATCATTTCTTAAGACCTAGAATAATTTCATTTTGTATGATTTTATTCATTTCATGAATATGAAATTGATATAGTACCTCATACAATGCCAGAATGTGGAGTAATTGATTAGATACTAATATATTTAATAATGTAAACAATGTTCAGAATAATGGTATAGCAATTTTTAGTGGTGATTCTGTAACTCTGAATTAATGTTTCATTCTTTCTTGAGCTTCCTTTTACTTAACCACGTCATTCGTCTTCTTACAATTCTGAATGTGTGCTGTGCTGATCAATCGAAAACGAAACGAACGTATTCTGTAGAAATTCGAAAGTTTGGAAAATAGGAACGCAGAATTTACACTGCCTAGAACAGATGGTACGAAGTAAATTCAGGCAGAAAATACACGGGTGTCAAAAGCGTAAAAATAAAAGTTGCTGTTGCGTGTAATCCTATGAAAAATGGTCAGGTAGATCCCTCACAAACATTGCTGCCTTCAGTTTGGCAACGCGACAGGACTGTAGTTTATCTTGTTTGTAAGTTGCTGAGCAGTTACAAGCTGTATCAATCTACGATCGAATAGATAATGATACGAACTGTATTATTATAAATAATCTAGAAGATGAAGCAGCTTGGAGGTAATTAATAGATGGAGGCTTGGCTTCTTGCGTTGTTCAGTTTGTAGTGTGTGCATTCTCAAATCTACGATTTTAAGACACTATTGACGGATATGTAGGAGACGAACGCTCCTTCGTGTGTGTTTCAACGGTACGATACGAATACGATACGATACGATACGATAATGGTTACGACAAACGGTTTACGAACACGGAGCACGAGCACGGATTACGGATTAGTATTTAAATTTATTCGGTGCGAATTATAAATGTAATTGTCTTCATTTATTATAAAAGGATAGATACCATAAAACATTCTACTCCTACAGATATGAATACCTATTTTGATGGAGCTTATAATTTCACAAATCTCTCGATGGTTGCAGATAAGCTTCGAGGACTGAGACCGGAACGGCTAAAAAATGGCGGACAATCTGCGAAGAAGACGCTACCTGACCATCAGCATACTGCACATCATCACCATCATGTGTCAAGGTAAGTTACCATACGATTGACCAACTGTAAGAATTCGAAAATCGTGAACTCCACAGGGACGACGTCTATGTCGAGTCGAATATGCCAGAATCGATTAGAGTAGATCATAGCGAAGATAGCTGGGGAAAATATCATGTAACATTTGTAACATAATTTAATGTCTATCGCAGAGAAGCAAGCTGGTACTCCATCGTCGTCCCCGAAGGGTTAATTCTCTCCGTGGAGAGATCCGTAATGAATCTTGGTCGGAGATCGCGGCGTTTAGGTTCGGCTGGGTCTCCTTTATGCAGCCACTCGTATAAACCGCGGCAGATAAGCGGCACATTGTAATTTACGTTTTAATTCCCCAGGTGGGAACGGGCGGAATCTATTTTCATTTAAGGGCTTGTGTAAAAGAAACGTATTTCGGTGTAATACGCGTTACGTCTATCGCGGAGGCGCCGCGCCACTAATGGAATTCGCGTAATTATAAAGGAAACGTGTAGCAACTACGAATGGCTCGGTAAATAATTACAATTACGCCGAGAGCGGGTGGAAGGAGGGACGAAGTGCCACGGTTTATATCAAGTGAATTAGTATTATATTCCGATTAGATTCGGCGAAGAGCTCCGGAATGGAATGCAAGCCGGCTAGAACGTCCGGGCACGCGAACTATTCCGGCCTCGGCCACCGCGAAAAAACAGTTCCCTCTCGGAAACTATTATTCCGTCATCAGAAGAAACAGACCGCCTCGCCGCGACGCACGAATCTTCCTATCAAGTCGTAAAGACAATTGCATACCTTAACGAGACGTTGCGCGTAACAGCCGCTCGGAATTATTGCCGTTTCACCTACCGCGGACGCAGTTTTGCGGGGACTTCCATTATACTTTCTTCACACTGTTGCCATCATTATTCCACCCGCTTGTTCATTGCCCCTCGACGCTCCGTGGCACTCTTATCTTTTAACACCTACGGTGACCCTAAAACCACCTAGACGTCAAACCATGTCACTCGACTTTTTATAGCCTGATATTCCATGGGCTTAGTTTCTCCTTTCCGATTCAACCGAACACTTTTTTCATGGCAATCTTGAACATTGTAATCTGATATTCATTGGTCCTCTCTCGTCCCTAGCGATTTAATTGAACACTCTTTTAATGGTTATCTTACGTCATTCTTCATAATTTCCTCGTCTATAAAAGTTTACTGAGATAGGTTTTAGGATTGAAAACATCAGATGTTTCCGAGAAGTGAAAGAAACCTCGTATTTGCAATTGAAGTCTAGAATCAACAATGGCTTTAAGTGCTAAAATAGAAATTCCAAGGAAAATTCATGTAAAACTTGTAAGATCGTCCTGTAACCAAACTCAAAACTTGTTTCAATCGTCAGGGAACTTTTAGCTTTATTTCATTGCGTTGGCGTCGGAACGCACATCTGTTTCTCGCGGAAAAAAATACTTTTTGAACAATAGCATTTACAGCTTTTTTTAATTCCAGTCTTCAATCATCGTGCAGTACAGTAGCGAAGATTAGTGTACAAAAATTACTAATAAATGTACAGGATACATTGCAGGGTTAAAACTGTGATGATATAGTGTTGCGTCTTTTGGAAAACAGAAAACTGACAGTGTTCGACATGGTCGAATGTTTAAACATGGTCTCAGATTTTCGAAAGGTGAGAGTAATAAACATGTAGAATTTAAGTGAAGACCGCAATTAACGTTTAAATCGTTTCGTAGAGAGGTCATCATCTCGAGACACGAAACGGAACGTACCGGAAGGGTATTCCCCTTTTTATGCAATCCCCCGGTCGGGTTAGGGGAATAATTAATAACAGTAATGCAGAAAATGTCACTGCGAGTTGATTTGCCGCCACGCAAACAAAGTTGCGTGTCGGGCCGGGTAGTTCCATCGGCGGCGAGGAGTTTTTGGCTCGCGGGGGCGCAGTTTCTGGCACGCTCCGACCATTATCTATCATACAAGTTGACACCCAGATTTCCCGTTAATTGCGAACACGGGGAGCCTCGTGTTTCACCGTGCAAACACACCGTGTGCCGCGGGGGGGAGGACTGCTCGCGTTTACTCACCGCGAAAAGAACGAATCCGTCTTATCGCGCGTTTCGGTTTTAGCTACTCAGCCAGTCGCGCTCGTTAAATGTAAAGCAGCTTAAATGCCTCTCGAAGAACGAGACCCCGGAGTGCGCGCGACATCGCCGCTGCTCCCCGACTGTATTTTGCATTTGCCTCTTCGACGAGGAGATCGTTAACTCTTCGTGCCAACCTTTCGAGGGAATCTATTTCGATATCTGTGACCGCGAGACTTCTGGATCGAGGGGAAGTCGCGTTCCGCAGCGAAATCGAGGTCGCTATGTATTTCGGTCTTTTTCGTCGTTGAAATTTCGACGAGCCTGCAAATTGGATTTAAACCATCTCAATTGTTATCTTCTGATGTAGAAATAGAGGAACGCATGACCATACATATTCTATTCTTAAAAATAAACAGCTTCGCCAAAGTTCAATTCGCGATCGATCAGTTGATCGGAGTTGAATCGTCTTTGGTTCGATGAGTTGTCCTAGCTTCGAGATTGCATCTTGGAGGGTGAGTCGGGATCTAGGACGTTTGGATCCTAGGTACTTTTTTCTCGAAAATTCCGGAATGATCCAATGAGTTCCGGAACGTGTCGTTCCCTTTTTCCGAGCTCGGTCCATGAATAGGAAAAGACCGTAGAAATGAAAGAACGCAATGGTATCATGGGTCCAGTTTCTATTCTTAAAAACTAACAGCGTCGCAACGTTCGATTCGTTGAATCGTCGACGAGTTTTTCTAGCTTCGAGATTTCATCTTGGAGGGTGAGTCGGGATCTAGGACGTGTGGATCGTGGGTTCTTTCTCCTCGAAAATTGTGGAATGTTAGCTTATCGTTTCATTTCGGGTAATTCCGGGGATTCGACGCGTTCAACGAGGACCTGTCGATTCCTTTTTTCCGAGCTGGGTCTATGAATAGGAGAGGGGCCCCATCAATCATCCAATTTCTCCAGCTGCCGCCCCTTAACACCAGAGCCGACTTATCGCGCAGCGTTTCTAAGGGCCATGGAAATCCCGGGGCGAATAAACATCAGGCACAGCAGGCCACCACCGACGTCGTAACCGACGGTTTGCCGGGAGGGATCGCTGTGTATAAGTAGACCGATGAAGAACCGCGGGTTATCAGCGGCCGCTGATAAAACATATTGTGTTAGCGGCGGTGGGCGTTAATCAATTTTCCATTCAACGTGCAATATCTTCACCGTGGTATCGAGACCCGGCTCTTCGCTCAATGGGGAGAAGCCGATGCAAGGAGGTCTTAAGATCGCTGGAGACGGTCGTAATTATCGCCAAATAAGAAACCACCTCCCCTATCAACCTGTGAACAAAATATATTTACCTCGGCGCACAACCCAGTCGCCGCTGGTCGCCGTTCTATCGCAAGTATTAACGAATGGCTTCCAGCTCTCTGTTAATAGATTATGTCAGCCACAATATCAAACAGAGCTGACATGATAACGAGCAGAATGCGACTGATTCAAACAGGGCCGTCTTAAGATATTCGGCGCCCGTGGGCTACTAAAAATAATGCGCCCCTCTTCATAAGCAAATACACGGGATGGTTAGCGGGGGTGACCAGCAAAGTTATACTAATTATACTAATAACTAAATAACTAATAATAACAAAAACCTATAATACCAATAAAAATTGCCGTCCCCAAAAGGCTTGCGCCCTGGGGCTTAGCCCATTTAGCCCTGTGCTTAAGACGGCCCTGGATTCAACGTAGATAATTGTAATTATCTAACAATATAAATAATTATAATTATCTACTTCAACCAGTCGCCTTCTGCTCGTTATCATTACCGTTCTGCTCGATATTGTGGCTGACCTAGACATAGGCTAGTCATACATATTCTACTCGCCACGTGTCGTTTCTCGAAAATATAAAGACTTGAAAATGTGAAGCAAGAAATCTGATTCTTTCACAGCCTAGTGCCGTACACTTCGCACTGTTGAGTCTATCTTTTTTCTGCTAGCTTCATCAGGGGTCGAAAGTCAGCACGAGTCCGTGCCAGAAAAGAATTGCAAAAGGTCTCGACTAGCACGCGAATGCCTGAGCAACGAGGCCCGTAGGAACGCGTCGAAGTAATCCGAGTCGAAAGCCTCGGTGAAAAATCGCAGCCCTGGAGGCAGCTCGCAACCGAGCTAGAACAGTGCGGTGCTATCGAGCCGGTTTTCACGGGGAATCCGTACGACCGATCGGAGATCCGTTGTGAAACAATTTGCCTGGCAGCGGCGGTGGAATCAATGAGGGTCGCCGACTGCCACGCGATCTCGTCCGGCGATGTGCCGTCGTCGTTGAGTCGAATCCAGTCGAGCTGCTCGCGACTCGTTCGACGGAAATTTGTTCGGGTTGGGAGCCGTCGACGGGTTCGTTCGTATGCATAGCCGGGTATGTTGATTGGCTGGCACGCAAAGTCGGTTCCCGCCGGCACCGACAAAGTCTGCGGTCTGATACACACGCTGCCTTGCTGCCTGCCAGCCAAGCAAGCCTGCCTGTCTTCCTGTCTGCGTGCTTCCGCGCATCTCCTTCCACCTGACTCAACGACGGATATTGCATACGCGTTGTATTAATATGTATTTAAATGAGTGCCTTAAAGCGAACTGGGGCTGCGCGCCTCGCCTCGTCTATTTTTATCTGGGTTAATGGGTCACCGAACACCCTAATTAATCCTCAAAATGGCACCGCCTGTTACGAGATTCGCAACGAATCGAACGGATAGAGTGGTTCGTCTATGGTAGGCTTTGGAATTAATGGCTCGCGAAGACCGATTTTCGAAGGTTACGCCATCTTTACCCGGCCGCGCGCCTTGCTCCTTGTGGCGGCCCAACTGACCAAGCACGGAGTTGGGCAATAATCAAGTAAAATTTTAATCATGATTCATTTTAATTATGATTAAAATTTTAATCATCATTCATGTACACATTAATCTTTGATTGATTAATGTGTACAACTAAAAAAAGAAATCGTCTGAAAAATCGGCGATTGATTCAATCGGTTGATGAAGTTAATCGTCAATCGTTGATTAAACGAAGAAATCGTCGAGAAATCGGCGATTGATTCAATCGATTAATGAAGTTAATCGTGAATCGTTGATTAAATGAAGAAATTATCGAAAAATCGGAGACTGATTTAATTAATTGTTGAAGTTAATCACCATACGGTTTATCCATAAATTGTAATATGAAGGGAGAGGGAGACAGAGAGAGGAAGCAGAGAGCGGATGGAGAATTGACAGTTAATCAATTAACTGATTGACGACTAATAATCGTTAATTGCAATTAGCGACTAAAGTAGAAATTTAATCGTTAATTGTGTTAACGCAATAAGTATTTAATCATTAATTGCGACTAACGATTGAAGTAGAAATTTAGTCGTCAATCGGCGATTAATTTTTTGCCCAACTCCGGCCAAGCACAGTTAATGCGTTTTTTTTTACAATGGTATCCCCTGAAGGCCTATTTCATTATGTATTATGTCACATGATAATTTTGGACAACGCATGTAGAAAATAAATTTAGAAATTAAGTGCGGAAGATAAATTTTGAAAATAGTGTTTAATTGTATCTTCACAATTTTATTCACATCCGGGATAACTAGATGTTTGGAAGGTTGGACGTATGTCCAATCTCAGACGCAAACTAGTTATCCCAGATGTGAATAAAATATTGTCGATAAAATGAAAAACTATTTTCATAATTTATCTTCTGAATATATTTTCTAAGGTGTTTGCAGGGGACACCACTCACAAAAAACGCATTAACAATGTGGGAATCTATTGATACGAGTGTCGCCCTAATCCGTCACGAATAATTCCTATGGTACGCATTTGAAGAGCTTCGATCACTATGGCTGCCATGGGGAGCGAGACGAGCGGACGAGTCAAGGGGCATAGCCTTCGAAAATCAGCCGTCGCGAGCCATTAATTCCGAGGTCCGGTCTATTGCCGGGCGAGGGGAATAAGATAGAATAGAGTAGGTAGAAAAGGAGTCATATATGAGGGCAAGTACAGCGGCTGATGTCTATGGTCAGACATGTAGACCAGGGTTCAGACGTTGTTGGACAAGCGATCTGACCGAAGATAACTCTGTTGACCCGAGAAGTGGGATAACGAGAAATAGAGAAGTAATGCTCTGAAGCTGGACAAGTAGATGGGGGGACAGTCTATGTCGAGGAAAGTGGATAGAGACGTCCTATGGTCGGACATGTCGAATAGTGGTTCAAGCAAGTGTCAGGTGCTAGGTGAACGAATGAACTCGTCCCAAGTATAATTAATTGTAAGAGTAAATGTATAACGAAACGTTATAATTAATTTGGAGAGTATAGTGAATTTCTAATGTTTCTAAATTTTAATGAATTCTAAAAATTCATTCGCATACCTAATACACAGGGTGTCAGAATATAGATCTATGTATTTCGAGCCTCGAGCTGGCAGAAATTATTCGCAAGTTATTCGAAGCCTTCGAATAATAGATGATTCGTAGTTTCATATACATCCGCTTCGAATAAAAAAGTTATCTCGAATAAATTCTCGACGAATAAAATTATTTAAATAACGAGTCGAGTAAACGATACTTTTTTATTCGAACCTTCGAATAACGAATACAAATTGTTTATTCTAACCTTCGGAAATCGATTACATATTTATTTTTTATTCGAATCGTTATTTAAGTATGTTTTTTCAACCTTTGTAAAGGTGCTAACAAATGAACTTTGACATCGTATTCTATTCATCACAAGGATAAGTGCAAAAGGATAAGTAAAATCGTGATGAGTAGAATAAGATGCAATAAAATATAATTATTGACATCTTGATCTTGAAATTAATTTTGCAGAAGCTTTCTTGTGCTACATCAATTTCCACCACACGTGTAGAATTAAGGGTGTAGAATCGCGCTGTCACATATAATATTTTTTACAGCTTGTAGAAGTGATTCGTCAAGTAGTACAACTGTTGTATTCCGATCAATGGACACCTGTGGTCTGACAAGTTTGCATTAGTAGATTGAGTGAATCCAGTTCGGTGTCGTTTCGATCGCAGCTCGGGAAAGTGATTTCAGTCGCATAATTCTTTAATCGTGGTTGGACGTTCGATCAGAGGAGGTTATTTCATGCTATTTCAAGTTATTCGAGGTGAGGCATGTCGGATCCGCGGACCAGAAGTTCAAACAGAAAATCTCGGCGGGTATAATAGGAAGGTCTGAAAACCATCGCACCGGTGGCATATGAAAACCCGCAGACTGTGCGTCGTCGCTCGTGAATGCAGAATCGGCAGCGAATGTGCCAGAATAAAGCATTCTCGAATTCGACGATACACACTGTTTGCCGTTCCAATATACTCTCTGTATCGGTTCGCCTGCGAAGTGCCGTGCACGAGACCGTGGACTCGTTCGGTCAACCGTAGAATCTCAATGGATCCCGGTTCTTTCATGGCCTTTTTTTCCACCTATACCTTTTTTCGGCCGAATCGTCAGCCGTAGGATTTGTCGATTTCATAGTGGTCCAGAGGAATCATTCTCCACTCCCGAAACGAAACGGCTAGAACAATTGCATTGTTCCCACGAAAAAATTCCGCTGAGCTTACCTCGGTGGTCGAGAACGAAAAATCAAATCAGCGTCTTTATCGGTAAAACGATACAAATGCTTTTAGAGTAATTAGAACGACAAGCTTGTCGATTAAAGTACGATCCTTTCGTTACATCCGAGTTTCGATAAAAATACAAACTCGGCGTTCATTTTTTTGGGAAAATGAAAACGTGGTATAGTTGCAAAAGACACGAATAGAATTCATTTATTGTCGTAGTAATTGCGACGGGTTGACAGTAGCAAAAGAATTTTTTAATTTTTCTTACGTTTTCACGTTCTTGAGTATTTTTGTCATAGAATTCTCGGGCCAGTGTGCGGAATTGTATAGCTAATAAACGGTGATTATCCGTGAAAAGATTTTTGTCAACCTCTTCTCGAATCACTGGATGTTCCTGGATTCCTTTCTTTCGTTTCAGTAGTCGTCGGAAGAGAAAACGATCGAAGGAAACTCGTCTTATAACGAGCGCATGGAATTATTCCCCTCGATGATCCAGGAAAAATGCTGTTCCCTTTGTTCGAGAATTCGTTCGCGTATCTTATAAATAATTTAATAACTGAGTCATGGTTTTTATAGTGTGTTGGCTTCAATGTCTATAATCTTTACGGATTCATCTCATACTATCTTCACGAGAAACAGTTTAGCAATAAAAAAGATCGATCGGTCAATTTCTACTTCGTTCTTTGTTGCAAGATTTCCGGCGGATCTTGAATTGTTATTAACTAAAAACCGAAGTCGAAATCGCACTTTTTAAATTCTTCATATTCATCTTATATTGTCACGGAGGACAATTTTTCTGCCAGCTATAGTCGAACACCCTGTATAAACTTTAACATCTATAGTACTTATGACTTGGTCAACCATTTGCATCTCGCCCAAGAGGAACGGTTCCTAATTGAGAAAACTTGTCTCTACCAAACAGACACGTTCCAGAGTTCCTCTCTCTCTCTCTCTCTCTCTCTCTCTCTCTCTCTCTCTCTCTCTCTCTCTCTCTCTCTCGACGGAAGAAAGGAAGAAAGGAAGAAAGAAACAAAACGATCGAAGGAAGCTGGTTCTATAATGAGCGCGTCGAATTATTCCTCTCGATGATCCATGAAAAATGCTCTTCGCTTTGTTAGTGGACTCGTTACAGCGTCCGGAGAGGTCGAGGGATTTTGCCGTCAATTTGTACGTTGCATCGAAGTCGTTCCGCGTCGAAGTCGACGCGTTCGGTTCGCGGGAACGAACTACTCCTTGTTGCGTCGCCATTACGAGGCGGCGTCGATCAGAGAACGTTCCCCGACGATTTCTGAGTATACCATGGATCGTCTAGATCCTCGGAATTTTGCTCGATTTCGCCGGAGCATTGTCGCTCGGCTGCGACGAGAAAAGAGGAGAAAAAGCAAGAGACGGAGAGAGAATTCCGTGGCAGGAGCGAAATAGGGGCACACAGGCCGTGGTTACGTCTTTCCCGGCGTCGTTTCAGCGAATGGAAAAACTTCTGGTATTCCCCTGGTCGGCGGGCAGGCAGGCAGGCAAGCAGGCAGGCAGCGGGATCGTAGATTCTTGATGTAGCCTTTGTGCCTGGCGAAAAGAGAAACGGCTGGAGGGAAACGCGCGAAGAAATCCTTTGGAAAAAGAACACCTCACCTGTGCCGATGGTGGTGGCGGCGGCTGCTCGGCTCGCGACAACCCTCGTTCTCTCGTTTAAAAACTTTCTCCCTCTCCCTCGGCTACGGTCACGTCCCTCTCTTCCATGTTCAACTGCAAAAACATATTTAAGATCTTATCCCTGGCCGAGGCCAACCGTATTCAAACTTGAGACATTAAATGTACATTAGTGTCATTGCGCCGGCCTGCGCGACACTTAACACGCTTTCGCGTTCGCCATGACGTCTCGCGAGCTCGACCCCCCCCCCCTAACGTCTTCTTCCTTCACCTTCAGCTACCCCTATTAGCGAGCGAACAATGCGTCGAGGATGCGCGTGCCCTTGAATCCTGCGATGAACGAGCATTTCATTTTTACGACTGCTCCTTAACGATGACAGTCCCGAATTGTTTACTGTCCTTGCATTAGGAAAAACTACCTACAGATAAACGGTATTGTTATCCTAATTTATCAATATTAGACTCTGTATCTTTATGGTTATTCTAAATGTTATGGATAATTTCATAAAAATTGGGAAGTAAATTAATTTCTCAATTAGAAAATTCCTTATAGCAGAGATGTCGTTAATGTTTGTCACTATACATCTTGTCTTGTATCGAAAAAATGTGCACATACTATAAATGAATTCGCAATATTTAGTAGCTTCTGTTCAAAGTCTTCCTCATGAATTTGACTCGATGTTAGAGTGTAAGAGGTTAAGTCGAATAAAAGAGAATCGTTAGGTGTTTGGTGTGACGCAGTCGTGAAAGCGGAAACAAGAGTGTTGTCAATTTTGCGGGGTTTTACAAGCCGGGAATACACCGGTATCCGCAGCAGTCTATTGATCAGAGTACGTGCCGGTATCAGTGTATTCTGGGCCGACGATTGTGCCAGCCGCTTCGAATTCCAGGCTCCGGCGACGAGTTTACACAGAGAAGCGGGTCGCGTGCCGGTGAATGACGTTCACACGTGCTCGATCGTCTCCGTCGTCCTGGATTCGCGTCGTCGTCGCGGCGACCGACCGGGCGCGTCGAGCAGAAACGAGCAGAACCGGGTAGAAACGAGCAGAAACGAGGCGGAGGCGAGAACCGCGCATTATGCGGCGGCAAAAGTGCCGCCAGACGATGCAGAAAATATAAAGTGATCCGCGGGACGGGTTTGACGGCCGTATAAATGACGGGTAGCGGCATTCATAACCGTGAAAGCGGACGAATATCATCGAGCGTCGAGAGGCACACTCGTGCGAAAAAAAGCCACTCGTTAGAATGGCCGTTTTGCGCCGCCTATTTATCATGCTAGCCGGCTCTCGATCGCGCTCGATGCCCGCACACTCTATTAACAACGCCCGACGCCGACGCATCTACCGTTACATCGGCACTCGGATTGATTTTTATACAATATGCAGCGGTCATATTCACCAGTCATTACGCGAGCAGCTAGATGCGCTCTCTCGTGCTCGAAACGTCAATGGACAGGTGCCGTCCGAATGGAGATCCCTCGACGCATTCGATGCACTCAATGCACTCGATACGTTTCGACACGACGCCAACAAAAACTCGAGAAAATCCGATCGAGCTTTTTCATATTTCCTACTATTCCTAAATCCCATAATGATGTGCGTATATATTGTAATGGTAATCAGTAGACTGCAGATCTTTTAAATTATGCTTACTCAATTTTTGTCATAAATGCATACGATTCGCTGTCTAGTAATCAGTGTCACGTTATGGCTGCTGAAGCGAGTATAAAACAGTCTCTTCGAAATGGAGAAAGTGCCATTCGTACTGGTCCACCCGTTGCAGAGTAATCGCTGGGCAGATATAAAACGTAATTAACATATTAGATTGTTCCATAGGTTAATACACATAATGCAAATTCAACCTAATTTTTGACGAAACCAAATTACGAGATTAGGTAACAGGAATCTTAGGAAGTAATAATATATATATACTCCATAACAAACTTTTGGGACTACCTTATACATGCCGATTGAATTAAACAGCCTCCACTTTCAAAAATGGTCCATCGATTGATCTGCAAAAAATACAGGCGCTAATATTAGATCGACCTATAAGTAATGTGAGTTTATCTTCGTCATTGTGGAAGACGATATATGAATCGTTAACGATGACGCAATCACGGTACGTCACTCTAATGGATGTCAGACAAGAGAAAGAGAGGAAATAGAGGAGTTTAGTCGAATTTAATATCACATATGGATGCTTGACAAAGACAAACATATTTTGAATTCTCCCACACAGAAAACCTGCAGCTTTTCACAACAGTCCTAGATACTTACCAAATAAGCATCGATATTCATAAAAAAGCATACGTGGAACATCATAGATCTACCGATAAAAACTGTGCTATAACCCGTTCGAACTTCTCTTTGATCGGCGTGGTAGCGGATAAAAAGTATCTTGTTCGTTTACCAACGACAGAATAATTCAAGCGAGCTGTACGGAATGGTTTCGGGCTGGTTGCAGCGTTCGTAAATATTTCTACAGACTTGCAACCGAATTTCGCAGCTATCGAGGTTCCGTACCGCTCTCTGTGGATGTTCTACCATCGATTAGAGACCGAAACGAATTCCGTGGAAAAAGGTGGACGCGAAACTGCCGGGCGGGGACGTCAGGTTGGAACGTTCATCGGAGTTTTCTTCGGGGACGACCACGTACGACGATCGTTCTTTCGACGATTGCACACGACCGCTAACGAGCCTGTGTCTTTTTAGCGCGACGGATCGACGACGATGGCCCCCGGTAAAACCCGGCTGATCCTTTGAACAAACAAAGGAAAAATATGGCCGGTCGTTAGGTTCGTCGACCGTGCAATCGGGCGGCGCGACGCGGAACTTTAGAACGGAATGCGCACCGCAAAGGAATTCTATTTAGCTTCTGATAAACCATCGTAGTTTATCGAATGAGCTGTTTTGTCGGCTCGTCGCGCGCAACAAATAGAATCTGTCGGATCGTCTCGCATTACAGGCGGTCGCGCGTTCCTCTGTGCGGAGGTTTGCTTTCTGCGGAGCCTTCGCCTCTCATTGACTCGACGGACAACGTAATTACGGGGAACGTCGCGGCCAGAGGCCAGCAGCGAAGCAATTTTGTCTGTCCTCGTGCCTCTGCGAAGCCTCTGTTTCACGGATGTCGTCCGAACTGTCCTCCGGAAGATTCTTCTCACACCGTTTCGCTTTTCCGACCACGGCTCGCACCTGTTTCGCATCGCGCTCATTCGTCCGCCAATTCGCTTCTATTCCGGCCGATTCCGCTCTCGCGGAGCAGATGATACCGAAGCCGTCTGGTCGAATGGATAAGAGTGTTAAGTATGCGATGGTCGTGGAATAAGTGCCCTAAGATTCATGACTAGACTGCGGATCTTTATGCAAAATAAAAATCAAGTAAACGAAGCCAAATAGAAATTTTTATATTCTTCCAGGAATTTCAATATGCTGAAACTGATATATTGTTATTCTTTAATATTTTTTATCTATTATTCATCATACATGAAAAGTACATTTGGATATGTCTAAATACAAAATGAAGATGATTTAAAATTGGTATATAATAAACCTACATGGTACGATAGTATCTTTAGACTAAACGTGTTCATTACATTTCATATGCAACAACTGTATATTTATCCAACTATATGGACCGTACGATCCTCCTCGATTCCCGAGTCAGGCAACTCGCCCGAATTATCTCCGGAAGATCGATTCTTCTCGCGAGGACTACGGAGAAACTGGGTTGAAACCATTAACCCGCGTGACTACGAGATCAGAATGCATTTCCATCTTTGCCCGGAGTCTGTGGCTTTAATTACCCCGCTCTCTCGAACCGATAGTCGTTCGTCGGCTTTAGTCGAGTTTGTCCTTATCGATGCCGGGGGAGCATCGGGTTCGAGCCGCGAAATCAGAGTCGAAGCGAAGAATAACTTCGTAGGATCGGCTGCTAAACCCTCGGGGAGTATTGTCTGGGCGACGCACAGTGGTCCGGGCGACCGACCTATAACAGTTCGTTTGGTAAAAGATCACTTGTCTCATATATATCGGTATTTAATGCATCTACATTACTTTCGAAATGTTTAGCAACGCTGAAAATTTCGATATTAATGAAATTTAATGGAAATTATATGATCAGAACAATCATTTAAATATAAACATTTTGTGAATATGATTTACATCGATTAAAATTACTAATTTTCTTTTGTAAACCCTCCGAACCTATTTAATATTTTTTTTTTTAATTTTTAAATGAAGAGTAGTCTTCTACCTTAAAAATGCATATCTCAAATTTAGAATTACAGTTCGTCATTTGTTAAATACATAATTCTTAATAGAGTAATGAAAGTTGTAGTTATTTCCCTTTGACATGAAATATCTTTTGAGTTCAAAGTAGTCCCGCATTTATTCAAATTGGAATATTTTCGGGATACTTTTCCTTGCACGATGCCACAAGAATCATTTCCACCTTCGTTCATCTTCAGGATTTATTATTGTTTAAAGTGTCACAGATACTTTAGTGGATATTGGTGTTTATCGAACGTATATTGCTTTCTAAATGTCCATCACCTTAAAAAACGGTTAAATTAATCAGATTTATTAACGATTGCATGAACGAGCATTTAAAAATCAATATTTTATGAATTCCATTATGTGGATTATTATTTATTTCAAAACTGAATATAATTTTTCAGGCAGTTGCGATAGTGAGACAGAAAAATGTTTTAAACAAAAGTTAACCAACATTTAGCGGTGTACAAATGTCAGTACAAAAAAACTTTTAAAAAATGATTATTCTATAAAAAAAAACAAGAATACCTTTAATTTTTAAATATAAATATATATTTTTGACTTTATAATATTGTAACTGATGTAAAAACGAATCCAACGACCTACATTGCGATAGCCTTCCAAATATGTAGTGCTATAAATTTTAATGAACTACTACATCGGTCATCTTTTTTTTTCTTTAAGGACAGCGGGGAAATACCGACCGATGATGGTCGAGAGGGTAGTGTGGGGCTCATCCATCTGAAATAAAAAATTAAGGATAGGACATACCCACTAAAACTAACTCTCCCTTTTTTTTAGCCGGAGATATTTTCCGCTGACTAGATGTTCGCATTCTACGCGGACAATTCCTTCGGCTCCTAACCACACCTGTTCTTGGCTTAAATGCTAGATCGGTCACCTGGACCTACTGTGCGACGGGACCCGACGGGTATTTTCGGCGACGCGTTCAGTCGCACGAAAATTGATTTTCGCAGCGAGAATCGCGCACACGGAGTCGCGTGTACGTGGACATGTATTCATACTCGATGGACCGGTGTAGCTCGCAGCCGGCATTCGGGACGCGTGTGCCTTCGCAAACTCGATTCGACGAGAGAAAGAGAGCAAGAGAGAGAGAGAGAGAGAGGCGAGGGCGGCTTCTAGCGGCCCGTTTAATGGCATTTCCGTGCCGTTCCATCCCTGGAAAAGAGAAATATGAAATTTCAGGACAGGAAGTCGCGTGTTCGCAGCGTATTCTTTGTCGGTGCCACACCACGCTGGCCCACTTTCGAAACACCGATCAAACTAGCCGGCCATTCTTTCGAACTCCGCCGGAGACTGTATATTTCACAGACAGATCCACCAGCGGTATCTCGATAACCGTTCGACGCATTTAGGAAGTATATGAGCGTCACTCTGACACTGTGATCTGAATTAATGCCGTTCATTTTAGTTGCAATTCGAATAACTCATTTCTGGGGTTGTTTTAAATTGTTCTAGATTTCTTTTTCTTGACGAGTCTTTGACAGAATCGTTTATTTCTCGACTATCTCCACGCGCCTCGTTCCGCATGTCCGACCGTTGGCCGACTTATTCCACTAGACTGCGAGTCTTTACGATCCATGACATCCGTAAACCGTCGAGTTTACGAGAAAACGCGTACGTTAACAAGAATTAACCGTTTACGGTCAGAAATGCTTTCTTTTATTCCAGAGCTTGTTAGACGTACAACTCAATTACGTTTTCATATACAGGGTGTTAGACAACAAGTGGGAGAAGATTTCAGGGGTGGTTCACCATGACAATATAAGATGAAAACGAAGAACAAAATGATTGTTTCTTAGTTATTAAAAATTAAAATTCCAGCTGAAGTGCTGCAACCCGACCAACAGAGGTGTACGTTGGGTAGGTCGTGGATCCACTGTACAACGTACACCTCTGTCGGTCGGGTTGCAGCACTTTAGGCGGATTTTTCATTGGCAATAACTAGAAAACTTCTTATTCTTCATTTTCTTCGAACATTGTCGTAGAGAAGCATTCCTTAAATTTTCTTCCACTTGTTGTCGAAGATCCTGGCTTCAGTTACGGTTTAAGATAGTTGAGTAAATAAACAGCTGAACAGAATGATAATCGGTTAAAGAAGGAAAAGATTTGTGCAAAACTGAACGTGGAAAGGGTTGTGAAGAAAAATTTCGCAGCTCATCAAGCTCTGACCGCTGGTCAGGTACGCAGGCTTTATCGCTTGTGTCTCGCCTCATTCAAGGCTCGTTTCATTTCTCTGGTCATAAGTTAATATAGCGTGTTGTCGTTACAGCTTCCTTTTACAACCGAGAAGTTTGTTTACGAGGATTTAGGTTAGATTTAACGGCAACTGTTAAAACGCTTCGAGTCTGTTTCGCAACGAATTCCCTTCCCCCGCGGTGTAGCTTGCAGCCGTGATTTCATTTGAGCGATAGAGAAGGTTTCTTCCGCGAAGGTTTTTATTGTTATTAGTGCAGTTACGAGAAGTCCGCAGTTTGCAATAGAAGATAGGTTCGCGTGAAAATTTCACTGGCAAGATTGTTACGGACAGAAACGAAATCGCAATAGGCGATCGATTGACGGACAAACGAGTCCCAAAGACAAACTAACCGACCTCGTTCGTCTTTTCTGTCTTATTACCGGTCGCGATAAAAATTCAAATAATAGTGGCGGTGCGGGCATTCATCGGCCCGCTATCGCCAGTGCAAATATATTCGTCGAGACCCTCTCGTGGTTAAACATTAACTGTATCTCGGGTACGATCAGCCGGGCGTCGCGACATAACGGGTAAAAATTACGGCGACGCGAGTTCGTGTTTGCTCGCCGAACAGTGGAATTCTGAAGAGAGCGAGCATTCCGCTCGGAAATTACGTTTGCGGCCAAGGCTGGTACGCGCGAGCGCGATGTAAAAGGGAAAGCGGGGGCCGGCTTACGAAGTAACGTAATAATGGTGCCCTCGCTCCTCCGCCGCATCAAACGAACTCGGAACAAGAAACTGGCTCGAAGGCGGGCAAATATTTACGAGCAACAGCGCAAATACGAATCCGTTTCGCGACAGCTGCCGCGTGCTGTCCGCGTTGTCCTTGCAACCCCTTCGCGGCCATCTGACCTGCGAAAACCTCGCACACCCTCATCTTTCTCTCGGTACGTTCACCCTTACTATTTTCCGTTGTCTCTTATGTTATTGTAAATATTGTCGTGGGAAGGTTTAGTTTGTCTGGCCGTGCGAGCTACTTCTGTTACTCGTGAGAGTCCCTATTCTATTTGATAGATTTTACACTGCTTGTGTAGCTGGCCTCAATCTACTTGTTTGATCGAACAGTGTTCTCTATTCTAATTGTCTGCCTGTGAACGATCGGTTTCTCCTTTGTCTGACCACACGTCGGACTTATTCCACTTGTTTCACTGTACACCACACATTTTAATTTTCTCATTCAACTGGTTCGTCTCTAGTAATTGTCAGCCTGTGAACGATCGGTTTCTCCTTTGTCTGACCACACGTCGGACTTATTCTACTTGTTTCACTGTAGACAACAGATATTTTAATTTTCTAATTCGACTGGTTCGTCTCTAGTAATTGTCAGCCTGTGAACGATCGGTTTCTCCTTTGTCTGACCACACGTCGGACTTATTCTACTTGCTTCACTGTAGACTACAGATATTTTAATTTTCTAATTCGACTGGTTCGTCTCTAGTAATTGTTAGCCTGTGAACGATCGGTTTCTCTTTTGTCTGACCACACGTCGGACTTATTCCACTTGTTTCACTGTAGACTACAGATATTTTAATTTTCTAATTCGACTGGTTCGTCTCTAGTAATTGTTAGCCTGTGAACGATCGGTTTCTCTTTTGTCTGACCACACGTCGGACTTATTCCACTTGTTTCACTGTGGACCATACATATTTTGATTTTCTAATTCGACTGGTTCGTCTATAATAATTCTTCAAATTCATTTATTTCTTCGTGAATCGTACGTGCTATAGTTATTCCAGTTGCTAGATTACAAGTGGGGTAGGGATTACAATGAGTTCCTGTGTAACCAATTGTTAGGCAATTGTTCATCCTCTATTTCATCTATACAGTCACAGAACCGTTCCTATCCAAATACGTCGATACGATACATCGATACGATAACTTATATTATCACTGTTTTACTTCTCTGACTATAAATACCTTGTTCTACTTGTCCGATCGTATGTGGTTCTCTATTCCACTTCGCTACGTTTGAATATCCCATTCTCATTTGTCTGATCATACATCGAACTTAGTATACTTGTTGGACTCCATTTATACTGCAACTCCATTTAACTTGTCTGAACGTTAGTTATGAATGACACATGTTACTAAACTGCGGATTTTACGCATTTATAGCAAAAACGAGTAGATGCATTTTAAACCAGAGAGGTTGAAATGATTTAAGATTATCAATATATTATTATCAACTTGCAAGAATTATTAAAGTAAGTATCAAATATCTATCTACTGTGTCTTGCAATAGCAGTAGACAATTTTTATTTTACATAAATATCTGCAGTCTATTTATTACATTAAAAATGTATTTTTTAGAATGCGAAGGGATTAATATCCACAGATCGGGTCGACCGCGTTCGATGCTTGTTGGAGAGGTTTTTGTTTGCTTCCGACGCGGGGCTCCGCGACGAATCGATGCGTTAGCCACTGTGAATCGTAAAGCGGCTCGTTCGGTGCGTTATCAGGCCTTCGTTACACGGATTTTACAGCCGTCAATGCGGGCCGTCGCCTTAACGCTCCCGTCGTTTCCGTTGCGCATCGGTGGCACCAAACGCGTTTTACACCGGCGAGAAATCTCTAAAATTTTTATCCTCGCGGGACTACGTTTTATAGAGACGACCGCGGGGTGCGGCTGGGGACTTATGCCATTCGCTTCGCCGTTTTATTCGACTCGCGAGCTGAAGCGGCGCTGCTGCAACGAACCAGTTTAATTCGCTGAAAGGTGGAGGTGAAACCCTCTCGGAGCGCAGTTGCACTTCGCAACTTGTCGGCGTGCGGCGCAACGGTTTTAACGGGAACCTTATTTTTGCATTTTCTAACTGCTTTATGCTCAGAAAATATAACGCCCGGCCGTTCCGCACGGGTTCGAACAATCGGCGACGGAAACACGCCGGTCGTCGTATACTTTATTGCTGGACCCCGACGGTTCTTTATGAAGATATTTCCTTTTCTGCAGTCTAACGAAACTCTCACGCAAAAATTAGGTCGTCGATTAAAGAACTCGCAGCAACGATAAACATTGCACCCGGCGTTTGTTACTGGATAGGTTCTTCTGTGTATTTTCAGTATTTTCGTAACCGACCGGTGTCTCGACAACCAACCAATTTTGTTGCTATCAGCAACGCAAACATGGCTGGCAAATACCCATTTATCGTTTACGTCGGGAAACTAGATCGATGTTTACAAAAACACGGGCTATTTTTTTTTTTGTAAAACGAACCTTTTTTCCTCTTTGAAAATTGTAACTACTTTGTCTAGATGATACAGTATTTTTAATACAGTTTTTGCAACTCATGGCTAAATTCGTGCAGGATCATGCGGGATCACGCGCCGCTATCCTTTGTAACTATTCCGATCCTTTTTTCGATACGCCGCTGGTGAAATTGCTATAGTTTCGTGCCGAGATAATGTTTCCATTTGGAAAAAATATCTCGCGTATTCTCGCGGCGTACACGAACCGGTCGCGCATTATTTGAAACAGACAGATCGACGAATTTCTCCTCAGAAAAATTCCGAAACATGAATCCGCGTGCGGATTTCAGCGGCGCAGCGCGCGCGCCGTGCCTCTAATGCATTATGATTGAATTTCCTCCGGCCGACGCGACGCGACGCACGACTGCCGTGCGACACTTTGTATTTTCAATCGGCGGCCAGTTTTAATCGCGAGGATTCGTTTAATTTCCAGGGGCTCGCGAACATTTCACCGAAAAATAATTGCGAGAGCCACGGAGCACGAAACGCGATACTTTTCGGGCGGCGTTTCCCGGGCTCTTTCAATTATTATTCCGATTTGTTTTATGCGAACGTGCGGCCTCCGCAAAAAAAATAATATTACGCGCGCCACAGTTGATACGGGACCGCAGCGAAGCAGCGGAGAAATTTTTGATTCCCGGCTACAGTTATCGCCGATTGCGGATGCTTCGGACGAAGACGAAGACGAGGAGGCAGGAAGCGGTTTAATGCGCGGCGCCACTCTAATTCCGGCTTTTCAGCCTGCTCGCTGGTTGAAATGCAATATCTCCGGGCCGGATGCTGCCACGCGAAGTATTCCCGACATCTCAAAACTATTTCCAAGGCGGATTTCTTCGCCTGCAAACGCGAGGCAGTAGGTTGCTCGCAAATCAAACGCGGATTTCGCTCCGGCAGCCGACGATCGACAGATTGCGCCCATTAATTAATACCTCGCGTTCCCAATTTGCACTCGGTAAAATGAAAATTGCACGGTCGTCGAGGATCGTACCCTTTCGTTACTTATAAAACTTCTGGGAGAAAAATCTTTTCCAATTTTTCTTTCCTTAAAAACCTTATTCGGACTATTACGAACATCTTTTAAAAAAAATTAGCTAAATTGGTCCAGCCGTTCTCAAGTGCTGCGCTTACCAACGAACAGTGTTTAATTTTTATTTATATAGATACCATGACCACATTCATTTTTAAGTAGTCTAACAGCCCTATATATTTTTTTTAATTCGTCATAAAAATTTATACAATGGAGGGTTAAAGTAGAGACATGTATCATCAACATCTAGTTGATTTTACTACGTTTGATACGACTAGTTGACGAATCAAAAGAAACTGATGCATCTCAAATATGGCGAAGTCGGAAATTGTGTGACAACAGTCCGCGAATCGGCGAGTAGAACTCGCCGGGGAATAAAAACCGGAAGAGTAATTAAATTGACCGTTTGCGCGGCGGCTTAATTTCGTTGTGGAAGTTTGCGAGGTCGTCCTTAATTTTCCTCTATATTAGCAATGTAAAATAAGGGGGTGTTCTGGTACGAGAGCAAGCAAGAGAAAAAGAGAGAGAGAGAGAGAGAGAGAGAGAGAGGGGAAGAGAGAGAGAGAGAGAGAGAGAGAGAGAGAGAGAGAGGGGGGAAGAGAGAGAGAGGAAGAGAGACAGAGAGAGCATCACCCGGGGGAAGGATAGGGACTAATCGAGCAAAGTTTGCAATTTTCATGGGCGCGCCGGTGAAACAATGCGACCCGAGCGAAAAGGTTGTAACGTCGGCCACGGCTAACGCTAGGGCCTCATAAAGAATACTTCTTAAATAATTCGTGGTCGGGCAGAGGCTGGCAGAGAGAGGCCAGGGACTAAGTTAAATACGAAGTCCGGTGATCGACGTCTGCGAGTATCGCAGATGTTGCTACGGCTCGGCGGTGGAGTGTTTCGGTGAATTAGTCAGTAGTTACGAGCTCGGTATTGCTTGTCTTTCGATTCGCAAGCCTCGAAGTTCGCCACCCCGTGGCTTTCTATTGGCAGAGGACACACAGACCGTCCCATGTTCACGGTATAATCGTGGACAGCGTTAAGTATCGCCGGCTGCGCCACTGTAAAGACGATTAGGTTCGGTCACCGTTGTATATTCTCCTAATAATAATGTGGTTGACTGCTCTCAGCTTCCTTGTATGCATCAACAATTTTTGGGGATATACAAAATGATGTCTCGTACATCTTGTCGCATATTTAATATTTAACGAGTACTTGCTGAACACATGAGCTAAATATTCTGAACCAAAAGGACGTGGCAGCTATTTTTCCGAAGCCTGTAAAAATGGTTGCAGATTATGTGTTGCACAAATTTACTCAAAACTCCACACTTTTTTAACACTGAACCTAACACCACCGGTCAAAACGATCGGTTTTTATTTTACAATTATTCAAACATGGAAAAAATAATTAAATCTTTAGTAGAACATGCGTTACAATAAGAACCACAGAAAATCTAAATAAATTCATAATTGCCATTTTTATAAATGTCAAGACTTGTGTTCTTACCCCACCTTCCCCTATTACGATGCTTTATATTCCCTACGCTTTCGTCTTTGCCGTGCATGTGTCCGATATTGACAGAGAGAGAGAGAGAGAGGGAGAAAGAGAGGGAGAGAGAAAGGGTAACTTTTCCCTTCAATTCGTGCCCCCTCCTCTCATCTTTCGACACTGCAGCCAGAGACCATCTTGTCATCTCACCACATTACCAGCTACTTTTAAGGCTCGGTAGGTTCAGTGTTAATTTTTCATCGAACTAGACAAAATAATATAGTAATCATACAATTATTTGTTGTTGAGGCTTTCGGGTGCAAGCATTGCGGCTAGTTTGCAAAACGTTGGGAAATTTCTTCCTTTAGGACACGATTACACCCAAAAGCGTCAACAACAAAAATTGTATGATGCCGAACCATGAAAGCCTCAAATCTCTAATATAGTAATCGTCAAAGTTGATTTTGGCTCAATTTAACTAATTCAGAGAATTGAATATCGTTTCTCATAACTGTTACCTTCGTAGATTTTGGATTGGCGAACGTTTACGGCGATCGGAGTACGCCTGGGAGCCGATTCTTGCTGTTCGGCCTACATCTTGTCCAAGCAGGAACAATGGGAATCACGAAGTGACCGTATCGTGACGATCGCTATTATTAGAGCGTCTCTCGGTTATCTGAACCGCGCCGCGGCCTGATAAATGGAGTTCCGTTGTACTTGCATCGCGTCGCTATTAAATATTGATTCTTTCGCGGCCAGCAGCGCATTGACAGAACGTGTATCATTGTCGTCCGCATTTTCCTATCCTCCGTTCGATCGGCTCCGGATCAAGTATCTACGAGTGTGCATACACGCACACGGTCCCGCGGGGTACGATTCTATTTTTCAGAATGATTTCACAACCTATTAAACTTGTCGTCGATCGACAGGAGAAGGCCGCTCTCGAGCACAATTTGTCCCGTGGTCGGCTGTCGATAATTCGAAAATATATGTGCGAGCCTGGCCCGACCCGCCCTCAGTAGAGTCGATCGACGACACTCGGAAAAAAAATCGTTGTCGAACTGACCTAAACGTTTCGCCGATTTATTTCGTCCCTGTGGATCTTCGGATCCCCGAGGCTCGGCGCATCGAGAATTTAATCGGTAACCGAGCGTTCTCTTAAAGCGAACAATTATTTCCAGCTTGCACAACGTCGTGGGACAAATTACTTGTCTGCCGTTGTAATTGGAAGACGAAAGGGAGACTGAAACTCGATTTTGGTGGTATCGTGTGCTCGCGAAAACAAAGGTAAATAGAGGAACGTTTCTGAGACGTGAATTTTACGATGTCGAGGTCGGGGTAATTAAAACCGGGATTATTTTGATTACTTTCGACCGGAATGGTTCTCCGGTGTAATCATTCGATGTAAATATAATGTAATATAACTACTTACTGCAACTATAAATATATTCTACTTTCAACTGTTTAAATGGGGTTCGTTGCAAACGTATGTGGCCAAATAGAAGCTAGTTATATCTAACGATTTTATAATAGATCCACTGTAATTCTCTACTTCGTTGAGAGGTAAGAACTACGATTATTTTAAGCGAAAGACTTCGAAGCCAGTTCTCTCGACGTAGAAGCAGGCTTGTGCGAAAAACAGAGAATGTTCATGAGAAGGTATTCTGTTTCCCGGAGGTGTAGAGCGAAAGGACAACAGGTAAAATTAGTGTTCGACACGGACCGGTTCCGGAGTTGCCGGGGCGCTAGTCTGCTAAGTCGTTGAATGGAGCGTGTCGGATCTACTTAAGCAGGCTAAAGTAGTCTTAACCCCGTTAAAGTACTTTAATGTGGGAAACCTGTTTATCATAACCACAACGGCGCGAGATTATTCCCAGGCGCCTATTATACAAGCCGTCTACTTATTTCAGAAACTGTCACGCCAATGGAAATCCCCGATGAATACCAATACACCGCGCGCCGCTGCGCCGTCGTGAAATTAATTGCCGTACTACAGGGGGTGGCCGCGTGCAATCTGCTAAAAACTCTTTACGCGATCCAAGATCGATTAAAGCCTCTCTCTCTCTCTCTCTCTCTCTCTCTCTCTCTCTCTCTCTCTCTCTCTCTCTCTCTCTCTACGTACCACCGTATAATTCCCCGAGTGCATGGCACGTTTCTGTAAATGCACGAGGGAACCACGTTGCATTTTTACATTCCAACGTATCGTGCAAAATAAAAAATAATCCCGATTCCCTGAACTCGGTTTCTATTTGCTCGAGCCGCGAATAATGTCCGTTTAGCAAATTGTAATTGATCTGCCCGACGAATGCCAAACGAGTCGGTGCAAACGATGACGAATACGTAATATATTATGATATATAATTGTTGTTTACTTTACCGATGCGATTTCGTTGACGTTATTTACGGGTGATTCGACGTAATGCTGTTATAATAAACGGACGACGTTACTATAAATATCCTCGCAATGGGAATCGAGCCGTTTCATTATCGTAGATTGCGGGCACGTCCGCAGTTTGTTATGCGATATTTTTATGCTTCTCTTTCAAAATGATTCTTAAACTTTTTAATTTATTGTTATTCTAGTTATTGAAAGGAGAGACACATTTCAATTTAGTCACTGCTTTTTACAATCGATGTAAATTATTTTTATTTTGTAGAAAGATTCCAAGTTTAATGATTGGCTTCGTGAGGAAATGTAGAAGTTCCTTTCGTTCGCGATGAGATTCGCGAGGGGCAATCAGCATTTGTTATAATAAATTTTCAGCGTCCAGTTTCGGTTTCATTACTAACGAAATTAGCCCGCTTTTATGGGGATTTTTGCGGTCGGTACTCGACGCTCTGCGAGTTAATTTTTTATTGCTCTGTTCTTCTTTGGTGAAGAGCGAGTTCGACAAGCCTGTTCGTCACAGAAGCGGTGATGGCGTCGCGCCGGACAAAATTTTCCAGGGAGTCGCGACTAAAATAAATGAACGACACGGTGGAGAAAATTGAAGTGTCTGCTCGGCGGGGTGGCCTCAAAGCCGGGACCGCAATCTTTTGAAAAATGAACGGACGTAATTCCATGGTCCGTGGAATGTCCATAGCGGCGGCGACGGCGGCGGCGACGGCGGCGGCTAGTTTGCATTGCAGCCGGTCCATGTACATACATTATCCCGCCGCTAAGTGATGCGAGGACTTCATAGAGATGGAAGTATGCCGCGAGAACCCGGCAGACACCGAAAATCCTTGGTACACGTTCGTCCTGGTCACCGGAGGACGTGCCGAGGACGTCATTTATATTCATTTAGTCCCTTCTGCCCCCACTCCTCCACCCCCGCCGCCTGCCGACTATACTTATACGAGTATTGGACAAGTATTCTCTCCCTCTTCCTTCTGTCGAGAGAGTTTCAGGTTTGGCTCGCGCTTCGGCTCGGAAAACTTTACCTCGGAAACAGCACCACCAGCAAGCACACCCCTAAATTAATCTAAGACCCCAGACATCCCAGGTTGCAGCAGTTGCATGGCTCCCCTAACGTTCTTGCCGCGGCAACGCGAATCCGCAACGAAAAAACCGAATTATTTACCGGTCGCCACGCTGCTTGCTTTCTCGCTCGCTTGCTTTCGTTAACGAGCACGCTCTCTCGGCCGAACTATGAAACATAGTCCCCACGGTGAAACACAAATTGCCAACATTTTGGTCGTCTCTTGATTAGACGAGCGAGCGAGCAAACGAATTTTTTCGAGCTCCGGAGACTGGAATGATTAGCTTTCGTTTCACCCTTCCTTGTTTCCGGACACCGAATCAAGCATTTGATTTTACCTCGGCATTGAATTTTTATTTATTTGTGATAGATAGACTGCGGACGTTTATGCGAATCAATAATGCTCTGCGTGAATTACAAGGTACTGGAATCGAATAAACATTTGATTCTTCCTTTGGTCATTTATGGGGATTAAAATGATCCTCGGGGATTGAAATGAATTCGTAAAAATTGAAAGTGATCCGCTAATGGACGTGTCGATTAGACCACTGATATTCTGAAATCTCAAATTTTCGTCGTTAGGTAAATGATTGAAGAAGCATTACTAGACGATGGGTTTATATGTATTTATGAAGAAATTTACTGTGTGATATTTAAAAAAGTAGAAGATGAGAAAAGTTTAGAATATTGTAATGTTATTTTAAATACAACAAAATCATTAATGGACGAAATCAATTTCTGTTTTGCTCCTGCTTCTCACAATCAATGCAGGACATTTTTATTTTTCACTAGCTGACTCGACAGACGTTGTCCTGTCCAAATTTCAAGTCGTGAGTTATAGTCTTGAGTTCATACAAAAATTCCATAGAAAAAAGCACGAATTTTCCATTTTGCCGGGCAACTCTTTCAATTTTTCTTTCCCTGAAAACCTTATTCGGACTATTACGAACATTTTTTTTTTAAATTAACCAGACCGCTCCAGTCGTTCTCAAGTAATGCGCTTACCAACGAACACCATTGAATTTTTATTAACATCCTGATTTATAGGGAAGTTATTGTAATTACCCCAAAAATCGAAAATCGAATTTTTTGCAGATCTTCACGTTTCATGGTCATTGGAGTCATTTTAGACTATTTTTATCAAATTGTTAGTATGTGTGTGTGTGTGTGTGTGTGTGTGTGTGTGTGTGTGTGTGTGTGTGTGTGTGCGCGTATGTCTGTTTCTATGGTATCAAATTTTTCGTTAACATTTTCTGAAAAGGTAATAACGCGATCAGAACAATGAATGATGCAATCGATGTGCCCCGCTGTAACTTAGAGCTGATTAGATTTTGGTCCATTTTGGTCAAGTAGTTTTTTAGTTTTTTCGTTTTTTTTCGAAAGAAGTTGATTCAACATTGCAATTTATACGAAAGGCGTATCCACTGAAGAAGCAAACGTAACTATATATATATTTAGACATACTTAAAAAAAAATTTAAAAAAAAATTTTTTTTAATTAAAAAAAAATTTTTTTTTTTTTTTAAATTGCTTTTTTCCAATTATGCAACTAATGCGACGCCATATAGCAAACATTTTGATAAGTGGAAAACTATTGAAATTCCCTGAAAACATATAATCATCTTAAATCGTGCACTAAATAAATAATGATACTAATATACTACAACTAACGAGTCGGGAAGTTCTTTGTGTGGCTCGTGGAGAGTCACACACCAAACAACATCCGTACCACTAACCCTCTCGCGGGGTCGCAATGCGAGCTACATCTCCCCCACCTGCGAAGCTCGCGAAGCGAGCGAGCAACAACCCCCCTCTAGTTTATATAGATAAAGATCTACTCTCATTACCCAACACCGTACGCAAGTATTGAAGAAGGTACTAATCCGGTCCGAATAAAATCCAGGATCACCTGGCGGTAGATCCAGTGCGGATGGTGTCCGCCCGGCGTGCATTATAGTAACTGGAATTGCAGGTTCGTCGGGGGGCCTTGTATTTCGGAGTCGCGACGGATAAAGCCATTCCAGGGCGACGGAGAGAGGTGTCCGCGTTCGAAGAGGCTGGGCGTGAGAGGGCACTTGCCCCACGAGCATCTCCACCATCCGATAACACGTCGGGATGGATTGGTTTTTTGCTCCTGGAACAATTCTATCCTGGCTATTATCTACCCTCACCCTCTGTCCCTCTTCCTCTCGGCATCGGCGTCTTCCCTTTCTCGCGTTCTCTCTTTCGAAAACTATAATTGTATAAAGGATGTCGGTCGTCACGTCCCGTGGACGCCAGCCAACGTCCACTATTGCCATGCATCTTCCCATTGACTCCCCCATGGAATCTGGCCAGACGCGTGCACGATGCTCGCAGAAGATTTACTTCTTCGAGAAACGGTGATCCGGCTCGGCTGGTTTATTTACTCGGAGAGTCTCTTCGACTTCGCGCGGTTCGTTTTCTTCTATTTTCTTCTATCTCCTCCATTCGTCTTCATTCCACGGGACTTCTTACGAATTTTCTTCTGCGCCGTAGTATGATTCTTTCACGTACCTTTTCAGAGCACTCTATGTTCCGAAACTTGAACCAATGACGATCGAGTCGTCGTGAAAAGGGGACGTTAGTTAATATTTACGACGTCATCGTGAGTTAATGCTTCGATGACATGCTTGCTAAGAGAAACTCAGCAACACAATCTCGTCGCATACTTCTTTTATGGATAGGATGTAATTGTAAGTACCATATGAACACTAAATGTACCGAGCTATGAAAGTATGTAGCAGGTACGTGTTGGGTTATGAAAATGACAAGATTCAATTTATTTCGACTTTGCGCGGTTCATATCGTAATATGTGCTCTAATAAAGATATTTATTGAATCAGTCCGTATGTAAGCATCTTTATAACTGTAGAACTAAAAGGCTAGTGTTACAAAATGCACCAAATTTATTTACACACCTAGTACAAACGTATTGAACGTATTACCCTCCGCCGCAAAATAATCCAACCGTGTCAGGCTTCCGGGTTCGCCTTCGAATTTATTTCGACTTCGTGCGGTTCTTCTCATCGTAATATGTGTTCTAATAAAGATATTTATTGAATCATTCTGTCTGTAAGCATCTTTATAATTGTAGAATAAAAAATCTAGTGTTAAGAAATGCATCAAATTTATTTACACACCTAGTACAAACGTATTGAACGTATTATCCTCCGCCATAAGAGGTCCAACCGTGCCAAGCTACGGGGTTCGTCTTCGGATTTGTTTCGACTTCGCGCGGTTCATATCGTAATATGTGCTCTAATAAAGATGTTTATTGAATCATTCTATCTGTAAGCATCTTTATAATTGTAGAATAAAAAATCTAGTGTTAAAAAATGCACCAAATTTATTTACACACCTAGTACAAACGTATTGAACATATCATCCTCCGCCATAAGAGGTCCAACCGTGCCAAGCTACGGGGTTCGTCTTCGGATTTATTTCGACTTCGCGCGGTTCATATCGTAATATGCGCTCTAATAAAGATATTTATTGAATCATTCTGTCTGTAAGCATCTTTATAATTGTAGAATAAAAAATCTAGTGTTAAAAAATGCATCAAATTTATTTACACACCTAGTACAAACGTATTGAACGTATTACTCTCCACCACGAGAGGTCCAACCGTGCCAGGTATCGGGGTTAGCCTAATTCTCCAAACAAAAGGCAAACTAAGCACTAAGCAGCAACAACAATCGAGAGCGTCATGGAGTCGTAAAACCGGCACGAAGCGAATACGTTTGCTTACAGTGGAATAGGTTCGAGCATGGTTCGAGGGCAATGCCCCGTGTGCAGGGGGCAACTCCTCGAAAACGATTAATGCAAAGTAGCCTGGGTAGGGGTGTCGGTTAGCATAACGGCAAAGGTGGAGGTCCAAGCCGCGTATCGTTGCTTGTGGTGTCGGCGTCGGCGTCGGTCCGCTAAGCCGGCTTAGCGTCGAACGTTGAAGCATCGTTGCTTCGGCCGTGGCCGCGAATGGCCCCCGCTGCAGATCCGCAATTTGTAACGGGTGTACCGACGGCCTCAGCATCGATAATTCCTCAAGCGTCGCGTTTCTTCAACCGCTGCGCTATCACGAGCAAGCGCGCGCTCGTATTTCGGTGCGCAATTTTGCCGCGTGTCCCCCGGAGGATCGAAAATTAGCGGGATCAAATTTACTCGGGTAGCGAAACGCGTCCCGCGACCAGTAAACCGATCGCGTAATCCGGCCCCGGCGCTTTGTTTATAAAACGATTAAGCCCGTTCCGTACCCGTGGATCGGTCGCGCGCGATAAAAACCGCTCGCTCGCGCGCGCGCGCGCGCGGTCACACCTGTTGGCATCCACTCGCCCTAGGTTTATTAAACCGAAACGGGCATCGATCTCCGGGACACCTGGCCACGCGAGCCCCGTCCACCGGAAGAAGCAAAAATCCGAGACTTTGATAAAACGTCCGGCCAACGACCGGGAACCGATCGTTTCCGCGTGACAGCCACTGCCCGAGCGGCTTTAATAACGTCCACTATCAATCTTCGCTCGCTAAATGCGCGAACGTCCTCGCTGGCGCGAACCGCGCGCGATCTTGCAGCTGGATTGCGCCAAAAGTGCATCCGGTCTGTCTTGAACCAGCGCGGCACTGCTCTGAATAATCCTTGACTGTCATAAAGAAATCTGAAGAAATTGTATGTTGATAGCCATCACAAGATGCTAAAAGTGTAACAATATAAACTTAATTATACATTTCATAACTTCTACAAGAAATTGACATTTCAACATTCTTTCTATTTCTTAAAATTCCGTTTCGGAACTAAACATTTTGAAAATTTCATGGATATGCATTCTAATAGCTAAATTATACTTTAGTTTTCTTCAGAATTTTCAATTACAAAGGAAAGTACGGAAAAACGTAAACTGGCTTATTGTTTGGATAAGGTATCGAATGGTCTATTGCAAATTCAATTTGGTTTCGGGGCACTTTTGACCTTCTCATCCGGCTGTATACTCTTTTCTACATTTATACTAAACATTGAAGATCTGTGACTTTCCGTTTACCGTTCAACTATATGGAACGACGTAAACGGAAAGCTAAAGAAAGTGAGCACGGAACCTAACCGAAAATCTGTGACTTTCCGAGGACATCGAAAGGGTAGTTGCTGTTTTGCAACGGCGTGGTCGAACGGAAATAGCGAGGCCGATACAGAGCGAAGCGAATCGGACTGTGGGGATGCACCGCATTGCGGTGATCCAGTTAGGGGCGAATTTTAATTGAAGCTACGTTACTTTTAATACCGGCCGTGATGCATAATTTATGACGGGTACGTCGCCGGCCGTCTCGTCTCGTCTGGTCTCTGTCCAGTCGACCAAGTGATCTTTTCTCTCGTCACGAGCCCGTCGCTGAACCCTCCTACGCGACGGAAGCCTTTTAGCCGGAGACATTTTGCAATTTAAACGCGCTTACCGTTAATCGTCCCTACAACTTCATTGGTGTTTCTGTAACGGTCACGCGATTTTCGAAAAAAAAAAAAATTCCCCGAGAGTCATTGCGTCGTTTATATTAAACAGCAATTACTCGCATTCATCGGCTCCAATTAGTCCCATTTACGGTCCTTAACAATTTTCGGCGCGCGGGTCGTCACAATTAAAAGTTCGCGGAGTCCGTTCCCCCATTCCCGCGCGCGCGTAATCACGGTCTCGCGCGTTTCATTATAAACCTGCAATTTCATCAAAATCGTTTCACTCCCCTCTTTCCTTGTCGCTTGATAACTGAACACCGACGCTCGTAAAAAAGCGACAGACCGTCGTTACAACTATAAAAACCGACCACCGCGTTAACGCGTACTCGTGGTACTATGTACCCGCGCGCACTCGTTGTCGCGATTTACCATCGGGATATCGGCCGTTCGACGCGACGCTGCCGGGGATCACGCAATCGTAAAAAGCGCAATGCGAACGGAACGATCGGCGCAAGAAACACATTTGTCAGAGCTTTCGTTATCGACTCGGATCCGTCCGTTTTATAGCCGGTTTTATTTACTCGCGCGAGATTTTCCGGCACACGGCTAAAATGATTCTCGAAGTGTCTTCCTTATACTGTCGTCTCCGTGCCGTGCGGAATGCGACGAATGTGTCACACTTGAAACAATCGGGAGCGAAAGACTTTGATCGTTTCGGAGTTGTTTGTATAATGATTCAGGACTTCCCTGGCTGCGTTCAACTGCGGTGCTTGGAAATTGTAGGTACATACAGTCGGAATAAAAAAATTTTGCCCAACTCTGCATTCAGTGAATCACAGTTATGCTTGGACACTTTTCATAATATTTTTAACATCGAAAAGAAACTGTGGGAAAATTGTTATTGGTCGGGATTTCAGAAAAAATACTATACGAAATATTCGGAATACGTATAATTTACGCAGATCTGCAAAATGTATTTTTACAATTTCCAATATAGGTCGACATAAAAAATTGTAAGCTTTTAGTATTTTCATTGTAAGCCCGACTAATTGAATTTTTTGAAATATTTCTTTTCCACATCGTGTGGTATACTAATTGTTCTCACTTCTAGAAGAAATCCGAGTCGAATGGTCCTATATTGAAAAAGTTATCGTCATTTTTAAAGTTTTCAAACATTATTATGTTTCAATTATTTGGCGAAATGCAAAGTTGTGAGAACGGTGAGTTCCTTGAGTTTTAGAGGAGAAAATCATTCTTCCCGTATTCGGTATTCAAAGCTGCTTCAATGTTGCTTCGGCGTGGACGTAATTTAACCAATCAGAGAAATGAGTTCGATAAGAAAATCGGATCTTGGGGCTTTTTTTTGGGAAGCTCGTCGTCACGATCACATTGAACAGCCGACTATAAAAACCGATAAAATAATGTAGAGAACCGAAATTTTCGGTGCACCGAAATATGCACCAAAAGTTCAGTTGGTGGGTATGTGCGCGCGTGGGATGTTCGCTGACGAGTGTCCACGGTGGAAAATAAATTCCGATGGCGACGCGACGGTGGGCGCGAATTAACATTCGCGTGATTGGGCTAACGAAGCCCTGCCGAAAACTGCGCCGTCGTATAGCCTTAGAACAGCGGCGCGGCGCTCGGACGAAAGCCCTCGAAAGCTGCACAGGTCGTTCCTCTTAATCACCGCGGTAAAAGTTGTTACGGAAAATTCGACGAGCAAAAGTTCGAAAACGCTGCTCGCCGGCCGGGACCGTAGTTACGCGAGTAATTTCTGCTTGGTATAATTGCGCGAGCGGTCGTCGTCGTCTCGAAACGGTTTCGCACGCGCCGAGACGCGACCCGTCGTCGAAGCCGATAGATACATCGCCGAGGCGACGCGATCAAGAAAAGACCAATAGCCGTGGCTGTGCAATTAAACATTTTGTTGGGGGGAGGGAGGTTGCAGCTTGACCCGGTTCCGTCTGCTATACTTTTCCCTCCCGCGACCTTTCGCAATTACACGGCCGCAATTTATCGTTGCAACATGATGAGCCGACCCGGGGAACGGATAACGTTATCTCCTCGCCGCTTTTCAAGGGACCCTCGGCCGCCCCGAGGATCCCTGAATGCGGATCTTTGCTCTTTTCAGAGCCCCTTCCGATTGTACAGGTGCCCACGGACTAATTGGGCTACCCCTGAGCCACAAAAGACGCCGCGCCAGTTTTTTGGAGCTCACGGTACCCTCGGATTTTTCGAGCTACCGAGAATGTAGCGTTTCCATTTTACTCCTGAAAGAACCAGAGCCCTGCCAACCAGAAAAGAGGCTCGTAGGAGCGAAGGGGTTGAACGAGGCTCGACGACCCTGCAATGTTCACTTTACCGAGTGAAATTGTGAACGCGAGGTATTAATTAACAGTAGGATATGTCGATCGTCCGTTTTCAGAACGAAATCAGCGTTTCATCAATTATTTCGAGTAGAAAGATTTTATGGATCTTCTTCGTTTACGTATTGGAGAGTCGTTTCCATACTTCTTCTGAAAGAACGAAAGCTCTGGCAAGGGAAACGGAGTTCCTAGCAACGAAAGGGTTCAACGAGCCTTTACCATCCCACAATTTTCATTTTACTGGTGGCTTGTCTTAAGTGACTCACCCTGTATTTTGAACAGTCACCTAGTTCGCAACTAGTCAATGAATGTTCCAGCGATTTCGTAGAAACGGCCCACTGTCGCGATGGAAAATTGGGCTTCCCGGGTCGTTAACTTTCAAGCAATCGTTCTTCCAAGCCATTCGCGTCCCGGATAGTACGTTTTTCGATCGGCTCCATGGACCGTCGAACACAGTACTGGCGAAATCCGCGCGATATTTAGCAAATGAAACGATCCCGGCCGCGGCCGTTTCATTTCGGATTATAGCGGGCGCGCGGCTGCGCCGCAGCGGCGCCGGCCCGGGCCAATCGCGTGGAAATCAAAACCCTGTTTGAAATATCGCGAGTGCCGGTTCGGGGCCGCGTTACCGATTGTTACGGGCCATGTTCGATCCCGTATTCGTATCGTAACACGGTGAACGGGACGCTTCAACCATGGGGCTCGCTCGCAAATTGATCGCGCCCGACTCGGAAAGTCGGCCGTCGAAGCGGCAATGATCACCGCGCGTCGGTTTGATTTTTGTGTGTCGGCCCGGTTCCGAGTAATTGGTCATCGGCGCTCTTCGAGCTAATAAATTCGCCGATCGTTCGATGCGATCGCGATGGAAATTTGTTAGACGACCGTTCCTGTCGAGCTCGACGTTCCGCTCCATTTTTAGCCCTCCCTTCGTCCCTGTCCTTTCTCCTTTTAATTTACGACGCGGTCGTTCGTCGTCTCGTTTGTCCGCGATTCTACCTAGTTGAGCCAGCTCTCGATAAATCGGTTCCCCGTGTAAATCTCCCTCGTTTGCCGCGGAATTGAAACGTTTGTCCCGCGCACGGGAGCCGAAGATGTCGTCTCGTACCAAGCGCGGAGCGCGGTGTGCCGGTTTCACCGGCGGAAAAGCTCCCGTGCCAAGTCTCCGGGCGAACGTGTTAATTTAATAAGCTAATTTGGCGTCTGGCCAACGTCCCGGGGATTCTGGTTTCTGCCCAGGCGAAATTGCACGCTTCCGCGGCGTCGAATAATTAATTAATTATCGGGATACGCCGACTCGCGCCGCGCCGCGTCGCGCCGAGCCGCGAGACCACGTGTAGAACGCGAACGGTCTGAGTGTTTCGGTTTTCAACGACGGAGTCGAATTACACGCTGTTCCTTCTATTTGCCACCTTAACGATCCAAGCCGTTCCGGATCGGATGCGGTCGCCAGCCAATCGGAACACTGGAAACAATTAGGACAACCGATCCGGAATTTACTCGCAGACGGACTGTTATGTCGCGATGTGTGAGTTTCGCGACTGTTCCGGATCTGGACCCGCCAAATTAATATTGGGCCAGTAGTTCAAGAAATTTGGATAATATGTAAGACGCAAAAGACAATAATTGATTCGCGTGACAATGAATTACGTTAAAAGAAGCGTTTCATCCCGGACCTGCTAGTGGACTCATCAGTAAGGCTGATCTAGCAGGTCCTGCCTTATACGCGCACAGATTTGAATAATCCTAATCCGGATTGAATCGATACAATAAAACTTCGATCTTGACTGATGTGATCCCGGTTTGACGCGTGTCCTGATTGCTGGACAATTAACTGTTGCACTAAAAGTCTTTAGAAGTACACTCAATGATTGACAAGTACAACGGCCGGTGCGTTGTACTTGTATATCCGCGGATTTAATGATGCTTGTCCGAAAGCTAAGGAGGAACTGTCGGAGTTCGACTTCTTGTCCGAACGCGATGAGGAAAAACATGTACTGATTGGTTCTGGCCGAAAGTTGTACGAACCAATCAGAAACCTCAAGAATGTTTAGACCTCCTTCTCGTAGCTCTGAAGGAGCCTTGGGAAGGAGGTGCAACAATGTATGGTAATCTGACTCTACCCTGGACGGACGCGGCTAGTCGTTCGAAGGGACCAATTTATGGTACATTGTCCTTTAAGAAAAAACCAAACATCTGGCAATGTTTTCGAATGGTCGTCGAATGACCCTACTTGACTTAATCGTCGAGGAAGATTCTTAGTCACGAACGCACCATAAATATGTCCGAAAGAATTTCACGTTTTCTGTTCCGACGGGACGGAACACGGACTGACGAGGGAACGTATTCAAGTTACTCTAATCAATTTTAATGAACTCTTTGTGGGTGGTACTTCTCAGATTAATATTCGACACGTGTTCTTGCGATCCGGCCGGCCGATCTAACAGTTCATTTGGTAAAAAATATCACTTGTCTCATATCGGCATTTAATGCGTACTTTTTAAATGTTCAACAATGTCTATCGATATTATTGAAATTGTATAATTAGAACAAGCTTTTAAGTATTAACATTATACGAATATGATTTTCGATCGAAGAACTTACTAATCTTCTTTTGTGCACCCTGCGGAAGCAATTTAATATTTCTAAAAAAAATTGTTTTAAAATGAAGATACTTTTACCTTTAAAATACATGTTCAATCACGTTTCGTGGAAGCGAACACTGTTCCGTGGAGCGACGCACGGGCTGCGCAAGTTACTCTGATTTGCAGAGTGCTCGATCAGTTACGGTAGTCGCCGTACGTGTTTGGAAACAGGTCGAAAAACTGATTAGGTTAGCGCAGTTTTGGCATGAATATGCGAGCTAACGAGGAGGTGGCTGTTCGGGAATCAAAGTTACCGAAGGTAAAGAGGGGTGTGGGTCGGGGGCAGGGATCGATTGTCTGAGAAGTGGACCGGATGGGCCCCACGTTCGGGCAACGAAGCTAAATGCATCTCATTTGGCCGATGCATTGCCGTTGCTGCTACTGTTGCTGGCAGACACCCGCGGGCGATAACTACTCGGGGAGCAACGAATTTGACGAACTTGCTGTATTCGATTAGCGCGGAGCACGGGCCCGGCCCTGTGTAACTTGTGCTCGGATACTCAAGCTGTTCCAGAAGTGGAAAGTTGCGGGACCTCCACTTAACGCATTACGCGGTTATGCTTGAGTGGCGAGCTTCAAAGTCTGCTGGAAAGCTGGGAGAACCGGCTGCGATGCGTTTCGCAACGAGCGAGCCTAACTCCTGAAGAAGCGCTACCTCCTTCTAGCAAGAACGCAGGGCCGGATTAAGCCAGCACGGGGCCTGTAACAAATGTTACCAGGAGGCCATTGGTTTTGCATGGTAATAAAGTGAAACATGTAAGAGATGGCCGGGATTAAAACGGCAAAAGCGATAAGAATTAATGAATTTATTTAAACGTCTTTCTCCGGCGTCGGACCTGACGAGACTGCGCGATCTTCGCTTCATTTCCGACGTTCGCTTGTCGTTGGCAACGAATCGCTTGCAAACAACATTAACAATATACCGGCGCAACATGAACAACAGCTTACGAACACGACTTTTACTTTAAGGTACTTTGTTTCGATTATTTTACGTCGCTTTTTCAACTGCTATGGTTATTAAACGACGGGACCTACAGTTTAAGGTGGGTTCCGAACCACCTTAGGACCACAGTTTTTTTTTTTTTTTTAAAAAAAGCACATTGAATACTTTAAGGTACAAGTACAACAGGAGGGGATGGATTAAGGAGACTTGATGTATAAATAGCAATTCTTGTAAATAGATTTCTCTCTCTCTCTCTCTCTATTTTAGAATAAGTGTAGTTATAAGCTAGTTTGTAAGGTAGAATTTAAGGATAGGTTAAGAGCGACGAGAAGAGATAAAGAAGAAGAAGAAGAAGAAGAAGAAGAAGAAGAAGATGGGTAAAGATTGTATTATACATACGATTATACATGCACTGATAAGACACTAACTTATCGGAATCTAAAAATATAGACTGTCGACGAAACCGCTCGAAGGCTGGTTTTTCGATCGGAATATTAATTTACACGATACCCTGCGTTAAACGACGACGACTGGCTCAAAAGCTGTCTTACGTAGTCCGTATTACACCCTCTCGCTGCGTGTACACACCGACGTTAAATTTATTTGACGCCGCTGCCGCGCTGGAATCTCATTTCAACCTGAATCTGTGCGTCCGGTAACTAAAGTGGAATCCGGACGTGCTATTATCCTTTATCTGGTATCGCGAGCACGGACAGTTAATCGTTAGCAGCTTGTACAGTGGTGTTGCTCCACGCCTCACCATTTCGCTACTCGTACCCAGACTTTGCTACTTCCGACGGAGCTGACTCGCTTCTTTCATCCAATTAACTCTGCTAATTTTTGCCTCGTTCAATTCTACATTGGTCGGGGAAGTGGACGCTTAATTCATCGTACGAGTACACAAAAGTGGCAGCCTGTTGGTCCATGAAATTTATGTAGATTAATTAGAACCGTGGGCGATTGATTAGAGAGAAGTGCCATCACGTTGCTTAACCCTCATCCATCCCTCATTTCACGAACTAAATCTGCTCACAGTGTCAAGTTGACACAGCGGTAAAAGATTGATGAAATAACAATGTCAATAGTTATTTTTATCTAGCTTGGACAATCCTAGTGTATAATACGGTCGGGTTGTTATATTTTTCGGCGATTCTTCGACAGTTGAATGTGTTCAATCGGAAGTTCAAACAGTATCAAACGCACAAATTTGTACAATACGGTTGGATTGTAACACCTTTTTCCATCTGGAAAATTGCCGAACCAACAAATCTCGATTGAGGAACCTCCATTGGCATGTCGCAGAGCTGTTAATAGTTAATTGTCACGGTGACGGAAAGAGCCGATTTCCGCAGGCGTCGGCGACGACAGTGCGAGGATTAATAAAAATACCGGGTCGGGGACAAATCCAGGGGACAAATGGACGAAGAAATGATAACGGAAGCGGTTGACAGCGGTACACGGTGTAAACAGAGAAAGACAGGCGGGCCGGGGCCGATTCGATCGAGTTACAGGCCGCCTTTACAGGACAGGGGATCGAGCCGAGAACACGGGGATTTTTCCACCGATAAAAAAGCTAGATAACGGGTACCCGCCAGGGAGATTAATTGTTTCGCGTCCGGTCGGTTTTAGCGCACACATATACACGTACATATATATACAGAGTGCAGACCCGGTCGGGTGTATCGATAATCGATTTAGTAGTTTTGACGCTGGGCATAGTCTGGCCCCGTCCATATTAATAGGGGTGTCGTGCATTAAGACTGCCAGGATAATCCTTAGGACCGTGATCTGCTGGCGGCGATATATGCAAATCTGGTTGAATAATTAACCGACGTTTTCCGGCTTGATAAGCGCACGGTCGAGTAATCTTCGTAATATTTCCTGCAGGAGGCAGAACCTCTAGGTTTGACGTTTGGAACAGCTTCGAACCACGTTCTCCTTAAGGTCGATTCATACAGGGTATCGTCGATCTGGCGATACGAGCCGCTGTGTGGACTTATATGGAAAAATGAGTCCAAAAGTTTTTGCTACTCGAATGGATTTACTTGGGGAGGGGGAGAGGGAAGTATTCTTTTAGTATTCATACCTTAAACCAAGGCGTCAAACGAAACAAATTTATTCCATATTTTCGACTTATTTTCCCATGTAGAATCATACCCTCTGTTCCGTCGTAAAACCCTCTGCGAAGGGACAAGTGCGCTACCGTGAAACTCACCTAAACCACCACTGGCGGTATAAAACAAAAATAGGAAATCTTTAGAATCTTTAGAAATATTTAGAATATTTGACAAACCGAAGGGCACGTATCACACATGCTGAACCTTTTTAACCGCTAGCGTACCGAGAGTTTTATAGTTGTAGCCGTCTGTAACCGAATGTATCTATTGCATACACTTACTCTTCTTAATTTTTTAGTATATACTTCCACTATCTTTTAAAATACACCCTCCAACCAATCATATACGATTTTCCAAGACGCATGCATGCCTTCGAGTTTTTTTAATTTCTGTGGAACAACAACTTCAAACACAGCGGAGTCTGTCTTGAAGACAGCAAGCCAAGTCTTGTATCTTGTTTAATAAAGAAAAGTGTTCTCCGAAGTATGACTGTACATTCGTTCGTCGTTAATTCAGCCGTGATCCGGCGTTCCAATTCCTGGTTCGACGCGACCTCACACCCGCTACGGATATACCATCAACAGGGACAATCTGTAGAATATATTTCTTAACCAACTCGTTCCGCGCTCGAGCGGATGATATAAATTATTATAAATCGACTTTTACCGGTCGTCGTTTCCGTCAACGTTGACGCTGCTTCGCGAGAGTTAGATAGCCGGTTCTTTAATTCGCTTAGCAGTCATTACCGGCGAGAGAAGTCTCGGCCAGAAACTTCTCCATTTCATTACTCCGGCCTGCTTCTTTCTACCTCGGTCCCACGGCTGGCCACTTCGCTCTCTCTCTCACTCCTAGCCCCATCAACTTTATTACTTTGTCCTCTTTCGGTGTTGCACACCCTTCGTGCAAGCGGGACCCGCCCCTCAACTTTCGGCTTAAATCTTTTTCTCGGACGCGAGGAGAGTTCCTCGAGGAGCTACACGGGAAAACTCGTCGGACGAATTTACCGCCGGGACCATAAACCGGCTCTGTAACCGGCCGGCGATGCTTAATTAACGACGCCGGATCAAACGCCCCCGAATTATGTCTCCGCCCTCATTTCTCTCCCTTCTACGCTGGGAATTATTGCGAACTCTAGCTCTCCGTTGGACTTCTGGGTAGAGTTTCACTCTTATGTCACTATAGAATACCTTTTATGCCGTTCAGTAACGTTGCATTCGCTGGAATTCATAGCTTCAGCGTAGATTCTGAAGTAATTCCTTCGTTTAGATCTGCTCTGTATCTTCGAAAGTTGGCTCCGGGAAGATCCTCCCACCGTACCAAAGAATCGCCAGTGTAATTCTCTCTGCGTAGTGAGCAGCAAAAGTATTCATCGTATAAGATAGTCTAGACCAGGCCTTCGTCCACAATTTTCGATACATTATTGTTAGTTGTCGGATATTTTTCTAGTATTCGACAGTCTTCGCTGAACTGCGCCAGAAAAAACATTCTTCGTATAACGATCGACTATCTTCGTATTTTGCTATGAGCTCGGACCCTGAAAAACGCAAAATTGAAGATAAACATCGTATGTTTATCGATAGTTCGTCATATGAATATGTTTTTAGTTGTATGAATGAAAGTGCTGTTTGATATGCAGTATAAAAAGATCTGTGTGGAAGAAATATTAGCATTAAAAATATTGAATAACATTAAACATTAAAATACTAATATTAAGAGAGCCATTATGAAAGTGAACATTCTTTAAAATTTAATAGTTTGCAATAACAGTTACGCAAGATTATGGTGGATCAACTACAAGCGACTTTAAATTTAAAGCCACAAAATCGAAAATATGCTGACACTTTCCAGTCGTACCTGGATCTTAAAGCAATAAATTCGTTGGAGAGGCTCTAGGAGACCGTAGCATAAACACAAATTGGAGCTGGCGACGTCAACAAAATATTTAATATTGAGTTCGTTGCGTCGCGTCGTGCCCGTAGTATTAGGTTTTCACTTTTGGCCCACTACAGTCTGCGTGTTGTTCGTCACTGGTCTAGACCTTTTTTTTTGTTTAAGGGCGGTGGGAAAATCCTTTTACAGACACCCTCTCCTCCGATGGTGGTTGGAGAGGGTAGTGTCAGACTCGGCTCTCCCCTCAAGATGGAATTGGGGAGATTATCATAGTCATAAATGCTGTCTATCGCCATACCGACTAAACCCCCACCGCCCAGGTCCTTCACGAACCTTTCTCACCTCCTTAATTGACATGCTACCCCCACTATCGAACCGCTACTCGCATTAATTGATAGTGGGGGTCTTACATGTTCCTTGCCACTCCTGTTCTTGGCTTTTATCACTGGTCTAGACCTATCAAGGACTAAGATTGCCCCATGGGGCACTGTTGCGGCTCCGTTCAAAATCGTGAGCAACGAAATCACGCCCCTCGCAATGCTACGAATGTATCAAGATGGATAATCGCATCTGTCTCCAGCGTTATCAACCCTTTGGACTTGGACCCCGGGGCAACATCGACCGCATTCAGGAGCCACAATCCCGTTCCACCGTCTCAAATAATCGCCACCCCGGTTAAGCGCTCGGAGACTATTCTCCGGGGAGGGGAGGGGGCAGAATATTTGCTATTGCTCGTATCAGCGAGGAATTTGGCTTCGCCGTGCACGAAACGAAACGATCGCGCGTAAACTGGTCGCGTTGCTCTTGGAGCCCGAGCGAGGAGCGGAATCGAGGAACTATGAAGCAACGAAGTGCAGGGCATTTCGTTCGAGCGTACCGGCTCGCAGGTGGCCGACTCATGGAATCGCCGAAAGAAGCGGAGAGCAGAGCGAAGTAGAGACGGAGCGGAGCAGAGTCGGGCACAATTTCCCGTACGCAAAATTAAGGATTAAAGTTACGACTGTTGGTCGACGCGCGAACGACCGCGTGCGTCCGTCTGGCCGTAGGTAAGCGGGGCCCGGTGTGCATCGGTGCGCAAATGACGCCGGCTATAAAATATTCAAAGGCTGCCGCGATAATGGCGGTGCGTCCAAGCATATTAAACATTCAGTCACGTAACCGGTCCAGCAACGTCAGCGCCGCGGCGGAGCAACGCCGAGCCGAGCAGCGCAGAGCGGAGCGGAGCGAGGAGCGCGGAGCAAAGAGCGGAGCCGACTGAGACAGGGCAAGTGCACGTGGTAATTCAACTTCCGAAGTAAAGTTTTGGGGCTACGAGATACATCCCGCGGTATAAACTTCGTGAAATTACACTATATCAAACCCCCGCTCTATCTCTCTCGCTCGCTCGCTCGCTCGCTCGCTCGCTATACATATTTATTATTTAAGTTGCGAGCACTTGTTTCGGGGGACACGTAAACGAACGGGCTTCCCCCGCACGGACGCTTTGTCCCGTCTTCTGTTTAACTAGGAATCAACGTGGCGACATGTGGATATCCACCGGGAAACTTGCCGCTCAACACCTAACCCTCAAACCAGCCTGCGAATTCAAGCGTTCGTTGCGCGAGAAATTCATTTCGCTGAGGGTTATCGCACGATTAACTGCGGAACGTCTGAGGATCGGCGAATCCACCGTTCGGAAAACTTTCAACGAGATTAGAGTTGCTGATACGGACAGATTATCGCTCCTGCAGTCGTGGATTTTACTGGCAATCATCCGATACGCTACAATTTATCTGGAACTTGTGCTTATTTTATTATCAACCTTTAGCAGTCGAGGAGTGATTCAGAGTCACCACTAAAAATCGCTGCACCATTATTTATAATATTGTTTGCATTATTAAATATGTTGGAAACTAATCAAGTACCACAAGTTCAAGTATTGTGTGAGGTATCATATCAATTTTATATGCATAAAATGAACAAAATTATATACAATGGAATTGTTCTAGGTCGGAAGAAATGTTTCATTTTCGAGACTAGAGAAAGGGTATAGCCGGATAAGCATAGGCCGTTACTGATCAAACCGAGCGTTCGCCGGCATACTTTATTTTTTTTGACACTGTTCCACCAAACGGGCACTTCTGAGATTTTTATACAAAATAGCTTAGCATCGTAGCAATATATTGGAATTTTTTGGTAGGTGTAAACCTAGGGGCAGATAGTTAAAAAAATTACCAAAAAATTAATTAATTATTTTCAACTATAAATAATTAGCAAAAAATTCTGAAAATAATCTAAAATATAGAGTGTATCTATATCTTTTGTTTGTCGTTTATCCCATGTCGATATATTTTCTCGTTTTAAAGCAAATTGCATTTAAGTGCGGTGGAATTTACCCCAATATCACCCCTATCGGTGGGGGTAGACATTTGAAATTTGACACAATGTTTTTTTAGACATAAAACGATGTTTTAAGACAGGAATCAGGAAAATCGGAGCGGGGGCCGCTGGCCCATGCTTATCCGTCTATACCCTTTGAAAGTTTTTAGCATTCACAGGAAGTAGATTCAGACAGTGATGCTCAGACGCGTCAGCTGAATTTTCTCGCGAGCCGGAAGATCAACCGTGTAAAATGTTATTCGTTTCTCCTCACACAGTTTTCTACATAGAATCACCTCGTGTCACCTCATCACCACATTCTGTTTAAATCGACGTTAATCTGGCATCGGCTGTGCCACAGATCTCAAAGGCGAGTCTGTGTGACAAGGGCCGCTTGGAAATTCGGTTTGATACAATAACCACGCCGACCGAGACAAGGCCTCGTCGTCTGGCGAACATTGGATTAGTATCGCGGCGTCGTTTAAACGAAGACAGATCCAATTATGTCGGGGAGACTGTGACGCGCGTGCGCATGGCGTCATTGTTGATGCATGAGCCGGGTAAATTTAAACGGTCCGGTCAAAAAGGGATTAAATATTCCATTACGGGCGGGTGCGTCGGGGTTTCCCGGGGCGGCCGATGGCGTCCACGAAATTATAGGTCGCGGCGGCGTCGGGCCATTTATTTAACGGCTGTCGTTAATTCCGAAATCCAAGGCGGGGGTGGGTGGACGGAAACGAGCTACCGAGAGAGAGAAAGAGAGAGGGTAGCGAGAAAGAGGAAAAAAGAGGAACCGTGCCCCTTAATAAGTAGCGTGTAAGTGGCCCGCGGCAGTATCCTTAACGAGCCAGATATTCCGAAGTAATTAGAGACAAGGCCGTCCATCCCCCACCGCCCCTCTTCCCTAACCTCGAGTTGCGCGTCCTCCCAGCCGGCAGTAACCATGAGCATTACCATTAGAATCTGTTACGTTCAACGGAGATGCCATTGGCTTCCGGCCGAGACCGGCTTATGACGCCTTTTTTTTCATTCTCATCGAAATCCCGCGGATATCCCGCCGATCTACAACCATCCGCGATCCCGGACACCCGCGCGGAGATCGTTATCGTTAGATCGCCCCGTGACCGAGCCGCGATCACGAGTTACAGCCGACGAGCTTTTTAACGCCTTCCCGATACCGTGACGCGCCCCGTTAATCCGCAATGGCCGCCCCGTGGGATTTACCGCGTGCCTCGGATTAGCGGCAAAGAGCGCGCACCGAACCGGGGAATCAATCGACCGCGAGAGCTACTTCTCTCTCTCTCTCTCTCTCTCTCTCTCTCTCTCTCTCTCTCTCGCTCGCTCGCTCGCTCGCTCGCGCTCTCGACCCAGCAGACTTTTACGTTTAACATCTCCGGGCCGGTCTCTTCATTATCCCTCGAGATGCTCTGTGAAAGAGCGCTCTCATCCCCGAGTTAAACGTCCATTGTTCAACTCTCGGACAGCGCATCTTCATGACGAGTATACAAAATCAATCTAACAACAGAAAAATAATCAATTATATCGATCGCAAATATTTAATAATTTTGAAATATTTGCGATCGATATAATTGATTATTTATCACGGATGGCGAAATATCTACACACAACGAGAGTTTTTTTTGCGTTAGTGTCAAGATCGTTTGGATTTGAAACCATGAGAGTTCTCAAGGAATGGTCTAACACACGAGGCTCTATTGCTAAGATAAAAAACCGAAAATTATTTCTTTTAAAATGTAACAAATTGATCGAAATTGTTGCGCCGAAAACATTAATTTAAAAATTATAACAACAGAAACATTCGAAATCAACCAGCGAAGTTTCACTTGCTTAGGTCAAAACACTCCCTACAAGGGTAGTTTTATAAAGAAATGTTTTTTGTGCGTATGCTATCCTAATAAGCGGCACATAATACACGACACGCAGGCTAGTCGCTTATACAGGACTGACGACGGTCCTGGTTTTATGCCTCCGCCTGGGCCTTTCTTCTTTGGTACAAACCGTTCCTCAACCCTTGTGTAGCCAACCAAAGTGTACAAATTATTTAACATCTTTTGTCTTTAACATATTTGCACAAATGTAAGGAGGAGACTCAAAACGGCGTAATACTTCTTTATCCGTTCCTTGCTCGATAGGAACTGTCTCTAATGTTTATTTTTTAACAAAATCAAAACTTTACGTACATTTGTTAACAAAACACGGAATGTACAAATTGATAAAAACATATATACAATGCATAAATCAATAAAAACATATATAATGGTTAAACATATGACATGGCATGTATACGGTGGTATAAACGTTCTTACACAAATTCGCATTTTAAGACTATAAATTAATATATAAGCAGGCAAAGAATGGACATTCAGAGAGATTTTGTAATATTTTTAGAAGAACATTAAGAAATTATAGAAAGAAATGTAGTACATGGATACCCAGGTATCCGATTGGCTACGCAAGGGTTAAACCCACATCCTTATACCCCTAAGATTCTGTGGTATCGTTGAATTCCAACAAACACAGTTTCTCATTCCAGCTAATAAGTAATACGAGAATTCGATTTTGCACTCCTAACAACCCCTAAAACCCTTCTCTTTTTAATTAGTCTAGTACCTTGCGCAATTCTAGCCCGCTATGCGTCGCTACGTTGTTTCGTCCGACGCGTTGACTATGTCGATCGGATATGTACCATTAAAAAGAAAATAGACAAATCCTAGTCCAATGTATGTAAAGTATGTATGTACACGCGTAAAATTTTCGACGGCCCACTTCGAAGCAGGAAATCAAGTTGCACCGAAGAATAATAACTCAAGAACGAAACAAGGAATAAATGAAATCGCGAAGTCCGATGGATAATTGAATCGATAGCGATTCTGCCCTACAATGCGCGATGTAATCACGACAAAGAGTAAATGTTATAATAGCGAAGATGCAGAAGTGTTGGAACGTTCGCGGAATACCGGGCGCATCGAACAGAGAACAGACGGCGGAGGTATCTCTATTGTCTCAGAAAACACATGGCCGACATTACGAAATATATGATTCTCCACGGTAGACTCTATAAAAAGAGGAGGGGCGCTGTAGTACACGCAGTTCGAAGTTGTTTTCGCGTCGTTTCCCGCGGGATATCGGGTAACGGTGAAAAGAGCGTGCATGTAACATCAACGTCGATATCGTTCGCGTCCCGTTTGTTGCTATTCGTTCTTGTGTAACGGCGCGGGCTCGTGATACGCCGAGAATACGGGACCCATCGAATGGAAACTATTTAAGCTGCTTCTGTAAATGGGAGGAACGAGCACGGGAATTTTTTCCCTCCTATGGAGACACTGCCGAGCACAGCCTCTCGCGCTTTAAACGACCTCTTAACCTGTTAATCGAGCAACTTACTCCGGCGAACCGTTTCTGAACGAGAACAACCGGCCGATTTATGCGACGATAAGTGCAATTAAAATATCATTCGTTCTCCTTGCGAGCATCGCAGACGAGATCCGCTCCGGGATCTGTTGGCAAGTGGAAAAACGAGCCTGGGTATATTTTTTTTATATTTACCTAGATCTTTACGCGCAGCTGCACTGCGTCGAAGAATGCTTCTGTGATTTATTGTCTCCGAGTATGTTCCGCCACCTATGAAATGAAATAAGGCTGAAAGATCCCTGACGATTGATTAGCTTGTTGTTCCTTTTTCAAGAAAACGATAAGTGAACTTTCATTTTTTTCTGATGTTCTAATATCTCTTTCCCCACATTGTTATTTTTTTCTCCTTTTTTGAAGTCATATGTTGCTTTCAAGTATTTTCAATAACAACATATGTTATCCACGTGTCACTGAAATAAATTTCATTCTTACAGGCTTTAGAAGGATTCCCCTCGAAATTTTCTTTTTGGTACTTACAGCCTTGGTGAATTCCAGTTTTCGATCATGGGACTGAGTGGAGTATTGTGAAAATCTAGTAACATATAAGCCAAAACGATTTGCGCCTGTCAGAGCAGTGAAAGGTTGTTAAATGAAATATTAAACGTATTTTTGACTGCTGCGATATGAAGTGAATTTAGAATTTAGAATATTTGAGGTTTATTCGAAGGTACAATGTGGAGGAGGATTTCATCGCTAGTCGATCTATGTATTGCTCTTCGAAGCCAATCGTCGAAGCGTGTTCGAGAGGGAACGCGATAAATCTGTGCTGGCTGATCGTTGATAGCATCCGAGATGAGCGCTGTAAATTCATTAGACGGCCATATCTAACGCGCACAGTCAGTCAGTCGGCGCAGTTTCCTGATTAGATATCGCGATTCGAGCTCCACGGCTGATCTTCGAAATACAAATCAGGGAGCGGCAGGGCGCTGAATGCCGAGGCGTGAACACGAAGCATTGCTAAATGGTTAATAATCCGGCGAAGATTCGATAGCGAACTGGAGCTACGAAGAAGATTCACGATACGATGATAGGATCACTGAAACCGCGTGCATAATCTATCAAGCGGGAAGACGAGTGTTCCGTTTGGGATCGCTAAAATGTTTGATCGCGGTGTTTCAAGTGGAAAGGAAAATACGATGGAGTCTACTTGCCTAACAATTTGATAATAGCTCGGGTCTGTATTTAGTTCGAGCAAATGGTACAGTTTCGTCTTTTACTTCTTTGATTGATGAAACTGAATGTTAGAAGAATATAGCCGCTATTCTCAAATAGTTGAGACTACTATACATTTCTATTAAACTCCCTTTTCTTGCTAGCGATGCGCGCGAATTTTAGTTTGCAGAAACTCTACAGTTTCTTCATGTATATTATAGTATAATCTAGCACATTAAAGTATTCTGGTATATTTTAGTACATTCTGGAATATTCTAGTATGTTCTAGAATATTCTAGTACATTCTGGTATATTCTAGTACATTCTGGTATATTCTGGTATAATCTTTTATTGCTAGCGACGCGTGCGATTTTTATATTGCAGAAAGATCTACAGTTTCGCCGAATCGGTGCTCCGTTGTAAACACGCCGGCTGTGCATGGGTGGCGCGTAGGTTTTACACGGTTTCGGGGAGACGCGGATTGCTGCGGGACACCGCCGCTTAATTACTATGCTACGCGTAATGGACGGACATTTGCCTATGCGAGTTACTTCGGTGCACGATAACGGTCATTACTGTAAATTGCGGGCTTAATAGTTTTAAAATATCCGCGGCGCGAGCGGGCCATCGATCAACCGCCAGATGCGACGGGAATATCATCCCCGGTAGCTGACATCCAACGAGTACGTGCTCGAATGATGTTCCTCGAGACCTGTCTTCGATGATGTTCGAGCGGAGTTTCAAGCTAATCTATCGTGGCTCTCTCAATTCGTCTTTTTCCTCGGGTCACATGCGCGCAAGCAGAACCGTTTACAATTTCAGGCGACCAATTTTATCAATTCTGGATGCCGCCAAACCAATTTTCAATTTTATTCAGAAATCATGGTACAAATGAATATACCTCGAACGCTTTTTTTTTTTGTTGTTGCAAAATGTAATTTTCTCCATATCGAAAAACGAACGACTGAAAAATTCAATTTCCACTGTGATACAATCGGGAAATTTGTAATTCGTCGAATATGTTGATTACAATGGTGCTTACGTAAAAAATGTTTGTCGAAAGGTACTGTTACAGTTTTGCAACCATGGTTTCATATTCAAGAAGGATATAAGAATACTAATAATAAGTAACATACACTCTAGTATAAGCTACTATCTTCCCAGGAGTTCGTCCATTGCAAACAACAAAGACACAAAGACCACAAGTTCGGTAGACTATCAAGGTGCTCGACGACAGTGGTGATCAATTCCTGAGGATTCTTTAATCGCGTAAAAACTCTCTCGCCGTACCGCTAACGTTTGACGTTGTCTTTCGCGATTAGCGATCGATCTCTGCGCAAAGTACGACGTTCGAGTGCAAGTATAACCCTCCAGATTTGGTCGTCGACGGTTCGCAGAATACTGAGAGGATGGTAGCATCGCGGAGAGTGCTGGGAGGCACCCGTCTTCTCGAGGGTCGTCTCCTGTGCTCGGGGGTAGCAATCTTGCTGGTTCTTGGCGCAGTCGATTGTCCCGGGTTTCACGTGGCAGCCTCGCACACGACTGGCAGAACCGGTGGACGATTTTGTCGGGTACTGGCGGGTACGCAGGCCATCAATCGGGCCGGGTATCGAGCGAGGGTTCACGAAATAAACCGAGCAATTTATCGGCGACTTTCGCGATACCCCCGTTCCGCCATCGATCTTGCGTTTCACCAGTGTCAAGGTAAACCACGCTTTCGCGTTGTTACGCTCTGATAACACTAATCTGTAGTTACTGGCCGGTCGATATACCTCGGCTTGCGGCACCCCCGCTGCACTCCCCTAACTCCCGACGCTGGCAGCGTGTGCGTGCACGCGGTTAGGTGTACGCGGGACTCGCAACATTATCGGTAAATCCGTGACAGAGTCGCGCAGTCCCGGATTCGATGGGGTCGGGGGAAAACATCGGCTCTGCGCAGAGGGTGGCTGAACGAGGCTGGATGGTGCACCGGTGCATCGGGGCATCGAGGGTGCAACGGGGAACCGCGGGGCACGCCGGGACGAGAATTGACCACCGTTCTAACTGCTACAAAATAGGCGTGCGGTCGCGTATGAAATCCGGATACGGCTATTCTGCTTTCGAGTTTAATGCCCCGAACCACCTCCTCCCCGTGTGCCCGTTCTCCGCGATCTACGCCCGCGAGCCTATTCGATATTGATTTACGAGGAGCGAATCAATGCCGTTTTCACCGTGATTCATTGCCCACGATTTCCGAGCGACTCGATCGGTAAACTGGTTTATTCCTTAAACGATTCAACCCCATGTCCTGCGATTTATTTTGTTGCTGGGCTGATTGAAACTTTTTCTCTTTCCTTTTACCAATTGCCTGCACGAACAAAAGTCACCCCTCACAACCGAGCAAGACTCTACTCCGATTTAATCCTGTACACACGTGCAATTTTATTAATCTCTTGCGAACTGATGATCGTTCGTTCAATGTGCCTGATCTTTAAATTGTTTAGATGAGGGAATCACGTGTTTAAACTGCTGAAATGAAGTAAAATTATATTTTAGTAATCCGAGGAACCAAATTTTAATGGCACCGCATATGTTAATGCATCCGCCATAAGCTTGACCGCGTAAAGCAAAAAGATAGGTAGAAACAGGACCACGAAAGCACACATAAATCCGAATCAAAAAGCTTCTACCAGAAAACACAGATTCGTAAGCTTCGGATGCAGAGCTTTTCTTCTTTGCCAGCTGAAAACATACTTCCCTGCGGTAGTTACCGGCAAGGTGTTAATGCATCCTCGGCTGCGGACGTAGTGCTACATACTTTATGATTCGAGCCAAAGGTTGCTGACGTAGCGCCGAGTCTTTTATGGGGCTTTGTCGCTATATTTTTTAGAGCGGAACGTACGGAGCTGTAAAAATCCTGGAAGAGCTCTCTCGATCTTCCTTTCTGAAGATTTATCTATGATCGACTTTGCTCTCGATCTGGAGACGATCTTCCATATCATCTTCTATATCTGCACGTTTTCTTTCAATTGCTGGTATTTGCAAAAGTTAAATATTGAATTTAGCATGAATGGGATATACGTAATCAAGTACACTTGAAGCGAGTATATGTAATTTTGTGTATTCAATCAACTTCACTCTATGTCCAACTCACAAGTGTGTTGCATTGTAATGTAAAAGTCATTAAAGATTATAATAAATTCTATTTAATTAACACTAAATTACATTGTGTCTATGTATACAGTTGTACTATTCCACTATTAATTTCTTATATAATAACTACATTCATATCCATTTTCTATATTAGTCATCTTCATATTCGTCTATATTTATATTGACATGTCTCGTATACCTGTCTGTTTATGTCTTTTTATATGGCCATTTTCTATATCAGTCATCATTATATTACCACGCTTATATTAGCTTGCTCTGCTGTGTCAAATATTGTAATTTTAAACCACTTTCCGATGAGCTAGAGACTTGAAACTTTAAACATAGCTTAGAACTAAACGACAATGCAATATTAAAATTTAAAAAAAAAGTAAACTGTGCGTTTAGAAGATAAAAAAACACAGCAGAGTATCTCAGCGGGAATCGAACCCGGACTTCACAATTACGCTCGGTAGTAAAGACTAAAAAGTAGAAAATAAAAAGAATTTTAAAAACCCCGCTTATATTAAAATGTACTAAAAAGAAGAAAATAATTTTTTTAGATATTAGCGATTATAAATAATAAAAAAATATTCTCTCCTTTCTAATACATTTGAATATAAGCGTGGTTATTAAAAAGTTTTTTTTATATATTTTTTGTTTGCCTATATTCATACGTCGTCACTCGTTATCTATGTACATCTGTCCGTGTATGACTTCTGTATCTGACTATGTATGTCTCCTTCGTCTTCTTATATGTCAATCTTCCACATGCACGCTAATTCCAGTACAAGCTGCACCTGTTCAGGTGTCTCAAGTATGTCATACACGTGGTTCTCGCGATCAGCCCTCGTCTTCCGAGGGTTTCATTAATTTTCCCGATCTCGGATAATACAGCGATCGGTCACGCGACACGAAATGGACATCCGGCGTTCCTGCCTCGATCCCGGTGCATAGTCGCACGAATCTCCGGCTTGTTCGTACAAGTTTGCGACACGGTCTTACACGAAGGCACACACCGTTGCACACCCTATCCACCATTTGCATCCTAAACAGGCCGGAGAAGAATTTATGCTCGCGCTCGGGAATCTCGGTGCGTGCATTCTTCCTTAATATATGCGCGAATAGATCCCGCGAATACCTCAGTGACCGTAGCGTAATCACGATTGCACGCCAGACTGCGGATTCTATGAAAATCTTTATGAGAGAAACTGGTCCTGAAGATGAATCCTACGAAATCTTGCAGAAGCGAAATAATATTCGTGAATCTGCGAATGGTGCAGCTTGTTTTCACAATTTGCATAAACATCCGAAGTCTACATGCGGGGATCAATTAATGAAGGTTTCTACGAGTCGTTCATTCAATACCTTGCATTATGATTCATTTCTCACGTGAAATTCGAATTGAAATTAATTGTTTTTTCTTCAGTCGTCGCATTGGGTGTTCCAATATCCAGTTATTTCAACCTGTTCACCCTGCTGTCTGAGATTTATTTGAATCGTTTCGTTGTCGCAGCGAAGGCTCCCTCCCTGTAATATAAAGTGGCAGGTGCGTCTCGTATCGCAACAAGGCTGCATGAAGTGCTAGCCTATCCACTTCAACTTTCCTTCCCCCGTCAAAAATGTTCTCCTCTTCCACGAGACTCTTATTACCGTGAAATTACACAAAGGGCGACGGCGACAGGGTACACGCAGGGTAGAAAAAAAAAACGTGAGGAGAACACGAAGAAAAAGATGAAGGGGAGGAAGAGGAGAACAGGACCGTAGACGATGAACCCGCGAAACCTTTTGCGGAATGGAGTCACGGGGCAGATCGGGCTGGTTTCAGCGAGTCTGACATGTTCCCGTCATAAATCTGCGGCAGTGAGTAGCTCGGCTGGCGAGGGGGCAGAAGTTTATAACGTGACGGAGACCAGGGGAGTCGCGGAGACAGCTCGCGAACGTACGAGCGAGAGGAGCGAGCAGAAGCGAGCCAGAGAGGGGCAGAGGGAGAGAGAGAGAGAGAGTAGGTGAGAGAGGTAGAGACAGGGAGAGAGTGCGCGGGTAGCACAAAAGTTATTAAATTTGATTAGACTCCGCCGCATAGCTGTGCAGGAACGAGGATAGGCTAGGTAGCGAGAGTACAGGAAGGGAATGGGGCTGCGAAAGGGGGTAGATTTCACCTGGGGTTGGTGGTCGCGACCGAGACACGAGAGTGTGAGTTTCGAACTAGTATGAGTGCCTCGGGTATCTACGGCTTATAACGCTCCTTTTCTCTCTCCTACCCTCCCTCCTCCGCGCCTCTTTCTCTCTCTCTCTCTCTTTCTCTCTTTTACCATCCTGCGCTCTTCAACCCCTACACCGGTCCTCTCGCGATTTCCCGCAACGCCCTGGCTTTTCTCGCTCGCCGGACCTGTATCATATTAAACATAATTCTTAACCTTTTACACTCTTCCGTTTCTGTCTCGACGACACTAATCCACTGCTTAATTGCAGAGAAAAGTTGTCGAATTTAGGACACGTTCGTTTATGCAAATCAATCGCGATACATGAGAGACTTGTTCCTACATGGCGACTTGGCTAGTTGATCGAGTAGCAGCAAGTATTAAATGGTTAAATATTTGATTACGTAATACAGAGTTATTTGTTACATTCTTCTATTAACAACTCCATTATGTTCAATAAGTGATTGACAATCACATTACGATGCAGCAAACCAACAAAGGGAATTGAACAATCCGCAAACATTTCCAATTTTCTCTCCTCGAACCAAAACGTCGATTCCCAAATTTCCGGCAGATTTGCGTGATTTTCGTGGGACAAGGTCGCCATTTATAGGGTTTTCAGAAATGATCGTACACATGAAAGCAAGTCATTCGCAGCGATTGATTCGAAGTGTGAAAGGGCTATGGGTGAAATGCTTTTTCGAGCGGTACACAAAATGTTTCGATTACATCCTGCGTTTGACATCGAATACGCGCTTCGCTTGTTTGATGCAACCTGTATTTTTTAAATCGTGCCTTATCTGTGCAAAAAATAGTTGAATTCTGTTCAACGATGCAAACTTTTATTTTGGAAGAGAATGCGCTTTGCTAAATGATGCAGATTTTTGCATTCCGGTACACAGTCTATTCAAAAAGTTCCAAAGTCGGCGTAATAATAAAATTGAACTTTGTTGATTAATCGCATTGATCGGGGAATTTTTCTTTTGTTACCTGTTTTAATTGCTCAGTCACTGTCCGTCTTATAACACTCACCTCTTCACCATTCTGTTCCTTCATTGGTAAATCCCAAATACAGGCAGCCCCAAATCTGGTAAATGAAATATGGTGTCGAGATCATCATTCTGAACACCATATCTATATCTATATATAAAATAGAAAAGTATGTGAGTCTGTATGTATGATCCCATCGATCTGATTCGATGAGTCTGTTGCACGTGTCGTCCATCTGTTGGGGTTGAAGTTGTCGGAGTGCGGTGGATGTAAATAATCGGCCGGTTCGGAGCTGATCCGTGCGTATTTTTTTTGTTTGTTATAACAACCTTTTCAGGTATACCGCCAGTGGTCGGGCGCAATCCGCCCGGAGGGCCTACGGCACGCCCTCCGCAGCTAGTAACATATAAAATCACGCCATTTTTTACAGCGAAACACTGAAGAGAAATACTGACATGGATATAGCGAGACAAAAAAATTGCAGGGGACCAAATAATTAAAATCACATAATATTCTGTAAATTTATGGGTGGGACCAGAAATGAACAATTAATACAGGACTTTTCTGAACATGGCCTTCATACGACAATGATGCGAATGCATTAAGAAACGATAGAAAGTGTGAGTTTGGTCGGAAGGCGGAAAAGACAGGGACCAAAAATTGCGTCGCTTCGAGAGTAACGGCGAGAAAGCGTTCTTTCGCATTGTTCCATGGGGTAAGCGTCGGGACGCGGCGCCTTGCCGGTTACCTGGAATTAAAATGAGGTTGCCCGCACCGCAACTACCGCAGTTACCCGCAGTGTCTCCTCGGGAATTCCGAGGTTACGCTCTTACGAGCTCCCAGCAGGCGTGTGATCGCCGACTTGTGGACACTGAGAACACTTTGGCAAGTTTGTAGCGGCGGCCTTAACGAAGCGAAACCTACTGCAGCACCGAGACCTCCGGTCCACCATAGCTTTCGAGTTAAGACTGCCCCTTTATAGTGACCCGTTTCGCGTGTGTGAACTCGCAACGGCTCGTTTGTCTCCCTCCCTCCCCCATTCTCTTTCTCTCTCTCTCTCATTTGTGCTCCGGCCCGGCCCGAACCCGCGCCGAGCAATCTCTCCCGATAAATTCTCTGTAACTGGAACCGGTGATCGCTGTCCCGCGTGAAAATTAATCGAACGTAAATCCATTTGGGCGCAAAACAATGTATACGCGGTACAGTAACCCCGGCTCAACGTATCCTATCAAAATCGTCGGTGTAATTGACGGAGGAATTATTCACGTTGCAGCCCGGACAAAAGCAGAATTGCGCCGCTATGTTTGTCGAAGATGCGAACGAGTCGACCGCGTCTTCAGGAAATTTTATCAAAAAAAAGAAAAGGAAAGAAATACGGAGTACTCTCTGTGCTCGCACAGGATTAAGAGGCCTATTCACGATCAAGCATATTGCGCAACAATTATTTTGCAGGATGATGTCTATCCAAATCCATATTCTATTAATTAATCAATCATTACCATTCACGGTCAATAATGTTGCGCAATAGGCACTGTTGTGCAATGTTTGACCGTCAACGGACCCCTTTAGTCACAAGACAGGGCCGTGGCAAAAACGTGAGTAGAATAGCGTCGTGGAAGGGGAAGGTAGAGTGGGGAGTCAAGTCTTATCTAGCGACTCTGGTTGGTACAATGCAATTATCCGGAAGCTGTGCGTGTGTAGCACAATTATAGTTAGATATTTCTGGCTTGTTAGTTCATTGATCGTTATGATGGAGTTTAATTTTGTATAACCCAGACGTGCGTAGTTGTTATTCGATATTTAATACATTTCATATATAATTATATATAAATTGAAACATATATAATATACGACAGAGCAATTATCTAGGATTAAAGAATATCGACGATTATCGAGGAACAGCGTAGAATATTCAGGAACGGATGATAACATCGACGTGTATCGACACAGAAAAATATTTTGGACCAGTCTCGAAATGAACCGAGCATCCGTTTTAATCGGCTTCGGATTTGAGAGGGGCTCGGCTCATCGCACATTTATTTCAATCAAATTTTCAAACATCGGAACAAGCAGATTTGCCAGCGTTACCGTTCAGGCTAATGAAACACATCGTTCAAGTGTTCTCTCGTTTATCCTCAAACGCATGATACTCGCTTTGATCTTTCGCTCAGTGGCTTAATCTTCCACCCCTTTCCTCCTCCGCCGTGGAAGTCATTCTCTTCGACGTTTTGTCCCGCGACGTGTATTACCACGAGACTTTTAATTAACAAGCCACGACACGGTAATCCGGTCCGCACGAATCTGAACCGTCAGCCGTACCTGTGATTAAAGGCGAATTTAGCCTTTTCACTTTGCACGCTCGTTCCGAATGATTCCTCCACAATGACAGGGATCAAGATCATTTTCAATATGAAACAGTGGAACGACACCGACGAGTCTAAAAGAACGGACGCTCTCCAATTGCATAAAACATTGTTAACAGATATTTGCCGATCATTGGTCGACCCTTTGCAAGGGTACGGGATGCGCGTTCTCATTTCTCGATAATACAGAGATGAGATTTCGCAGTAATCGAAAGCAATAGATAAAAGATCAATCTAGACTGCGATCGCCCTCCAAGATCCTATTTTTACATTTTTGAGGCATAATTTGCATTATTCGGCAGCATGTAGCTGTGACAGCTTTATGAAAATAGCTACATGCCCAGTTGTATGCTTCCGAATAATGGAAATTACGCCTCGTAAACGAAAAAATAGAATTTTTGAGGGCGATAGCAGTCTAGATCGATCTTTTATCCAGCGTATTTGACTACTGTAAAACCCCATTTTTGTTGTAATGTTAAGATTGTATCTGGGGAAACAACTCTGTGTGTACGATCTATCAGTGAACTTTATTTCTGGTTGAGGGTACAAATGTTCTCGCTGCGCGCTCGGACTAGACTGACTTTTCGGTCATCGTCTTCGTCTCTCTGCAGCTCGGACTTCTCTTGAATTTGTCCTGATTGGTTGGCCTTGCATTAGCCTTTTCCTAAACCAATCAGGCAATTTCCCTGGGACTCTTTCCGCGCCTCCCTTATTCTTTGCGTCCTTGACGCGCTGTTTCTGAACGTGGAGGCGGTCCCGGAAATTTGGTAATGTAGCGGGTTTTCCTACGGGCCCGCGGTGCCTGAAGGTCTAGCTGTCGCCTACCTGCTTAGCCCCGCGGTCCCTTCGGAAACTCGAGGTTTATGGTACCCGTACATGCTGTTGAGGCCGAAGGTTAGAAAGTCTAATTGCCAAAACGTGCACTCACAAAAACCCTAAAACGATCGCTAAAACGAGTAACGGCTTTCTCAAAAACAGCTGCGAGCCAACGGGTTCCATAAACTTGCCCGACCATTTGCACGCCAAATGTTCTTAAATTGTACGTGCCTATGGCCGCTACATCACCCCCTTGCCAGTGCAAACGTCATTACTATTACTTATTTTATAACTAACGCTATACTTACTAACTAACTTAAGTATGCTAACTTACAACTGCTTACCTATGTTATCTATATACACTACTATATACATTGCTTATCTATGTATTTACGATTGAACTACCGACCCACTTGTAAACGTACTGGGAAGTTAACACGCCTACCTGAACGCGTCCGAATCGGTTCTTGCGCGGAAGTCGGCCTATCGTCCCTTGTACTAGTTTGATCGGTAGGTAGTGACGTCTGCATTTGGGTTTGACTTGACCCCTCAATATCTTCTAATATGTACGCCGGTTTGAGTCTATCAATAGAGATTGTTACGTCTTTGCCTCTAACTCGAACGACGTACGTCTTCTCTGCACGGGAGATAACAGGAAACGGTCCCTCATACGGATTTTCTAACGGACCTCTTACTCTATCTATCCGTACGAACACGTGTGATGCCGTGGACAAATCTTTGAAAACGAAAATTTTCTTCCGTCCGTGACGTGATCCTGCGACCGGTCTTATATCACGAAAATGACTACGGAGTTGTTTTACTAAATCTACGGGTTCCGTGCTATTTCCTGGTACATTAGCGAAAAACTCTGCTGGCAAGCTTAAATTCTCGCCGTATACTAATTCTGCGACTGATGCTCCCAAATCTAGGCGATACGCTGCTCGAATGCCTAACAAAACTATAGGAAGTACATCGGACCAACGCTCATCGTCGTGACACTTAATCGCCGCTTTTAATTGTCTATGGAACCGTTCAACTAAACCGTTTGCTGCTGGGTGATATGCTGTCGTACGCAAATGCGTCGTGCCTAGAAGTTCGTTGAGTTGTTTAAAAAGTTGTGACTCAAACTGCCTCCCTTGATCGGTAGTAACCCTTAAAGGTGTACCGAAACGTGCAACCCATCCAGCAACGAACGCTCTTGCTACGGTTTTGGCCTCTATGTTTTCGATAGGAAAAACTTCTGGCCACCGCGTAAAGCGGTCTACGCATGTTAAACAATATTTATTTCCGCGAGAAACCGGCAACGGCCCCACCAGGTCGATGTGTACATGCTCGAACCTAGCGGATGGCAATGCGAAAGTTCCGAGAGGACTTGCTACATGTCTACTTATTTTGGCGCGTTGACATTCGATGCAACTTCGGGACCATTCGCGACAATCCTTTTCGATACATGGCCACACGAAACGTTCCTTAACTAGCCGCACCGTGGCTTTAATTCCTGGATGCGAAAGCGCGTGTATGGATAAAAATGCTTGGCGTCGGAAAGGTTTTGTAACGAATGGTCTGATATTCCCCGTCGAAATGTCGCAGTAAATGTCAGCGTCGTTATTTATTAATTTTACGCGTTTTAATTGTAATGAGGTACCAGACGCAGTCAGGAGCTCTTCTAGCTCTTGATCCGTTTGTTGTGACCGTGCTAATTCGTCATAATTCAGCGATGCGACTACGGACTCGATTCTAGATAAAGCGTCTGCTACCTCATTATCCTTACCACTAATATGCTTTAAGTCGGTTGTAAACTGGCCTATGTAGTTGAGGTACCTAAACTGCCGGGGTGTACATTTGTCTGTCTTTTGACTGAATGCGAACACCAGGGGTTTATGGTCGGTGTATATCGTGAACTTTCGGCCTTCGACGGCATGTCGGAATTGCTTTACGGCAGCATATACAGCTAATAACTCGCGATCGTACGCGCTGTAGTTACGTTGTGCTGGAGACAAGGCTTTCGTGTAAAATGCTAATGGCTTCCATGAACCTTTTTCTTGTTGTTGCAGCGTCGCGCCTAACGCGAAATCTGACGCGTCTACCATGATCGCGAGATGCGCGTGACTCGATGGATGCGCTAATAACGCCGCGTTTGCCAAAGCTTCCTTCGATGCTTGAAAAGCTTTCTCTGTCTCTGGTGACCACTCGATCGGAGCGTTTCCTTTAACTTTACGACCACAAAGCAATCGATTAAGTGGAGCCTGTATGAGTGCCGCGTTTGGTATAAATCTACGGTAGAAATTAACCATTCCGAGAAATCTACGAAGTTGTTTGACGATCTCAGGTTTCGGAAAATCTACTATCGCTTTAACTTTATCAGCTAGCGGACTGGTGCCTTCTTTGTTCACGATATACCCAAGAAACTTTACCTCAGCCGCGGCGAAAACACACTTGCTCGGATTGATAATAATGCCGTACTGATTCAGTCGCGAGAGAAGCTGCTTAATATGTTCCCTGTGCTCTGTTTCATCTCTTGATGCTACTAAAATATCATCGAGATATACATAACAAAAATCGAGGCCTCTTAATAGTGAATCTATAAAGCGTTGGAACGTCTGTGCGGCGTTTCTCAAACCGAACGGCATTACGGTGTATTCAAACAATCCGAACGGAGTGGTTATCGCTGTTTTCGGAATATCGTCTTTATATACCGGAATCTGGTGATACGCTCTCACCAGGTCTAGCGTAGAAAAGATCGTTTTTCCTGCTAACATTCGCGAAAAATCCTCTATATGCGGGATCGGATACCGGTCTGGGATCGTGCGCGTATTGAGAGCTCTGTAATCGCCGCAGGGTCGCCATCCGTTATCTTTTTTAGGCACCATATGTAGGGCCGAAGCCCACTGGCTCTTGGATGGACGAATGTGACCCTGGCTCAACAACTCTTCGAATTCTGTACGCGCGATCTGGTACATTTCCGCGGATAGCCTACGCGTTTTACTATAAACCGGAGGTCCCGAAGTCGTTGTTATATAATGTACTACGTCGTGTTTTACCTTGCGTGGGGTCGCTGTCGGTCGCGTGATATCTGGAAACTGCGCAAGGATCTGATGATACGGCGAATTTCCCACGATGGTCTTGATTGACCCGACCTCGTCCACAGCGATCCTGCCGGTCGAAAACAGTGACGTAGTCTGGTCCAGGAGGCGTCGGTTCCGCAGGTCGACGAGGAGTCCATAGTGGCTCAGGAAATCTGCTCCAATAATGGGCTTGTCGACGTCCGCTATGATGAACCTCCACTGGAACGCTCTTCGGAGCCGCAGGTTGATGTTGATTGTACGTATCCCGTACGTACATATGGTGGAACCATTTGCCGCAAACATCTCGTACGACGTCTTCTCCAGTCTGCCTTTAACGCGTGTACGCGGATACACACAAAGGTCCGAACCGGTGTCGATCAGATACTCTTCTTTTGTTACTTTATCGGTAACGAAGAGGCGGCTGGTTCTCAGGCCGTCACTGCTTGCCGCATTCAGTGTCGGTCTGTCCCATTTCCCGACGACTCGAAACTGCACGGTGAACGACATTTGGTTGACCGTTCTTTAAATACTTGATGATACCAGCATACGCGTTTGTTCCCTGAGTGCGATGATGACTGCTGGTCCCGATTTCTGCTGTTCGACCGCGACCTGCGTCGAAACCACGCACCTCCGCGTTGTTTAGGTCGCGAAAAGGACATTTCTGCGATTTGTGCCTCCAGCTTGTCTAAGCGTTGCAGTAACATATCTGTTCCGCGGTCCGTCGCGACGCTTGCTACTTGCGGTTGTCCAGCTCCCTCTGCGTGGATTTGGTCCGCAATTTCCGCCAATTTGTTTAGTGGTAGGTCTGTCTGCGCTGTTACGATAGCTCGCGTCATGTTTGGCAATCTACCTGCCCACAGGGTTCGTAAGAACTCGTCAGAAACGGTCGTCCCTGCTAAACGTCTCATGTGACGCAAGAATTGCGAAGGGGTCCGGTCTCCGATCTCTTCCTGCTCCAGCAGTTGCCGAATCCTTTTGCCCTGCGACGCTGTCAAACGATTGATCAGCTCGGTTTTCAACGTCTCGTATTTGTCCTTGTCCGGCGGGTTGGCAAAAACGTCTTGCACTTCAATTGCATATTTTGTTTCAAGTTGCGACATGACATAGTAAAACTTCGTCGCGTCACTTGTGATCCCATTCAATATAAATTGGGCCTCGATCTGGTTAAACCAAATCGATGGTTGCTCCGGCCAAAAAGGTGGTACCTTCACTGCCACTCGGTGCACTTCAGCCATCGTTTCTGACGTTGCTGGATGAGCCATTTCTAATGCAATGCGCGAACACTACTACTTTATGTAAAACCTCGCACCAAAAAAAAAACTTTTCACTTTTGAACCGTCGGTGTCACCAATGTAATGTTAAGATTGTATCTGGGGAAACAACTCTGTGTGTACGATCTATCAGTGAACTTTATTTCTGGTTGAGGGTACAAATGTTCTCGCTGCGCGCTCGGACTAGACTGACTTTTCGGTCATCGTCTTCGTCTCTCTGCAGCTCGGACTTCTCTTGAATTTGTCCTGATTGGTTGGCCTTGCATTAGCCTTTTCCTAAACCAATCAGGCAATTTCCCTGGGACTCTTTCCGCGCCTCCCTTATTCTTTGCGTCCTTGACGCGCTGTTTCTGAACGTGGAGGCGGTCCCGGAAATTTGGTAATGTAGCGGGTTTTCCTACGGGCCCGCGGTGCCTGAAGGTCTAGCTGTCGCCTACCTGCTTAGCCCCGCGGTCCCTTCGGAAACTCGAGGTTTATGGTACCCGTACATGCTGTTGAGGCCGAAGGTTAGAAAGTCTAATTGCCAAAACGTGCACTCACAAAAACCCTAAAACGATCGCTAAAACGAGTAACGGCTTTCTCAAAAACAGCTGCGAGCCAACGGGTTCCATAAACTTGCCCGACCATTTGCACGCCAAATGTTCTTAAATTGTACGTGCCTATGGCCGCTACATTGTCTTATCGAGAAATGAGAATGCGCAACCCGCACTCTTGCAATCCTGGAAAACGAGTCTACCCTTTTAAGGTGTAGAATCACCGTGTACATTTCAAATGAAACAGTGTAAATCCGCTTCAACAGGCACGCGATTCAGGGAAGAAACGGACAGGCCGGCGCAGCGTAGCGAAATTCATTATCGAAATGCATTTTAGACGGATAAACGCGGTTTTAGATCGGCCCGGCTCGGCTCGGTGCAGCGCAGCGAGGCGCGCGAAACATTTTCGATTCTATCCTCGGCGATTCTACACTCTTTATGAAACACCGACAAAGCCACCGCATTCTATTTACCGTTGCGCAAGCTCGGCCCTCGCGGCTGACCATTTATTGCTTCCATTTCCTCGCTTCGTAATTTCGTCGGCGGCGCCGCGAGGGACGCGTGGCGATCGCGAATTTCGTATTGACACGCTACGTATTCGGAAGTGCACGTTTCCTTCCTCGAAAACGCGTCTCGTCCTCCGATCGTTTCGCGGTCCCACTGGAATCCATATTTTTCATCAGCATCATCATAATAAAAACGTTCCTCGTTCCCCGGTTCGCATCTGGATCAATATAATATACATATACCCCGGTCGTTAGACCGCGGCGTTGTATGCAGATTCATTCTTTTGCGAGAGAGCCGAAGGGAGTCCGGAACAAAATGAAATTCCATTTTCTTCGCGAGAGCGATCCCGGTAAATGGAAAATAAAACGCAGCGGTGTCCGATTCTATTAAAATTTTCATTTCCTGTAGAATGTATAAAATTTTACGGTCTAATTATCATCCGCGATGTCTTGCCCCCGCGCGTTACGCAGCGCGTCGACGGCGATCATTCTAATCGGTCGCGAAAACCGATCGAGAATCCTGAAACGGAAGAAGCGACAAAAATTATTTAACGCTTCCGATGGGGCTCGGGTTTGTTAGAGTGCAGTCGCGCGATCGATGGCTCGCAATTCTAGGCCACTCGATGCTAAATCATGACCCCCGGTGCTGAATGTGCAACCTGTCCCATGGTGAACCGGTTATGACATTCGCGAGCCGGAAAATCCGGCCGCGCGCGTGCGATCCCAAGTATTTCACCGAAAAAACCTGTCGCATTCCGCGAGTTCACGCGACGGTATTTAGCCCGGCGGTTTCCGATACCCGCGCCGCGACGCAAATCACTCGAACGAAGGAGCACGAAATTTTCTGATCCGCGGCCGCGTACCTGCATTTTCGATCGGAAACCGGCGCCGAAGCATTCCGAGGATTCCTGGACGCTTCGCGGATATTTGACGGACCGTTTCGCCCATTGGAATTAGCCGACCCCGCGATTATCGTCCAACCGATCCAATGATTCTCGTAGTTATAGGTTCCGGGCTGCAACATGGTATTTCGCCCTAAAAACCGGTAAGATCTATTCTAGCGTTATTTATCGGTTCGATGTCGAGACATGTGAATTCGTCTGAACGGCAGCTACAACATCCTAAAATAGAAAATGAATGTTAATGTTGGGAATAATTTCTGTAATAAGTTTATGTTGGTATGAATGCTTCACCCTATACATATATGTAGTAATAGATACGTATGTAGCAGTAACTGTATGATTAACCCTTAAAACTCGGAACTATTTTAACTCGGAAATGAAACATTTCTTTCGACCTAGAATAATTCCATTCAATATGGTTTTTTTTATTTTATGGATATGGAGTTGATATAATACCTCATGCAATACTTAAATGTGAAATAATTGGTTACATACCAACATATTTAATAATGTAAGCAATATTTTGAATAATGGTATAGTAATTTTCGTTAAGCAAGTAGAAGTGCACGTGGAAGAGTGATTATTGAAATAGAAGACTCAAGAGTTACCACAATAAAAATAAAGTAAAAGTACTTAAACTTTTAAAACAGTTAGAAGAATTAGTATCTCGATATTTAAGGTGACTTTGGTGTCTAACTAAGGACCAACAGGTGACGCACCAGTAGTCATTAACAATAAAAATCGCCGTAGGTAGCTCAGTCGCAGCTAATTTTCACTTATACATATTAAAGGTAACGCTTCCAACACGAATTGAATTAACCCTTTGCGGTCGGAGCTATTTTAACTCGAAAATTAAACGTTTCTTCTGACCTACAATATTTCCATTCTCTATGATTTTTTAAATTTGATAAATATTTGACATATCTGATAGTGTAAACAATTATTTAAATAATAGTACAGCAATTTTTAGTGGCGGCGCAGAGGCGCCACTCGACCGCTAAGGGTTAAAATTAATAATGATAATGGGAAACATGTACACAGAGAAAAAGTGTATCTCCCTCACGAAAACAACGAGCTGCTCTCCTGCGAGGAAAAGGCAAGGGAGCAGGGTGTTTCTTGAAAAAAGATGGCGGAACGCCGTGCCGCGGTTGACCGAGAACAAAGACTCGCCTGAGAACAATCAGCGCAAGCTTGACGGACGAGTAGGAAACGCACAGTGGACAGCTTAATAGCAATATTGGTCACTGTTAACTATACGACCGTAATTAGAGCCGCGGCTATTGGTATTCTGAGGGATTCCTGAAGCTAAAGCCCCGCAACAGCGTGCAGCGCTACATAATTTACCGAAATAGCTGTACGATCGCGGCCGGCATACCTTTGATAACGTCATTAAATGCGCATTCTGCGGTATGGGCCCGGTTCCTCAGCCAATTTTCCGCGATGACAAAGAGTGTGTGTATATGGGTGGGTAGAATTGGCTTCCCTGTCTGCTGGATCGCATCAAGATCTTCCGGGCACGCGATACGCCACCGTCCCATTCTAATCATTCGGAATTGTATCGAAGAAATTGCAATCGGACGCTCCCGCGGAAATTTCTTCTCTGGGAAAAACTCGATTATGCGATCCCGTGGACGATTTGCGAAGCTCGGGCTAAACGACGCCGAAACATCGACGTGTTATTACGGGGGAGGGGAGGCGGCTTCAGAAAATGAAACCTTCGAGGGAATTCGCCAACGTGCGCGAATCTACCGGCTCCCGCTATCACGTTACCCGACAGTGTCGTTTCAGCGCTGATTCCCGGACCCGCTCTCGTTTCGCCACCGCGTAACAGCCGTTTCCCTTTCGTTTGTTTACCATTTCCGACGAAAGCGTGAATTGCTCCGCTGGTGTCCCAGAAAATTTCAAGGAACACGTCATGCCGGATCTCTTAATCCGAACGATCCTGTTCCGTAGAATAAATCGACTAATCTTGCATTTTACAACACGAACCATTGATACACTAACGCAGAATAAGATCTGAAATTGATTTGTCCTGCGACCAGGTAGCAACTCAAACTGTCGCATTTATTCTTTATGGAAAAATATTGCCATTTGAGGATTCCTATGTTTATTTGTAGAAATCACTTGACTCGGGTTGTTCTACTTATATCTGTAAGTATATTTCTTATCTTTATTATACTTATGACGAGAATATAAAAGTATTAGGTATTCAACATTATTATCAGATGCCTTTTCAACGTATCAAAATTGCTCGAAGTTTGCTTTCACTTCTGTTATTCAGAATCATCATTCTTTTGTACCTTCTGAAAATCCGATGTAGCGATGAATACGACGAATACGACCAAATACTTATTTTTCCAATTATGTACAAGCGTCCTGCTATTTCGCTTATAGAAACGGTGGAAATGAAGTTTTACTTTCATGCTTCATTGAGGGGAATATTAACTGTTCGGAAGCTTTTCAAATATAATGTATTTCAATGCGTAGCAGAGCGCACAGACTCTAAATTCACATTTTCAGAAGTGCAGTAGCGTTGGTTTTTTAATCTACAACGTCGTCGGTAGTGAAGTTTTATTTTTATTTTTTATTGAGGATATTATCTGTACGGCGCGGCGTGGGCTTTAGAAATATAATATGAAGGTTCGAATGGCGGAGCGCGCTGTAAATTCTTATTTTTAGAAGTAAAGGCGAGCTGGATTTTTAATTTATAAAGATGCTCGAAGGGGTTAACGAGGTTAAAAAGGGAAAGGGAGTGTTCAAGAAGCGGGCACACCTGGCTGGCTGGCTTACGGAGCACGTAGTGTCGCAGTCGAGGCTGACCTACATATAAGCCGCACCACAGTCTGATCCCGTGCAAACCCATTCCCCTGCGACAGGCTAGCCGACTGTTAGAAACCCGCCTGCATATTTACACGCGACCAGAAGAATACCTACGCCTCTCGTTCTGCTTGTCCTACGCGAAATCTCCTCGGGAAGGTTCTCTCGTTGCGAATATAGTTGCTCTTTCTTGTGTAGAAAACTTCTCTTGTCAATAAAACACAAGAAATTAAGGAAAGAACACCTTTTACGCCAATAAGACAAAATGAATTAGGCATAGAAATCGGCGGTTCTCTCGTGAAGTAAATCAGTAGCACTTTTTTGGAGAAAAATCCTATTCTTGAGACAGCATAACTTCTGAAAAGTTTTCATATACAACGATAAATAAGACAGGTATTTCGGTGATACAGTCGAGTCGAGACGACACGTTTGACGTCCAGCAACGCCGGCCAAGCTGCAATTCGTTGGATTATGCAAGACGACTGGACCCCGAGGACGATATTTCTGTATTTACTCCGAAGGCGCCGGCGAAACTTTAACAAACACACCGATAAACACTCGAAATCTGGTGAAATATTACACCCCCGTACACGCTTATCCGGCACACGTTCGATTATCCCGCGAGTAATCAGCGGACGCAGGCTCTTTATACGTTCGGGAACACGCGCGTTAACTAGAATTAATCTTTAAAGCCACCGGCACAGCGGGACCCGGCGAACTCGAATTCGTTACTACAACGACTGCTAATGCTGCCATTTCATTTTCCTAACACGGAACACCCTCAGATTTCAGATCGGGATTCGCTCCCTCGAACTTCTCTCGCAAATCGCGCAGTCGATCTAATTTCGAAGTCTGGACAAAGAAATCCCGCGGACACGGCTGTTAATGCATTATTACCGAAGTTAGATTGGCTCTAAAGAACTTTTCGGCCCGCGAAATTAATTTTTTCTCTGTTCGGCCTCTGTGAAACGATCTTTTCTCTTGTTCCTGTGGAACGCTTCTTTTTGCAACTCAGTTTTCAAAGGGATTATAACTCGCTGGTTAGGACAGAATGACTTAATTAAAACCAGTAGTTGGATTCCATTTGTGTGTGTCTTGGTAATGAGTAATACTTACAGTGTTATTGATAGACTGATCTTCTAGCGTTTGAAAAAACATTTATATTACTATGGGAACATAATAAAATGTATACCTTTCTCGTCATACAATGAATCGCCAATTAATTTACTTGTTGCACTACGACTTTCTTTACATCTCGAGATCCTCTTTGTCAATCATAATTAACTTAAAGAAAATTCTTATATTTTCACGATAAATATTCATTACAGAAAATTAGATTTCATTTTAATAGAAACTATATCGGATCTTACTTAGTTTCCACGGGGTTAGCAAATCTAGAAGCATCGCTTTGGGTGAACAAATTAATTAATTGACTAGGTTAACAAGCCAGAAGTCTCACCATTGGGAGACGATCGAGCTTCTAGAGACCGACTAGCGGTATGTTCCCGTGACAAAACGCAGACAACAACAATGGGAATCGATGCGACTATAATTCCAGAACCTGGTACACAAACGACGCTGAGATTCGATAACGATTACGGGGCGAATAAAAAATATTCCGAGGAAAAGCGCCCGGTTAAATAACGTATCAGCTAGTATCGGTAGCCGCCGAATAGGGGAACGTGATCATTAAGCGAAGCTGAACGGCAACCGTAAAAAGCAATATCGCACAAAGCGTGGCGAGAGTGAGCAAGGCAGAAAAATCGACGTTATGTGACGTTCGATTCAATAGGATCGTCTGTCGCAGTACAGTCTCCAAGGATTTTAGTACGGATTATTCCAGTACCTGTCGTTCAGTCACGGTACGATTGCCGACAAAGGAGCCGATCGATCCAAGTCCCCATCGCGCTCTCTTTTTTTTCTCTGCTTCTTCTCTTTTCTCTCTCTCCCTCTTCGCCACTATCTCCCTTTCTCATTCCCCCTCTCTCTCTCTCTCTCTCTGGTTCCGTTCTCTCATCGTAAATCGCGAACGAACGACTCCCAAGCGGGCCAGTCGATGATCGAGAAAGTTTCGCAGATTGTTCTCGCGTGTTTGTCTGTTCTCGCCTCGGAACACGTTGATCATGCTCCTGTTCAAATAAAGCGGCCGCGTTCTGATATATCGAGGACGGGACGTGTGTCGCGTTCAGTCGACGAGTCGGACGACGAACACTTGCCAGTCTTCCATTTTATTCGCGACACACGTCGTCGGGCACAGACGTTTCCGCTTCTTCCTCCCTCCCTCACCCCTTTCCCCCCTCTACCCCCCACTCTCTCTCTCTCTTTCTGTCATGACGATATCGCGTATCTTCGGCTTCGATTTCGTTCGACGACCTCTCTCCACACGCGTGAAACACCCTTCAACGGCCTAACTTCGTTAGAACGACCGGCCGTTCGCTACGATTCGCATCGTCGGCATTGGCTTCCGTGCGAAAACTGTCTCCGAGAAGCATTTTCTTCCGTTGAGGAGATCCCGTTGCCAATTTCACCTGCCGTAGGTGCGCTCGCGGAAATTTGCTAGTATATTCTAGTGTATCCCAGTATATTCTGATATATTTTAGTATATTACAGTATATTCTAGTGTAATTTTTGCAAAGGAAAACGCTTCGAATTACCTCGAGAACCGCCTATTTCAAGGAACTCGAACATTTCTGGGACACCCTGTATTGCATTACATTCTAATACATTGTAGTTATGTAGTACACTGTAGTATTTCGATTCTCTTCTATCGGTTCACAACGATCAGCCGCGATAGATAACGTCGCTCTCGTCCCCAACAAGTAGAAAGAGCCAGTAATGGTCAGACGCATTAACCGCGCCTACCGACGTGCATTCGCGATCGATTTTCCTTGTGGAAGAGGCTGCCCGTGAAAAACTTTCGTTCTGTATTCCCGATGTAACTTCATGCTCGTATAATCCGCTATTTTTCTGTTGTTCCTTCGGCTAGAACAAAATTTAGCAGACTTATCACTCGCGGCTCGGTCAAACAAATTCTCCTAATTGCTCTCTGAATTCTAATTCGAATATAATAGGATTGTGTTAAACTAAAAATGAAAACCGAGGTGCAATGTAAACTTGAATTCGTATCTCAAGCGATATTATTTTCAGCTATCATCAAGAAAAATAAAATTCTACGTTCACTGCCAGGGCAGTAGTGTTAAACTAAAAATGAGAACCGAACTGCACTGTTGGTTTGAATTAGTATCTCAACCGATGTGGTAATTGGAAGTGATACTCCATAAGCTATCAAGAAGAATAATTAAATTCTAGGTTGGCTGCCAAGGCAGTAGCGTTAGACAAAATATTTTCGAGTGGCAGCGAAATTCTCGGTCGCGAGCGTGCAGTCTAGAGTCTAAACACATCGGGACTGCAGTACCTCTGGTTTTCGGCAGCAGGGGGAAAGTTTGCGAACTCACGGAAGTGCGGATAAGTAGACCCAGTTAGCGTTGACGGAATTCTTGTTGTCGCAAGTCGGTTTCCACCCGTGTCCATTCGAGTTTCGAAGGAACGCCGGAATCGTTCTCCCGAGTTCCAGGCATTCTAGCGGCGGCTAAACGCGCGTTCGCGGTCACCAAGACGTTCACAGTTTCGCAAACGCGCGAGGTGTCGTGTGCATTGTATTCTTGCACACCTTGCACAATAACCTTTCGCAATTTAGAAAGCTGAAATGCGGCTAGCAACAATTTCGACGAATCTCAATTTCTCAATGGAACATTTCGAAGTTGCGATAAAGTGGTAAATAAAACTTATTGCAAAGTGCGAATCTCAATGATGGTTACTCACTATTGCAAAAAAAATTTTATCTTTGTAAAGATGGAAAAAAATTATTGGTGAAAATTTTAGAATCGAAGAACCTTTGTTTCTTCTGCTGACCTACAGTTAAAAAAATTATTTAGATAGAGGCAACTTAGAATGTGACAGCTGAGGCTTGGAGCTTCGAAATCAGACTAGGTAGGCCACTATACCATTTTGTTCACGGAGTTGCAGTAGGCGAAACCAATCCAAAGTTTAGCATCTTGAACAATTTCAAGCTGAACCTACTTTTGTTTTCTATGGGTGTTCGTTAATAAAAAAAATATTCAGGAAGAAGTAACTTGTAGGTGTGAAAGTAGGGGCTTCAAGCTTCGAAATGAACTTGGAGTACTGTACTATTTTTTCTCACGGAGTTGAAGTAGTTGAAACTAAGATTGTTTCGAAAAGGAGGTACGTAGGAATTAGTTTACCCGAAGAATCGTTTTCCGGCGCGGCGTCTCGAACGAAATGTTTAAACTGGCGATCCTCTTTTTAAATATAAGACCGAGCGAGGAACGTCTTTATCGCTTTAATCCCATTCATTTTCCCGTTTGCGCTCATCCGGACAGCGTCTTGTCCGTTCTTCATGCTCGGTTATTCTTCTTGCTCGCGAGCGAAGGCGAGCGGATGGGCGCTAGTGGACGCGGCGAGCCGTGTTCACAGCTTTTCTCGCATTTCCCTCCTTTGTGGCCTGCTAAGCACTCTTCGGCTGGAGAGGAACGAGGAAAAGAGAGAGAGAGAGAGAGAGAGAGAGAGAGAGAGAGCTCCCTTAAGACGATGCCTACAATGAACGCCTGGCAAACGTTTACGGTCGTTGTTCGCACAGAGAAATCATCTCCTCCTTTCCATTTGACTCGGTCAAATAAAGGAAGAAAGGGGAACCTCAAAGACGCCTCGCGTCCTTTGCAGGCCCCCGTCCTCGCCTCTCGGGGAACGATATCGAGATAATGCTTCCCGTATTTTCCTTCCCTATGAAATAAGACCAGAAACCCGACGAAAATATCGCGGCGTTCGTTGTTGCCCTCCTTCTCTCTCCCGAGAGAGCCTCTCCTCTCTCGGACGATTGCGCGAGAGCGTGCGCCATCTTTTCCTCCTTTTTTCCCTGACCGACCAGCACCTTCCACTTTCCTCTACACCTCCTTCTATCCGTTTCCACCGGCGCGCTGCGTCCTAGACATTTTCCTTCTACCAGCTTCTTATCTCCGGCTCCTTTCAGACACGTTTTCCTTCCTTTTTCCCCCCTCTCCGAACCACCCTTGGGTTTTCACCCTCGACTCACCCCCTCCGCCTACAGCCAGCCGTCTTTTCTTTACTGCTATCTCTGTCAATGGCTCCACTCGCAGGTATAATGTCCCCTTTCGTCGCAATCTGCTCGCCACTTTTCAATGGCGGATGGCAGAATGGCCGGCCGCTAAGAACGGGATGTACGCCCTCAACCCGGTAAACGTTACGATTGCTAGTTGCATTAAGGAATCGTCGTCCCCTTCACGTCCACGCCAGCCGGCAGAAGTGCTGCTGCCGCGCGACCCGCTCCAATGTATTTTACCCGTCTGTCTACCCGCCGCCGCGCCGCACCGTGCACCCTTCTCCTTTATTTCTCATCGGTTCACAGCCGAACCCCTCCGAGTTTCTTCCCTCTTCGAACAATGCCCTCCTTCTCTTCATTTTTTTTTCTACGACGAGCAACGGATGCTTCCTTAGCGCTCCATAACAATGTTTTCTTTTGCAGGTCAGTCGATGATGCTATACGGGTCTCTCTCTCTCTGGGTGTTCTCTTACCCGCTTTCCTCGGTAAGTCTTTCCCGTGGCCAATTATTTTTTCCTCCGGATAGGCGATTGCTCTGGCAACGCTAATTGCAAGGATCTGGCAAACTGCAAGCGAGTTACAGACGTAATTCCTTGATGCGCAGTTAGCGATCCTCCTCTGGCGAGATCATTCGCTTGATGAGCACGCCCTTTGTCCTGATGATGCTTTCTTCGAGCTGTCTTTTATATGCAGCGACTCTCATGAATATTCGATCACTCTGACTTTTTTAATATTGAACTATACGGTGTAAACTTTTTTGAGAAGATAGAGCAATTACAATAGTTCATTACGTAATGTAAAGAGAACTGTTTTCCAAAATTGCAATAGGTCTGATTATTGAATAATATCTAATGGAAGCATCTTTATAATTTGAATAACTAGAAAACTCGTTTGTTAAATTGTTTTAATATTTTGTGAATGCGGTGCATTGTATTTGTTAAAACATTTGAACCATGGAATGAAACAAACAGTGGTGGGGACCACTCAGAGAACAAGTCTAGACAACATTAGCATGAAAAGCGAATACGTTCAACGTTTGTTACAGCGTTTCGAACGAAATTAAAAAATGTTATGAAACACGGTAGCGTGCAAGTGGAACTCCAAAACAGTATAAAACGTGACAGTTTATTTCCAGCATAAAATCATGCTTGAAGCGGTCCGATCAAAATATATTTTTCCTGAGCGTAGTCATGCTCTCCTTAACAGTACAAATAAATAAATAAAATCTCTTTGCAGAATGAAGATACCCGACGGTTTTGTCATGGTCCCGGCGCTAATTGTCCATGATTCCTTCGATCGGGCGGCGTGTTATTTTTTCGCTGGCCGTGCTCGTTAAGCCCGGGTCGGGTTTTCTAAACAAACTGCGGCCGCGTAACGGCGCGAACGATACGTTCTCATGAAATTAAGCGGCGGGCATTCCGCGGAACGGCCTTGCGCGCCGTAACGTCTTGTTTCATCCGGGACGGTGTGGCGCTGCGAAAATTGTGGCTACTTTGTCACAATTTTGGTAATCCTGTCGTAACGAATAGCCTGCCGGGGGTCGCGTCCCTCACCTACCAAACTGTCCGCGAGGCTTTTATTCCGCGTTTCTTTTTTCTCCTCTTGGATCCTAATCTTCCGGGAAGAGACGGAGTTTAATCTTGGCAGGCGGCGGCAATAGTAGCAGCAGCGGCGTCGTAAACACTGTCGAGAAAATTTGTCCCGTTATTATACGACGGTGTATTAACGAGGTAATGGGATTAAATCTGTAAGAGCGCGTCCATTTAAATAATCGTTCGCATTTACATCGTCCTTAGCGAGCGGGAACGAGGCGCCATTCGATGCAGCCGCCCCGGACGCAGTTTTAGTTTTCCACGGGCTCGTAAGAAGGTTTAAAAAGCCACGGCTCCGTTGCACCCCTAATGCGCTCGGATGCCGCTCTCAATTGTACGGAAGTAATGACCCTTGACTTTTGATTAGACCGTCGCGTCGGGAGCAAGAAAATGTCCAGCCGTGTCTGGCAACCGTTGTTTTTCAACGGCTACATCAACAGACATACACAGAGATAGAGAGAGAAAGAGAGAGGCAGAGAGAGAGAGAGAGAGGGAGAGAGAAAGTTGCGCGTTATCGTGACGAGGAGCCAGCTGAAGTGTCCGCAATTTTAGGAACGCGGTTGCAGAGCTCACTTGCTCGCTGACACGGTCGACCGCGCGTTGCCACGGCAAGATACGGCCGGAATGTAGTTATTAACGCTAGGTATCCAACAGTTTCGGACTCACAGAATGAATTCCCTCGCTTTATCAACATTCCTCGCGTTGTTACGCAATTTTTTAGCGCTCAGGCCATCATTGGATGGCTCTGTTAAGCTCCGATTGTCGTGGTAAGGCTTTAGGATGTGTTACTTCTTGATCGAGAACGTGGAACAGTTTGAGAAATAAAATAGTTTCTTCGTGAGTTTCTCATTCGGCGGTGTTAATTTTTCTGGTAATTTCTAGGTGACCTTTAATGGCATGCTTGTATTTTTTTATATCACGTGAAAACGAAATGCAAGAAATACTTTAACCCCATCGCATCGAATATGCTTTGGATGAGATATCTTGCATCGTATGATAAACAGTGCGTTGCGAGATATCTTGTCCAACGCATATCATGGACGAAATCACGTTGAAAATGTTCAATATCATTTCCTTGTGCATGAACGCACACGTCGGCTCTCCTAATTACATTTTTGGCAGCTTCTGCCGGCGTTGTCTGAGATATTAATGCACATGCTTGCTTCATTTTGCTTTTCAAGTCGCTTACATTTCTCTAAAGAACAGAGCAGTGGGATAAAAGACTATCTTCTTAATGGTTGCCGTATCTCGATCGCCGGAGATGTCGGCGTCGATGTTTTACGGAAAGTTCGCTGCTAGACAGGGATTTAATAATGCAATTGAATGGGTCAATGTCGTTCGCAGGCAATCGGTCCGCGATCATGGTCGCGTCTTGATCTACCATGACGGAATCGCGCAGTACGAAAATTGCCATTTCGCTTCCGCAAGCATCACGCAACGGCATCCGTGTGTCGGAATGGCCTAGTGAAAAGGATATTGCAAGCCGACGCCGGGGCGTCGCGCGTCGCGGCGTTCCGATGAACAGAGACTCGCGTAACTCGGTTTACACTGTGGCGTTCGCACAGTAAAAAGCCCGAGCCACTACAATAGCGGCTGAAAAGGGCCGTAGCACGGACAAAAAGGATAAAATTCCAATATCCTGGGAAATAAACAAGCCGGCTCGAAAATCTGTCGTGCTAATCAAGAGTCGTTTTATTCCTTTTTCGATCCAATCCCCGTCCGCCGACGCTGAAAACTGATTATCTTCGTGGAATCAGGACGCCGAAGGATAATGCGATCGAATATGTACGATGCTCTGCTATTATGTTCGATTATTGCCCACGAATATAGTCGTCGTTCATACCCGTTTCGGCGAACAACGACTTTTATCGACGAACATTGATAAACGAGACGTAATCGTGATCGTTAAACGGTGGAATTTACGCGTAAATTCTAAACTGTAAGGGAAGCTTACGGAAACCGCAAGTAGTTTGCACACTTTACGCGTTTGTGGAAAAATACTGGTAATCCTGTTAATATTTATTTATTCTTTAAAAACTACCAAGCCGAGGTTGTCCGGTCGTTCTTTCATATTTTCCAATTAACGCAGACAATTTTTATTTTGCAAACAAATCTGCAGCTGTATAAAATAAACTAGATTGTCGATGTTTTTTCCCGAACAATCCCTAACTAACAAAGGGAGTCAGCACCGAGCAGAGTAGCGAAGAGAGATCGTTTGAGGTCGAAATCGAAGGGACGCAGCTTAGGATGCGGTCCACGAGGTCTCCGAAGCGACGGATCCGGCCAGGTCGTTGTCAGCCGGTTTCTGCGGGGGTGGGAAGGTGGCGGAGGGTCTGGCAACCTTGGGAGGCTCTCGCGGGAGCCGCAATTCAGGTGCTCCGGGGGCTGAAGCGGCGGTTTTCCACCACAAAAATTGCCGTCGGTGGTGTTGGTACGCCGCGCGCCGTTTGCGGGTCCGTCGACACATTTGGGAGAGGGAAAACAAGCAGATAGGAACGCACGGAGGCGTCCGGATTAGGGATTGACCCTATATCTCCTTGCTGCTTTGCATATCCCCAGCGATGAAACCACTAAATCCGCGGGACGAATCGATCTTCCCTCCTTCTTCCCCTCTCTTTTTTCCACGTCCGTCGACACCTCGTGGGAAATCGCGACGAATAACCGATACCGATGGCCGAGCGTATCCATGCGCGCTGATCCTGTCGAGTCTCTCCGAACCGGTTTGCGAATTCGAGCCACTCCGACCACGGTCGTTTGCTACGAAAGACGATTATCCCTTTGTACCTACTCGGAACTATTTCAACTCGGAAACCAAACATTTCTTCAAACCGAAAATATTTCTGTTTAACAGGGTTCCTCATCAGATACTACTACCTTGATTTACGTCATTATTATTATTATTATTCGCAACGAGAAATTTTTTGATTAACATTTAATAAAAACGTACATGAAAAGTTGCCAAATGAAAAATTTTCAAAGTTCTCGTAGGAATGTTATCGGTGACATTACTTCACTCATGATTAAAAATGGAAATTATTAAATTTATTCTGGTTACTTATAGACAATTTTTATATATTCAATTAAGATTTTTAATCTTCTCAAATCTACCGTTATGAAAATCAATAAAATTTCACGAATACTTACGCAGTCAAACTTTTTTAAGATTATATCGTTCATTCATAAGAAAAGTGATATAAGTAAAAGAGGAAATTTTTTTATCGTATATCATCCACTTAGAGCGGTAAAATAATTTGTTGTTATTTCGATATTATGCTAATTCTCATGTACATCAGTTATAAAATATACCACAATTTATATATTCATTACTATACTTTTTTTTACACACACTGGTGTTAATGGCTTTTCTAAATAGAATCGAATATGTTTCATTCACAAATCAGAGCAGTTTATTAGTCTGTATAAAAAAAGTAATAAAACCTGCATATCGAGAAAATTAGTAGTTTCGGAGATATTTTATTTTAACTTAAGTTTGAACGGTTTAAAAGTTTGGTAATGGTCGAATCGAGGTCCCGAAGAGATTCTCGCAGATTCCGAACGGTTGGAAAATCGACCAGGAAAATAGATCCAGCAATAATACAGCGTGGCGAATCGTTTCGGCTGTTCGCATAAGAGCTTCTCTCTGGTGGTCGACGCAACGCAGCCCGGAGAGAGCAATTTCGCGGACCGTAAAAAGTTAAACGAAGTTCCGCGCATGTTCGTTTTCGAAACGCACAGCCCCAAAAATTGGCCGCATTGTTCGTCGCGGAAACGTAAACTACAATTACGGCCTATTCCGGGGAAGCTAGCAGATTATATGACCTATATTACGGGAACAAACGGGGTCCGGGAGTCTCTATTGTATCTGTGTATAATTTAAACTATTATGTAAACGGTAGGCGGACAACAATTTCGAGCGTGGGGCCGGAGATTAAAATCGAAGTTACGCGTGGCCTGTAATGAACGACAGACCGGAAAATAATGCGTGCGACTGGGCTACGGGGCTGAAATGTTAATCGTTTCCCGATATCGCGATACTCCCCCAAGGAATCGCAGCAACACGCCGTGTTGTACTCTTCGTCTCGTCCGGTTCTACGATAGAGGAAGGGTTAGCAATCTATAAAAGAAAAAACATTGATAAAAATATATTTAACCAACTTCGAAACACTAAAAAGTAAGAAATGATTTCCATTTTATAAATTATTAAATACAACATGTGGACATTGTGAACATACATAGAAAATAAGGCACATACAGATCGAATTGAGTAACCTCCTCCTTTTTCGAAGTCGGTTAAAAAGTGATCTCAATGAATTTTGTGAGAACCAAATTCGTAGAGAAGGCCTCTGCATTCTACCGCAAAAATTTCTGGTTATGCAAGGTTTATCCTGCCCCTTTATTCACCTTTTTGAACAATTTTTATTTCGCATAAAAACTTATTGTTTTTGATGAATTTTGGTGGTTAATTTCGATTTCTTCGAATCGATTTAGACAAGTTTTCTTTCCTATAAAAATCCACAGTCTAATGTTAATAGTAAGATGGAAGTACACACACACACACACACAATTTAGCGAATCAATACGTTGACCAGCAACTCAAGCAGCCTCGCGAATTAGATCGAATCGAAGAAACTTTACGAAAAAGGAACTGTCATGTTAAGACTCGCGATAGACCTATTCACTGGCAAAATCGTCGGGAAATTAGGTATTCCAAGCGCCTACGCGAAATGTCGACCCGATAGAGATACAGTGCCCATTCGCAGCGTTATCCGACGTCGATTTTTGGCAAGGTTCGGGCACGCCAACTTTCGCGAACTATCACCCAGCCACCCCCAATTTTAGTGCATTCATAAGCTCGCGATTTATAGTCTGTCGATGGTTGCGCGTCGCGGTACCTCAAATAAGAAGAAATTTTTATCGCTGACAGTACAGGTAGTCGTGGTGATTTGATTTTGTTTCATGGCCGGCTGATCGATATTCGCGATCATATTTTTCTTTCGTTCGTCGAGGCTTGTGTTGTTCCGTGTTTTAAGTAAATATTTCGATAAATCGATTTCGGTGGCAGACGCCCTTGCTAGTTTGTAAACACGTTGACCAGTGCGACCGCGTTCCGACGTGTTTTTCCATTTGCTACGGTTTTTGGCGAAATTTCGGATCGCTGTGTACCTTTAATAGAATATTACCAAATTGTACTACCCTTGTAGTTGATGTACCTATCTTTAATAATTTATGAAATAATTTATACCTTAATAAAACATATATATAGAATAGCGAGTTTTGCATATAATAAAGAATTTGTTCCGAGGTTGTAGCACGGTTTATGCAGAGTCGCTAGTAGATGGGAGTGAGGAGGAATCGAGGGGAAAAAGTTAGCCTCTCTCGCACGACAGAGACGGAACGCGTCACGTGACCGGGGAGTAGCATCGTAGAAGGAGAAGATAGAGTGGTCAAGAATGGTCAATGTGCGTGAGGCTTAAGCGTGCACTATTGCGGATTTTTCGCGGAACACGTTGGGTGCAACGTGTGCAAACGAGTAGCCCGTAAACGGTGAATGTCGCAGATAAAGAAGCGCCGCGACGCGATTCATTAGGAGCGTCGTTCCTGCCCAGATAAAAATGTTATTGCCCCACGGCTAATTTACGCGCCGCTGAATATCCCCTGGGAAGATTTAACCTCCACCCCTCGCGGCGCAACGGGCCGAGCTTAAGGCCAACCGAGGGGCATTAAAGTCGATGAATTTGCAAGAAACGATACTCGATCACTCGGCCAGATCGTACCCCGAGATCTCGACACGACGCAGCGAATGCTTACGTATAATTTCACCGTGACACCTAACCTCCCCTTCTGCCTAGTCATTGCGTGGCTGCAAAACTTTTTTGCTGACCGGATTCGTCAATTTTTGCACTTTTATAGAGCGTTCAGAGACGTTCACTTGCAGCGGTTTGACCGTTCACGACTTTACTCTTTAGTCGAGCTGCCCGTATATTTAATATGCTTTTGCATTTCATGGAAATGAAAGAGTATCGTGGGCGATGTATTTATTTCCTCTGTGCTCAAAAGAATTTCGAATGCACAGATTATGTTAGACAGGATCAAACATGTGCCCAGTTTTTTGCTACCGCAATGAAATGAAAATAATTGGCACTTCCAATGCTAATACTCCGAAGCGATTTTAATAATGTTTTCACCTATTTGGATTCGTAGTTTTATGGAGTGCAGGAAACGTTTATAGCGACGGTGGAATATTATACAAGCTGTTATCCCCTCGTTTCTGTTCTCGGAGGTCTTTTAACCATTCATACGTTTATTTCCTTCGTTAAGCTCCCGGTCTATTGAATATAGTTTTAGGTTCTATGGAGACATTACAGCTAATATACACCCCCAACCTGAACAGTATTTCAAGCGCACGATTTTAACTGAATTAGATATCCCGTGTTGTATTGTTACTGTCGCATGAAAATAAGTGCGACTTTGTACCGTTAGTACTTTGAAACATTTTCAAAACGTTTCATGCTATTTTCTAATTAATACATACAATTTTTATTTTAAAAAACCACGATCTGGTAATTATTTGCAACTGCTCCGAATTTGTTCGTCTCTCTTCTGTAACAAAGTTGGAATTTGTAGATGCACACTCAGCCGAGCCTAGCATTCTAATTCGCGGACTCGTTAGCGGCAGTAGCTTTTCGCGAGGTTTCCCGTTGAATTGGTTGAATTGGGATGGCGATGGTGGTGAGGGCGCAAATCGCCGGATGTTTCGGTAAATGTGCAACACGATCGTAAAACCGGGCCGCTAACAATGCCGGCTAACTGTCACAGCTCCGCGCCGCGCCGGGAAAAATCGCTTAAGATTCCGTCCGGGGATCCGGTTGATAATCGCCTTTTCGACGAAACTCGGCCATGAATTCCGAGCGCGGGTGTGTTGGGCCGCGGCTTCGAGATTAACATTGATTTAAATTACAAATTTAACTACCTCGAAGAGCGGGTCTCCCGACCGGCAGCTATTCTGGGTCAACTGGCAGAGCTAGGCAGCGATAGGGCCCTCCATAGCTCCCCTAACTTTCAAGCCGCGTTACAGTACTGGCTCGATACGCGTGAAGGAACTGTGCACTATACAGGGTGTTCGATTACAGATGGTAGAAAATTTATGAGGTGGTTCTCCATGACAATATAACACGAAAATGAAGCATGAAAAAATTGCGATTTCGACTTCGTTTTTTAGTTACTAGCAATTTAAAATTCGCCAAAAGTGTTGCAACCCGACCAACAGATGTCTACGTTGGATAGGTCATGGACCTGATGTGCATGACCTGTTAGCAATTTTATCTTATCGAACCACCCTTCAAGTTCTCACCTACCTTAGTCGAACGGTCAGAATCTTGAAAAAATGAATCGACGAAATACAAAACAGTTAAAGAATTTGGAGAATGTAAAGATACCGCCACATCATTTTCATCATATTAAAATTACAATATTAATGAACTCCTGTTCCTTGTAATCGACGTAGACGATTTTTATTTTGCATAAAGATTCGCAGTCTAATTCGAAGCAGTTCGACGTTCATATTCATTCAACATTTGTCGTTTCTAATGATCATTTTATGTAACTTCCTCTAAAGTAATTTAGAGATTCCTCTAATTAAGCACAGCGTGAGCTATAGCGTTTCATTCCGATAATAGCATTAGATCCGCGTGATCCGACCTAGTCGCACGTTCCCGACACAGTTTCGACTTCCGACATGATTTTTAATCCCAGTCAAAGCCCCAGCCATCACGCGACGACGTCCGCAAACGGTCTGCGGTCTCCGTGGACAATTTTTCAACGATATCCTGCTCGAGATTCTTCTCTCATTTTTCTAACGCGATCAAGAAGCCTCGGACGCTCGATCTAGTCTAATAATCTAGTTTAATCGGCTCGTCGATGTCAATGTCATTGATCCCCTGGCATTTCGTGTCACGCTAAGTGGAAAGTTCCGGCTCTGTCTAATGTGCGGGTTAACTACGATTGTGAATCGAACTTTGACTACTTCCGGGACATCGGTATCGGTTCCTTGTCGTGAAATGTCCCACAGTGCCCCGGGAGATAGAAGCTGGCTGAACAGAGTTGCATTTTTCAAGTGAATTCGACAGAATCGATACGGCTCCTTTGAATACAGTCGTAATTTATTCAAACAAAATTATAGTAATCAATGGGACTTTCCAAATAGTTTTACACAATTCTGCGATTTATTACGAGTTTTTTAAAAATTTTTCCGGGTTAAAGAAAGCTCCGTAAAACATTGTATTACAAGAAAATTAAACTGATGAGGAAGCTCCCTTTCAGCTATGAAAAGAATTCTTAACCCTATACACTCGAAGCTATTTTAACTGGAAAATTAAACATTTCTTCCGATCTAGAATATTTCCATTCCCTATGATTTTTGACATTTTATGGATATCAAAATGGTACAAAACCTCATACAATACTTAAATGTTTAGATACCGATATATTCAATAATATAAAAAATATTTTGAATAGTGGTGCATCAATTTTTAGTGGTGCGTCAGAGGGGACAACTGAGTGCAAAGGGTTAAAAATACAGTGCTGATGAAATAGAAATAGAAACTATATTAAGATTTCTATTTTCATAGGTTATTTAAACATTGAAACAGAGGGGCTCGAAGTAAATGGTAATTGAAGTGTAACGAAATCAACGTTTCCATTACCCAAAATTTAGAATGGCAGTATATCTTCGTTCGATTAAGGAAGTGTACCAAAAATACAGAGTAGATAGAACAGGAATAGAATCTTCTTTCACAAAGCATTAGAACGTTCAAATAGAAAAGTGGATAACAAGAATAGAACCTTTTAATTTCCTTGTTTCACAGGTCTAAAGCCGTTGCTGTACTTCCTACGTGTTCCAACTCATCCTATATATATGACGCGAAATTAACCCTTCATAACCCGAAATTGGATCTGCAAGATTCACGATTTGAATTTGCATTGTTGTTTCTGGGTCCTTCTGGTACCTTCTTTCGAGTCCTTTCTGAAACCTCCTGGATTCCTTCTAGAATCGTCTTCTGGATCTGTGAGATATCCATTAATTGAACTTGCACTGTTTTAATTGTCCTCAAACTTCTCGATAAGTTCTTGTTACGCTAGGTGCAGTCATCTGCAACAAAGCAACAATAACATCGCTAAAGAAAAACTCTACGTTCTCGTAGTAGAGATATCAACGCAAAAATGGATACTCTAATCGATCCGAGAATCGGAGGGTCAAGTGAAACTGAGGAAAGAAATGGAGAAGTTCTCCGGTAGAGGATGCACGAGTTGCATAAATGCACGCGTAAATGCAGTTGGTAGAAGCGAAAAGCGGGCATGGTCTCGCGATCGTGTCTTCGTTGCCCTTCTTTTTACAGTTTACCGAGCAAGGCGTCGCGGTTTCGGTGTGGTCGTGGCAGTTAATTAAGAAAAAGGGACGAGCTGTTGCAGGCTTGGAGGCGAAGGAAGGTGGCACGGCGTCGACGCGGGGATTTAATTAAATCAACGCGCGATAAATTCGAAAGACGAATTCTTAACCCCGACGTGGATATATCCGGTCGGTCGACTACGATCTTCCTTCCTTCCTTCCTTCCTTCCTTCCTTCCTTCCTTCCTGCTCGCCTGCCAGCCAGCCCTTCAGCTCTTCCCTCGTACCCTAGTCCCTTACCCCTCGTCGAACCTGCCGGCCGAGATTAGGGGTGAGATTAGGAGGACCCGACACGTTGCAGGCGCGAGAACCACGATAAATTCTCCTTTGACTTTATCGATGCTCCCGGCTGCGGTCAAAGTCGCTTCACGAAAGTGCCGTTAAAAGGCAACATCCAGACCGGGATTAGACGGCGCTCCGATCGATACGATCACCGTCTATCGACGATTATTTGTCTTCGCGCCGATTCCAAGGGAAGCTCTCGCTTTCGTCACGCGTTGCCGGAATTCCGCTGACTTGTCCCGCTACAGCTCGAACTTCACACTTTCCCTGCAAGCGTTTCTTTCCATTTAACCCGTTGCTCTCTAAAATATATTGTCAGACTCGTGATGAACATTCTGAATTGAGTTTGATAAATGTGTCTGTTATTAATTTCCCTTAAACCGAAATGGAATTCTATTTTGATTTCGTTTTCTGACGCAGAACAAACAGGCATGCAACGGATATAAATTTTCTCCTTTTTTTTGGGAAATTACGAACTACAAAGAAGTTCTAATCGCTGAAACCGTAAAACAAATCGTAGGGAAAGAACATATTAACAAGGAACTTTGTAAATTTCATCGTTGAAAATGAAAAACGCCGTAGTGAGACGAGACAAGATAAAATAAGATCTCGTGAATCGTTTACAAAAGATGTATCGACGTAAAAGACCTACTACTTTTTCAGGATCAATGAAAAATGTGTCAAAGTGACAGAGGTGACGGATGACGGTCGGGTGGTCTAAAAAAATTCAGGCCCGGTAGCCACGAGGGCGTGTACAGCACCCTTAGAAATATCAATGACGTCGTCCTTGAATTTCTACGTGAAAGCTTCGTCGAAATCCAATTTGATATACGTTACTAACATACCTGTAGAGAAACAGATTGAAATGGGAGCGTGAGGGCAAATAGAAACCACGTAAATCATAACTTGTGTTACCTTTTGCCGCGGTGTGTACGAGTTCCGGTTTCGAGCGCGTCCAGGTTCAGTTTTGTGACCAATCTGCCTGTCAGGCTGTATTTTGAAAAAGCTCGTTTCGGTTTTTAAACGCGTCGGCCGGAAGGCAGACCCGCGTACCGGAAATGAACGGTTTTCGAACCCGCTTGTCCGTGTCTGCGTGCGTGGCCCGTAGATAACGGCCGTGTGTACAAACATATATTCCGCAATCTCTGCGGGCAGCGGTGGTTTGCGGGGTCTCGGCTGGTTGGCGGAGGTGGTTGTTTTCTAGCGGAGCTCTCAGACAACACGAGGCGAAAGAGGCCTTTCTCTTCTCTCTCTCTCTCTCTCTCTCTGTGTTCCACTCTCCCCCGATCTCTTTCTCTCTGTTTCTCGGCAGCCACCCTCTCTCGCCCTTCAAGAAACAATATAATGTGATTTAGTAGACCATTACTGCCACTGTACTTTCCGAGTAGCGGCGCCTAGGTGCGGTGCACCAGCCTTCCATAGACATACCAACCTCACCGTAGTCACGTATAACCGACTGTTCTCTATCTCATCTGCCCTCCCCTCGTCCCGCCCTCTTATCTCTCGCCATGCCGTTGCCGCAACCCTCCGTTACAGCCCCGCACCCTTCAGCTGTCCCCCCAATATCGCTCTGATGTACAGAATCTTGCGGCGAAAAAAGAAATTTGGGGTGTCACCTCGCTCGGACCAGAGACTCCCCTTTCTTCCGAACCTTTCGCCAAATTATTCAACCCGAAGAATCCCAATTGTTGCTCCACCGGAGGGAATCGCCCCGTGGAATACCGATGGATAGCGAATAATAGTGTAACTCTCGCAAAAACTGTCACAAGTTACTCGCCATTGTGTTAGAACCTTTAGTGACAAATTTCCGAATTTTCGTGGGGGGTTTGATTAGAGGACAGTGTCGTCGAACGGAACGGCCGAGTAATTGTTTTAGGCCATCCATGATTTGGCCAGTGCGAATTAGGAAATTTACGGGGGTATCTTCCTTTGACGGAGGAAATTGCGACACAGAAATTCACTTCGGTGCAGAGGGCCATGTGTTCTTACGTTCGACGCAGAGACGCGAGAGAGAAAGAGAAAGAGAGAGAGAGGGCGAGTCCCCCAGTCTGCAGTCACATACGTGTTCCCTAACATTATTAGTCAGTTCCCTCTGCCGTTTTGCGCGCTGCTTCATTAGTTCTGTTCATTAGCTAGTTCAGACCTATCTCGTTCCGTCCGTAGGGTATTTCCCAAATAATGATACTCTATAGTCCGGCTGACCGTCGCTGTACATGCGATCGCGTAATAGAATACGAACGAAAACTCGTCGGGTGATGCATCGCCGTTCCCCGTTATCACGCCCCTGCTACGCCACGCCGCGTCGTTGCTCCGCACATTAGCTTCTGCTAATTTCCACATTTCTACACGGTCGGGAGCCCCTTATCTGTAGATTATACGTTTCTACGTGCGAAAACTAGCCTACGTGCCGCCAGAGATTTAAACGTTCAGTTCTCGAACGAAAATACGCGACCAGGGATTCCCAACTCGAGCGCGAAACAACCGAACTCGAACTTCGTATTCGGGGACCTGCAAACAGCGTTTCAACGTCTGAAGTCATTCCACGCGAAATCGGACACTTTTTCGAGTACTGTTTCGGACTTTGTTCAAATTTGAATATGTCGTAGTCTCTTGTGACCTATGAACGAATCTCAAAGGATGTTTCCATATATTAACCCTTTGCACTCGGAGATATTTTAACTTGAAAATTAAATATTTTGTTTGTCTACCTAGAAAAATTCCATTCTTTATGATTTCTTTTCATTTTATGGATATGAAATTGATATAATACCTCGAACAATACTTAAATGTTTAGTAATTGATTAGATACCAAAATATTTAATAATGTAAACAATATTTTGAATAATGTATAGCAACTTTTGAGATATTCAATGTCAGTTTTGTTGAATTCTTCCCTGAGTTTGCAACTCTACAGTTACAAATAATGTTTCAGACAAAATTTGATCAGTAAATCATGATCTAAATGTTCGCATACTCTTAAATTGCAAAAAATGCTTTTTACGTAAAAAAGTAAAGGTCACCTTGACTTTTCTAAATGCCACCAAACATTTTGGATATCATAGGATTGTTGCTGACGTCGAGACAAATTTTTACAGTATGTTATACTATGTCCGTAACCTCGAGAATTTTGTGCAAAAATAATTTTAATTTTTTTTAGATCCAAATGTTCTAAAGAAGTTAAAAAATGTTCAGATATATAAGTTAGTGTACAGCAATTTTATTAAGGGTAACAACGGTCCAAAGACGCCGATATCTTTTCTTCTTGTAATTGATTCGAACAATATTGTATCGCACAAAGATCCACAGTCTAATTACTAGCAATTACAATACATCGGGAAAAGCGAATGGGTAGGATTAATAAGCGTTTCGACGATTTCGAAGCACAGATTTTGCTTTGACGTTTCGGAAGGCTGGTTCTCGAGGTCGCAAGTCGAAAATAGTTTAATTACCGTCATCTCCTGTGCCGACAAATGAATTTTGATACTTGATGCAGATATACGCGGCATATTACAGTGCTATAAACAAATAATTCGAGGGAGCAAGTTATTAGTCATATTTAAATACAGTATATTCTCTGAAGTTTCTAAGGGGTGGCTTGCATGCTCGTACGTCGAAATAATATTAATCGTCGATACTTCCCCTAACCAACAACTGAATATGACACTCTAGCACAAATGAACGAAGCATAACAAACTCGATATCTATAGAGACAGTTCAGCATGAAGCAATTTCTGCCGATTAATTTCAAAAAGCGTTTAACTCGAAGAATATTTTGATCAGCGTGAGCCAGGGGGCTTTTCTCTCAGGAACAGAGTGTACACCGGACAAAGCGGGAGAATTGTATTAATATTTGAAATTTCAGTGAATCGAGAGGCTTCTATATCCCGGCCGATGGAAGCTCGGAATCGCAGATTCAGCTCGTTTTAGCGAGAAACCACCCCTATTTGCTGGGTTTCTTTCCCACGATTCGAGAACCGGCTCGGCTCGACTCGGCACGGCGCAACAATCGGGATAATGGCGAGAGCGTGTGTCGGCCGATGGTTTCGAAATTACGTGACAGTGCGTGCGCTAAAACCGAGAGAGCACCCTCCTACGATTCCCTCTCACCCTCATGTGCCATGCCCCTCGTGCCTCGAATCCTCTGCAACCCTTCGGTTGTATATATATATATATATAATATATACATATATATTTCCGAAAGCGCGGTTCCGCTCTCGGCATGCAAATTAATCCGATTGCTTCGGTTATTTTTATTAATTAATCCGCACGATGGAAAGTAAATTCCATCCCGTCCCCGACTTGATTCAATATTTAAGTTTAATCATACCGTCACCGCTTTCGGGATCGAGCAATAATTCCAGGACGATACGACCCGGCCAATACCCGACTCCGTGTCCGATCGTTTCTCGAACACAAGTTTTTATTCGGACGACTTCGGTGTTCGACAGCGAACAGAGGAAGAGGCGGTATTATGCCCCCCATGTAATTTCTCTTATTACAACAAAGATATTTTTAGCGGAGAACAGTATAATTCGTAGCGTCTACTGGATTTATACAGGGTGAGAGAAAATTTGGAGGATGGTTTTCTATAACAGTATAAGACGGAGGTGAAGAATAAAATTTTTTTATTATTAACAATATGTAACCAACACCACACTCAGTTGGGTTGTCGCATTTTAAGCAGATTTTTAATTGTTAATAACAAAAAAACAAAGCAGAAACCGAAATTTTTTAATTAATATATTTACTTTCGTCTTATATTGTCCTGGAGGACCACCTATGAACAAAAGCTTTTCGTTGCATGAAAGAACTATTTTTTGCGAATTAAATGAGTTAAATGCACTGCTCTGTGATCGAATATTTTCTGTAAAAGATACGCAGAATCGATATTTAGATGTGGAATTAATTAATCACTGATATTTTCAAAAATGAAATTGAAGTTTCTTTTTGGGGGCCAAATATGATCTGAATGAATGAAATAATGTGTACGATGATTGGTATTTTAATTTTCGGTGGATGAGGTACCTGTGAGATTCTGTATACATTTTTTAATAAATAAGAATTCCCAATTTTTAATGGTCAGCAATATTAAATCCGTGTTAAAATTTTCTTTGTCCGATCCGCGTTTTTATCGCTTCACTCTGACCTTTGATCTTTATTTTACGATGTTTGAAGTTTGTTAATATCTGTATTATATTCGTGCACTTCGCTCGGCAGTGTTTCTTTAAAATTTATAAAAATCCACCTTGATGTAGCGGCTTATGCGCTTTATGTCTTGGGAAATTCCAAAATATTGTTATCCAAGAAAAGTATAGCGTTTAAGTCATAGTATTATTATATTAGACCTTATAAAACGTATTAAGCTATTCATATCCACTCGACGTAAGAAATTACCGCGGCAGGACCTCTTTTATAATTTTCTTTCAAAGCCACAAAAATCGACATACATAAATTAAAAATTGTATCTTGTTTTTCATAACGAGTTTCGAGAAGACAGAAGCGAACTCTTCCCTCTTTATCGATAATATATTGATATTAAAATATGTCTCATATAATTTGCTCTGCGGCATTTTCGTTCAGCATTTGTATCGATTGGTTGTACATAGTTGTTCGTTCGCTCGTACGTTTAAACGTATTGACATTTTGCCGGTTCTCTGATTTAATATTTAATAAATATTTATTCGAGCATTGAGTTAATATTTACCATAAGAACGTTTATCTCCGATAACTTCCTATTTCGTTTCAATCTTCAACTATGATATATTTCATAAAGTGAGAGATCACGTTCTGAGATTTTAATATCCAGATGTTGACGCTAGATCTAAACTGAAACAACAAGAACGTATTTGTTCAGATTATTTCAACAATGTTTGAAAACATTGAATTCGACAAATTCCAATAATCATAAATTAAAAAATGTCGAACCTTTGGACGAGGAACTGAAAAAGGTTACAATGGAAGGTTTAAACAAAGAAAAATCCTAATAGACTTGAACCTAAGCCTAGAATTTAAGCACCTGAACGTCTCTGATGATCAGCAACTAAAAATTTAGAAGATTCAAGGGAAAAATCGGACGTTTGCAGTGTCCGAGCGAGGCGTAGATAAGAGTATGACTCTCAATCGGAAATTTATGTGAATGCCCGCAGGCGTCGCGTGTGCGACGCGACGCGACGTTTTGCAGCATGTTGGTGCAACGACGAGGGAGCACAAGCTAGATCGTGGTCTGTCCGGCTGACACCCTCGCATAATGCCGTTTAGGTGTTGGCGGGGGGAGTTGTTGTCGCACACCTGACACAGGTCTGGGTACACGGAGACGCGGCTCATGGGAATTGACACACGATTCGCGTAATTATACATGGAAACACGTCGATAATTAAGTCAAACGACGCTCGCTGGTCATTCGGGGGTTGGGGGTGGGAGAGGGGGTTTAAAGCGATGCGGTTCGACGCGCCTCGGTTAATATTCGAAGACTCGTGGCATCGAAGTGGGCCTCGACCTAATAAACATAACGCAATTAGTCGGCAAGTTTCAGAGCTGCTCGTAAATTACCCCGTGAAGAACCGGGCACAAGTTCGCGCGCGCGCGCGCGAAGAGAATCGTTGTAATAGACAACCCGTAAATTACAAAGCAGAAAGCTCGCGCTGGTGTTCCTTCGAATTCCGCGCCGAGCCGCACGCGACAGCCAATTTCCGCGCCGCGCCGGTGTCATAATCGGCCCGGTGAAAGTTTAAACAGTAATTTACGGGCCGGCAATATACACCGCGAATTGTAAATCTCCGCGCGCGGCTTGCCCTCGGCTTTAATTACGAATTCATTGACTGCCGGCCGAGAACGGGAAGAACCGAGGTAACACGTTTTGTCGTCTTTGTTCGCGCGCCTTGGACCCGAGATATTCTTCTTTCCCGGGTTCGGCTGGCTCGAAAAGAAAACGCGATGATTTATCACGCGCACCAGAGAGCTATGGACAGAGAGAGAAAGAGTGTGTGTGTGTGAGAGAGAGAGAGAGAGAGAGGACACGCCTAGCTGTAGGTGAAACAGGAAACACGACCGGCCAGGTGAGCCATCGTGCACAAGGGAAATTAATGTTCTGTCGCGTTCGGAACATGCTTCGGACACGTGGACCGGCCCGGAGACTCTATTGCCCGGAACCTGCACCAGCATGAGTGAAATTTATCTAATTTGTTCGATACATGTCTCTCCACTGCACCTACAGCCTCGCGGATCTGTAGACGTTTCTGCTTCTTAGATCTTTGTTTGCTAAAATGTCCATAAGCATTTACGATTTTATCTGGAAACATGTACTTTACTGTTCAGAGGCAGCACGAGGTTTAACATAAATGAAGTTCCAAACAAACCGTTCCAAGTATCAAATAAGCGTGGCTAGTTTGAGTAAGATTTGAAACGCGTCGGACTCGATGGGAACGATATTAATAGAGCTTTGTGATCCGGTTTACATCGACGAGTTCTGTAATTTCTGTCGAAATTTGTTCGCGGCGTGCATTATGGCGATCGATGCCAGTGTGCACAGCTTTAATCATCCCCTTTTCCGGGTGACGCGAATCATCGGTATCGCGTCAAAGTGCCGGAAACTTCGATTTCCCAGCGATGAAATACTGCCGGCCGGACGAGTATCGACCGTGAGCATGAAATATTAATGAACGCGCACGCTGCCCGATGCGTCGAGTAGACGAATTCTGTAAATACGGGAGCCGAATTAAAATTAATACGATCGAAATGTCGTCACAGAGCTATTCCCCACCGGACGGCCGCACCGGGTATACCGGGCTGCAGGTAAATACACCTGATCCTGCCGCCCAAACACACGAAAATTATCCAAACAGGTATAAACATAAACAATCTGTATTGCTTCTTCAAACTCTTCCGAACCTACTGTTCCTGTTTCGTTTCATTTTCCTTACGTTGTTACAATTTATTACTGAACGTCTCGCGACTTCAGAAAAATGAGGTTCAGGATTATGAAAGTATGAGCCGAGGTAAATTCTTGTACGATTATTTTTCACGAAGCTGCAGTGGTTCGAAGATCGTCATTTCGTGTTCAAACTGCAGATGTTCGAGTACAATAAAGCATTTACGCAATTTAGGGCGTCCGAAGTTATCCAGAGGTTTTATTTTCGGGAGCAAAGATTCGAGCGTTATCAACGTTGAACCAGTAACGATATTGAATGTAATTGTCCGGCCGGCGGTGATATACGGCAGAGAGGTTGGCATAAAAATGTGCACGCGGCCAACGAATCATCCGAGAAAATGAAAAAGAAGCGGCAATTATGGTCAGTCTAATTCACGAGGGTGAAGGGGGATGCTGGGCGAGGGTGTATTTTCCTGGCAGATAGGGGGCGAGTTACGAGCAGGGGTTGGCTCGATACGATATCCTCGCGCGTTTAACAGGTTCTCGGGCGAGTGCTCGCACTCGGTAACTTAATCACCGGTGGTTGTTCTTCGGGAGTTTTTCCAGCGATTCGCCAGGTTTGCTCAGACGCTGCAGGCTGTTCTATCCTCGGCCAGATAGCGTTGTAAAAAATACACCCTGTAGAGAAAGCGATGGAGAGAGGGGGCTAAGAGCTCCGACTTTCAGGCAACTTTTATTCTTCGCTCGCTATCAGAGACGCGCTAACGATTCCGAGTGGGGTAAAAGGCTTTCCTTTCGAGGGGTCGAAGGTGGCCGGTCAGAGCGGAGTAGGTGAACGCGATCCTCGAACCTCTTTCACTAACTTTTCTATGCGCTTTATCGTCCGATCTTGTCGCTCGCTCTCGCTCGTTCATTCACCACCGCCTTGTTCCTCCAGTTCTCTCTCTTTCTTTATCCGCTTTATTCCCGCGGCCAGTTGTTATCTATTCACGGGGTTACGTTCCGATCGGGACGCTCTGCTAACTGACCCGGCAATTCATTCCGGTATCCGCGCGCGCGGCTTTACGTTTCAAAGATCCCAAAAGAAAAATGGGCCAAGAATCGCGGCGACGCACACTTCCCCGCTCTCGATAGTGCTACCCGCGATGCTTTATCGATATGGTACTCGCCCCCAAGCTCGCAAGCTTCCCCGGTTGATGTTTTATTAAATGCAATTCGATCCCTCCTCTCGCCGTTTCTCTCTCGGGACCTCGGTGTTTTGTTTCCGTTGTCGCGTCTTTGTGAAACGCGAACAACATTTCCAGAGAGTCAATGTACTCTTCAGTTCGGCTCGGCGCGGCGCGGCGTCCCGTTTCTATCCGACTGCGTTTCCTTCGGCTGTTTCTTTTTCTGTGAGGCAGCGCGCAGCGCGAAACTTTCTTGAAACTCTGCGATGAAATCCGACGACGAGGCGCGCCGGGTTTGTCCTGGTGTTCTTGGCGAGTTGCAATTGTAATGCGAATAATGATACTTTATTTTTGGATTGGAAGGAACACCGTAGAATCGCAATTAATCATCGCGTTTTAACAGGTATTCGATATTTTGACTCTTCTTTCATTATTTGTTCAACGTCTCGAGGAACTGCACCGTGCAATTTTTGTTGAAAGAGAGACAATGTAGACCAGCCAGTTCCAACTTGTTTCCCTCTGAGAACCGCAAGGTCCCCACCATTAGTCAAACCTTTTCTCACTACTACGTATAGCCATAGAGATAGTGGGGTGGCAATAGTAAGGCAATACTAAAAGTAGGGGAAACACTTAAGCGTTGAAGGAATCGCGTGTGGCTCGCGAGTCACATGTTGAAATTGGAAGAATTATGAGATTTATAGTATCACGCGATTTTTTGCATAGCACATTCGCTTTAAGAGTGTGAGATCGACCCATGACAATTCGAATATTTTTCGAAGCTGAAGCTAAATTAAGCAAAGTTCGTACCAGCTTGACTGCAGCTAATTGTCGCATGATCGCGAGGGATTGCTGAAGAAAGTAAATCAGCGTCCTCCCGGAGGAACAGTCGCATTCCCAGAAGTCCCAGCACGTTAGAAAACAGTCGCCGCGCTACTTTTCTTAACAATTGCATTGCGTTCGATCGAGTTTGCGCGCTCGCGAGACAAGCAGCAGGTTGATAACGTTCGGAATGATGTTTCCGTATGGAGAAGAATAAATTGTTCCCGGCATCGAATGATCGGGCAGAAGTCGGTCGTGCAGTTTATCACGTAGCAGAGCGCGGTACGTACGTGTTGGTCGAAGGGTCTGCGCCAGCAACAAAATATAATAATATAAATCGTTCAGGAACGTCACTCGGACAACAGGGAATTCCTTGCCGCGCGTTAAACGTCGTCGATCCCGACGAGACGTCCGGTCCGTTGGATTACCTTCTCTCTGTCTGTTCTTGCCCCGAGGAAGGTTGACGGGATCGAGGATCGCGCACGTGCACGGAAATCGTAATGGCGGAGCCCCTCTGTATAATGGTTATTTATGTTGCCACGGAATGCGACCGATATCGGAACTATACACAGCCACACGCTTCTCACAGCCGGCTCAAGAGAACAGGACGCTCTGACGTATCGATTCACCGTAGCCATGGTAGAAGTAGCGGCGGCAAATAGCGAGATTTATCGCTGACGTATTTATAAGGGTGCGGCCTACGGTGGGGGCGCCGCGGCCCACAGAACACCGGTTACACCGTGAAATAAGCGCGGATTCGATGGTTCCCGGTGAACTAACTCGCTTGATCTATGGCCCAACGTCTGCGGCAATCCTGACTCCACCATGCTGCTACCCTGTCGCTCTACGCAACCCTCTTGGCAATCCCTTCTGTCGGTCCCTATACGCTGATTTCGCTTTGCTCGCTGCAAGACGATCCTCATAATTGGACACCTTCGGTCGATTCTCACTCTTGACGGTTTCAATCGGGTCGATCATGTTCTGTTAGGTTTATGGTTAGTTTGGGCCGGAACATGCGGTGCAACTCAGCAAACTTGAGCTTTGAGGTATTGTTTGCAATGTTTTCACTACCGGTTCTTCTACACAGTTGGAGCTTCCGGTCCTGAAACATCCATAACCTCGTCACTCCTGCGAATTTAAACGAATCCTTTTGCAGACATATTTTCTAAGACCAGCGAAGCCCCTTCTGTAGAAAAGAAAGCAAACAGGAAACCGGGGAAGGATATCACGTGCATGGGCGTGGGACGCGTGCTCTTTAAACACGGTCCTATCGAGCGGTTCAGGGATCCTTGTAAAACGAGAGAGCTTCTTTTCTCTGTCCGCTTGGAACTTGGATAAAAGTTGCAGGTACTCTCGGGAGGAGCGTCGATCTCCGATCGGAAGTTCTCTTTATGAAAAGCACACGAAGGGTTTTCGAATAGCCATTCCCGTAATTCCCCTTTCGGAAAGTTTCGACGAGCAGCTCGGTGACCGGAACAGCGAGATTCCGCGACAGAGGGAGAACTGGTTCGCGATCGAAGACTCGCGAATATCGTTTTCGCAGCGGCGCGGCGAGGCGAGCAGTATGTTCCCGTCGAAAGATGCAACAACGGAGAATTCTTAACAAGCTCTATGCCACTTGAAGGACTCTTGTTTTGCATGCTTCCGGCCGAGGGAAGAGAGAGAGAGAGATAAAGAAACGGCCAAGCTTCCCAGCGAGTGCATTCCCTGGTGAATTTAAAAGTAACCAGCCTCGTTACCAACTTCCACCCGCGTTCCCACATATTTTCGGGAAAAAGCGGCGGGATCATCGGCCAGGGAAACACGCGCGAACGTCTTGCAATTCCTCGAATTTGCCTTAATGCAGCCGCTCCCCCATTCTACTTCCACCTTTCTACATTTCTCGACCCGGTGATCCCGCAATGGCTCAAGGCGCTCTCGCAATTTATACTCCGACAAGTCCTATAATTCTTCGAATATATTTGTTAACCGCGTCGCTACCGTTCGTTACCAACTTTTTAGAAAGAATCGTCCCTTTACCCGACTACCATTCATCAACGAACATGGAACTGGCCTCTCGGAAATATAAACTTGTCTCAGCAAACCTCTTTGATGTCTGCTAATCATCTTTAATCTTCGGTCGAAACTAGGATTCCGACTTCTTTCCTGGAATTGATAGTAATTTATCTTAATACTAAAGGAAGTTTCAGTTTCGACCAGCGTTAGAAATTCATTTTGTATCGCGTTTCTACCTCTTGTTTTGACAGTACCTTTTTAACTGAATAGGTTAACGGAACTAAATTACTATATTGAATTGTTTTTTGCAGCACAAAACATGTTTAAGCATCACAATGTATTAATAATAGATATCACTGGATTCGGGAAAGTCTACAGAATCTATTGCTGCAAAGAGCAATTCAATATCTTTTGTAATAACATCACATTATTTGTTTAAAGTTGAAAAATACGTTTTTGTTTTCAAAATCATGTTTCTCAAAAACTGTGCGTGTAGGAGAAACATTAAAGGGCAGAGATTCGGAATCAGCGGAAAAAACTCTATAAGATCCACCCAACAGTTATATGGAAACATTTTTGGTGTCTCCAACCCAAAATTTCGGGTACCCGACTACGGTTTCCTTTTGTAATTATTTTTCCAGTGTAGGATAAGCATCACATCTGATTTTATCAGAGGCTGGAGGACAATTTCAAATAATTAATTTCACAATTAAGCTCCGAATGTCCGACTAAAAAGACTCCACGATGACTCGAAAGAGAAATTTTTATTCAGCTGATCAATTCCACCCAGAGCCCACTGTGCATCATTCGCGAGTTCGAAGGCGATGCCATTACAAGTTATGAAACGTTACATCGGCGTTGCGGCGAGTAACGAATGGCCCTAGGGTGGAAACACATTTTCGGTTGATGCATAACTTCGGTTGCTTGTGTTTCGCGAGCAACTTTATCTTGAAAACAAACTTTTGTCATGTACCTGTTTCACGTCATTCTGAGTTCTAAGCTTTCAGACGCGTCTTGAGTTCTTGGATCCTTTATTCGACTGTATCTTTCGTTTTTAGAATATTGAAAGGGAACGAACACTGACGAAACGTTCTTTCGTTCGAGTTTAACACGAGACTTGCCACCATCGAATGTCCGATTCTTGTATTCCACAATAATGAAAGCGTGGATTCAATTTTCCTGTTCGAGCTTCTCATAATAACAATTACCGAGATCTTCCGATTACCTCTCGGGATCCTTTGCGATCACTTTGGCTTCCCTGGGATACTTCCGACTGTTGCCAAGGTTTCACGGCATCCTCAGATGTGTTGAGGACAGTCGGGAACCTTTGAAGTTTTTCAAATTCTTCCGACTACGTTTAAAAATCATTTGGGTGTTTCCTGAAGGTTTCTTGGATCCATAGTTGATTGTACGTTCTTTCGAACGTCTTCAGGTAATCGTTAGTGTTGAAAACAGTATCTTGATAATCTCAAAACTTCTCTGAACACTGTTCAAGCCTAACATCAGCGTGCCATGGAGAAATCAACAGATGTCAGTGTTAGAATCGATCGAACAGCGGTTTAAATAATCATCATACGCCGTTTCCGATCGATTAATGTGGACTGGAAACCGGCACCGGAACAACTCGTTCGCTTCTTCGGGCTTGGTAGCCAGGTGGTTCGGTGTTCTCAGGCACGCGGAACTTTCCAATTCCCTTTTCATCGGTGTCGGCAGCCGAGTGCTCGACCAGATCCCTTGATTACAGGGATTTCAGCTTAAATTGGTGCCGATGTTTACTGTCGCTGCAGCGTGGAACAAGCTTGCAAGCTTTCTCTTTGTGCAGCGTCCCGCTCGAACCAAACCGGTCAACGCACGGTTAGTTCTACTCTTATGGTTTTAAGACACAGCAGATTCTTGATTCGTTCGTGTCGCGGGGTTCCCGAGCAACCGGCGCGCGCCGAGGAGGAGATTTATGGTGGGCTGTAATCGACTGTCCCTGTTAATATCAAGGCATGCGTGGACGCACAGCACGCGAGCGTTGTCAACGTTTTCACCGAGTTAATAGACGCGTGGTTCTCGATACAGCCGATAATGTACGACATAATAAACCGAGATTGGTGTCGCGCGACTTTTATGGCGCACTATATTTCCCCTGCATTGACATAAAGTTTCAGTGCCTCGCACCATCGTTCCCCACGGCCTCTATCTCCGCCAGCGTTGCCTTCCCGATATCAGACCCGCCGCTTTTGTATCTGCGGCTCGATTTGCTTGTCCACCCAACGCCCAGCTCTTAACTCCACCTGCTATCCGAACTACGGATCACTACGTTCATCGCGTAGCATCACGGCCCCGAATACCCCCTCCGACTAAATCGAATATCAATTTCGAATCCGTGTTTTCGGAAACGTTTCTCTTATTGCTACGCTACTTTATCCCGAAAACTTTTCCCGAGGCAAAGTTTTCGCACACTGTTTCAGGATTAAATTCCACGGCGTGCATGCACTTAAACGCAAACTTATTTCGCGCGGCTACAAAGTTCTCGTTGAATTTCTTCGGTTGAGTTCGCCCCGGCCTCGCAACAGAAATTGAACCTTCGATAAAGGAGAAGCACGCCGCGCCGCGCCGCGCCGCCGGATGTGTCAAACTTTTCGCAATGTTTCAGGATCAATTTCACACGTGCCCGCGTGCACTTAAATGCGAAATTACTTTGCTGTTTTATAGGGCCTCTGGTTTTCTCCGCGTGCGCGCGAGCGGTAAAAGTTGAACTCTTCGGGAAACGGAGAAATATGGCGAGCATCTTAAAGACTCCATCGAAGACGATTTCCCACACGGTGGAGAGATATCAGAGCTGGCATTGCGGGCGAGAAGAGCGCGTGTTAGAGATCCCGTTAAGGCCCGCGTTTTCTGCCATGCTCGCAATATCGGTCGCAACATGGCAAACTGCCGCGTTATGCGATTCGAGAATACGGGGCTGTCCGTGAAATGAGGAAAGCGATGAACAGAAAGATAGACAGAGAGACATAGTGAGAGAGGGGGGGGGGGAGGAGAACGGCAACAAGATGCGCTGCGAACGCGCCATGGGATTGGCTTCTCTATGCATAGCATTTTAAAGTAAGTTCTTAATACCGTAAGCAGCGGCACGTAGCTAACAGGTGTTGCGTTTTCTTTCGCGAACTTTGATACTTACCGTGGAAATTTATCGAGCGGCCCTTTCCGCGCAAGTAATTCATGTCGCTCGCCGAAAAGTCTCCGAACGTTCTCTCAGCCAACCAGACCCTCCCAGCAGTCTTAGCTGGTCGTATATCATCGCTAAATTCGAACATGCTGTGCCACTGTCGATTATTTCCAACTCTCACCCTCTTATACACCCCTCGACCAAAATAAAAATGCTAAATACAGGATGTGTCCAGTAACTGGTACGAATTATAATTCAGATTATATACGCCCGTAAGGCTATAAATACTTTAGCCATAAAAATAAAAAATGTATGATTTCACTAAAAAGAAAAATCATTTTTATGCGAAGCAACGACTTTAACTAGGATTTTCACCCACTTCTAATAATCTAAAGGAACTCAGTATTCAGACATTTACATATTTCGATGTATAAATTTTGGGGAAAAAATTTGTTTAACAAAAAATCAAGATCACCTTGATATATTATAATGTTAACCCTACAGTGGAGTGTAGTTTCAGCTAGTGCATGATTTCAGTGCAAAATATACTGAAATTTTATCGATTGTCATGACGGTATATATGAATATTAAAAGATTTAGTTGTATATATTGTAGAAGTTCTCTATAAATAAAAATAATAAATTTAACAATTTTCATTTTTTTAATAATGTTTTATATATATCACAGATAGCATTTTTACGAGAATTTGGGAATTTTGCATTCGGCAACTTTTCATATACGTTTTTAGTAGTCTGGGGTGCGTTCACACCCCTATACTCAGTTCGAAGGTTAAGATAAATCCACGAACCTACGATATTATTGCGTAATACCTATAAGCATCGTCGAAATTTTATAAACACGGTTCATTACAATTTTCTGTAAAATCGTCGCAACACGCAAATCCATTGCCTATATGGGTTGCCAACGCGTCGCGTCGGCCCGCTTCCAATAAAAGCCAGGCGAGGCCGACAGACTTTGTTGATACTTCCGTTCGGCAAAACAAGCTAATAGGAGTTTTGCCACGCGAAGGAGCAAACTGCAGCATCGCGACGGAAGAAAAGGCGTTACGCAAACACAGCAGCACCGAGCATGCTTCATTAGAAAGTTCCACGCAAGACAAACAAGACTGGGCTCGCCGCTAAAACAGGCTGATAATCTTTATCTAACCTGTTTACACTGGCCGCGTTTACTATTTGCAAAACCAGCGAGTTATTGATACAAGTAGTATCGGGGGCCGGGCTGTGTTAGCATGTGCCGGCGTGTTTATGCAATCAAATCAAAATGTCGCAGCCGCTGCCGCTACAACATCGCGCTATAAATTGTTATTCGTTCGCTGATGTATTCCCTAAATTCAGGCCGGAGCATTTAAAACAGGTCATCCGATATTTCGCGTGCTATCGACGATTCGATACAGGAAAATGGATCCTATGAAATTTCCTCGATTTCGACCGGCGTATAACTAGACTGCGCATTTAATGCACTTATAACAAGAATGAGCGTATGGGACTTGGGACATTGGAGGACTCGAAAGAATATAAGAATCTTATTCAAACTGTTACAAATTAAGGTGGGTACGCTCCGGATTGTAGAGAGAGGAAGTGATTTTTATATTAATAATATAATTATATTATATAAAGTTGTTTTTATATCTGGTAAAAATTAACTAAATATATTCTTTAAGAATAAAAATATACATGTACGTATTCCCTATATTCGAGTTTTCCGCTACTATGTAATGAATTAATCTCGTTTAATCCTGCCTATAACAATCCTCACGGAGCGTTTCGAATGTCTCGTTGGAGTAGCATTTACCGGTGGGGTGGTTCCGCTAAACGCGTTAAGCGTGAGCCAGGAGCGATTAAGAGAGGAACTACATTTATATTCGTTTCCTGTAATTGCTGCAGTAGTCTGAAAGATATCTGAAGTGTCTTTCACAACAAAAATCATCATCAGAGTATAGGTAAACAGACGTATCACTTTATTAAGAAAGAGAAAATCGGTACAAGAGGGATTGTTAACATCAGACTATAGACTATTGAAAACAAAGCGAGGTTCGTTCTGAACGAAGAATCGTGAAGAATGCTCGACTCTGTGTACGATTTTCGTGCTGTGCGATCAGGAGAATTGAAAGAGCAGTGGTCGAGCGCGGGCACCGTTCTTTCTCCGAGGTCTGCGGCCGCCATCGTCGCGTTCTTTGTTGCCTCCCGAGAGCGTAATCCCATTGTCGTTGGTAACGGGCCGTAAATGGGCAATCAAGGCTCGCAGCCGGTCCTATAATTAACATAACCATGCGCTCCGAAATGATAGCTATTTGGCCTGAGAAATCCCGGGAGCGGCGATGCGGCGCAGCACGGCGCGGCCGTAGCGTCGCAGCGTCTACGAAAGTGTTTGATCGTGTCTGCTTAAGCCACGGGATCTCTGGGCCATTGCAGGGACCGGTGAATCGCGCAATTAATCTTCGATTCAGAAGCCCGGCTGTCGACCACTTCGGCAATCTCGGCTCCTATTCGAGCGTTCCAGGGTGTAAAACGATGGTTAAAACGATGACCGGTGCGAAATCCCGCCGCGGAGAGAACGCGGAACCGCTTCGACGGTTAGACAGCACCCGCTCACGCTTTTTGTCCTTCTTTTTCTCGTCCTTTGCCGGCTACCGATTCTCTTTTTTTCCATGCGGAACTCCTTTTACCGTGAAACAGGACCGAGAGAGAGGGTCGCGATGGCCTTTTGTGTGCGTCGTATGTCGGTCAGCACTATTTCGTTCCGATTCTGCGAGCCTCGGACGCTCCACGACATCTTCCCCCACGCGTCGTTCCACCGTTCACTTTACCCTGATTCGTTCGCACTTATCGACACGATCGTAAAGCAAATTGAAAACGTCCTTAAATTGTAAACGCGGAAAGGGACCTGGGACATTCGTCACGCTTCCGCCATTGCTGAATATTCGTCACGGCTCCGTTGCACGCGTTTCTTCGGCGAGCGTTGCTGGCGACGCTCGTTTGCATACGGTAGCAGCCGCTGGTTTACTTATGACGCCTCCTTCCATCGCTTCTAAATGCAACCGTCTTCCCCGCACTCGTGATCCCGAATTTTCCTTCCTTCAGGTCAGGCGCCATGACGTTTCATGTCATCTACCAGTTACTCTCTGGGACAGGGAATGATAGAGAAACATCAAATCCTACAAAAACTGTGTTGAATTCTCTAAATAAAACCCTTTTAGAGGGCGTGGCTTCATTGATAAAGTGTGTATCACGTAAGAATCTCAGAAAACTATAACAACTCTTTCATTGAAGTATTTTCTAACCGCACAATTATTGATTCTTTTTCTATATTCGTCTGTCACATACTAGAGGTCCGCACGTGGGCGTGGTGGCTTACTAGCCCTTTCAATTGGCGCAGACCACGAACTAACAGAATGTTCCAAACGGGTGGTACAGTAACAGTTATTTTGTATCAATCAAAGAGAAATACGACGCGAAACTATTCGCGACATTTCGTAAGAAATCACATAGTGATTTTAAGAGTGTTATGCTTGTGATAAGCGTGCAAGGAACGCGCGGCGGTGGGAAACGGATAAAAAGGGAAGGTCCTCTGGCGGGTGTAGTGAGAGAGGAAGCCGGTGCGGTCGATAAAACGCAAACAGAGAGACAGAGCGGAGGGACAGTGCATAATGTAAATGAAACCCACCTCGATGGAACCGGCACCTGAATATTTTCCATCTGCATCGTGGAATACAGATATTCAAGAGGCATCTGGCCTCGGCCGCCCCGGCTGCACCCGCACCACACCCGCCGTGACGCGAGGCAAGGCGAGGCAAGGCGAGGCAAGGCGAGGCGACGCGACGCCGCGCCGCGCTCCGTAGACGCAGCACTCCTTATAAAACCGAACTTCGACAGTTCCGCTCTCCTCCGCCATTCTCCCTTTTCCCGGCCCCAGACTTCGGGAAAGTGGTACGTGGGCGAAATTTCGACGTGACGAGCATGCAGTGTCCCCGGCCACTCCCCCCGCCCTAACGTCTTGCTACCTCATCTTTCCGGGCCGCGTTCTCCCCCTCCCTACCCACATTCGTCCCCGTTCGTTCGCTTTTCCTCCTTTGCGACTCACGCTAGAAAAGATACGAGCCTGCTCGCAACGGTTGCGAGGCGAACACACACGCGGGACAACCGAAATGAGATATTCTCAATAGAGTCTAATCCTTTTTTACGTCTCACGTGATCGGACGTTGTTAGCGATCGAAAACATTGAGAACCGCCACGTTCCAGCAAAAAGAGCTGTTCAGGGTTAACAGACGATATGCTATTACCCAATAAATACTTTCCTCCTCACCACTAAATGTAGCTCGAATCTCCTCTAGGGTCACATTATCCCCACTATCGTTGCTGATACATGCTAGTCGGGGATCTTCTTCCCCACTGGCGCTGCGCGACCCCCACCATTCGTTTTCTAGTCCTCCACTCTTCAGCATCACTCCTAGTCTGACTCCGTATCTGAAGCCGGCGAACTGGCCCACAGGCCGCACGCTATTTCTTTCATAGGATACCTGTTAAGTCGCGATTTGTGGGTTCGCAAACTTTTCGGATCTGGACCCGCCAAATTAATATTGGGCCAGTAGTTCACGAGATTTGATGATATAAGAACGCAAAGACAATAATTGATTCGCGTGACAATAAATTGCGTTAAGAGAAGCGTTTCGTCCCGGACTGCTAGTGGACTCATCAGTAAGGCTGATCTAGCAGGTCCTGCCTTATACGCGGGCAGATTTGAATAATCCTAATCCGGATTGAATCGATACAATAAAACTGACGCTCGCGGATCTAATGTAAGATGCGATCCCGGTTTGATGCGTGTCGTGATCGCTGGACAATTGACTGCCGTGAGTCGAGTTTGAAGGTAACGCGAATGACTGACAAGACAACGGCTGTGCGTTGTACTTGTCTACCCGAGGACTGGAGAGTGTCGCGGCGTTCGAGAGTAAAACTCAACTGTATGAGCTCGACTTCCAGTCCTAACGCGATGCTAGTTGGGCTTCTCTATGAAGAAGGAAGATGCACTGATTGGTTCCTGCAGAAAGTTGCATTTCCCAATCAGTACACTTTTGACTGTTATGACCTCCTTCCCGTAGCTCTGAAGGAGGCTTTGGGAAGGAGGAGTGGGGCGATACCTGACTCGGTCAACGACGCGTCTTAGTAATTTGACACGGTACGCTTAACGGTCGCGGGTGATCCTTCCAAGGGACGCGATTTATGGCACGTTGTCCCCAAAGATGTATAAAAAACCAAACATTGAGCAGATGCCCCGACTGGTTGCCGAATGACTCTTGTTTTGCTTGATTTTCCATGACGGTCCTTAGGCACGAACGAACCATAAATATTAACCGTAAGAAATCCACGTTTATGGTTCCTACGCGACGGAACAATACCAGTAAGACCAGATAGACTTTTTCTGGCAACTCTGGTCGTCAGTAAGGTTCCTCTGTGTGAAACAGTATACTGCGAATGGTGGCGTGTAACTCCGAATGATGCGAATCACGTCTTCAGCTAGTACGCTGATTGGTCATGTTGCTAAGATGTTAGAAAGTAGTATGCAGTAATGTAGAGGCTTCGAGGACTCGATGAGAGACTCTGTCGCGGACGCGGTTGTCGAACGCTCCCGGAACTCGCCGGGAATGAAATCAGGACAGGATTGTAGGGTGTTATCGTGGAAATTGCGTGCACTCGTTCCCCAGCCCGCTTTACGGCGACCCTATAAACGCGCTTTATGACACGCGACCTCGGATCAGCCGAAAAGCGAAACAGGAATCTGGTTTCTCGACTAACCGGCCCTGTCGTTTACCGCCAAAGTGTTGCTAATAGAAACGATTCGTGTCAAATGTTTCATCGATTCAAGCGAGTCGTTTTCTACGGCAGTTCCCGTCCCCCAGATTGCGTCTGGGGAGAATTGCATCGGAAGGTGGAATCAAATAGCATGTTAAGGGGGTAACGTAACCCCTGAATATTACTAGATTTAAGGGTAAAAACAGTGTTTGCGAGAAACAATTGTTTGTCCTTATACGAGTATGCTACGAGCTGTGTGAGGGCTCATTCTAAAGAGGAAGGTTGATCGTAGGGCGCTCAGCTCATGATTTAACGAGATTATGCTTATATCTAATAATATGAGCGTCTAAAGTAGGGGAAAAAATCGAGACAACCACTTTCAGGTTTCCATATATTTTTCTAATACGAAACGATTTTTTTTTACTTAAATCATGAGCTGAGCGCCCTACGATCAACCTTCCTCTATCAAATGAACCTTTATGCAGCTCCAAGTATGGTCGTATAAGAACAAACAATTGTTTCCCGCAAACACTGTGTTTACCCTTAAATCTAGTAATATTCAGGGGTTACGTTACCCTCTTAAGGTGAATTTAGACTTTTCACTTTGGAAGAATAAGGTGAAGATTGTTTTCATGTGCATATCGTCCAATGTGAACATCCAAAGTAACCAGTGAACAAAATAGAAACAGTACCTACTTTGTTGGGGAAATGCAATTATGCACACCTTCATAAGATGGAAGTTGGGGGTAGTGTGGGGTTTAGATTGTAGCCATACCTTTATTATCAAAACCGCCCAAAGACCCTTCTGGGCCCTGTCTCCTCCTCCCTGTCCGGAGATAACGTAAGCCCTGCGACCCTGTTCTTGTCTGTTAGAGAAAGTAGGACCAGTACCAAATTCTGCCACTACTGGATTAATCGCGTGATATTGTGGCACATGCACGACAGAGACGAAACGCGTCACGTGTCCCGGCAGAAGCGAGCAGAATAGCGGAAAGGTATAGTGGGGACAGAAGTGTCAGTCTATCGACTCTGAGTGAATCGAAGGTAATTATAGAACGGATATAAATATTCCAGTTCTCAGCTTTCACAGTCACTGTGAAAGATTCATAGAACCCAACTCGCCTGCAACGTCGTTCATTGAACCGGATCCTCGTTCCTTGCATACTAGCGAGTTATTAGAAGGTCTAAGCCCTCGTGGTGGGGATTGCGGTGGCTACTTTGAGCCAATATGGAGTGGGGAAAGTGGAAAAACAAACGCGTAATTGGTTATTTATTTCGGTATCGTTTCGTGCCACGAGCGAGGCTCTATCGTACATCGAAAGGGAAGCAGCGTAAATTCACCTTTGCAGCAGATCGTCGAAACACGGCTCCATTCACTTACTGGCAAGCGGGTCGATACGTTACGTTTATTATTAAAAAAAAGGCGCTAGCTTGGAAAGGGTTTGTACACGCGAGAACGCGTGCCCGCCGTGAAATTTCCCGGAAAATGAAGTGGTTCGAATTTTGCCAATTTTCGTTGGGCCGGCTGGCTCCCGCGTGTTTAGTCTATCATCGGGGGTTTTCGGCGTGTATCCCGTTTCAATCAGCCGGGAAACGCGGCGAAAAACCCGAACGAATAGTGGCCGCGTTCCAGCAGTTTTATCGGTGCCGAAAGGATATCATTAAAAGGCTGGCCAAATAATATTTCACGTGGATTTCGCGGGACCGGTTTGAAGAACGAGTGTGCACGCGTTGCACGTGCACGTGCGTACGAGTGCGGTCGGATCGCGTGACAGCACACGTCAAACGAACGAATTACGCGGTCGACGGATGCGAATTTCCCGGATAAACTGGTCGGGATGCCGCTCCACGTCGCGCGTTGCCTTTCAACGAGCAATTTTCAAGCACCCGCGGCGAGGCGTCGGGCCAAATAATGGTAATTTCCCGATAATGGGGCTGGCCGCCGTTTGTTAGACGCGATGGGAATACACGTCCGACGGTATCTTGATTTTTCCTCGCCCCCGGATATCTCGTGGCCGTGGGCCACGATATAATTGAACGATCCCGCTTTATCAATCCCGGCGAACGCTTCTGTTGCTTCGAAAAATATCTGCCCGTTCAAATATTGGTCGATCTCCACGCGTGAAGGCTTCCTTCGCAAGGAGTCGCGAAATTGGAATCTCTGCGCTAACGTTATAAACCGTTTCATAAGAACAGCCAGTACAGGTAGCTCAAAAGAAAATCGCAGAAACGAAATCAGAGAGAGGTGGTAGCTAATAATAGCGTTTGCAGCTTTGTTTTCGGGTAAAACGCGATTAAAAATCTATCTGAACTGGTTTAACGGATCAACGGAGTAAGGATTCGTTGTAAACTGTACTACAATTGTCATAGCACCGGTCTGGTGTGAAATCTGTAATAGTTGGTTAGTAGTTGGCTGCGTTCGCATCCGATTAACTTCTACCTGTTACCTGAAATTATTTAAACTTTGTAATTGTTGCATAAAATCCACAGCTTTCTCATTATGAATGCGGATAAATATGTGATACTTGTTGAACAATGTGGCATTTCAATTATTTTATCCGGTACACACATCTTGCATCTGTTGTCAGTCAGAATTTTGTAGAATTAAAATGGAATGCAGCGCGAACGAGTACGTGGTAACATTTGCTTCATGAATTTGTTTACGTGTTTAATGAACGTATCCGGTACGCTGGTACATAGGTTAATTTTCCATCAGCTAACTTTAACAGCGATACATTTGAGAAAGATGAACTTTAGACCCATCCCGTGTCCTGGGTTCCTCGTCGTTCTCCACCCTTTGTGAAAAGTTTTGCTGACGAACTCAATCGCGAAATGTCTCTTGACGAATGACCGTTCGCGTGTGTACACTTCGTGGACACGAGTTCACGATGTCAGAGCAAATAGATCCTCGGCGGGAAATCGTACGGAAACAGTTCGCAGACGGTCAGCACCGGGGAAAATTGAAAATTCACGTTTCCCGACTGAACAACGATCGCCTGATCGAAACGCGCGTATTCGCTTTCTCGACTCGAGTAGACTGCACCAGCGCAGCGCAGTTCTCCGTAATCAGCGATCGACAGACTGCGCGTCTTTGCACATCCATCGCTCGCGGACACCCGCGAGAATCGATAAAACCGGAATCGTTTCAATTTCGAATTTTCAAAAACTACTCGCACCGGAACGCGTAAAATTTTATTCGCCGTCGTTGCGCCGCCGACTCACTGATAAAAGTTCGAATCTGCATAAAACTGCGTGGAGTGTCGCTGAAATTTTCGTTCGTATAGTGCCCTTCGTGCTTGTCGTCGTTTATTGGTATCGTTTCTGTGTTCAACGGTCGTTAACGACGCTAAACAGCCACTCGATGTGTTGTAACGGGACCAGATAAAAATATTCTTCATCATGCTCGCTACATAATTCTCACGTACTTTTCTCATAGCGTACACTTCGTTTAACGACACCATATGCGAGTAGATTGTGGATCCTTATGACAAATATTGTGCATGGATTGCAACTGACAGGAACTGCATAGACAGGAATCTTTGATAAATTACAAGTAATATAATCGAGATCGACTTCAGAAATTCATACAATCCGTAATCTAGTGATAACTTACAATTTTATTATCCTTTGTCCTCGTTCCGATTGCACAGATTCTAGAAGAATGTTGAATTACTCTAACACAGGGGTAGTCAACCTTTTTATACCTACCACACACTTTTGTATCTTTGTTGATAGTAAAATTTTCCAACCTACTCCGTCAGTCATAGATGCGCGGTGATAACGGAAAGTAGCTTCAGTATCGGACGAAACCCCTAGCGCCCTTTATGAAAGCTTGAATCGCTCACTACTGGGTAGAGATCAGGTTAATTATTACGGCTGTAACAGATATCACAATGTATATGCGTTGAGAGGTTACATGTAAATAATTATATACGAGGACGGTGGATGAAATATATTTAAGCGTAAGAAGACGTTATCGCAGGTGTCTACAAGACGGGCGCACGATTAGAACTAAACCCCTAAGTGCGAAGGCGGCCGTACGTACCTTCATACCTGAAGGGAGGACAGCATGCTATAAAACGAAGGGGCACCAGGTATTTCCCAATATACATACGATGTTGGGTTTTCACAAAGTAACGAAAAAGCCAGATGTTTTACCTTGACAATATGCAATTTTTCAGACTAGACGAACAATGATGTCGTCCATAGTCAACATGCTAATCGTTCTGGCAAAAGTAGAAATCAGACGCATCTCTTTCAAGGACCCACTGTATTAACTGTATCTTATCCATCGGTTGATCAAATACCAGATACTCTTTGGGCGTCGTTATTATATTCCGTCGGTGCGATTCAGCACGATTACCGGTCAATAAATCCCGGAATCCGTCGCCAAGAGTAGCTCCCGTCCGAAGGGAGCAGAGCGTGGGCGATCAATTTCCATTGGAACGTTTTCAAATTGCCGAAGCCGGTTTCCCATAGATTCCAAAAGCGACGAGGGCCCGGCCCGTCGAGGATATCCTCGAAAAGAGTCGCCAAGGATGCAAACGGGTCGAACAGTCGATAGTGCGCCGGAGACCTTCCTGCGCTCTCTAGGCAGCTCGTGGCGAGGGCCAGACATTGTATCCAATTCCTGAGAATCAGATTGAACCGGCAAACTCCGGGAAGCGGTCCGAGTTTCGTCGGACAGGCTACCTGCCGGTCGAGTAAGGTGCGACTGAAAAAGACGTCGGACGCCGTGCACGAATCGTTTCATCGTCCTCGGTCCAGCCCCCGCGTCCTCAGCTACGCCGTTTTCCCTCGTCCTCCATCGTTCCTCCAACACTATTTCGATCGGGGACTGGTTATGGCAAGGGATTTTAGAACCTAATATCTGGAATTGGAGATCGGCTGCCGACGTCTCTCGTTTCTCCCGGCCTCCGGCCCCAGGATGAAAGAGGATGAGCGAGCTTACCAGGTCCGACTGCCTCGCCACCTACGAAAACACCTTCACCCGATGTTCCATCCGGTTTAACGTCGTTCAGACGACGACAACTCCCGACACCGTGCCGGACCGATCGGCCACGCGGATTTTGAGAAACGCGCCGGGAGACCCTCCTGGAGAACGTACTTGAGTGAGAGGACACTTTCCTTTTGCGATCCAGAAGATGTTCTGGATGTAGTCCGACCAGCGAGGTCCGGGAATTAGCTCCGGATAAACCTGTGCATCGTTTGCTCGATGCTGAAAACCACCGAATGCAATCTTTTCGGTATATCTTGATCGGCTGGTCGATGGAACGTGGCCTCTGAAGGTGGCTCAGGTGGAGATAGACGTAGCATTTCGATATTTGATTGGTAGACCAAACAGTCCTACATCGAGTCTTTTCTAAGCAGACGATGGTAGCCGCAGGTCTGGTGATAATGTCACCTATTCGAATTATAGAAAGGTTTACATTTTCCCCTGCGCTGTCTTTACAGCCATGAACAGTAGAAAGAAGAATATTGTTAATGATACTCGCGACGAACACGTTTCTTGGTAAAGGAGTTGATTTTGATATTTACTTTGAAGGAGTCGTGCGTCGTCCGTGTTTATTAGGGAGTACGGAACAATAAGTCGAATTACTGGGAAGTTGTTGCGGGTATTCTGGCCGAGAGGAAGGCTGGATAACCGGGTGACACACATGCACACGTGTGTGGACGAAGACAGGCGCACAGGAGAGGGAGTGAAGAAATGCCGCGCAGGCCCCGAGCTGGCTGCGACACACGAGAGCCAGGCCACCACCTTCCACATGGCATTAAAGTAGCCGAGCCATTGAAAGTTTAACGTGCCGTAAGCACGTGAGCTTCTCCTGCAGCCTGTGTATAGTTGTATCGCGCGCATTCAGCTTTTTCTCCCGGGCCCGGGCCAAGATTCTAGAGATATCGGAGATATGTACGGTACGGGCCAGCAATAAATCAGCAGATCGCCGGGATACACGCCCCCGCAGCCCTATCGAATCCTTGCACACCGAAATGCTATGTTTTATACGACTAATCACACCGTACAATCCACATTTTAATGCGTCGAACACTCACTTTGCTCTCATATTTAAAGCAGAGTGTAGCCATCGCAAGGAAAAATCAGGAAATTCTGAACAGACGGATTTATTTTGGATTAGGATTGTAATGCCGGATATGTGAAGGGGAAATTTTTTTCAAAATGTTTGATATATATATATATAATAATAATAATAATATATATATAATAAAATATATATATATATATATATATATATATATATATATATATATAATGCGTAACGAAATAATGCGTAAGAGTAATCAAAATACAATTCTCCAGATAATTCGTCTTTTCGCGCGCTTCCCTTACGTCGCTACCTCACGTCAACCGTCTACAAACTATGCTTCTAGAAGGTTTTAGAAACTTTTCGTCTGATTTTATTCTGGATTTTTCTATACATGCTACAAGAGGAAAATATTCAAGTATATGTTTGTTCTTGAAATTTGGTATTATCAGATTCTGAAGTTGATGTAGAAAAATGATTCCCGTGTTTGTATTCTACGTGTCAGAATCTAGAAGCATCGCCGAGAATGTGAAATCTATTGAACAGTGTTCGTCCGACCACAGGCGGACTCATTCCCCTTGATCCGTCGGTTCCGAAAGCCTTTAACTTTACAAGCTTGTTCCTCGATCGTTGCTTCAGATATTTTAACGAATCCAAAAGCCAGTGAAAAGTGCGGGTTTGCTTTACCTCGTGAATTTTTTTCGATAAGCGTAGGTCTCCCGTTAAGAGTAGGGAAAAAGAATTTATTCTTGAGAGAATTCGGCCTCCTTGAGAATGTTGAATTCATGCCAGTCTTTCGTTATTTTCTCTCCTGAAAGAGTGAGATTAAAGGGAAATTTAGAATTCGGTCTGTGCTATAGAATCCTTGAACCATTTAGATTGAAAAATATTTTGCATACAATTTTATGGAATTTTCGTTACGAATGTAATGAACCTCTTAAAATGACGTCCCAGGGAAATTCGTGGGTTTCGTACGGGATATTTGATTAAATTCAACTTTCCATCATAAATTAACATATTCAGTAGCCACCTAACCATTTTACAGTGATCCCGAAGCAATATAAATCATTTCATTTTCCAACGGAACGTACGTACGAAATGAAAAGTATATTTTAATCTGAAACCGTGGAATGACACGGTAAGACAACGGGTAAAAACGTTTGTAAAAATAAATTCATAAAACTGTTGCTGGGAACTATCCATCCTGTATATGGTACAGTAGGGTCATGCATATTCAAAAGTGAAAGCATGGCAATTTAATTTCGTATTCAATGGACTGTATTGTATATGATTCGTAGGTCTAAATGGATTAAATCTTTACGGGCTGCTGTGTTTCTTGTTAGATAATGTTGTAAGTAAACCACAGATTCTACGCATTTCTGACACAAATGAATAGTTGAAATACAAAAACTATGCAGACGTTAAAACATTTCTATCTTGCATAAAAATCCATAGTGAACTTAAATACATCTAGTTAAACGATATTTAAATACTTTTTAGATATACTCATTTGCAAAGAAGATTTTCGCAAAGGAAGAACTTACTTCAAATGACCTAGGAATCGCCTCATTCAAGGAAATACAACATATTTGTGACACCCTGTATGATCGATTAAACGTGAATCGCCGTTCAACTGGAAAATAATAATTACAACTCACTAAAGATACGTCTTTGCATATTCTACTTGTTCTTTTCCTTGAAAAAATGGCTGGCTGGAATTTTCTTGGTGCAGCACCGAACTTAGACAAAGATGTGTATTCTACAAACAAATTTTGATAATCGTGGCTCCACGTAGAAGAGAGTTTCTACTTGAATTCATAATCCAGCTGTTGTGAACCTAATCTCCTCCCTTGAGACGCGTCTGGTTGCAACGACGACTCGCAGCGGCTTGCATCGCAACGCGCAGTACACATCGCGCGTCACGCACCGCACAATTCCCCGTACCATATTCACAGTGTTTGCACACGCGTACAAACCGCGATAGGGATCGTAATTGGCATAGATATTTTCTCATGGCTTACTTTCTCTCGCTTTTTCCGGGAACATCGTTCGCTATGAAATCAATCTATTAAAAAGAATCAATATTTGAACCGTTCAGAGATCGCAGATTAACCACCTCCCGAATTTTCGTGTGAACCCTGAATCTTTATAACTTAAAATTTATCTTTTTTAGAGGTTAAAAAAACCACTAAACGGCAAACATTGAAACAATTATTGAGCATATATGGCTGAACATTTCACATCGAAAGTAAACCTGTACTATTTCATCAATTTTCTCTCCGTTTAATTTGTCAAGTTGATTGATTTAGCGAATGAACTTTTATTGAATTTATATTGCTTTCTAAATGTCCATCGCTTTCAAGAACGATGAAAATAAAATTCGATAAAAATTCAATTCAATTCTCGAGCGTATATGTTTCAAGATGAATATTCTGTTGGTAACATTATTCCAGCAAGAAAACATTGTTGTTCTTCTTCTCTGTACCATGCCGAACTTATTTAATCATTTTTGTTCACGTTCGGAGAACACACGAACGTTACACAATCTGATGTTTCCGCATCAAATCCGTAGTCTACTCATCAACTTGTACAGCTGTATTATAGAAACGAAGTTCTATAAACAATGAACCGTTCTCTTGAAAATTGACGTTAAACTTGAAATAACACATGAAATTGATTCTGAATTTCATTATAATAAAGAACATATATATATATATACCAAGGTCAGTTTTACACAAAACTTTTTTAACAGATCTTCGTCGACCTTAAGTTGTAGTAAAAATCATGCTGTAACGCTTTTTACATATAATTTCATGACACCCTATTCAACTGGAATATCCTTCTTCGCGAGTTGTAATTTTGCATGATTGTGGCTAGCGTTTCTGTTGGGGGTACAAGGGACGGTGTTTCCCGGCGGGCACCGTGATAGCAATTAATTGTCCGTCGATGAGGCACTCAATCATCGCGACGACATCTCGATACGCGACGATCCACTTGGGCCGCGGACCCAGGACGATCATCCTGATACGATACGTGATCGAGAGGGGGCTGAGACGACGGGAAATGGAGGTCGGTTTGCCGGGTCGTTAGGGAGCAGGTTGTAATTTCGATTTTCTTCAGACACTCGATAAGGAGGAGTGCGCTCGTTCTCCTGGGAGAGCCGACAAAGGCCGTTTCGTTCGCGAAAAGTAGCGGAAACGAGCGGAAACGAGCGAGAAAGGTTCGGGGGACCAGCTGATCAGAGCGGCAGTTTACGCCGAAACTTTCTAACGATACTTTTGCATTATCGTTGCGTCCTTCTTCGTGCACATCGCCCTCTTCTGTATCCCCATCCTACTCTGATCTTCACGGTAGACTGCTCAAGCAAGCTAACAAAGACATACGCGACACTGCTACCGGCCCAGACGCAAACTGCGTTTGCAAAATATTGCGGGGAAGTTTAAGGCTCTTCTCGCTCCAGTTTTCGAAGCGTTACGACCTTACGTACGCCCCGCGTACCTCCCCGAACATCTATATCAGACCAGGTATTCGTTTTCCACGGGAAACCGATGCTCCACGTTATGCAACCTCTGCTTTTCAACATTTCCTCGCGACTTGGGACATCGGAATTCATTCAGCTGGAACTTCTTTGGTATCCGCTGCGACGTGGGAGAGAGTAGTTATTCGAAGTATATTTTATTCTCTCTATCTAGAACGACTCTCGTCGTGGTCAAGTTAGGATAGGGGTATGGAAATCGTAGGACATACCTTAACCTTCTCAGGATCAAACATATTTTAGGTGGAGCTAAAAATCTGAAAATTGGTATGTAGGCTAATATGCTCAAGCCAGGAAAAATAATATTTTGCATCTGAGAAGCTACCATATGATGTATGAAGGATGTTGAATATATTCGAAAAGATACATTACTTGAATCCATTTTTTGAAGAAATGGATAAATGTAAAGATAATTTAAGGTAAATGTGAATTTTATTTATGACTCACTTTCATTGTTCAGAAGGTGATCTATGATCTTCATAATCGTTGTTGATTTTAGTCAGTCATTTATGAGTTGAAGTGAAGTGCCCATCAAGTTTGTAAGAATACCAAATTTTTTATCGAACAATGAAATATATTTATACAAATTTCAATTTAATGACAGTATTTGGTGTCTTCCGAGCAACACGGACAGGGTTAAGATTGTCATTGATCATTTCACCTCGCACCAGCATTGTACAAACAATTCAACAGGCGTCAGAATTATGATCAGTTTCATAAAATTTATGCTAAATAAAAATTGAAAATAAATAAATCGTTTTAACCTTTCCACTTTTTCAAGCTGTGCCCATCCATTTTTGCCATGAATGCATAAAATCCGTAATAAGACTTCTATTTAGGTTTTATATACTGCACTTGAAATTGATGAACAAAAAACAGCCTGCAGTAGCTGTTCCCACGACACAGAAAAATCCGTGTTTCGCCGCAGTTCATATTTTTAGTTTGTTCTTTGTGCGGAAGAATATGCGATGACTAGGTCAGGCGAACGGAGTTCTTCATTCCTGCGGCAATGGAGGCAGAAAGCGTGTATTTATTCCGCAGGAAGCGCGTTATCGACAAGAAACTAAATCATTGGAAAAAGTGTCTCAATTGTGACGCGACGCGAATCAGAATCCGTACAGAATGCACGCGCGGATCGTCGAGGCCGCTGCAGTCTGAAAACGTAGCGGCGCGTTGCATCGTCATAGAAACAACCACATGCCGATGGAAATATTTTGAGAGCATAATGTGCGACTTGTTCGCGAACCATGCTTTTTTCCGCGTGTTCGATTTATCGGAAGCGGTGCATGCTAAAAGGATATTGTTTCCGCAATCGCTGTGCATGGAGCACGCAAAAACGAGGGATTACTATACAGTCTGTCCCACAAGAGCATGTCGGCGATACCTTCGAAACCTGTCACCCAATCAGGGTGAATTAAAGATAATATAAACAAACGCAGATGTCTTTAAACCATCAATTGGAAAGCGAAAAACGCCCTCACCGTACTACCTTGGCCATTTCAATCTCCTAATGCAAACCCAATAGAAAACGTGTGGTCCATAATGAAGGGCAAGCTGAGAAGGAAGCATATTACCAAAATAAGAACTCTTGTGAAATTAGTTAGAAGTATGCCGAGACAATGCCAAGCTATAATTGCTATTGGAAGAGATTAGACCCCTTGCTAAGTAGGAGCGTATTAATGCTTGACGTATAGATTCGACTCATATAAAGTTTTTTTTATAAATATGTGGGATTGCGAGTGCGTGCCGTAGGACCACGTAGGACCCAAGTGGTCTCTAGTTATGGTAGGGCCTCTCGAGCCAGGTAGAGCGAGGGACAAGATGACACGATGCAGGCCTGTGCCTGGTTTGTCTCCATCGACAGTTTAGTTTTAAGGGTGTGAACGAGTGAGAGAGAGAGAGAGAGAGAGAGAGAGAGAGAAAGAGAGAGGGAGAATAAAGACGAGGGAATAAGGACTGTTTTTGGAAAATACGCAGTCTGTGTGGTTTGAGCAGCGAGAGACTGCAGTCGTGTATGTCGACACATAGAATAGTTGCGTAGACCAGTTACCTTTTAGCATAATTGTACTTTTAATAAATAGAATTAAAACACACACACGGCTTGTCGCCAAAAACTTCCAATCCCACAAATATATGAGTATTTACAGAAATATCGTCGACACGCTCTTGTGGGACAGACTGTCCTGTGTAAATGTGACAGGGAAATGCTGATATTCGCGGAAAACGAGCAACTCGAAAGCGAGACGGGGAAATGTTTATGCAACATGCGCGGACTTTGTGAAGCGATACTGCGAAAAATAGAAATTAAATGTACGGGAGCGCTCGGTGAAAATTCGCGTAGCATTAACCTACCACATGAAAATGTTTCAATTAAATTTTACCCATTTTATAGAAACAGCCCATCGATACGGACCAGCCAGAACTTCGATTCCGTAGTCGAGGGAACGTTAACCGGATAAGGGCGAGTGCGTAATCCCCAATATTAAAATGTACAATCGGATAAACAAGTATTAGGAGTGTAAGCTCCCGCCACCGGCCGACTGCGCCATGGAATTGCCATTAATAACTGCCTAATTAACCGCAGAGAAGCGCGCGCTCCACAATTGACAGATCGCTCGAGTAATCCGGCCTCTACGTAAATAACCGAATAAATATACCGAGGCCAGCCCCTCGACGATATCGTTCGGTTTACTTTGATCGAAGCAGAATACCGGAAGAGCAGGCTTTTTCCGTTTGAACGCGCGCCTCGCGGCGGCACGGCGCGCCGCCTAGCAAATTAAATCTGTCGGATTATGAAGCGAGAGAGCCAGGCATATATGCATAAGAACGGTTTACATTCGATTCGCACACATCCGGCCCCGTCGCGTAGTATCGTTAACCGGCCCCCTCCCCTCGTCGTGCCCGGTCTGACCCGGGAAAACAAACGATTTCGTAATGGAAATTCGCGGTTCATATATCCGGCGAGTTTTCCATTTCGGAAGTGGAACGTATCGAGCGCATGGCCACACACGCTCGCGAAACCAGCTTTCTAGATTTTTGCAATGTCACTAGTCCCTGCAAGATAATACTCGAACCGCTTTGCCTACCGCGTCTAAATTTCTAGTGGTAAATACTGCCCCGTGTTGCGAACGGCGCTGCAAATATCAACAAATGATTCGCTTCGTTAGAAGGTTTCGCTAAAATTTTTCAACTGAATTGGGTCGGTGTATTTCTACCTCTGTGGGCTGTGGGGATATACGAATGCAATTTACAGGTTGATTTTTTAGTGGAGTTTAAAGCAGAAAAATACTTGGTTCTCTTCACTGTGCTAAGTCGTCTTGACGTTACTCGTCCATGGTATGCGAGGAGGATTTTGTGGCAATCGCTGCGTTTCTCGCCAGTGGTAGCCTAAACGGTTCTTTGTCAGTTTGCAAGGATCCAATTGGGCCGGCAGATCCAGGGGCAAACCTGGATTAACCGGGACAGCGTGGAAGTTAGAGTAGCAAAGGATCCGAAGACGGTCGAAGTAATTTTTTCGTTGGTGCTGTGGAAAGGTATCGATTCGGTCCGGTCGTCTCTGAGTCTGACATTCTATTTCGATGCGTGACGCGACTACTAGCCTGCGAGTCGGCTGGAGAAGTCTTTGAGAGACAGTTGAATGGGTGGAAAGGTATTCGGGGGTTGAAAGGGACGCGGGTCCTGCAAGGATCGCGTCCCCCAAGCCCTCGGATCCCTTCCGTCTCGTCGTTATCGTGCGGAGGAAGAAGGGCTGGAAAGCCGTCGTCGATTCAAGGTCGAACGTCGGGGGAGCCGAAGAGCAACCCAGTGACATAGCTTAAATTCCAATAACGCGAGATATGAGTAACGGCTGAGGGCCGTTACACTCGAAGGGACCCTGATATGAGAGCGTCCCTTTCCCGTTCGAAACTGTCCCGCACACGTCCACCCACAAACCCCCAGAACCTTACACTCCCCGCGCTCACTGCCTCAACCGATCATTTTCCCGATCCTCCCCTCGGTGCTTTTCGGCTGGGATAGGTATACGGTCCCGGGGAATCGGAAAGATAAAGTTCCGTCAGCGTTTTTGAAATATTCGTCTTTTAAAGCCTCGGCCCCTGCTCGACGCTCGCTCTCTCCCGGCTCTTCTACTCGGGCTCCATTCCCCGGGAACGGGAACGGGAATGAGAACTTTTCCGCGGTTTCCGGTCGCCAGACCCTCTCTCCTCGACGATGCAGCGCCTCGGCCTGAAAGCTCGCTCGGGAAAAGCAATCCGATTCGAGCCCGATAACGACGATCCGAACGCTGCTATTCATTTCATTACAACGCACCCTACGTTCGATTTTCCTCGGACGAAACCGCCTCGGACTTTCTATTTACTTTTTCAACCCTGAGCCCCGATCGAACCACTGGCTCCCATACACGGGGTGTCTCGTTTCAGGCTCTGCACGCATACTTTATATAGAGTGTCCCTAAAATGTACTCGACGGATGTCCTTTATACAGAATGCCCTTGGTAGAGGAGATTCATGATCACGATCATCGTCAATGTCATCCGCTGCACCCGCGTTCTGATTGGTCTGTATTTTTAGTTAATTTTCAATGACGTCGAACGAAGATAATATTTGAACAGTAACAAATGATCTTGAACGATTTTGAAACACCGACATATTTAGATCGACGAATTCGCGATGGACCAGTCCATGTAGAAGACGGTTGGAATACGCGGTATGGAAAGAAGTCACTCGTTCTTCAGATTCGACGGTCTGCCGGGCCGTTTTCTATTTTTCCAGCGAGAAGAGGCTCATCGGAATGCGAGCGTCTCCGTTCGAACGGAGATACGGCGACGGTCGACAGTTTTGAGTACACTTTTCCGGTGGCCGCGTAATGGACGAAGAAAAACATGCGAACGTCCGTGGGAAAGTGGCCACGTAATGTCCGACCGGTGCTCGCAGGCTAAAAACAGCACCGTGAAGAGAGTAAACAAGCTCGCGTTAGCGCGTAATTCCGTGCACGGCGCCGGTTTAAAAGGGGTACATTTTACGGTATCCATAAATTGTATAAATACAACTCCCGGTCGCCTTTACGAGGGGAACGGAACGAAACGGAGCCGGACCTGTTGGGAAGGAGTTACTCGCAGCAATTATATCTGTCGTTCGGATCTGACCCTTTCGCAAGCACGTCTCGAATTAATTTCGCCCTCCGCGGATGCGACGAGTCGGCAAAGGTCCCCGAAACTTTCTTCAACACGGTCTAAAACTCGTTTCACTCTCGTTAACTCGTGCAAAAGCTACTCCGCGAAATGCTCGTGTCCGCTCGCGCGCGTACACTTGCACATACGGTCAGCAGAGATTTAAAAATTAATACGAGCTTGTTGAAGAAACGTTGCTCCGTCCGTGTTTCTTGTTCCTTTTGCTTCGTCGACGCGTTCACTTATCTGTCTGTGCAATCCAATTGTTAAGAATTGTGCCTGGCTTCTGAAAGCAATTAACACATGCTCCGGTGAAAAACGTATCCACGTTAAGCTGATTTAATGTAACTACGCGACAGTCCGTGTTCAAAGCGTACTTCCGCCGAATACTCTGCAAAGCGATGAGAAAAGCTTGTACAGACTCGAGGCAAGATTTACGTTGAGGTTAATTCTACCTACTAAAGTTTACTTAAATTTAGATTCAGAATTGTAGAGTAGATTCAGAATTTGTCGCAACGACCAACTGTATCAAATAAAACTTGCTCTGTGCCAACGAGAATTTCTCACGATGGTCACTAGATTTTTAGGCGGAATTGCTTTCGAGAGGGTTAACCTTTCTCAATGTGACCATTTCTCAAATAGAATTCTATTGATTAATCGAATAATTAATTTTCAGACTGGAACATATCAATTTGTTGAAGAGTCATAGTATTTTCTTTAACTAGAATTTGCAATAGGCCATTCGATAGCTTAGCCAACAAAAACACTTTGTACCAATTTTCAATCCAATACGTCGACACGGGGGAAGTAATACAGTGACAAAGAAAATCTGATTTTTCCGTATTTTCTCTTATTCTCTTCAATTGAAAATTCTGAAAAAAATCAGGTATATCTTAGCTGTTAGAATGCACATCCATGAATTTTTTCAAAATACTAAGTTTATATTTTTACAGTTTTAGCATCTCCTTGTGGTTGTTAACATATAATTTTTTTCAAGTTATACAAAGAGAGGGCACATAGTTAAAAAAATCAAAAGTCGGTAATTTTCGAACGTCTTCTGACAGAAATCTATATAACCTCCAAGGTTATTCCGATTTGTTGCGATGTTACAAAACTAATAATATATAAATTAATACATGTGTATATTGTTAAGATGATTGTCAAAGGCAATATAAATTCCATTCAATTATCCTTATCGCCCCTACGTCCCATCAGCGGGTCAAAATTTGCGACACGTGCATTTCCGGGTTTAATGACTCGGCTCCGCGTAATAAAGATGGCAGTTCGCTGAAAAATTAATTTGGCTGTTTCGGTGCGCGAGCCTCGCGCGTCCACTTTCGAATTTCGCCCTCGAAACGTTCGCCGGAGGAGCATTGTTGCGATTGCTGCAGTCGCAGTATTCTTCATGCATCGCTGATGGAATTTTTTAGGAGCACCTGAGCAGAAACGAACGCATTTGCCTTTGGTTCCATCCCGGGGAGAGAGCTCCAGGTTTTATAATGCCTTTCAGACGACTCGAAACTGTCGCAGTTCCTGTCGCAAACAAAGAATTTGCGAAATCAGCGCCATTGAGATTCGTTTTCTCGATTCTTCGAACGCGGAGATCTATCTCGCGATATTCTACTTCATTTCTGTATTTTAAACCTCGCAAGACGCGCACTGTTAATGATTTCTGGGGTGGATGAATTTATTCTAATTCTCGTGCCTCAATCTCCTGTTCACTTGATTTCGAATCTGTTTCTTTGAGTTCGACGTTGATCTTCTTGTTGGATGTAATATAAACTAGAATTGTAAATGTGAAAAATATGAAAAAATTGTATGATTAACAACCATAACGAGATGCTAAAACTGTAAAAATATAAACTTAGTATATATTGCCTAACCATAAGTGTAGTTTTTAATGTATAATTATAGTTAAGGTAGTTTATAAGTTAGTATTAAGGTTAAAATATGAGTACGGTGAGGGGGTTGTGCAGGGGAAAGAGGAAGTAATTGTAAGAAGTGTAACCCTAAGGGGAATCATTAAAAAACTACTACTACTACTACATATTGCCTAACCTCTACAAGAAATCGGCATTCCAAAAGTTCCTTTATTTTTTAAAATGCGGTGTCGAAGCTAAAAATTCTGAAGATATTCATAGATGTGCGATCTAGTATAAGGGATAAAATACTAAAGGTTTGATAGATTTTGTGAATCAAGGTTTCAGGATACATAAACAGTACGTACACAATTAACTTACATGTCTACAATTTCAGAAATTACTGTACTAAAATCGAGAGAATCGTTCTGAAAGGGTTAAATTTATACATGAAATACACTGCGTCAGATGAAACAAATTGCTCCGATTCTGTGGTAGTTTTGTAGTGGCCGGTCGGCCAATGACCGCGTTAATTATTACCGGAACGCAGTTACCGAGGAAAATGGTCGAAAGCATTCTTGATGATTCCCCGCAGGCGAAAGGTTTTGTATCGTCATAAATGAAGTCCGATCGGGGGAACTGTAGACTGGGGATTCCGTGGTGGTCCAATTGTTTGTTGGCAAATCGAACGCGACAGGTTTGCAATTCCAGCAGAAACTCGTCGGATCGTGACGCGATCATGGAGTGGCTATTTTGCAACTGCGCGGGGAACCCGGTGGCCGGCGTGTAAACAAACGGGGAACTACGGGCCCGAATTAATTGAAACTTCGTCAAGTAGTGTGCGTCGCGCATCCTCGAGCCGTGTGTTTCATTCTAGAGCAAATCGTAGTTTTAGCTCGGTGTCACTGTCGATTCCACCATTCCCATCTTACCTACATCCGACTAGATATTATTTTCAGAAAACGCACGATAGGTCTCAACCTGAGAAAGCGAGCATTCGCTCACAAAATTTCACAACCCTTGAAATGATTCGAGAGTATCGCTTTTCCGATTTTAGAACGATTCGTCGAAAATTCCAACTGTTATTTGTTTCAATTGCAAGCAATTAAAGCTTCCGCGAAATGTATTCGTTTGCTTTTTACTTCAGAATTTGTCAAAGCGGTATTGATGGCACAACCGTGGAAGGGGTGATTACTACATGAGAAAATAAGTCGAAAATATAGAATTGAATTTTTCCAACCGAAGCTTCTTCTCCGAGAAAACCGAGTTTGAAAATGCAGCGTTTGACGCGTCTGACCATAACCAACCAATTCTACTTCCTGCATATACTAAAGCGACCCGACGGATCTTTAAACTTGATTTTATCGAAAATGAAGCCTCAACCAAAAAAATGTTATTCCTTCCTTTTGATTTATTTTCTCATGTAGAATAACCCCCTCCACGGTTGTACCATTAATACTAGAATACCCTGTATTTTCTTCTGCGCAAGTGTCCGACTCTGGGATGTACGGATAATTTCAAGAATACGTTTCGGTATGTTTCCGTGCATATTCGCGTATTTCAGGGGAATCATTAAAAAACATCAGAGCACTCTATGTTGAACGGCAAGAGCGGCGGCGGGGCCCTTAGGCTGAAGTGGCAAGAATCATTGGAACAATATGTACACGCGGCCGTCCCGCGATACCAGGGCACAGCATCTCGCCGGAAGAATGGGCGTGCCATAAATTTGCCCAAGTACCTAGTCATAAATTGAGAATGCAAGCCGCCCCGATCCTCCGGCAGGATGCTTTTCCAGGCCGGAGGAAGTAGTTCCAGCCGCTAACGCGCGGGAACTCGCGTGAAAGGCTTCTCGCTAGGAAAATGCTTCCTCGTCGACTATAGACGCCCTATCGAAACCGTTTCTTCCACGTAACGCCTGGTCTACGATCTCGAAAGGAAATTTCTTCCGAGCTCGTTCCGTGGTTCCACAACAAGTGCCTTCGAACACGATCCCTGCTCACCCCCACCCTCCCGGCTGATGGACTCGATCTTTCCCTGAACGTTGCCCTCTTAACCTTTCACCAGTTAATTCGGCAGTCGAGGTCGCCCTCGCCACAATACACGCACAGGGTGTCGGATTTATCTCGATGCGATACTGAAAAAGTATTTCAACAAAAGTTGTTTGACATGCAGGAGGACATTTCAGAATCGTTAACTTAATGTAATGATATTACAACCCTGACGTTATTATTTTCATATTCTTCAATAGATGTCGGCCCTAATTTAATTTAAATGTACCTTTACACTGAACAAAAATCAATTAAATTCTTTCATACGTTATATTTTTTAGTCTAGATAATAGTGCGGTGTTAGTTATTCTCCTCCATGAAAGATCGTAAAATTGTAAAAAATCTGCTAGACGTTTCCTCCCTCTATGCCCCATTCGGCGACTAAGGCTTCGAAGTGGTGACTATTATTTGTAGCCAGTGGAGTCCGTCGATGTCACAATTGCGCCTCTACCACTGAAACCGGTGCTCGACTCTCGGAACTTTCGGCAAATCAGCTGGGGACAGGTTAGTCGTGCACGTTACTTAAATACTTCCGACGAAAGTCCTCTAATCGCTGGTACCCGAAGGATAACGATTCCAAATTGAATTTCCACGGCACCCTTCGACGAGGTTCGGGGATTCTTAGCCGAGGCGTGGGTGGCCCGAAGTTTGCCCATAACTTCCATAACGTCGCGTCAACCCGCGCGATTCGTATTTAAACTTTCCGCGAGAGAGCCGGCTCCGCTCGAGCTGCGCTGATCCCGGGGATCTAGCGCGTAGGAATCGCAGGATTTTTATTGACTCGAGAGCAATCGAATTCTCCTTTCGATATGCCACGGCGCGTTGGCTGCTCGATATTCAGATATCGGGGAGAATGGTAACGCGACGCCCACGAGTACACGGTAGTTTTTCGCGATTGCCGAGCTGCTCGTATCCCTCGCAATCCCATCCGGTCCGGTCCTTGCAATCCTTTCGTTTCCATCCGTATCCACTCTAATTCCGATTCGACGTCGCCAAATCGAGGGATCCGAGCCAGAGACTTTCCAAATCTAGCTCCCACCTGTGCGCCATTGGCCTACAGATTGTACCTTAATTGCGATTACTCAAAAGCAGTTACGAAACACTAAACTTCGTTAAACTTTACCCAATACGTTGCTAAATATGCCTCGCAAGTAAATAAATTTGATACACCACACTGTACTTGGCACATCCTGCATAATGGTTCCGCATCGTTGTAAGCTTGTAATTAAACTGCGGTTCTTTATGCGGCATAAAAATTGTAAGACAGGAGCCAAATAGAAATTGCTTTCTCTCATTAGCAAGTTTAATACGACGGGCACTTATGCAAAGTAAAATTGAAGACTGTAGTTAAAAAAGCTGCAAGTGCAATTTTTTAAAAAATTGTTTTTTCCGCAAGTAAGGCTGAAAGTTTCCTGACGCTTAGTTATAAGTTTTGAGTTGGTTACACTCATTACTGTATAAATGTATAATCAGGTTGTATGTTTCTTTGGTTTTCTATATAAGGTATAGTAAAAATGTGTACTTTACAACCGTGTCGTACATCGATGTACTACAATACTACCAGCGCTCACGCGGATACTTTCTTGGATGCTATTGAGCGAGAATGTCCACGCGCGAGTGCCGTTCTCAGGCTGTTGCTCCAACCTGTCCCCGATGCTTTTGATTTTACGGTCCGTTTCGGAACCTGTCCGCATTCGGTTAGCAAGCGTTTACAGTCGAACTTGTATCGCGTTTAATACGGAGCGAATTTAGTGCCACTGTCGAACCTATTTCGCGCATTTGTGGCACGCGTTCGAATTTACTGCTCGGTAAAATCCTGTGGGAGGTGCCGATACTTTACACCTACTCGCTGGTATTCCTCGTGCATTTTTCGGATGCGAGAACGAACATGTTGTACGTTGGATTCTGTGTAGAAACAAAGTACCGTAGCCGTACCGATATTATTATATTTTTGTGATGGATTAGAGTTTGTAATTTAATGAAATGTATTTATTTAAAAATGTCTTTTCTCCTTTGTGGAATTAACACGGAGGAAGACTCCCTAATAATTATGTTTATGACGAAAATATAAAAGAAAGGGAATTGACATTTAACAATAAGCATCACTAAATATTTTTATCCATTTTTGTGGTGGGTTAGAGTTTGTAATTTAATAAAATGTATTTATTTAAAAATTTCTTTTCTCCTCTGTGGAATTAACACGAAGGAAGACTCCCTAATAATTATGTTTATGACGAAAATATAAAAGAAAGGGAATTGACATTTAACAATAAGCATCACTAAATATTTTTATCCATTTTTGTGCTGGGTTAGAGTTTGTAATTTAATAAAATGTATTTATTTAAAAATGTCTTTTCTCCTCTGTTGAATTAACAAGGAGGAAGACTCCCCGAGTGATTATATCTATGACGAAAATATTACAGTGAGGGAATTAACAATAAGCATCACTAAATATTACAAAAGGTTATATCCCTTCGTCCGTACATTCTCCCAACGTTTAAAGTTTCAAACAAACATGATTACACCGCCTGGCAACTAACATTCCCACAAATTGGGTAGCTTCCATCGTACCATAAGCACCGACCGAACAAAATCTAAATTGAACGAAGACAGTCGGTGTCCTGGGCAGAACCATAAACACACGGATGTTGAAGTTTCCATGAGCAACTATTATTTTCAGAGTACGTCGGTGTACGAGCATCGAGCTCACTCTGGAATTACATCGTTGCCGTTGTATTACTATCAAGTCTGTCACGTTCCGCGAGCCACGCATTGTAACGAAGAGGCATGAATTATCGGGTCTGTTAAAAATTGCTAAATAACCCGGGGCGCGTCGGACACGTGTGTTTCCCAGTTCTACGTCAAATTCTATCCTGTTGCGTCGAGAGGGTATTCTGATAATTCATTTTCAGAATATCGATCTTTTCTTTGTATGTATGTTCTTTAAGTGTTACAGAACTTATTCGAAGTGACGTAGTTGTAGACTTCAGAAGAACCAGAGTCATTACAACAGTCAACACATGTTTCACAAAACTCTATATAAAAAATATACAGGGTAGGGTATTATAAATAGGTCACCCGAATACAATTTATATTCTATTGCAGTCGCAACTTATTATTCCATAATAAGCCATTGTATTCGTCTTGAAACATGCTGTCAGAATGAAAATAAAAAACTCCACCAATGAAAAACTTAGTAGTATCATATTACGAGCACCAAGTAAGTTTGGTGTAATGCATTTTCTTCTATATTCAAAAAGAAACGAGTTATTCAGGTGACCTGTTTATAGCGCCCCACGCTGTATAAATTTTGAAAGCTTTCACATGAAAAAAATAACTCGCGTACTTAAAATACCCGTACATATGTGTGTAAACTCCTGACATGGAAAGTTTAGCAGTTCTGTTGAAAAAAAATTCCTAAAAATAAAAGACAGCCAGCAGCCTCCTGCAGACTCTCATAGGCTCTCTCAGACATTCACAGATCCCTTGAATTTCGTGGAATTCGCGATCCGTTGCAGACAGATCGCATTCCGAGACAGAATTTCTCCCTTTCACGTTGCCAATCAGCTCCGATGTTATCGATTCCCTCTAAGGATATCCGGAATAAACTGCGGAGACGTCCAATACGTCCATCAAATCTCTGTCAATAGTGTTTATTCTTGTCTCTCCGCTCGGCTCCATTGTTCCATTTTATTCAGCCGTTCGACCGAGGGGATTTCTGAAAGCCCCGCCATCGGCACGCGTCCCCAATTTTAGATCCTTCAAAGTGCCCATCGATTCGACGCCGAACGCATCAAAGCCGCTAGATTTATTTCGCGATACAAAGACACCTACCGCTCTTCCCGATTCATGAGCGCGTCATTTTATGACTCGCCCCGGTTTACTTCTGCACCATTCGTCTGAACAAGGTTAAGGCGAATTTACGCTTTTTCGCTTTGGATGTATGTACAAGATGAGAACATGAAAGATGAAATCCAAAGTAGTGATAGCAACGTTTGATAGAATTGTTTAATTTCAAATAATTTTAAAGGGCTGTACTTGTTTCATTGTTTCTATTTCGTTTATTCTGTGCGATTCGTTAGACACATTTATTCATGCACATTTCAATCATTAATACACTTTTCAGATATTTATTATAGCGTTCGGCATGACTGCTATCCGTTTAGATTAGTTCTCAAACGTGCGTCCGCTTGTACGATCAAGATCGGGGTGATCTACCACCGTCGAGACGGTAAAATCGTCGGCGATCGCTTGCATCGATCGCAAATGTGAGTATTTTTGCACGAATTGGTTATTTTCGAACATTCCGTCGCGCTCAGGGGAGTCCCGTTGATTTTCTTGGACAGTGGGATCGATCAAAGTGAAATTTTTCCCGGTGCAGAAATTGTGAAAACGTGAATGTCGCTATCCGCCCGGTACCCGTCGCTATCCGTTTCATCCTGGCGATTTTCGAAGGGCTTTTCGCGCACCGAGTGTCCCTTCCGGCCGACAATAAACGCGCGCGATGCACGCAGCCGTGCGTATCTGCATGGAACGTGTCAGAGGATTCCTTTTTTTTTCTCTCTCTCTCTCGCTATCTCTGTCTCTTTTCCACTGCGGAGCATTTCAAAATGTCCCGCACGTGCCCGGAATGTCCACGAGATCGGCAACGAGAGGTTTGAAGCGACAAAAGGATTCAGGAATTGAGTGCCGTCGCGTCCCGTCGATGGTAAGTGTGAGGAGGCAAGAGAATGTAGACTGTTGAAGCCAAGAAAACGAACGCAGAGTGAAAGAGAAAGCACCGTGGCGAGGGGAAAGAAAGGATGGGACAGGGAAGATAGAACGAGGATCTGAAGAGCTCCCCGCTTGCAGAGGAAAAATAAAGAGATGAAAGGGAAGGGATTCGCAAAAACAAGATAGAATCGCTGCAGCGAGAAAGCGAGAATGGGCACTGTAAAATGCGAGCAGATCGACAGTAACGGTAGGAAATGCGGTGAAAAAGAACGAACAACTGAGGGAGGTAACGGTGGCTCAAAGAGGATCGCTGAAGGAAAGGACAAGAATCTGACTAAAAGAGAATCGGCAACGAACGGGATATATTATGAACGAGATACGAGCTCCGAGATTGTTGTCCCGGATAACGTTAATGGTCTTATACGGATACCGAGTGTGCCAGGATGTCATTTGACTGTGCAAGTCATTTTATTCGAATGTCTTTCTATTAGCTAGTGTAAGGACGCCCGAAAAAAATATAAAGAAGTTTCGGATTTCACATAAACGTTTATTTCAACCGACTGCTTCGTTCGAGCTACATCAACAACAACCCTGTTGCTTGTTCGCGCTGCTTTTTATATGCTTCCGCATTGTAGGAGGTTACCTCCGAAAACCAATCAAAAATGCTTAAAATCAACGCACGCCCTCTAAAAGGCGACAAGGTGAGGGAAGCTGGAGGTACCCTCGCCTTGAGCCCTCGTCTACCTAAAGTCCTTACTATTCGCATTTGGTCTGCAGATGTTTTATGGTACGTCAACGGCTATTGAGACCTTTAGCTAAAATGTGAAGTCCCTAATAAATTATCATAAAACAGAAGGTACCGCTAAATCTCAAAAGTAGCCTAAAGTCACGTCCGCACCGTAATCATAAACTGCGACCCTTTTTAAGACCCGGTACCCTGCTGCAGTCCACATGGGCCACGGTCACTCGAATCCTTACACTAGCTATTAATTAGTAGTTGACGTAGCTTCGGATCGTGTGACTAAGTCTGTAAAGTCATTGTCAAAAATTGTCAGTCTTTCGCGAGTTGCTGTCTTTCGGTAGCTCCAGGGGGACGTATGTGGGACCCTGGTGGATCTTGGTGGACTCTGCTAGACATCCTTTTCCTTTTCTTAGATCTCCTTCCTACCTTTACCTCCCCTAGATCTTCCCAACCTATTCCTAGATCCCCTCTATCTAGATACTCCCCTAGCTTAGCTTTCGACTGTGTCCTGACCGTGTTTTCTCACATCCCTTACTACCTTCACTTTCTCTCCCCAAGATATCCCCAACCTATTCCTAGACCTCCCTCTCTAATTCATAGATCCTCCCTTACCTTCGGTTTAGACCGTGTTCTGGTCAATGTTTTCGAGCATTTGAGGGGTTGCATGGAAGACAGGACATTGGGAATTATATAGCATTCTGTCAATTCGACGGCGTGGATCAGAATGGAGGGACGACAAGCGAGGGTTAAAGTAACTGTTGTCCGCGATCGTCCATCATCGAGCTGTTCGGAGCGTGTTACGAGTAGATTCGGAAGACGTCGACGATCGTTTCTGCGTTGCCAACACGCTGGAACTGCTCCAGCAGCGCAATCGCTAATCGGCCGAAAGCGAGTCGGCGCTGTCATCCACAGAGCAGGAATCCTCTCAAACAGCAGATAACTTCGTCAAGCAGTTTAGTGGGCCGGAGGTACTAATCGCGGTTGCATCGCGGTAGACTGTCACCGGGACCGACAAAAGGGGAAGCGACAATGCGGATGTGATTAATCTCGAGCGATATCGTTGTATCCGAGCCGTGTCTTCCTGTTCGACCAACACTGTCTCCCTGACAAACGGAGAGAAAGCGAAAGAGAGAGAGAAAGAGAGAGAGAAAGAGAGAGAGAGAGGTAAAGAGGGATGACCAACGAGAGACGATAGGAGAGAACGGTGTACGGGGAATGGAAAACGCGAAGCCTCGGAACCGACGCGACGCAGCCGAGACAGACACAAAAGGCTTTTCGAAGGCTGTGCGACGAACTCGTTTTGCATCCTCTGCGAGGCAGACCAGTGCGTATACCAGCGAGCACTTAACGCGTATCGGTTGCCAGAGGGTGGAGGCTCTAGCACCACGGAATTACGCTCCCTTTTGTTTATTCCGAGCGCAAAAAAAGTGTACGCACGGGAACACGCCTTTGACGCGATCCACGTCAAACCGTGCACAGCTTTGTCGGGAACCGCCACAGAGAACCGTTTCCAGCGATGTAATCAAGCGATCGGCTAATTTACACCCCGTCAAAAATAACTCGGCGTTGATTAATCGACCCCTGGCCGAAATTATGCGATTAAAGGCGGCCAGATGAAATTTATCGGGCACGCCGCTAATAAACTGATCGGTACGTAGATGACTTTCAAATGTCGGCGTTTCGTGTCAAGGGAAATGTAGCGTTACCGCCAAATTTGCTGGAGTGCCTTATAATGTCACGTTTAATTCGATTTTAACACGATTTCGCTGGAACGATGAGCATACGATGAATTCAAGTTGTAGATGTACGATGATTAGACTGCGGATTTTATGCATTTATGATAAATGTTGGTACGCACAATTTGAACCAGAGATTATATTAAAAGATTTAAGAACATGAGTGTATTAGTTTCAGTTTAACAAGATAATTATGAGAAGAAAAATTTTTATATTTAGCTCCTGTGTCTTGCAATACGCGTAAATATTTTTTATTTTGCATAGAGATCCACAGTTTAATGATGACTATTTTTCAACCATACGTTTTTTATATTAAGAAAGGAATGGTATCAAATTCAACATGGCAGGGTATCTGTACCGGAATAGCATGCGCTCGATGCTAAGCGAGAACCGAAACGAAATTATGGATCTATGACAGCCGTGGCCATTTATATCGATTAAATGCGTGCATGAGAACATGACAAAGATTTGTGGAAGAGCCACAAGGAACAAAATTTGAATCTACAACAGATGTAACGATCGTATCTGATCTTTTCACAGTGTTCATTTTCTGTGAACTTTCCCAAAAGCAGCGTTGCGCAGAGAACGAGCCTCGAGATTTTGATGCATTATTTTCTATTCGGTGACGAGATCGGCACTGAAATATTCATTTCGCGGCCCTCGATTCCGGAGTTGATCGGTCGGGTGGTCCGGGAGCTGCTAAATTCTCGATCGAGTCGTGGAGCGTTCCCTCGGCTCGGCGCATACAAAGCAGCGCTCGCTCTTTACGAGAGTTTGTCCACACGCGAGCGTGTGTTGCTTCCCGTGTCACGATTCGCAATAACAGCCGGGTTTGCTGGTCCGTGAACGAACCTAGCGAAAACGCGTTGTCTTACCTCTTCGGGGCCCGGATATCCGTTCCTCCTCGTAAATTCTTTACGGTTCCGTGACCTTCCGGCATTTTTTTCGCTGGTTAACCTCTCACAATCATCCGCCGGTTAACATTTTGGAGCTCACGGAATTATTTAACTCTCGATCGGACCAGCCGTGTCTGCCTGCGCAACTATTCCGTCCGATTCATAGATTAATATATACGGGCCGGAGCCGCAATGTACATCAAAATCCGCGATTCCTATGATGACATTCCATCGCTCGATGTTTGGTTGCGTCGAGTTAGTTTCGTCGACTTGCTGCGGTATTTTTATTGCCCCCGCAGCGTTAAAATGTAATCGCGATCGGTCACCGACCGGAAGCTCGACGCTCTATAATGCACACCAACATTTTTTCCCCGTTGTTTTCGCTGGCGATCGGTAATAATACAGGATCGGCGGCATTGTCCGCGAAGTCGGGGGATCGATTAAATATTGGCGAGTTCTCTGCTAGCCAAAAATTTGATATGCGACCGTCCATCATTTTTCCGGTCCGCTGAAACGCGAAGCGATCAGGTAACAGTTTCGAATCGCCAAAGGGGAAAAGCGCCACGAATTTTCAGTTTCCCGGTTTGATATCATCTGAATTTTAATTTTTTTCGGACCGGGCCGGAGTACGACCGGTTCGTCGATCGCGCCGATAGAGAAACTTTCAACGTTGAAGCCGATAGCACGGAAACACCGATGGCAAAATTGATCGGACACCCAAGATCTGCGACGATATCCGATGCGCGTCCTAGCGATTGCTTTTAATATCCACTCTGTTTGCGTTCGATTTTGCATACGGCCGAATAAACCGGTTCGGAAATACTTTCGAACGTTTTACATAACGGTTTCTACCCTTCTTTCCATTTGCCTTCTTGTCCGTTTCTTCTTCTTCGTCGGTCTCCTATGTCGAATTAGCGACGTTTGCTACTACGGAAGAGTATCTTTGTCGTGAGTAAACGGGCAACTTGATTAAAACTTTCGCTCGAGCAACGTGCCTCGAAGAAGGTGCACGGTGTAGAGCGTCGAGTCACAACCAGAAAATTGTGGGAATAGGTCTGACGCTGAACTGCTCGAACCTTCAGGACGACGTCGATCATCCATCATGATCCACCATCCATTCAAATCGTTGCTTTGTACAGGATGAGTCACGTAACGTTTGTACCTCAAATATCTTTGTTGTTTTCAAAGATACATTAAATGTCTTGAATAGACTTTTTTTTATAAAAGAACCATCGTTTTTTAAACACCTACAATACATAAAAATCTGCAGTCTATTTAGTATATTTTATTAGCACGATGTTATTACACTGTGAGGACAGAAAGAGGATGATAGAAACATGAATTTAGGCATCTACAAACATTTAGCAGGAATTACGAAATACCGCGTTGACTGTCACGCGTATTTAATAGTAATAATAAAAGTTTCACTCACTTCCTTTATAAAAGCGATCAACGTTATCAATGACAATTATTAGCAACATGATAACGAAGTTACCTTGCGCTATAATATGGCCACTTTCGGTGCCAATCAATTGAGATTCAGTGACATTGATTCCATCACAAGCACTTTAAGGCTATAGTGCCAGTCGGCGATGTGCTCTTTGTTAATACCACAGGTTTTTCATCTGAACGAAAACTGAACGCAAAAATACATTTTGTAGATTTATGTCAGTTGCATATATGCTGAAAAATTCGTTGAAATCAATTGCAACCCGTTCGAAACCATTGTTGAAAATAACTAAATAACAGTTCTTTCTAACTTTCAGCCAGCAATTAAAACTTACATTTTCGACGCTTGTATCACCGAATTTTTCGGCGTGCATATATCCATTGAAAATATTCGTATCGAGTGAACGAAAACAGAAAAGTTGTAAAAAAGTGAGCTACGTTTTCTTGACCAAACATTGCAAAATTTAAGGATGTTCTGGAGGTACAATGGGATACAAAAGTACAAGAAATTCGAAATCTATCAATATATTGGCAATGAAAGCTATTCATGAGTATATTTTGCATGAAAAAATAGATTAATTTAAAAGCTTTCGTTTAATTAGTAAATTTCATGTTATATTTAATGTTTAATCGAATTGTCTTCATATTATAAAAAATTGTAAGTGACTTTTGCGATGATTGTACCCGCTGAGTTGAACTTTAAAATAATAAATTTGTGATATTCAATATATATAATTACGCAATAAAAAGTTGAAAATAAATATTTAAAATAAATGTTAAAATAAATATTAAACGGTGTAGTGAATCGAACCCAAACTTTGGTAATTGCATTAATTTAGTAGGAATTATATCTTGTCAAATTTTCAGAGATTTTATTGCGTTTTTATATACCTCCAGACCATCCTTAAAGTACTCGAACAATTCCGAATTAATTTCCGTGAACTATCCCCTAAAATCTCAAGGAAATGCAAGCAGCCCCATCACTTATTTCCTCGCGATTTCGACAAACAAATGCGATATACCTATTCCCGGAGTATTTTACAGAAATCCAGTAAACTGGTCGTTCCGGAATCCGTAAAGAGCTCGAGTCGTTTGAGTTAATTCTGCGAAGAGTTCTTTCGTTACAAAGGGTGCACCGCTTCCGAGAGACTGTAAATGGCGAGCAGCTCCGCGCGGCATCGATAAAAGTATCATCTCGAAACAATCAGACGAATCGAATAAAACGGCAGACTTCAGCGTTGTGCCGTCGCGTTGTCGTCCGCGTTGCGTCGTCGCCGAGCAGCTCCCTTTTATTTTCGAGCGGCCGATCCTATCGGATTTCTTTCGGGTTGTCGTCGTTCGGATGTGAAACCGGATCGCGCGACGAGCACGATGCAAATAGAGGACTGGGTACATTGTTTTAAAATCTGTCGAGTACTTTGTGTTACATCGTTACAAGAAGCGGACCTAAGAAATTGCAGATCCGTGCTCTCGCTGATTTCCCGCCTGCGTCGAACACGCTCTCTGCCCGGTAAGCGGCTTACAGCGCTCGCGTTGCTCGTCCCGTGTCGCGACTAGCCTTGTTATTTCTTGCGAGTTATTGGAAATTTATGCACAACCGAGAGAGACAGGAAAAGATGGAGAGAGAGAGAAGCGGAAGAGCTGTCAGCGTTACCGAACGGGATCGATCGAGGATTATTCGTTTCGACGATGCGACGAAACTCCGCTTTCCGACGCGAGAAAATCTTTCGCGACGAACGGCAAACTTCCCTCGTTAGACTCCTGTTTATTACACCGACTCCTCCCCTCTTCCGTTCGCTGGAGCCACTCTTCTCTCCTGTCCGTTCAAATTTTTACAATCCCTACAAACCTGCCTGCAATCGTCGAATTGTCTGCGAACATTCTGTCAGACGATACAAACTCACGACTTCTCAAATCAACTTGAGCGACAGCTTATATTCTTACATTCGGAGATATTTATTTTGATTTAGTCGAGCTTGTATTTTTACCGTGATGCCAGTCAGTTACCAAAGACTATATTCAGTTGGGAACGTTGCCGAATGGCGTCCGAATGGACGCAGCGGTTTTCACCAGCTCTGCAAAATTCATCACACCCGAAATTAGCCGATCGATTTCAATCCAAGGAATTTATAATTAGGCGAGTCGGACTATGGGTTCATTGGCTAATTGAAGCGATAAGCACACACAGGTTTCTGAAAAATGGTGATACAAGTGTCTACTTGCACGAGCTTCGATAAGAAATTCGAACGGAGCGGAATCGCATTCGAAATGTACAATGCAACAAAAAATTACTTCGAATGACCTCAAAAATCGATCCTTTCACGACTTTCCGACATTTTTGGAACACCCAGTATCATTAGTTTATTCGAATTTACCTGGAATTATTTAATTACTGTTAACCTACATCGGGTATTTCCCACCTTTAAATCTACGTGATGCGGCAATGTATGAAGTGTCTTATCTTGTCGAGCACTGTACTTTAATCGTTCGTTAACGCTATGAAACGAAGTAGAGTCGATTAGAAGCGCTCTCTATAGTTTACTGAGGTAAAGGCCGGCTTTCGGGAATTTCTGGAGCCGCAGCGAATTTTTTCAGCCGATTAGAAGGAGCTGTGGTAATCGAAACAAGAGGCAGGGTTAATTGCGCATCCGCGAGCAACTCTCGCGGTAAAGATGAGAGCCCCGAATTTCTACGTACCGGTTCGCGCCGATTGATCACGCGCTCCGCCGAGCGAAAATACGTCACGCCAAAGTACCGCTAAATTACTCAAGCGCTCGCGAGAGGCTGCACTCGAGAAATTGCAGGATGCACGGTTCGTGGTCGCGCCGCTGTGCTGCATCAGGTTCCCCGCGAACCTACGACTACACGGGTTCGTCAACCGTACGATTCTTTGCGGTCTAAGCAAACGGTTCCCGTAAAGTATCGAGCTTTGTCTCAACGTTTATCCACTCGTACAAGAACTCGACGTTTTCTATAGTTCGCATTGTCATTGTTCAGCTATGCTCACGCAAGTAGCAACTTTTCTTATCGTTCTCGTTGCCTTCTTTTACCGCCACGCAAGAAGAAGAAGGAGAAAGAAAGTTACATTGATGTCACTTCAGTGTAGACGTAGCTGTAGAGAGAAGGAAACGAAGAAAATTCTGATTGGCTCCGCGAAGCGCAACAGTTTGAAAGAATCGAGTATCGCATCCGCGAGGATACGTTTAAGATCAATAGCTCACGGCCAGACGTGCCATGCCCGCGTTAGATCGCCGGCATTCTCTAATTAAGGAACACGTTCGAGTATTTGTTAGGCTCGTTGTCACGCTACCGCAGTCTCGCGTGCCCCTAATCGGACACGAGGCTGTTTGTTAATCACGTCACGCGCACTTGACTGACTTTTCAGGCTGCATTCTCGGAAACGAAACTTTATGCAGCAATTAAAGGAAACATGGTCTGTGTTCGTGATCCCTGCGTAACGTATCGCGAACGTGACTTTCAGACCAGCGCTCTTTTTCTGCACATCACGGAGCCCCGGCCGGTCAGGCTCGCTCGAGCTCCGTGTCTTTGCAAAAGTTCTTCTTGGTTAATTAATCGACGTGTTGCAGCGGATTCCGTTCCATCACAATACTTAGTATCGGTTTGGTACAACTTTTACGAACGGTGTCTGTAAGAACACGCATTGTTAAAGTTGAAAGACGGAGTTTTTTTTCAATTGTTTATTTATACCGACCTCATCAACAATAAGGTCCTTAGCGACCACTAGAATTTATACATGTGAATACAAGATCGACACCTTAAAAATAGACATAGTTATATGTAAATTATGAGGAAAACTTGGGTGACGCTCTTATCACCATTGCGGCAATCGCTTAAATTGTTAGAAATAGCTAAAGGACGCGAAAGACGGACCTGGTTGAGTCGTGCAGACCGTTTAGTCCACACTGTTAGGCCGCGATCACGTTTGCAGGGAAATGGATATTTTCGGACTGGCAAATGCGCAATCATGGGATCCTGATCGAGGGAGCAGGCCTCGACTTCTGCCGATCAATGAATCGCTGCTTAACGAGCGAAGTTGCAGGCGGCTCGGCACGGAATGAATGCAGTCCCCGCGCCGACTCGGGAAAGTTTCGTTTCCCTCTCTAAGTACTCACAATTGCGGTGGTAACTCGAGGCAAAGTGCAACTGCACCTGGCACAATTCGAAACATTCCAGCAAGGCGATGGATAACAATTCAAGGGATCTTCGCCCGGTCTTTCCTATACCTTTTCTCGTCCCCCCACTCGCGTCATTCACCGTCGCCTCTGCCGCCTTTCGTCGATTCTCCCTGCCTTCTGCTACCGTCAAAGACGGCGCCGCAGCGTTACCCGTCCACCCACGCTTCGCAATTTCTTCGCCGGGCGAAACGAAGGATTTTAAACAACTCGAAACGAAGCTAACGCGAGAACGAGGGGATTGTGTCTAATTGAAAGACGCTACCGCCTCTCCCTCATCCGCCCCTCCCCCCCCCCCCCTAAGTGGAAATTTCATTCGACCGTTTTAACAATCAACCCCCGCTCACTCTTCCTTCCTCTTCTTTCTCCTCCACCTTCTTTTCCTTCTTCATCTCCGGCAACTCGGCTGGGCTCCACCGTGAAAAATTGCGCGGCTAATTAAGTTACGCAACTTTTAATTACGTCACTTACATCGGAGTTCTCCCGCGTCGCGCGAATAATATCCCCGGAACCGTTATTCTTTTTATTGTCCTCGAGAACTTATGATTAGCGCTGCTACTGCTGCCTTCAGATCGGCTCGTTTGCGAGGCAACGCGACGTGCCGGTACCTTGCGTAACGAAAATTTCCTTTTTCTCAACTTTGATGTTTGTATATACAGGGTGTCCCAAAACTACCCTAGGAGCCGAAAATGGGAGGTTCCTTGGGTCATTTGAAGCGACATTTTCCTTAACAAAAATGTTATCCGCGGCTTTGTTTAGGAGTTATTAACGAAAAACACGGACCAATCAGAGCGCGACCTAGACGCGAGTTGGTAAAATCGGCTCGGCGCGCCAACTGTCCATTGGCCGACTGTGCCAACTCGCGTCTAGGTCGCGCTCTGATTGGTCCGTATTTTTCGTTAATAACTCCTAAACAAAGTCGCGGATAACATTTTTGCAAAGGAAAATGTCGCTTCAAATGACCCAAGGAACCTCCTATTTTCGGCTCCTAGGGTAGTTTTGGGACACCCTGTAGAATCCTTTGGTCGAAGACAGAAGAGGGCGGGGCTAGGGCGGGGTTAATGGATTCCGGAGCGATTGTAATTGCTGATGATAATTTCGTTTGCTTGGTCCATTCACATGGGTACTATGTATAGGATGATCTGATCGCTTTTGCATCTGGCATAACGGCAGGATCGCGATAGTGGGCGGAGCATTCAGCTCTCAGAAATTATAGGATACTTATAAATGAATCAGAGAAGCTATCTCCTGCTTGTCATCTCTAAACAGTGTGTTCCGAGAGATGAATCCGGGTCATTTACTTCTTCGGAACGTGCTGTGCGTGCACGAACATTTAACGAACGGGGCTGCGGAGGGAAAGGGGCGTGACTGGAGGCGGAGCGTTCGGTTCTCCACAGTGGTGGGAAAATGACGCGTGAACGGTGTTTCTCGTCGATGACGTGCATCGGTAGGGGATCGATCCTCGGAAATAAAGAATCAAAGCGAGAGTGTCAGGCCGCAATCGTGGGGCAGTTATGAGTTGTCGAAGTCAGGATCGACTTTGCCGGCGGGCCACGGGACTCCTGGTTCTCGTCTAGCCGGCAATAAACCGGAAGAAAGCGGTCGAACGAGAGGAACGGGCGAATGCTGTCGTGCCAAGCCCAACTGTTTTCCGTCGAAGTGGTTTTGTGCCAGGCGGCGGCGCTTCGTGTTTCTGCCCCCGTGCCCCTGCCTGCCCCACCTGCCACCGACCTCCCCCTGCCACAATCGTGTGCCAATAAACTGGCTGAACGGTCAAAGGTTCTCAACTTTTCATTTCGGCAAGAGTAATAGAGTCCCCACCCCGGCTCCCAAAGATGAAAGCTAACAAACTGACGCGGAGGTGGAAGGGAGTGGGGGGGCGAGGTGGCTCTCGGCTGCACCGTGAAAGGCGCAACGGAGATAAAGGGAGCGGGGAAGGGAAAAATGTGGGCAAACAAAGGTCAAGCAAGCCTAGCGTGGGGGGGGGGGCGCAGTATGGATATTGGTTTTCCATGAACGAGCTGCTGAGCAGGTTCTTCTCTGGGCCGTTTGCCGTTACGCAAACAAAGTTAATCTGCCCTCCCGTGGGACCGACGTGAATTTCAAGCCGAGATACGAAGCGTTAATTGATTCGACAGGAAACAGCTCACGCTGGAGCTACAATTTCATTTCTTACTCCACGGCTCGCTTGCTAGAGTGATGCTCGACAAACAATTTTTACCAAGTTTCGGCATTATTTTCCTCTCAGAAGACGATACGGTTCTCGATGATCTATTACTGTCTGGTGCAATGTCGTAATATAATGAAAAAGGCGTTCGGTAAGGACTGGAAAATGGAATAACTCGATATGATTTGACACGTTTAACACGTTCGTTACGAACGTTACATGTCGTTCGCGATTTAAGTCAAATTACTGTTCGAATTCACAGTTTAATAACCAGCAACTTTGTTAGAAATTCCTGTTGATAAATTATTCTCACATCAAATGTTTACACTCTCATCCTCGTTACTTTCGCCAATTTGACACAGTTTCCATGAACACCGAATAAATAGTGCGCTCTGTGTATCGTTTCGTTAGTCACGAGCGACGCGAGTAATTATATTTCCTTTGAGAAAGGAATTTCCAAAGTTTCGAAAGTTATACAGATATCCGGGGATTCATTAACATTTTGTCCACCAAAAGTCTATTTCCAGACTTTATAATAACTGAGCCATATCTTCAGCAATCACAATCATTTCTACTGAGAGAAAAATTGTTTCAGAAGAAGTTACAACACTTATCCATATAATTCGCTGGATTATAAACGAATTCTCATTGTTGATGACGTTAATTTGAATATTGAAGATTTATTCCGACCTAGAATAATTCTATTGTATATGATTCTTTTTACTTTATTTTATAATAAATTAATTGATATACTACTTAAATGAGTAGTAATTGAATAGATGCCAACATATTTAATAATGTGAACAATGTTGTCAATAATGGTACAACAATTTTTAGTGGTGACTCTTAGTTACCCCTCGACTATTAAGGATTAATTTTCGGGTTTCCGGTTTTCAGCACCACTTCCAGCTTGATTTTATATCGAAAGTCAAAGAACTGGCCCGCGGGATACACGCTATTTCTTTCATAGGCTACCAGTCGAAGGCCGGGGACGTTAGGCACTGAGAACAGGGGAAGGAAGCAGTGTGCGGCCAATGGTCACCAGTTCCCCAGCTCTGAGCTGTAGGAATGCGGAACGGACGAGTGTTAACAATGCAGTTTAGCGACACGAACATGTCAAAGGTCCCGCTGGCATCCGGCTGTCGACACCGTCGAATTTCCCGTCGTATATTTCGAAAACGACTTCGTCGCCGCGTCTCACTGCCGGAGGTTCCTGGAACCGCGTGGTAAACTTTGAAACGAAATTAGCGTTTTACAAGGGAACATCCGGCGCATTTTCCTGTCGCGAACGACTCGCGTGACGACTGATAACAACCCTCGACGACGACGACGACGACGACGTTTCTGTTTCTGTTCGACTTACTCTGTGTTTCGTTCGATCGACGCTACCCGGACAAATTACCGTGTCCGAACGGTTCCCGAAACCGAACGTGGGGACTCCAGCATTATGCGAGCCAGACAGCAGCCATTCGTACCATAAATCCACCGTCTTTTCTACGCCTTAACGACACCATTAGCAAGGAAACGGGCGGACGCACGGACGAGCAGGCTACCGGGAACGGTTAATGCCTAACGACGTGATCCCGTTGCAAAAGACAACAGGAAAGCGTCGTGCCAGCCAAGGAAACGGTACCGACCGTGATACCCGGTGACTGGTGCCCACACGAAAATGTTTCGTTGCCCGTGGGGCTCCCCTTTTCAACTCTTACACTCCTTCATGTGATTTAAAACACCCCGTTGTCTCCGGCATAAATTAACAATAAGTCGGCGCCGCCCCACTTTGCCCGAGACTGCTCGATACGGTCATGCAAATTGGTAGAGCGTTATCATTAACTCGGCTTCTTCGCCCATGGAAACTTCCGCGGAACCTGTCCTACAGAGAACCAGTCTTTCCAAAATCAAAGGCGTGACGTCAAGGATATTCTGATGAATTGTTCAATAGTGACAACTGCAATTTTAGATCAGCTGACTTCCCTCCTCGGAATCGCTGACGCAGGGATATTTAATTTTCAGCAATCGAGAAATTTTAAATAAATTGTTCAGTATCGATTCGCAACGCTATTATAGTGGTAACTCTACAAGTTATTTCGAGTAATATGGTTCAATAATTTCCCTCCGAATTTCGACATGAAGGAAATTGTTAAGCTTCTTCGAGATGTAGCTCTGAAATTAGAGTTCTCATATCTGGCCTCCACAACCATGAACATTGGATAAAATCATAACGATGTGTTCCACGAAGCAAGACCTTGATACAAGACCACGAAGCTTGATAAGAGTAAAACCAGGAAACAGCGGTTCAAGCAGGCAAATTATATAAAATTTAATAACTAATTAGCCATAGGAATCAGGAGTGAAACCTGATCAACGAAATTGCAAACTCTGATCGATGAGATTGTGCATCGAAAAAATAGATGATTGAACATTGAACGTTAACGATGAAATGTCCAGCAGAGGAGTCAATTGGCAAACAATTAAAACGGTATAATTGTCATATTGTCTCTGGGCGCGGTAAGAAGTCTCGATCATCAAGCGACGGCGACGCATTCGTTCGCAGACTTTTTCAACCTCCTTCCGCGGCGGGGCGCTTCTTCTTTTTTCTCCATGATTAATTTCCATGTCAAAGGGGACTTGATTGCGAGAAATTGTTAGGAGTAGAGTGCCCGCGGGTCGCGTCCGACGCGGCGTTTCGTTAACATATTTATCCAAAGTTTAAAAAGTCATTCGGACGAGTGCCCGGGGACCGGCAGAGCCCGCGGGCTGCTTCGCTGACGTGTCCACCGCCATTAGAAATTCTAAGTTCATCGTTGGTAAACCGCAAAGTGGCAAGTTTCGCCTCCGTTGGAATCAACGGACCGTTAACAGCCTCCCCCTTCCCCGGAGCACAGAAGGAGAACCCCAGTATTCGCGCACGAACGACCACGTTTCCTTATTTCGCGCGGACACTGTCTTGCCAGTGTTCTTCTACGAGGCTGTAACCGATTCGCAGAACTCGCCTGACCAAAACCACCTCCTCCAGTCCCCGCAAACCGCTGTGGATAAAGTCCTGCTCCTTGTCGATCCACTTTTCGTAGAATTGTTATTGGCTTTATGCTCCTGCATTTGTAAATATTTACGGGTCCCATGGAGATCACCGACACAAATTTCCCCGCCACAGTTTTCACCGAAAATTTCACCGACACCAGATTTGACCGACAATACTTTGACCGATAACGCCTTTAACCGAAAACGAATTTGATCAACAACGAATTTGATCGACAACGAATTTGACCGACAACGAATTTATCCGGCAACGATTTTAGATTCGTTATTGTCGGCGAAGTTATTGTCGGTCGAATCTGGAGTCGGTGAAAACCGTGTCGGGGAAATTTGTGCCGGTGATTTCCATGGGACCCATATTTACACCTGTTTCTATACAGGGTAGGGTGTTAGAAACAAATAGCCTGAATAACTGGCTTACTTTTGAAGATAGAAGAAAATGCATCCAACCAAACTTACTTAGTATCGGGATGCTCATAATCTGATGTTACTAATTTTTTTTATAGGTGGAGACGTAAAGGAGGTGTCAGAATATTACGAAACCGTACTCTAACCGGTAAACTGAATACTAATAACATTTGCGGATACAAATAAGCGTAGAATGTGATTGATTGTGTGTTTATATTCTTGACCCTTATAAATAATTACGAGAACGATATGCAAAACAACCAGAGGAGACACAAAACTACTTCAAGAGTACTTTGAGACGATTCATTTTCTATTGCAGTTGACTTTGAGTGTCCTCGAATAACCTTCATAATAAGTCATTACGTTCGTCTTGAAACACACAATCAGAAACTAAATAAAAAACCATACTCCGCCTATAAAAAATTAGTAACATCAGGTTACGAGCTCCTCCGTACCAAGTAAGTTTGTTCTGAAGAATTTTCTTTTATATTCAAAAGCAAGCGAGTTATTCAAGTGACCTGTTTATAACTCCCCACCCTGTATAACGTTTACTTTATTTTAAAAGAGACGTGTAACTAACGTCTTTAGTGTACGAGTATCTTACTGCACGAATGAATACTCAGGAGCTACTGGCTGAATATCGATAGACGCTTTGCAACAAAGTAATCTTTTCTACCTCGGAATTCCCAACAACGTTCCGACTATATACTCCTCCGCAGTTTCGTACTGCGTTGGTTTAATTCTTGCACGAAGGAAATCTACAAAATATTCAACAATTATGAAATTTATTTCTTCTCCGAGTACAGGATCCGCTATTTTTCTAAACACGGCAGACTGCGCTGTTTTAATAATTTTCAGCACAAATGTTCAAGTAATATTCATTCCCGTTGCTTTTAAAGAGCTTCCTGGACGCTCTTTAATTTCCTAGGATTTCGCAATATTCTGGCAGAGTTTGTTAGTCTTTAATGTTGTATCCGCAACCACTTTCTTTGAATTTCTGTAAACTTTCTTGAGAGCGGGTAATAGGTGTCCCGGTGGCCTCAAAGCTGCTCTTCGAGGGTGTAAAATTTATAATTTGAAAAATCGTCGTGGTCTGTATGGGAGCGATGAACGTGAAAAGACGAAAGAGACGATCGACACAATCTAATTACATCCGCGTTTCTCTTTACCGTTCCCGTTTGAATGGATGACGGAATAAAGGATATAAGCTAATCCAGAGGAACACCGGAGGGGCGGGACGCGATAATTTTGAATGATCGCCTTCAACCGTGCAGAAATTCATAAACTCGATTCGAGCGGCGCGGCGGAGGGCATTATTTCGTTTCTCCCGGGTGGTGAGACGAGTCTGAATCGTTTTTATTCCACACTAATTACGTTGCGCGGGGCGGGTCGCGTCGCTCGGAAAGTTGCCCAGTTAACCGGTTAAATGTAATGAAAATAATTTTCTCATAAAACTTGAGAGGGGGTCCGGGGTTTTATAACAGCCGGGGTTTTAAATTTCACGGTTCATTAGCGTGGATTTCATAGGTACGCTACGAGAGACGCGGTCGTGGAAACGCAATCGCCGAGCTCAAGCTCGCTTTGCTCCGCTCCGCTCTGCTCTGCTCGCGCAGCAGTTCCCCGGCGCGCAAAGTTGTTAACAAAGGTAAGTAACCCCGGGACGGCACAATGAAATGTATAATCCATTAAGTTCAAACAAAATGCCGGAGTTTTAAGAGTAAATATTTGACGAGGAGATGCCGGGGGTCCCTGTACGCGCCATTACGCCCTCTGTAAACTTCCCGGGAAACTTCTCTCGAGCCTGTCCGTGGAAAGTAATGTGCATTTAACTGGCATAAATAAGAAGTTGCTCCGCGGATTCCGCGCAGCCGGCTCCGGTTCCGAAGACCGCCGAGGTCTGCTAGGAACCCTTGAATTTATCGACTCTGTGGACCGAGATTAATTCCGAAGAAAAAGGGACCGAACGATCTCCGGCCGTCTTTCGCTTCGTTCTCCTTTGTTGGCCCCCCGGTACTTTCGATCTTGCGTTGTTAGGAACTCTGGAGTTCGCAGGATAGTCCTGTGTCTTCAATTATTCGGCCCTGTAAACCAACAATGTTCGGTCGGCGAACGATTTTATTTCAGTGTATTTAAACTGTAGCGAGTTCAGAAATGAAAGACTCGCAATCGCAAGAATCGCAAATGGTTCATGGACTACGTTCAAAAACTTTACCACGAGTCTCATTCGAAATAAGTTGTAGATTGCGGATTTCATGCATTTCTCACAAACATAGGTGGACGCAATTTCAAGTAGTACACGTATTTAACCCTCGGACAGTGGAGATTTTTATAGCCATATAATTGACAATGCTTAATAATTTTAAAACATTTACTTTTGGTGACATTTTGTGTGGACACATAATCTTTCCGATATCTGGTATACAGTATCATTATATCTAGACTTGTCTCTTAATAAATAAAGACAATGTAATAAAGAAACGTATCTGCGTATATATTCATTTATTGGACAAGCAATTTCTCCCGAACGTCCGACATATCGTTGCGTTGTACTACTGAATGTTCATACCTTTTCGTACTACTTGAATTTTCGAAAAAAATTCGACCCGCAGGCTTGACGTGGAGTTTAACTACTGAATTTTCGTGTCAACTTCATCAATTATCCGAGATTTTCGAACATTTTCGGCTTTATACTAGAAGAATACAAAACACAAAAGAGATGAAACCAATTTTCCTAATACAAAACCTAATACAAAATCGAATTTCAAAAATTGTTCTTTATCCAAAATTTTCGTTAGTTATACATATTCTTACATATTCTATAAATACATATACTAATACATATTCTTTATTGATCACCAAAAAAATTACAATATTCACCCGTGTACCGTGGTTAGATGTCAGGAGTGAATAGCCTTCGAAAATGCCTCGGATCGAGCAGTTAATTCCCAAACCTGAGGTAAGGGGATCAAGTTTGCGGCCAATGGCAGACCGCGACTGCCAGCGATCCTGGTTCCTAAAAAATCTACGATAATAGTGGAACGAAAATTCACTCGGGCATAATGCTCGCGAATGTATGCCGCGATGCGGTATCCTTGTATCGCGGGATCATGGATCGTGAATTCTGAATGACGGCGTCGAACGACCGACCAGAGATCGCAATTTGCGTCACGCTCCGCGGAATTTCCGCGGGCGCGCGCGCCATTTTGAATAATCCGCAATCCCGACCGCCATCCCTCCTCCCCCGCCGCGCAAAAATGATAATCGCGTTCACGCGATACCGCCGCGTATAAATTTCGCGAACTTTCCGCGAGCGTCGCCGAGCGACGCGACGTAATAAGTCGCGCCACCCATCCGGGCCACCGTGCCGCGCCGTTCTAATAATTGTTTGCAAAATCGCGTGCTCCCGAAACTTTTCAGACGACCGGGTACCGAACCCCCGCAGCGCGTTGCAGCGCCGTCCGGCCGCGGAATGAAATTAATTGCCGCTGTAATTGGAAGGGTTGCTTTGTGATAATTTCACCCACAATCCGCGATGCGCTGTGTGGAAACGACCATACAAAGAAAATAACGAAAACGTCCCGGAACGCAATGAAATTTACGCGCACCCAGTAACCCGTTTAAAGCAATCTCGAAAGCTTCCGATTCACACGGAGATCAAAAATTTGATACTCCTGCTCGGAAAATTTAAAAGGCACTGAGGAATAATCGATCGATTGCCAAGGTGACATTCCGAAATGTATTGTAAGATCGACTAATCATATTTACTAGCATGAAAAGCCTCATCAATGAAATATATGATAAATGAGGCTCGATCCTCCTCCAGCGACTCTCTGCACACGGGGATTCGTGATATCACATAATTCCCACTACTGCAGCTATTATCTGCCAGTAGGGTAGTTCCTATATTCGACTTTTCAATTTCTTTTACGCTCCCCTCACCCCAGGGTTGTTCCAAATAATAAAAAAAAACTGTTTAAAGTTTGAGCACCCTAGGTTAACGGAAAAGAGTTCCCCGAGTCCTTTAAATATTAAAATAATTAATATAAATCATTTTTTTTCGTATATCTTCTAAATTATTTACAGCATCGAAAAATATATCAGACAAATCTAGGGACTGCCGTAAAAGAAATTTTGACAAAATTTTTCGATACAAGTAAAGAAGAGCCATCCTAAACTGCCACACTTTTTCAGCATGGCTTGCCTAATTAGACACGGTTTCTTTGGCGAGGTATCCGAGGTGCAAGACGCCGGACCCGATCGGGTATTGCAGTCACGAATGGTCGCTCATTAGACGCGTCAACATTAATACGTGGAACGCGTCGGGAATCGAAGGTAGACGCTAATTACGAGAAATTATCCCTCCCCTGTATCGTGTGAAAGAGAGGGTGTGGGTTGCGCGTACGCGACTTGGCGCCCCGATATTTCTGTGGAAAACAGTCGGAGGTGAATCGCAGCCGCGATAACGATGTTGCGTCGTTTCCGATGAGAACGAAGCTTTGTTTGACGGGTCGGAAGCGGATACCGCTCATCAAGGAGCATCGGTCCGGCCCACAATGCGCGTTTTTCCCTTCCACCAGCTGGCCGAGAAAGGGTGCGCGGTCGCTCGCGTTGGAAACCGACGCGAAAACGAGAGAAAAAGGAGAGAGTGAGGGCGTTCAACGAAACAGCGAGCGGCGTCCAAAAGAGAATGAGAGAGAGACAGAGAGAGAGAGAGAGAGAGAGAGAGAGAGAGAGAGAGAGAGAGAGAGAGAGAGAGAGAGAGAGAGAGAGAGAGAGAGAGAGAGAGGCAACGTGCCGGTAGGCATCGACAGCGATTCCGGGATCAACGGCGCGATTAATGGCGGCAAGATCATTTGCCAACCCGTTTCTCTGCAGCGCTCCCTTTAACAAGTGTCAGCCATTACCGAAGCCGCCTCGAGAAAGAGGAACGCTGTAATGACTCCGATCCCGGATCGAAAACAGTGGTTACCTGACCCGACATTAATGGTTTTCAAACAAACTGGACCGACCTGTTTCTATCCACCTCGCTGATCGTTGTTCGAATATTATAGGACCAAGGGAAAAGCTGTAATGGCCTCTCTCATTTTTTCGGTACCGGGTTTGGTGATCGCTTCCAAAGATGGAAGCCGTTTTATCGAGCCGCGTTTGTGTTTGTGGAAAGCTGCTCTTGGCGAGAGAACAGCAATTCCTTTGACTATATTGCTGAAGGAGTTTTCTGTTTGTTTGAGCAGGTTCTCGACACGAATCAGAATAGAGGAATACTTGATTTGTTCGTTCGGAGTTAAGTCGGGTTTCCACTACGAACCCTGCGAAGATTTACTATGGAATAATCGTGTGTTCGGATAGGTGTAAAATAAGAAAACGAAGGTACTTTCGAATGAAATGGAAACGCGACATTAGCGACTCGCGGTGTAAATTACACCTGCTGGTCGTCGTTTTCGACGTCGCACGCTGGACCAGAGAGCAATTCCAACGAGTAAAAAATCAAATTAATCAGGGCCACCTTTCCGGGTCTCTCATTTGCAGTTGAAAATGTACGAGCTGGTGCTCAAGGTTGTAAATACTGTGAAATTTATTGTGGGTACAGTTCCATCGGTAGGAAGACAAATTATAACGATTCGTCCAGCGAGAGAATCTATTCTAACGATTGTGATTTTCGTTCTGATCATTCATTAGTAATTGATGTTCATTCTGTCTATTATTCGTATAATCCCATGTCAAATTTTTCATAGAAGCTATAACCATAAAATATTGTAGGAATTATAAATATTGTGTTGATTCACTGTGCAGGTAACATTATACAAATTTTCTAAACAATTTTTCAATCACGTTATACAAGAGTCTATTGTACAGTGAACCCTCTCATAACACAATTAATTCGTACTGCGTTATAAGAAATTCAGATTTAGTACAAACCATATTAAATTAAATGAAATTTGATACAAATCAAATCGCAATTTTTGCTCCTCTGGCTACCACCTCCAGATAGATGGAATATGCAAAACTAGCACAGGTCAGTTTTCTCATAAACGCACGTGGACACTAAAATAGTTAAGGGTAAATTTCCATACATCGATCACAAACAGCAATTACCAAAGAGAAATCACTAATCCACTATTGTCCCTTTAGTTCCTGTCGACGTCCCACGCAAGTGTTCACAGCAATCGAATAATCAGCTATTCTTCAGAAGTTCCAGACGATGCTCGCCACGCTCTTACTCTCGAAGGAACGATTTCTGTGCAAAAATGTCGCTCGGCCGAATCGCGGAATTATATGAACGCGAAACTTGTTCGTGTGTCGTGTTACCGAGTAGCTCTGAATTCGCAAACGCGGTGGCGGAGGCGGAGCACAGGGCTCGCAAGATTAGCAGCTAAGGCGGGGGGTGCATCAAAAAGGCGAAGCAGAAGGAGAAGCCGGCAGACAGGGAGCAGCCGGCTGATTATTTACGAGCGGTTGAATAACGAACAGGGAGCTCGCGGCACCCCGGAAACGAGGCGTAGAACGAAACGCGGGAACTCTAAAAGGGGGACCAAGCGTGGGCGAAAAGGGGGGCTGGTCGGAGAAGCCCGCAGGAGTTTCGCCGGTCCCGTGGATCGTCGCAAAGTTCTCGCGGCTTGCGACGACGGTCTAAACTAGCGACTCACTTCCAGCCCCCAGTTCGTCACCCCTTCTCGCACGGGCTGTTCACCCCTCTGCAAGGCGAACCCGGTCAAAAGCGCAGTCGTCTCTCCGCTTCCCTCTTCCTCATGCGACGTTCAGGGAAGGATTTGTACGCTTTTAGCGGTAATCTCCTGTCCCCTCGTGCCTCACCCTCTGCGAGGTTCCCATCCGGCGTCTCAGTAACCCTCGAGCAATCCCCGAATCACTGTTGAACCCCTCGCGAGGAGGAGGACGACGACGACGACGACGACTTCAGTCCAAGAGAACAGTCCCGGTCCGACTGCGCTCAACGCTGGATCTCGCTCTGGCAGGTTCTGCGGACACATGCACGGCTTGCGACCGCTGAAACTTGTGGATTACCCCCTTCCCATCCCATCTTTCTCTCTTTCTCTGCCACGGCCCCTTACACACCCCGTCCACCCGGCGTTCGCGAATTAAATTTTAATTAAATCTAGCCGTCGCGTCGTCGCTATCCGGAACCGTCCTCGTTCCCATTCTGTCCGCGTCTACGGGGTCCGACTCCTCGACCAGCTTAGCTATGATTGTTTTAAGTAGCTATGGATCTCGAGCACCTTAATGGGTTCGCGTAATTTAACCCGGGGATTCCCCGGACGTATTTGTACCGGGATACCCCGGGATGCAGCCAACCTCCCCTCCCCCCCCACTCCTCGCTCTTTCTCTCTCTCTCTCCTAGATGCTTCCAGTAGCCCTCCGGACAGATTTCTTGGGGGATTCCCGGTGATGCGAACCGAGATTTCGAGGATCGTGGTCCAATTGGCTGGTCTGGATTGTTTTCTGCCCGGGACTGCTGAATATCAACGACCGAGCGCCGGAATTTCGTGACCGGGAACGAGATTCCGAAACGGACTTCTAATGGAACAGAGTACACAGAATTTCATCGCGAAATTGAACCTCGCTCGCGATAAGCTGCCGGTCAATCCACGAATATTCTTCTTTCACCTTCGTATGGTCTGTGTGCTCGGTTTATGTTGAGCCTAATTTGCTAGATGATTGTCCCTGTTCTAGACTATCTGCTAAGAAAAATCACACAATTTTTAAAAGGGAACCAACTCGGGAATCGTTGGGAGATTATTGTAGAAAATACAGGTGGTTATATAATCGCTCAATAAAAGTGTTAAGCATAGATTGTTAACGCACTTTGCAAGAAAGTAATTCAAGACAAGAATTACAGTAGTAAGTTCTGCAATAAAATAGAGAGAACTTCTGGGACTGCAAAGAGTAATGATCGCTGTTGGAAACATTAACACGTTAATGTTGTTTGTAACTCTCTCTCGCCTTACAGATCCTAATCAAATCAAATCTACTTGAAAGAATGCAGTGATAATTGATTTTCAAGTTCAATCAAACAATTTCATCGGTCATAGATGACTGACATTCGAAGTGTTCAATGAATAAACAATAGGTGAGCAGGGTTCCGACAACAATCGATCTGTTGATCGATTTTACGAGGAAAAGAGAAGTCAGCGAGACCACGGACTCCACAGCATCGCGTTTGGGAATAAAAGACGAATCGAACGAGGTCTCGGGTGACAATGGAGTCGAGATAATCCTCGGCGAAAGGCACATGGTGGGAAAGAACGAGGGAATAGGGAGAGGGAAAGGGAAAAAGGTAGGAAAAGAAGCGAAATGTTCGCGATACATAAGCTATTTTTCCAACGGTGAACGTAATAACGATAAACGAAGTTAGCCGGAGAAAACGAGGCGCAGCGGCTCTTCGGCCCTCCTATATTGGAAGTGTTCAATATGGAGCTGCGAAACGCCGATACATTACGGTGGCACGTGTACGAGATATTGACCAATGACGTTCCGGTACTGCTATTATTGGCTGAGATCTTATTGGAGTAGACCCGGCATCGTTCTGGGTCAGTTGCGAGCGCCCAGACGTCTATATTTCGCGGCGGTCACGCCGATATTGAAATTGGAAAAGATTCACGAGCCTTTTAATGGACCCCTTATCGCGCCCGCGCACCTTTTCCTTTTTCATCGTTTACGCGTTCTACTCCATTTTATATGCTCTGCACACCGACTCCTCGTTCGATCGCCCTTGCCTTCGAACAACGAGGGGATGGTCTTGGTTAATAGAGCCACCCGTGCACAATCAAACCTTTCTGATACTCCACCACCTGCTCAGCCAGGTTCTATACTTCCCCCAAAATCGTTTCCAGGTTCTACATAACAATCTTGCTTTTGTTTCTACTGTGAGGTTAAATTATTAACCCTTCGCATTCGAGCAGTGACACAGAGTCACGACTAAAAATTGCTGTACTATAATTCAAAATATTGTTTACATTGTTAAATATGTTCGGATCTAATCAATACTAAACATTTCGATATTGTATGAAGTATTCTATTAATTTCATATTCACAAAATGAAGAAAACCGTATAGAATGGAATTCTAGATAGGAAGACATGTTTAATTTTCTAAGTAAAATAGCTCCGAGTGCAAAGGGTTAATAATGTTGTTTTTAATTGTACATTAATTGTTGAATAATCGAGGCATTACATAATGAAACCTTTTAGAAGGTCGGCTACTCGGAATTTCTTTTCTTTCTCGCGAAATCATTAAACCTACCACGAGTGTAACCAAAAATTTCAAATACCGAACTTCGTAACGCAAGGAAGAGAAACACCGTGCTAGCTAGCTCGTCAACGAGGCTTCTCACCCGATCTCTTGCTCGTTCCACGCCGACCTAGGTTTCCCCTCTGCTGGTTTCAGCCCGCGAACCGGCTGCGAGATAGATTCATTTCGTATTTATTAAATTTCATAAAGCATCCCGGCAGACAACGGCCGTGTTTTCCATTTTCTCGTCTGCGTTCCGCGGACGTGGTACAGAGAACTGAACAGAGAAAGAGAGTCGGTCTATGGTGGAAAATGGAGAACGCTGCAAGATGAGAGTGGCAAACCGTTCCGTCCTTCTCTACCTATCCACCACAGAGTCCTCCTTTCCCTCCTGCTCTGTTGTTAGCCATTCGCTGGCTCGTCGTCGTACAACCAGCCTGTTTTACATTCAAAAGCCTTCGCTGTTCCCTCCGACGGAAACAGGATCCCGCCCTACGTGGACACTACTGACCCGTCTGATTTCTACCTTGACGTAGACGCACCTGAACTTGAAACGTCGCTCCTTCATTTTTTAAAGCGTCTCACAGTGGTCAGGGCGGCCGATGCAGCAGTTCACGATGATTTTAGCACTATTTGGAAGTTTGAGGGTATAACAATATATAGGTCGTTGAATCCGTTTTGACATCAGCTACAATATTATACAGTCTAAAATATATTTTCACCTTGATTTTTTATAGAATAAACATTTTTTAAAAAATGTTTCTTGTATCTCTCTCTCTCTCATGAAATCTCACAATGTCTTTGCCGAAATTTCAGCAGCTTGAAATCTAATTTCTCAGCGTTCCGCGAAGCAAAAACCACTGCTAGCAGAAACAACGCTAAAAAAGAATGGCAGGCGATTGTTCCAAGATCAAGCCTCGCTAAAAATGGTCAGACAATCTAGACAACGAGTTAATAACCAGAACCAGACTTGATTTAATTAGTGAGTTCTGTTAATTTTGTTCCCGAAAAGTTTAAACTACATGGGTATTTGTCAGCGTTCAATTAACGACTCTCAGGAAAGTTCGTTATTATAAGAAACCCGGCCGAAAATATTTTCCAATATTTGTTAATATTCGTGAACATATTTCAAACGAACGCTGCTGAAAAATGGAGAGTAATTATTTTTTTACATATTCCTCCCTCGAGAGGTAATATACGGGGACGCGAATAACAATAGCCATTCTTCCATACACGATGGCCAATAAATCTGATATCCTTGTCACGCTGGAATTGCGGATCGATATCGAATCATTTAAAAGTTAAATATACACAGCGATTGTGCCATTTGTCATCAGCATATTTACTCGTTTAATTCTCGTACGAATTATACCGAATTAGTAGACATCTTTCTACTACATTTTCTCGTTTCATTGAACACCAAAAGGATTTTTCTCCAGATGAACGAAGAAGAATGAAGCATGAACTCTACAATTAATTTTCTCCCTTAACATTACGGGAAAAAGTCGAAAACAGGAGAACCAGCACTTCGAAACTCGCCGAGAGCACGGGATCTGCATCGACGGGATCGGTCAGCGAATTCGCAGGGGGTGAAATTCGAAAGTTCGAGACCACCCGACAAGTGTCTACAATGAAGCGATAATCCCCGACAGAGTTCACCAAGGTTCTCGCGCAACAACTACACCGAAGAAACTCGAACATTCAGCTTCAACTATGCGTTTCGCCTAATGCGAGATCCAACTGTCCTGACTGCGTACGTTAGTCCAGCAAATGTTGATTTTCGCACGGTAATTTCATTCGCGCGACCCCACCGTTCCTCTCCTTTCGAGCCGGATAAACAATTTATAAAATCCGGCGAGCCAATGAACGATCCCACGCATCAACGGCTTCGACCAAGTGCATCGATAAACTTTATTAAATCTCCGGGACTCGGCGGGATCGGGGAAACTCGGAGGCAATCGTCCACATTATAAGTGCATCGAATATGCAGGCCGCTCATTAATATTCAAGCAACATTCAGCGAAAACGACTCCATCTATATTTATAGGGGTCCCCATGGGGGTCGAGGGTTCATCCCGTATTCAATGTCGACGGTAACTTGTAAAAAGCTAGGCGGCGATCCGTCTTATGGAGTGGTCGACCCTGCCAAGTGGCCCGATTTACGTCCAATACGTCATCGCCAGGATATTAACGAGCGGCGCGGATAAAGCGGCGAAAGGAGATGAGATTTTAACTACCGATGTGTCGGGATAACGTGCTGGCGCGGAATGAATAGAGAGGGGAGGGAGAGATGAAGACAGACATAGAGGAACGATCGGGAAGAGGAGAAGAGATAGAGGAAGGAACAGAGAAAGCGTAGGTTCGGGAGGAAGGAAACGTCGATATCCCGAGATACGTTCTCATCCTCCTCCGCTCAGTTGTTCCGCAGCTTGGACGGGGCCGGGATTTATGCAGCTCACGCAGCATCGCGGCCCTCGGAACAATGGGCGCACGCACAACACGGCCAGATGAATTTCTCCGGGTAACAGATTGCCGACACGGCGATCCAATTATCGTTTAAGAATTGTATCGCGAATCGTGGATTTACTGCGGCCAGATGGCTCGCCCGCGCCCGGACCGCTTTCATTGTGCGACGCGACACCCGGCAGAATACTCTAATCTACTGTCAGTCGCCGCTGAGACTGCTATAGATCACTTTACACCACACGCTGTTAGGCTATAGGACACTGTACAGTCTGTTGTGGCTGACGTTTGTTCGTTGTATCTGGTAGTCATTTCGTGGAAGGCCGTTTCATTTAGTGAAACAGGGGCTGCGAACAGTGGTCGTTAACCCTTAAGTAGTGTTTAGTCAAACTATGAAGTACAGTAAAGTCTTCAGCTAAGTTCGATCCTCCGTTCCATGCCAGAACATAGATGGTGAACATAGGGGCTACTATTTTTTATTTTCGTGACCGCGACTACGAACGAATAAATTGATATTCACTAGCACTAATGTCACGTATAAAATAGGGGCTGCGAACATTGGTTGTTAACCCTTAAGTAGTGTTTAGTCAGATTACGAAGACAGTAAAGTCTTGATCTTAGTTGGATCCTGGGTTCCATGCTAGAACATAGATGATGAGGGGCTACTATTTTTTTCGTGACTGCAATCACGAACGAATAAATTTCATATTCACTGCCACTAATTTCACGTATGAAACAGGGGCTGCGAACATTGGTTGTTAACCCTTAAGTAGTGTTTAGTCAGATTACGAAGTACAGTAAAGTCTTGATCTTAGTTCGATCCTCGGTTCCATGTTAGAACATAGATGATGAGAGGCAACTATTTTTTTCGTGACTGCAATCACGAACGAATAAATTTAATATTCACTGCCACTAATGTCACGTATAAAATAGGGGCTGCGAACATTGGTTGTTAATCCTTAAGTAGTGTTTAGTAAGATTACGAAGTAGAGTAACGTCTTGATCTTAGTTGGATCCTGGGTTCCATGCTAGAACATAGGTGATGAGGGGCAACTATTTTTTTCATGACTGCAATTACGAACGAATAAATTGATATTCACTGGCACTAATGTCACGTATATGGAATTTTGAAGCAGATGTCGAGTCGGCAATCGAAGCTGCGTTAATTCGCGAGGATGTCGGGACGAAGCGTCGGGAAAGAAGATGTTTCGCGCGGAGACGCCGCGCCGACTTGTCCTCACGAGAAAAGTGTGCCGCGTCCGTATTCGCGAGATTGACTTCGCGCGAACTTCTTATCATTCGCGGCGCAAACCCGCGGGTTCGTTGGTTTCCTTCCCCCCCTTTAACCCGGTCTGGCGAACGAACCACCGAACGTTTTTCCATTTCGGGTGGGGAATTACTTTTGTTGGAGTGCTGTCTGCGACGTCTATTTGCCGACTCCGGACGGATTCGGAAACTGAGTTCGAAACGGGGGGGACAAAGTCTGAAAGAGAATCAACCTCTTTTGCCCGTAATTGCTTTTCGTTCTTGTCCCCGCTCGTTCTTTGATCGCCTTTTTTTCCCTCTCTCTCTCTCTCTCTCTCGCTCTCTGCCATTGTATTCGACAACATTCCTCTGGCGACGGACGGTGACGATTGTCTCCGGTCCGGGCGAGTAATGCAACGATCTGGCGAAAGCCCGCGACAAGAAACACAATTGAACGAGAACGTAACACGCCGTCGAGTCGTCGCCCGGATGCGCTAATTAACGTCGCGTCGCGACGATCCACGTGAACGATATTACGAAACACCGATGACGTCCGGCGGAACGAGCCTCGAGTCGGATATCCGGGCGCTAAGGACGTCACGACCTCCGTAACACCGGTAACACCGCAGACGAGAAAATTGCTCTACGATGTTCCCTTATGTTGTGGACTGGGTCACTCCAAAAAAGACACACGTAAATTGTGTAGTTTAATATAAGAGAAGAGTCGTGATGTGGTACACTGTACAGACAAAAGGCATGTGGTGCATTAGAAGAAGGAAAAAACAGAAAAGGATCACATGGAATAAAACATCAGCACGCAACAGAGAGAGCGCAACTCATACGCAAACAAATGCAACTCCTTATAATTTATAAAACGCTTACACTGTCGCCAGATGAGGACAAGAGCATGAATTGAGAAGGAAAAGATTCCCTCTCTATGCCATCGGATACGTATGATGAAACGCGTCACATGATCGAGCGGATGCAAGGGGAATAGCGTGGTAGAAGGGGAAGGTTTCTTTTTCCGCTGTCTTAAGATCAATTTAACAATTGTAATTTGGTAAAATTTTAATAGAATGCCGTAGGATTCTCGCTCGTTTTGCGGACGGTTCCAGTCTTGCACGATCCTCGCCGAAAGCGAGAAGAAATTCGAAAATGATCCTTGTTTCATCTGTAACCATGGAAGTACAAATCGTTCATCAGGAGCTGGCAGTGAGAAACTTGTAGGATCCATGTGATATCCTTACTCCGTGCTACAATTGGCCGAGTAGCTTGACGAAGACAGGAAATGCGCCTGTTAATGTGACTGGAAGCTTCAGAATCTAAGCGTATGGGTGGAGACGGCAGCCTGACGTCAAAATCACTGCCATCTCCTGATGAACGATTACTACACGTTGAAACAAATGTTGGTAGCGACCGGGCTGAAACAGTGGCAAACTCAAGACTGAGGATGGTGAAAGAAGATTTTGCAACGAACGCATTCTACGCAGGAAAAGGCGAGTCTTATGTGAGTTACAGCTCGGTTTCCACCCTCGAAGTTCGCGCCACTCGTCTTTAAATCAATCAGCTGGAAGGGTTGGGGATTCTTAATCTCCCGGAGATTCCGCACCCCCAATAAGAAACGGCTTCTTGCTCAGGCCGCCGAAAATTAATGGCTATCGATATTAATTCTAGTTTGGATCCGATCGGGCCAGGCTGTATCAAATTGTTCCCATAAAATCTCGTTTCCCTCGGCCCGGGAATTACGAGAGGCTAACTGCCAACCCCTTCGAGAGAGCAACCCCTTCGATTTTCGTTCTCGCCCTACGTGACGCTTAGGTATATGTGCGAGGCTGCTTTGTCACGCTATAAGTGACAAGATATATAAGGGATCTATTAATTGATTATAAGAAGCGCAGAAGCGCCGCCCCGCGAGATTCGCTCGAACGATGCAAATGCAGAACTGCTACGGGAACAAAGTTCCTTCGGGCCGAGGAATTGCATTAACGTGGCGATAAAAGTTCGGCCGACGCGACGTGCCGTGCTGGAAGCTTCGCGAACTCTAAAATATCATTTTCCCAATAGAGTTAATTAATTGCACGCTTTGTCGCGCTAAGGCTTTGTCCGCTCGAGTCGCCAAATTGCATTTTCGTCCTCAAGGGGGATGGATGATCCACGCTTTTGAATCGTGGATCCCCCGTTCGATCTTTGGGGTGAGAAACACGGATCCTTGGGACGTCGCTGTCATCCTCGGATATTCTTCAATTTGCAAATACACTGAATTCCGGTCAATTGAAGTGCCGTTTAAATACTGAAGAACACAAACTATACTTTGGAGTTCATAATATTGTAGCCGATGTCAAAACGAATCCAACGATCTACATTGTTATACCCTCACGCTTTCAAATAGTGCTAAAATGTTAATGAACTACTGGATCGGCTGCCCGGACTACTGTGGCGCTGAATGGGTGATCCATGTCAAAGAGTGGATCCCCGTTCGCTGATTCTGCGGGATGAGAGCCACGGGTCTCGGGGACGTCGCCGTCAACGTCAAAGTGGGAAATCCTTCAGCCTGGAAGAGCGAACGGTAGTTCGCGAGCGATTTCCAGCGATCGCGGTTCGTTTCAATGCGCACAGCTCGCTCGGAAAAGGGAGAGACAGAAAAAAAGGAAGGACCGTTCCCGTTTGGGTGGAGCGCGAGCCGGAACACGATTTTCGCGATCTCTGTGCCATCGCTCGGCGCGGTTAAGGGGAAAACGCCGACTCCGGCCGCTCTTATTGTTCTTCTTCTCGTTCGTGGCACGCTCGAACCGGATTCTCATCCGGTTTTTCACCCTCGAGCCTCGTTTCTCCTCTTTTGTCCTTTTTGCGGGCGGAAGCGAGGGTCGAAAAAGTGGCATGTAAAGCGATGTTCGGTTTTTGCTCGTCTGCCACCCCTCTGTCTTCTGTCTTCTGTCTTCTGTCTTCTGTCTTCTGTCGCTTGTCTTCCGTCGCGCCGGTTCGCTCGCGAACGCTTTACAACGGGTTGTTTCGCTCTTTTCCGATGTCCGAGCGGATTAGACCCGGCGAAATGCGTCGACTAAAGAAGCAGGGCATTGTGGCAACGTCGACTGCGCGACGTCGATAAATAAACAATCGGTCGCCTGCAATTCAACATTCTTGTTGCAAGTTTGCGACTTAGATCGCGATGGGAATATTGCTAGGATCTCTAGAACAGCGAAATGGAAGACGTCGTTACAAATTGAACTCTGCTGCGTTCTTTGTGTCTTCTGACAAATTTATTGATAGAAACTGTTCACCAATCGACCGTCAACGTCTTCCAGTTCTCCATGGTCGTAAATACATGGCTGTGTGGATATTCGAATAGCTGTAGGCTCAATGCGTTAAAACAGTACTAAATTTTCGAGAAGCGACAGAAAACAGTGGCCGATTCACCCGCGGCCCGATTTCAAATGTTATAGTAAATTGTACAGCAGCGAAAAGGCAGTTGAACAATCGCGGAGCGATTCGTTTAATCACAGGACAAATATATCCCGCAGCAAAATCAGTATATTTCCATAAACACCGGCAATTTCCATACGCTAACGCGAGCCGAGCAGCGGCGCGCGGTACGGCGCGGCGCAGCGGCTAGAGCTACTATATATGTATTCACGCTCGACAGTGCCGACCGATTTAAATCTCGAATCCGGATGACCGGTGGCGGTTATTAGCGAGGAATGACTGCGAAAAATCCTGAATAGCGCCGAGGGACATAATAGCAAAACTAACCGAGCCCGATTGGAGTCGGTCGAATGGGCCATCGGCTGATTCAGGCGTCTGTAGCGGGCCGTGTCAGCCCCGGTTAAACCGGTCCTAATCGGTTTAAAATCGTCGTGCAATCGAGGCCGCGAGAAGCCAGCGGAATTTTGCCGGCTCCCTATCGATTTTGCGACGGCGCAGTACGGCGGCGGTTCCACGAAGAATCAAGTTATCGTTACAGTCGAAACACTCCTGGAGGGTGAACAAACTCGGGGAGAACTATTCGAAGAATCATTACGGTCGTTCCAGGGAACTTTCGCGCCTTCGAGATTCCTTCGGAGAGGCATTCCGCTCCGGGGGCGGAACGTAGCGACTAGGCTGGGCGGGGAGAGGCGGGGAAAGCGGTCCGGAGCGTCGAGAGGAGCATCGGCGCGGGGCACTCAGCTCCGCTCGAGCGCCGAGGAGCGTCGCGGCTGCTCTTATTGTCCCGCTCGTTCGCCTAACGGTCCGCTTGGATTTCCATCCGGTTTCCTTCGCCGCCCCAGGTTCTCCCTGTTTTTCCAATCCCCCGGCTCCCCGACACAGTTCAAATAATTGTTACGGGCGCGCTGCTGGCCAAACAGCTCCCTCTCGCCGCGCCGTTGGAACGAGAGCGCATCTCGTTAGCCGGCCCGTGATCCGCGACAACCGGATACCTTCCTCTTGCTTTTTCACCTGCCACCCACTCCAGTCCCCGCTCCCATTTGTTCCCGCCCCCGTTCTCTCATCGACGGCAGTACGAATCGAAAACGCTTCAACACTTTGTTCCCGCGCCACCGACCCGCCGGCGATCGTGCTTTTTAATTGAGCGACGCGAGAACGACCGTATTCCCCGGCTAGGATGGTTCCGATAACCATCCGGGGACCGGGATCCGGTGTTGCTTCTGAAAATAGAACTGGGATCGAGGTATCGTCGATCGCACCACCCCCACCCCCTCCACTCGCCCCACAGTCCCCATCGGCCCTTTCGGAAAACGGCCGATCCCCGGATTATGATATTCGGGAATTTGTTTAATCGGGGCGCCCCGACGGTTTTCCTAATTTTTTTTTTTGGCCGCGCTTCCATTCACGCGTTTCGATGCTCCGGGCTCGACCGAGTTCTCTCTTTCTGTCTCGACACTTTTCCACGTCGCGTCGATTCGATCTCCATTTTCCCTTTTCCCATTGTGCCACGCGATTTTCCGTTTCGCGCGCCCAGTTCAACGCTGGCTTTCCACGAAAACCCTCCGCAGCGAGAGAAGTCACGAGAGACTTTTACCGGCGCGAAACATTTATCCGCGGACAAAGGATAATTATCCGGGACCGCTGTTCCGGCTTGTCGTTCGCATTGTTTAATTGTCTTATTCAGCGCGTGTCGGGTTACGGCCCGTAAACATCCCGGATGATACGTTACGAATTAATGCGGAATTTTTTTCCACCGTGAACTTTATGGAAACCGAGGCGACCCGTCGTAAATTCGCGAGAGAGATCCCCCCCCCCCCCCCACACCTCCATCACTCTCAGCGAGCGGCCCCGCTGGAATCGCCCGTTTTGCGCGTAAACGTACGTGATTTATCGCGCTTTCGATGATTATCACGGAACCTACTCGACGCGTTCGATCGCGGATAATCCACAGGGAAGCGACTCCCATCGATCCTCGCGGCACTCCACGGTAAAATGAATTATCGCGCTACATGCTCGCGAAATCCGCGGATCAAATTCGAAGAAGGCGTTTGCTACAAGAGCAAAGGTGAACCGTATTTCTGGTACGCGCGGAATTCTCACCTTTCCTAGTCGGACTTCTTTCAAGTGCAAAATCAAGACATTCGATCTATCACATTTTATACGATTATTTCTAAATTGTGCATGTGAAATTAGTTCTCGCATACTACGCAGAAATTTTTAGCAATTCATGGAACACTGACGAATCTATATAAAAACTGTTTTAAATAATGGAATAACAATTTTTAGTAATGTGGTAATAATTTAAAAAAAGAGTTAGTGATCGTTCGAAGAAATAGTACGAAGATCGAAAGGATGGGAACATGTCGATACACTGTTTTTAATTCATTAAAAATATTAACACCGAACTTGCTACAACCGGTCAAACGGTCGGTACTAGATTTTTTATTTTGCAATTATTGAAATTATAAATATGCTTTTATAAGAAATGACTTAATACATATTTTGTGTTAGAGCACATATTACAATAAGAACCGCGCAAACTCTGAATAAAATAAATCTTGTCATTCTTATAAGGCAACAAAACTTAAAATTTTCTAGTCGGTTTTTATTTGTTGCAATTGATGACGAAATTTTTTATTTTAGATTGATCCACAATCTAATAATGCCCATTATATCAAGGTAACTGAATATTCCTCGGAAAAAAAATAGATATGCGCAGTATTAATAATGGCATTCGCTAACCACGAGTGGTATAACGTGACTGCCTCATTGATCGAACAAATCAACAAACACTGAAAGAATTCAGCAAGTAGAATTCTCGTAAATATCCAGCCAGGAATTGAGGGGATCCGCGCAGATCCCACGGCCACCGTAAGGCCACGTCGGGCTCGTGAATCTTTTAGGGGCGCAACCGGTCGAGATCTGTCACGTCCGGCCGATAGATCAGGTGGGAATCGAATCAGCGATAAATTTGTTACGCGATGACCCTCCGAAAAGCGGATCATTTTTTGATACGATACCTACCTGCGGTTCGGGTGATTCAGAAATGGGAGAGTTGAATCGAAGATGCCGTTCTTTGTGAGAGTTTCTGGAGTTCCCGAAGTTCGCGGTTTCGACGAGGTGGTCGGCGAAGAGATCCGAAAATTCTTTGTACGTGACGGTCTTCCAGATCCCGACTAAACCCTCGAAAAATTCCTCAGCAGGAGCATAAACTCGGCAGAGCTACGGGAACCGACGCGGCCATTTATTTCTCGCATACGCGTAGCCGCGTCGCAACGTTTGCTATTCACGGGCCCACCGCGACGGTTGCTCGCCAACTCCAGAGGAAAGCTTCCCGAAGTAAGCGTCCCGTCATATTCCTGTCTATTATTTACTTTTGCAAGTTCCTAGGTACCGGGAGCCTCGATTAGGAACTGTGTCCGCGCCCCACAATGCGTTGGCAATGAAATAAAATAAAAAAGCTAACGTTCGTTCGTGGATATCTATAAAAGTGAAAACTTTTCATTATCTGCACATAAAGTGTGTCGCCAGATGGAAGAGCTACCCTCTCTCTGCCAGTAAGATGCACTACAGAGACGAAACACGAAAGGTACAGTAGGGACACAAGTCTTGATATGGCGACACTGGTGTGTTACGAGAGTTAATGTTCGTCCCATAGAAAATCGCAAACTTCGTAGCTCCGTATCCGGAGATAAAAAAAATTCGAATCTAACGAAACGCACAGAAGCATAATTTGTCGCATAGTGCATCGCGTGTGCTTCATTCCGAGATGAAATCCCCGACGCTAACGCGGCAAGAGACAATCGGGTTGCCGGTAGAAACTTTAATTCGTTTCACGAGTGAGAAGCAAACGAGCTTGAAAATGGAATGTAATGTTTACTCGCGTCGAATCACAATGTGTATCTCCAGAAGCACTTGAACCTCCTGGTGCTTTCTAAGCCGATCCGACTTACACGACTCCCTGCCTCTGCAGCAAAATCTCGCTCGTTATTCGCAGCTCCCATCTCGAACGTATTTCATCTGACATTCGTTCTACTAACTCGAGTAAATCGTTTAGGGCGCGCGACAATTAGCTTGGTATTATCCTCCGTGGAGTCATCGTAAATTGGGGATAATACCCGTTACGGAATCAAACTCGTTGCCATATACTGCGATATTATGTCATCGGTTCCTTCTCTTTTTATTTTCGCGAAAACTGCACTCCATACTTTTTACTTTCTCGAGAGGTACGCTCTCTTTACTTTGTGTAATTCCCGTCACGATTCCATCTTCTGGGAACGGCGAGTGTATTGCTGAAGCTACAAAAATGACCAGTGATCTCAATTGGAGCATTATTTTTATTTAAATTATGTTTTATCTATAGTAAATGTTAATTAAACAATATGTGGTTATATATAACACCACATATTGTTTAATTATTTTTATTGGTGCATAGTGGGTCGTTTAGGTTCACGACTAATTTTTGTTACAAGCTTTCGAACAATCTTTTTCCTTAATGGGAAAACACGAATATCGAAAAACAATAACATTTTCACGAAGGTTTAATCAGAATTCCAGTGATTAATCAAAAGCTGTTGCATCGACACTTCTCCAGCCTTCTGCCAGCCCCGAATAGGCTTGACAAGCCTACCACAGTCTAGGTGCGAATGCTACCATTAGCCTGTGGATCTATAAGCTAAATAAAAAAATATTTAACACTGACTAAAACTAGAAGCGAAGTTCTTTCTTTCTTCAATAATCTTAACAGTTTGAAAATCTATGGTCCCAAATTGAAGACTGGATTTAACCCTTGTATAGCCAAGACGATCTTACAAGTTTTCTATGGATCTTTCCTTGGAATTTTCATTGTGGCATTTACCATATGGTTTTCCCATTTTAAATTGCACGTGCACATTTCCACGATAAACACATACAGGGTGAGTCACCAAACGTTACCACCTCAAATATCTTTGTTGTTTCTAAAGATACGTAAAATATGGTAAGGACAAAGTTGAATGGTACAATGGGGCTGACACGATGCAAAAAAAAATTTTGTTTTTATGTCATTTTTTTGGAGATATCAAGGTCACCTTCTTTTTTTTAAATGGAATGAGGTATTTTTTAATACATCAATCGATGCAGCTGGATATTCGTTATAAAAAAGTACTAACCTATGTATGTCGAAAAGTTAGTAGTTCAGGAGATATTTCAATTTAAATAACTCAAAAATACTATTGCAATCGTACTAAGACGTTACACTATGTAGTAAGTAAACGCTGACGTCTTAGTACGATTGCAATGGTATTTTTGAGTATTTTTGAAAAAGCCCCATTGTACCATTCAACTTTGTCCTTACCATATTTTACGTATCTTTAGAAACAACAAAGATATTTGAGGTGCTAACGTTTGGTGACTCACCCTGTATAATCCGCAATTATCTCGAAGGAATCAAATTCATCAGATAGATGGGTCGACTGGCAGCAAAGGGATTAAATGAACGCGATTAATTTTAGCCTGATCGCAAACACAGATCAGTAAATTACCCAGGATCCGTGGTTCGACGCGCTGTCACGCGAAGAGAGAATCTCTCGGGGTGTATCTGGTGGAGTGTCTTTCTATAAAGTCGGTCCAGTGAGAGGTGAATAATCCGGGTGCACGGGTGGAACAGTCCGAAAACTCGGTCGACGGTTTGTTATTCGTCGGCAAAAACGTGTGCGGATCCGTCCACGCAATTCTTCCCCGGTACTTTACGAAGGGTCACGTTTGCCGTGCAATAGGGTACGCGATGTTGATTAAGCCGAATGACCCGGCAGCCCGCGGCATTCCCAAGAACCCGTGGACTCTTGTAAACAGGAATCGTCCCAGCGCACGTAACCAAATATTACAGGGTTGATTACATTCGAGTTGGTTCGTGCTCGCTCCCCGTTCTTCCGTTCCTCGTTCTACGTATACGTCTGTGTGTCGTTTCTTCGCCCGGGCCTCGGGAAATTTACAAACGTATTGTCGCGACCGAATTATCTATGGTGTCAGCCTCCCTATTCTCTCTCTCTCTCTCTCTCTCTCTCTCTCTCTCTCTCTCTCTCTCTCTCTCTCTCTTCTTCACGACGAATTTTCTCCAGCAGAAGAGATTCTCTCTGAGCCGAAGTTCGTCGATTCACTTATCCCAGCCGTGGCAACCAGGCATGCAAAAGTCAGCGGTAATCGACGACGGTACCTGCTAAATCAAATTTCAACTTTAATAGCACTCGAAACTTATTCGATTCATTTATGGCCGTGTGCCGCGATAATTCCTTTACCAGCTCTCTGTCAGCGCACACACTATCGAGCATCGTTTAACTCGGTCCACGATTTAACGATTTTGGCTCGCCGAGGAGATTCGACGATTTTTTGGGAGCTTTTAAATGTTTAAATAGGCGGAATTAATTTTAGTCGGCGACGGGACGCGACTGCGACGTCAGCCTGCTTCCTACAGCTATCCAGATGGACACTAACCGTATCATGACTGGTTCTATTTTTTTTATTTTATAAATTGCAAGAAATTTAAATGAATTTAGTCATGTCATTTTTATAGAACAATGTATACCAGTAAATGTATATCAACCCTTTTTCACAAATTGACGAGTCGGATTCGTTACCAGAAATGGAGTAATCGAATGACGTATTTAATCGTTACTCTGAACGAAAACAGACTCTACTGTATTTACATATAAAATAACATTTTAATGAAATCTTTTGAAAGATTCTCACGTATTGACGAGTCAGAAATGGAGTAATTGAATGACGTAATTGATTGATGCTCTGAAAGAAAACAGACTCTAACATATTCACATAATGAAATTAAATTTTCATCAAATATCTTTTGATAGATCGAAGGATTGCAATCGCTGTAGCCGTGAAGAAAATCACGCTGTTTCTGGTTGAATGACCGAAGTACTTTTTTCGAGGCGACCATACGGTAAAATTGAAAAAATTGATTTGCAGCCAATAAAACGGTAGCAATAATTTCGAAAATTGGCGACGGTTCAGACTAATCCAACTATTTTAACTTGAAAGTATAAGAAGAATGTAAAAATTTGGGGTGAATAATCGCAGGGTAGGTTTCTCGACGGGTCGAATATTTAGATCGCCGGCGATTATAAATTATAATTCGGCGGGTTTTCAATTAGAATTTAATTGGCCCAGGCCCCGTTCTGCGAGTACTCCGCCAACCCGGGGGTTGATGGACCGAGGCTCTCCGTGCCGCGTGAAAAATACATTTTTTCCTCTCTTCCTTACTCTCTCCTTAACGAAGTAAGTTTAATTAAAGTCGAGCAGATCTTAATCTTGATTTATAGCAGTTTTCAATTGCATCGCCTGTAAACGCGTTCGAAATCGCCGTGGCTCTCCCTCTCTCCGTCTGTTTCTCGGCTGACAAGCGTTTTCGGCGATCGATGGCTGCGGGGAAATTAGTTCCCTTGTTTTCCGAAATATGCCAAGGAAACCCGTCGCTTCCGGCGGAGCGATACTAACTCGCGCGCGTTGCCTTTGTAATTAAATACCGGTTAAACGACCGAGCGATAAATAAACACGATAAGTTTCGACAAACGGAGAGAAGGGAAGAAGCGTTCCCGCAGTTCTGTATCGCAGCTTTTCCAGTGTTGCATTCGAAATTTCCGGAGGCGTCGCTCGGCTTCCGGTTCCCACGGCTTTTCATCGAATCCGTTTCGAGACCGACCGTTGTTTCGGTAACACGAAACAACGAGAAACCCGGCGGGATCCGGCTCCCTAAACGATCCGCTCTGTTCTCTCTTTAATGTACCAAACTTTTATGATGATATCTATCTCCAAAATCGAATGGCTACGCTCTCGCATTCAACTCTGTTCGCGTCTTTTAAAACCGAAAGAAGGAAACCACTGTTCTTCAATGTTTCTAAACGTCGACGAAAATTTACTTTAGAACCGAGCTAATTTATTGTCTGCACGTTCAATTTTTATACCCTTTTTAAAATTAAAAGAACACGCTCTTGTTTTCGAGTTTTCTAACATGCTCAGTGTCGGAAAAATTTCAGAAAATTAAGGCAGCTTGTCCGACGTAGCCGGGACTAAAAAATTAAAATGTGTCGGAGAAATTTTTTCGCAAATGACCTAGTTTTTGCAAGTAAACATTTTCTTCGCGTCAGCTGCAAGGAACAGTACCTAAACAATTTATTCCGTCCCTCGATAACCTGGTAACTGCTGAATATTTCAACACACGCCATAGTGACAGTGAGAATCGCATTGTTCGGAAGCATCGAAACGTTTCTAGACATTTAAAATTCATTTGTCATCATATTTTTAATAAAAATTTCTCGAGCATATTTTTCTACATTAGTTTCAATATGTTCAAACTCAGAAGTAGATCTACTTTTTATTGCGTCATAGTTTTTTTCCGAAGGGAAGAACAGTAGCTGAGAGCATGATTTCTGTCTTTGGCAATTAGCATATACCGCGATCGCGGTATCGTATCCTTCTCTGCTCTCGAAACCGGAAGGGAAGAATCGCAGACGAATATTGCATGACTCTGTATGATAACTATACCGTTGCAAGTGTATTTTTAATTAATTCCTCCATTATAACTTTGAGGGAGAGTTCTCGCTCTACACACCGACACTCTTACCTCTATCTTCGGGAGAGATTTAAAGGGAACACAATGGGGATTCGACACAAAGATCCCGGGGCTGCTTCATTCTTTATAAACCGTTCAGTACACACCGTGCACAAAGGAGCATTAGCACGAGATCTTTTGCAATAAATATAACGAACGAGAAAAACGGCGCGCGAGCGTTACAAATAGATTCCTTCAAAGCTGACTGGCAGCGTGCTAATGGCCAATTTTTAGAACGGGACAGAAGAATCTATAACGCTAAACTTTACTTGTCACTTAGGGAAATGACTAGTTTATTTAACATTTCGGAACATTGGTTATCTGGGCCTGGCACTATCAATATCAAGAAAATATTATAATCGGGGTGTCCCAATAATGTTGCCGACTTCAAGGTTGGACGACATTCTTGGGACACTCTGTATATTTTTTAATATCTTCCGATAGTATGTTGATCTTATCGACTAGCGTTTTCTTAGGGAGATCCACGCGATAGGGGTTGCAAATCATTTATTGACCATATACGTATATAATTCTCGTACGTCTGAGATTATTTCATATTCACCCTGTTTTTTATCTGGCTTAGTGTATAAACAGTGAACGATTATCCCCAGTACACCGCGATCCATTTTTCAGCCGTTTATCAAACTCGTCCCGCGTGCTCTATTAATTTCACCGCGCCGAAATTCGGCGACACATCTTCGTAATTCATCGTCGGCAATTTATGATCGCGGGCGTCTTCCAGGCGTTCGGTTGTCTCTCACACCATTCCCACCCCCCATACACCGCGGAGCTTCGCGTCGAGACGCGGCAACTATATTCGTCTAATAAACATTATGGAAAGCGCTCGAGATGATGCACGGCCGCAGTTAAATTACTTTAATCCGTTCTAAAAGGGGGAACGCGACCCGGAGCGGCCGTTGTTGCGCTCGGCTGAGAAGATAAAGGGCTGCTACCCCCGAGTGAAAAATTTTTGGAGGACAGATTACGAGTCTTTGATTAATCTCGTCATATTTCCTGCCTCCGAGAATCTTCCATTCGCGAAATCTTCTTGAAATGCGCAGGCGGGTCACGCGGTTCCTTCTGCGGGAAGACGGAAGCTTACAAATTAAATTTTCTTGCGACATATTTAAGATAGTACTACAAATGTCTCCCTCGTAATGGTTGTTCGTACAATGAAGTATGCGCGTGAGAAATTGTGCGGAGACCCAGTTGGTTATTCGTAAAAGAAATACAATATTGTGGTGAGACGAGAAGGAAGTCCCTGGTAGCAGTGTCGCCAGATGAGAAGAGGGATCATAAATTGAGGGGAAAAGTTACCCTCTCTCTGTTAGTAGCGAATACATGCATGGCAGGGATGAAACGCAACACGTGACCGGGCCACGGCAGAAGGGTGGGGGATAGAAGGTCATAGAAGGTAAAAGTACAGAGGGTGTCATCTCACCACTGTGCTGCAGCAATCGTTTAACATTAAACTTACCACCACCGGTCAGATTTTTTATTTTAGGAATTATTAAAATATTAAAAATGATTTGATAAGAAATTATTGTATAGATATCTTTAGTAGAGCACGAATTACAATAGGAACAAAGTCTAAATAAAATCAATCTTGTCATTTTTATGAGGGAACATATACCAGTAACTTTTAATACTCGGTAGGTTCAGTGTTAATTGCGAATTATTTTTGCTAACCATAATAATTGCAATGCGAATGCTGCATAGAGAAACGATTATGATTTCACGCTGGAGAGCAGCACAGTCAAAGGATTAAAGTAAACTAAAATGTTCACTAAGGCATTCGCGACGTGTTCGATTGAGGATCACGTGGAAATAGACTCGAAACGAGTGACATAACGACTCGGTAGAAGTAACAGGCCCCGAATAGGGACTTGTAGGGTTCGTTCGTCACCGGTGACAACCACGGAGCATCAATTCGATCTCCATCATTCCGCTAGAGGGAAAATCTCGACGCGCAGACCCGGTATTGTGCATTATCGGATCACGGTTCGATCGAAATCGGCGCTGCGGGGACAAGTTTCCGCGCTGATAAAATATTCAGAGCGCGTCATCAGCCCCCGGCTGGGAAATTAGATTCGTCCGGAGTTGGAAAACCACCATTACTATCGCGGAGCCAAAGTAATCCGAGAATGAAGCCGCTGCGAGATCAGACCTGGCCGCCGCGTCGCGCAGTTTATATTTTTAGGATGTCTCTCGTCCGCAAGAGTTGGTTCTTGTTCTCTCGAATGTGAAACGGAGGAATGCATTCTCTCCAGCGATAATCATCGCACAGTTTCCTAGCGTACTTAGGGCTCCTCGAAACATATTATCCCACAGAAATAAAAGATCGGTGGATTAAAACCGAGGATCTTTGAACTACTATAATTTTGTGCAAATTTTTTTAAAAATTATTCTACCTGTGCTTATTTCAGTGGGATATGTTCAGAGTCTCTTTTTGTTAGGAGAAACAAATTCTAATGATTCTACACAGTCTAAATAATTTGTTTAATATAAAGCTTTAAAGAGTACCCCCCTTTACAGTGACTCCTATAGAATTGATCTGCGATTTCTTGTCGGAGGGATCAATTATTTAAATAGCAATGTGTTAGTGAATATTTTTCTGTTCTTGCAATACTATAATCTAGTGTCCAATAAGAAATATTCTTAATATGTCAAGTTTGAAACAATTGTGGTTATTATGGAATCGTAGCGTAACCGAAGAGATGATTAACTTGATGTTGACTTAAATGGACTCTGAATGCGCGGAGGGAGGATACAGTCGGACTTTCTCTCAGTCATAAAGTCGGATCCATCGATCTCGGTGAGCCAAACCAGATATTCTCGGTCAGTGCTTACCCCCGCAGACACAATGTCAAGGAGAAGAAGGAAATATTGCTCGTAGCTCGCGATCTATGGAAGGGCGGCTGAATTTATGGTGACAGGCTGGCAGGTCGGAGCCGCGAAAAACCGGGGGTCCACGTTGTTTCCTCGTAAATACCGATACTAGCCGCATTTCGGCTGCGTAATAGGCTGAAATTGGACCGGCCTTGGCAATCGCTTCTCGGCACAAGAAATTTTACAAAAAATCGTATAGGAGATTCTCGTATCATGCGCAAGAATCATTGACTTTTAGAAAACACGTAGAAACTGTATAGACTGCGAATAAAAAGTTTTGGACATTAATTTACGAAATTGGAAGCCAAAATCTGACTTTTCTGTTAGGATTATTCCCGAGATCGAAATAAAATAAGTACTTCCTTCATTACTTTATATAGAAACTTCATTTCCAAGGAATCTAAAAACAAATGTGTACACTATCTTAACACTAATCGCACCAGTCAACCGACTGGTCAAATGATTGATTCAACAGTTTTTATCTCATAACTATTAAAACTACAAAGATTAACTTAACTAAATTTATTCATTCAAGTACGTATTCCTATAAAAATCAAGAAAAATCTAAATAAATTTAGTCTTGTAATAAAACAAGGTATACCAGTCACATTTAATGCTCGGTACCATTAGTGTTAAATTCTTTTAATCTTTACGCTTTGTCAAATTGCACTTACATACCAATTTTTGCCATGAATCTATCAAATCCATGATCCAGATACAAGAGTGGAACCGAGGTCCAGGTTTCGGATGCACAGGGAAAGAAACGACGAATTAATTCATGTTCGCAAGATCGCGAGAGCGTGTTCGGTTGCAGCGGCATGGCGTGGTCAATTAGCCGGCGCTCAAAGGATTTCGTTTTCGGGTGCAATTAGTAGAGCATCGGATCCTCTTTGAGGCTGAGAGCTCGGTGGCGCAGTTGTTCGAGAATAGCAACGGATCGTTCTACGCGAGTTTCAAGGTAGTTTCAGTGTCAGCTCATTCGGTGTCGACGCGTTCGGTGTTCGCGCGTTCTCATCCACATCCGCAGTAGTACAGTGACAGAAAGACACACATATAGACAGACAGAGATGGGAGAGAGAGAGAGAGAGAGAGAAGAGAGGAGAGCGATTCTGTAGCGCTTGTCAGGCGCAGAACAATCTCTCCGGCTGGCGGCGTCTTCCCTTTAATAGAGCGGCACTTTGACGTCTGCCGCTAATCCGAATTGTTGCGCGAGCAGCCGGGACAACGCTCGCGACTCGGTGATTTCCGATGAAACGGCATTGCCGCGTTACATGCGGTAATAATTGCGTATAATGGCGCCGATAACAGTCATTGTCGCGCGGCTGCATTGTCGCGTCCCTGCCCGCGGAGCCTGCCGTAGCCTGCGAAGCCGACAATGCCCGTGGCCCCGCTTTCACGCGGTAATTTTAACCGTTCGACCGATGTTAATTTCCCGTGCAATTTTCAGATTCCTCTCTCGCCCGCCGCTGTAGAACCGTTTTCGCTTCCACGCCCCGCCGCGCCGCTGTCGAACCGTTGCCCGCACTTTTACTGCCGATATATCTTTGAGAGCCTCCGAATATTCGATATTTGCTACCTTTGGTCACGTCAAATTTCATGTCATCCGGACGCTAAAGGGTTAAGCAGATTAACCGTTTGCGGTCCGACGCGTTTCCTTTCCTTTGTTGAATATAGTTCATTTATATTTCCATCGATATTAACCCTTAGCACTCGAGGGGTGACACTGATTCACTGCTAAACATTGCTGTACTATAATTCAAAATATACTTTACATTATTAAATATGTTGGGATCTAACGAATTATTAAACATTTCAATATTGTATGAGGTATTCTATTCATTTCATATCCACAAAATTTAAAAAAAAGTCATATAGAATGGAATTATTCTAGATAGGAAAACATGTTTAATTTTCGAAGTGAAATAGCTCCGATTGCAATGGGTTAACCTAATCAGAACAAATAAGGAACTGCGCAATTTTATTTATGTTGCGTGTAATTATGTGTCAATATCGTGTCTGGCTCGACATAGGACCGCAAAGGGTTGAAAAATGCCGTACCGTGCAATTAGCGATTAGATCGCGTTCTTTTCGCGATCGAAAAGAATCCTGGAATTTCATCAACGCGTCGAGAACGTCGCCGGGCTGGTGTCAAAGGATGCCGGAGTCTTTATGGTCGAGGAGATCGCTACGGCAGAGGAAGCCGGAAGGACGAAAAAGAAGGTCTGTGATGCGCCTAATTCGTCGCGTTAATCCTTCTCGGTATGCACAGCCGGGGCCCAGCGAAACAGGGCCCTCGAGACGTCCCCCCGTTCAGAGATCTATCTTGCTCCGTTACCGTTGGCTCTTCTTGCTCTCCGGCTTTCTACTTGCTCCCCGGCGACTTCTTTCGGCCGGTAGATCTTGCCGGGTACCTCTTTCTTGTCGCGTTCGTAGGGAAACGACACGATGTCGGTGCGGCTGCGGCACGCGCCCCGGACGCCCCGAGAATATTAAATTCCCAGGGCGGCGCATAAATTAAAAGATAGCGGTTTTCTACTCGGGCTGCGTATAAATTTCACGCGAACAGGAGCCGACCAACCAGAGCGAGCGGAAGAAACGGCGGAGAACCGCTCGCTCGCTCGCTCGCGTCTTCTTCCCACGCGCGGACGTGGCCCGGGAGAGAACAGACCCCGCAAATCTTTTTCGTATTCTGCCCGCGTCCGAGGGAGCTCGTATCTGCGTTTCTGCCCAGACCCGTTATCGGAGTTCGGTGGTTTTCGGTAAATTGTTGCATCGCCGGAATCGACGCAATTTCGCCTTGCCTCCCTCCAACCCTCCTAACCACCCCGCGCCGCACCCAAGAGCTCTTACAGCCACCGGAACGATCGTCGCGTGCATTTTACGACCGCCTGCCGGCTGCCGGCTGCCCGATCAAATTTTCACATTCCGTATCAGCAACGACCATTTAGCGCTTTCCGCCACCGAGACACCCTCGCACCCTCTACACCTTGTTCATTTTTAACGCGTTCCCGCCATGCGTCGCACACCCACCTTATCGACACACGATTTCACCGAGCTACCCTATCGAACCTGAGAAACTTACTATCAGAATTTTTATAGATTGTTTTTGGTCGGTTTAGTCGGGGATTTTCTCCCTCTCTCTCTCTCTCTCTCTCTCTCTCTCTCTCTCTCTCTCTCTACACAATTAGTAGACTGTCGACCTTCGCGAGAAAGACAAACTATTCTTTTGACTTCCCTTTGACCATTTGCAGTCGGAGTTTGTCTACGAGTAGATTAATTATGTCTCCCCGTGCAATCTTTGTGCAAAAGACAAACTCCTCCTTTGACTTCCCTTTTTCTACGAGTATAATAAGTAATCAAATGTCTCTAACCTTATTAATTTTATTCAGTATACAAGTCTATATTGTGTTTTTTCGTTATTCTGGGAAGTCCATTTCTCGAATATTTTTTAACAATCACGGAATCACCTTCCGTGAAGTAATCGAATTCTTTCGTTTCAGATTGTTAAATAAAAGATGATTTCTGAAATTCCTTTGGTACAGAATGGCAGGAAAATAAAGATAGTAATTGATTTCTAAATGACTTTGAAATCTTCGTCACGAATCTGACTTGTTATTACCAGACTGCGGATCTTTATGCAATTTATGGTTTATAAAACTTATCAGAAAATACTGGAGCATCAAATTCGACAGAATTTAGTACAATTTTGATTAATTTTGAACCTACAAATGCTATTAACAATGAAAATAGGTTTTATTCAGTACCACTTTCTTAAATTTTGTCCACAAAACTTGAAAATTGCTTGAGCATCCGCAGTCCGCAGTAGAATTCACGCGCTATGTTCTGTCGTAAATGCATAGTGCGTTGAAAATATTTAATGCAGATAAGTTTAACGACTGAAATCGCGTGCTATTGGACTCGTCAGTCTCTGTTTTAACCCTTCACTGTATGATTTTTTTAATTGAGATAAAAAAATTGAAAGAAGGTCAGTTTTTGTGTTTTTTTTTTAGGGAAAATATTGAAAAAAATTAAACCAACATTTTCAGAAAAATAAACATAGTAAGAAAGCACATTATTAGTTTACTATATACCAGATTTGTTATCTGTATCAGATATGATACACGATGCAGCGAAGGGTGAAGCATTGGACATCCGTAAATCTTTCCGCGTGAAACATCGTCGAGGCGGATCTCAAAAAATTACGATAGCCCGCGGTGCAGAAAATGCGGTGCGGAAATTATCGACACGGCCGCCGCGAACCATAATGTATAAGCTAATTAGGAAGGTCGCTATCTTGCGAGCGCAGCTGAGCGCGTCGCTGAAATGTTGCGTTGTTCCACTGCTCTGTGCGAAGCGGGATCAAATACACGCTTGGATTACGCCGGATTATATTCGTACATCGGTACATCGCGAGTAGTAATTCGCTGGAAATAATGCTGGCGAGAGAAACAGAGAAAGAGAGGGGGAGAGGATGACAGAGGGGTTGTAAATGCGTCCATCGCAATGTAAATAACGTTATCCGCGCAACAAGATAAAATAAGGCACGCGCCAGCTCGCCAGATTTCTCGTTAAATGATCATTCGCCTTGCGGTCATTCGATTACCGAGTAATTTAGCGACAGTCGAACACGGCCCGAAATCGCCTAATTAAACCGAGCTCGAGTTGGGGGGTGGCTGCGGGAGGGGGTTAACTAGTCCGTCGAATTAATGCTCAACCGCCCATGCTCGGTCCATTAACGACTTCTCTCGTTTTTATTTATTAAGACTTTCGGTACCCTTTTTAGAGGATTCACAGACGGCAGACATGAATATGCAACTGCATATTTAAATCGTTTAAATTTTAAAAATTTTCAAGTTTTAATTTCGTAAGCTTGTCGCTTGTGTATATTTTTTATATTTGAACACGAAACGTGTACCGAGATTCGTTTTATTTTACGATTATAGTCGCATCGTATAATATTTATATTGAACATCGTGCGTCATTATACGATTTCTTTCCGACTATCAAATTTCATTTCTTCTTCTCCTCTCAATATCAAATCATTTATATGACATCATGATATCTATACTCTAGAATAATATAAAAATAATTTTGTATTATTTACGATCATTTATGTCAAGAAAGGATTCGATTAGCTCCTTTATCTTTCTAATTATTTTCTGAATGTACTACGTCATTTGCGATTCGAGAACGCTTGATCGTTCCAGAAAATTGCTCAAACGCAGCATAATCCGCAGTTGCATTTTAATCGAGCAATTGCGAAGGTCCGACGCAATTCCAGACCAAATCGAACTAAAAATGCAGAGCTCCGGAAGTTGGTTCGTTCTTCCCTTTGGCTCATCGCGCGAGATAGAACTCGGTCTCATCGTTCTCCGTCCGTTTGATCAACAGCTGCGCGTAACAGCCGCTTACGGTGAGTGTTACGATATTTCCCGGCGCTAGTCTCACAAAAGTATTTTCCCCTTAATTGATGTAATGCTTCTCGGAGACGTAACTGGTTCTAGAAGACTTTAAGTATATATACATTGTTGTAACGTAATGTCGCTCACTTGCAAATAATAACTCGAATTGTTATTGCCTCGTTGCAAATGATCAAATAAAAATTGTTTATATTAGCTGTGCTAATTAATTCGGTGCTCTTTTTCTAGTGGTGTATGGCTGTCATTCGTGAAGAATGTATACAAGATTATGTTTCGAGGAATTGACATTACCGAGGAAATGATTTTTGATTTTTCATAAAGTTCATGGGGGACCCAACGACTACTAAACTTTTGAATTCAACATAACTTTCTAAGAGATATCGATTGCACGTAACAGGACATTTTGCAGATCGGCTCGTTGAAACGTCATTAAAAGCGGGAAGAAAGTATAATTAATTTAAACTAAAGTTTCGATCGAATAAATAGGCACTTATTTGCAGACCTAATAGTCGATGATGACAATCGAATTGTTATTTCTGCGACCCGGTGACGCGATTTTCGCGTCTGCCTCGGAGAAATTGTTCTCGAAAGGGACGGTTTGGGGGTGTCGGTGTGCTCATTAAGGGTGGACGTCCTTTATGAGGAGAGAAAACGAGGTCCCGTCGAAGAGGAGCGACGAGGGGATGGCGTGTTCCGGGTCTGAAAAGGAGACGGAATAATCGGAGGCGCGCGGGCTTCCTCACTTTTCACCGCGACGTCAGTTACAAGGTTGTTCTAGTCGACGGAGCAATTATCTTTCGCTAAAGTGGCCCCGCGTTGGTTCGAGCACGGCCCGCGCGACGCGACGAAGGAACGAATTTCACTTAACTGAATTTTTCTTATCGCTTTTGCAAGCCCGAGCCGCGCCGGGCTCTTCCGTCACCGTCCCCTTTCTTTTTATTCTTCTTCTCCTTCTTTCTTTTCTTTTCTCTCGCTTTTTTGTTCGTCTCACTGCTTTTCTACCTCGCCACACCACCAGCCCTCGTTCTCGGTTGCGCGAGTAATCACGGGTCTCGCGAAAATTGAGGAAGAACAACGATTACGATAAGCCGCGCGCGCCCGTTCCGGCTTATCAGACTTTATAATTGGGGGCGCGTTCGAATTCGCCCCCGTAGCCACCGTGTTTCCACCCTTGGATATATCCTAACACTCCGCGTAAGCGGCTGTTACGCGCAGCTGTTGATCAACCCGGTGAAAACGATGGAACTCGGTTCCAGATTGTGCGATCAGGTAAACGAACCGAGGAACCGCCTCGAACTCTCCGTTATTTTTTACCGAGATCTGGGGATACGTGGCTGATAGGGTAGCTATAGTTCGCAATTGATCTGGGTTAGGTCGTTGTAGTATCAAATACCTTTCTAACAATAAGACTCTCTCTTTGTCCAAGCTTTGTTGTAGACTTTCATTACACTACATCCTGATCTACTTGATGTAGTTGGAGATCGTCAGGCATTCGACACTCGTCTCAAACTAAGAATCATTTAATCGACCACGATATTCTGCACATTTGTTGAAACTTTCAGAATGTATATCACTGACACAGATCTACAAAATATATCGTTTAAATGTTCAATATAGGCCCATATAAAAAAAGTTGTACAAAACAACTTTTATTATTTTCTCTGTAATTCCGACCGATTGCAATTTTTTAAAAAAATATTTGTCATGTCTTGTAGTAAAGTAGATGACTTGTCACAAAAATGTGACAAACAAAAGTCGTATTGTTCGACGAAGTAAATATAATGCTAACGAAAAATACGATTTATGACGATCTATTTATTTACGATGAATTATTTACATATATTTATAGTGCATAGAAAGACAAATTCAACGACATATAGAAATGTATATTTATGATGTAGGCACTATAATGGATAAAACCAAAATTTCCTGTTGTGTGATCGATCTAAAATTATGCATAGATTATTTTCTTAGCCAGCGTCGCAATGCTAGAAAATTTTTTCGCCAAAAGTAAATGAAGTCCACCGTAGCGATCGGCGCAGAACATTATCGGAATCGGTCCCCGGCACCGTTAACACAAAAATAATAATTAGGTTATCATCCGCAGGCCTGGCTGGGACTCGGTTAGGGTCGGCGAAACTGTCTCGATGAAGTTGGAAACTTGTCCCGTAAGAAAAGCAGTGCGGAAGAAAGTTCCCTCGTAAAGACACCCTCTTCCCGTCGGCCCTCGCGCTTGATGACCAATTACGTGTAATTAACATACGTACCGCGAACGTACGAGTCCTGGCGAGCGCGAGTGTAACCGTGCGAACTTTATTGAAGTCGATGAATTAAAACTGGCCGAAATTGGTCGAGCTTACGATCGGCAATGCCTTTTCTTAAAATTGTCAAGGGTGACTTTCTTGGTGTCGAAAGTTCATCAAGCTCTTCGCGCGAATCTACGGCGCATAGTGGAGTGTTTGCCCTGAAAAGTTGGTCAAAACTGTTTTAGCATTATTTTAAATCTTGCATACATAGTATAGTGTTCATATATTCCAATAGTTCAGAGAACCAAAATGTTTCATGTTAAGCAAGATTTGAAAAATCGTAGTTTGGCCAAACTTTTGAGAGAACAATTCCACTGTGCAGTGTTCGAAAGAGACTCGAGGTTCGCACAGTGTTTACAATTTGACAGTTATTAGAGCGGTAACGGCAACGTGGCTGGTGCGTCGGAGCACCTTCGAAATTGGCGAAATCGTGGCCACATGCAGAACAAGCGTTCCGCAACGCGGCGCTGCGCGGAGCTATGCGGAGCCGCACGCCACGCATGTAAATGTTCTGGCTGTATTCGTTACATCCAGATAAAACGCCGGCGACGTGTAACACCGTGCAAATTGCTCGCGGCCGAAAGCGCGGCTCTCGTTTAACCCCGGATATATTTAAACAGTTCCTAATAAACGCCCCCGCCGTACGAGAGAGAGAGAGAGAGAGAGAGAGAGAGAGAGAGAGAGAGAGAGAGAGAGAGAGAGAGAGCTTGACCGCGTTGCAATCTCGACACACCTTCTGGACCGAATATCCTCTCAAAAATCCCCACGGATCACGCTACGACCGTGAGCGAAATATTTTTTTCAAAAGATACTCCCTGCCGGCGAACGTTTCATCAAGATTAATCAACAGTGACTCTCATCTGCGAAGCTCGTATGTCATATTTTATTTTTCAGATCTGTAGGAAATAGAGTAGCTATGATTAGTTGGATATCTGTCCATCAGTTTCCACCTCCGGGTAGAAAAATTTAATAAAGATACCGGTTCTATAAACATCAGAGGCTTCGTGCGAATACAGAATTTAATGCGTGGATTGACTGGTTAAATTTGGAATCGCGGGAAAATCGGTTTTCTTAAGAGTTTTTTTATTCTACTGCAGAGAAATTGAAGATGTTTTAAATGTTTTGTAGGGCAGAGTTGTAGAGATCGAAATTTTTATTTTAGGTGCAATCTATAATTAGATGATTTCAGGTTTTCCATAACCTTCTCTTCAGTGAGAAAGAAGAATTTACTGATCATTTGCAGACATTTAAAGTGCATTCTTCACTCCGAACTAATCTCTGTCGAATCCATTTTTAACCTGTCGATCTCAATGCTCGTGCTCGGCTGTAACTTAAGTTTCTCTTGCATCTAAGAATTTCGAGACATGAGCCAAATGGGTCGACTGCGAGTGGATCTCCTAATTTAGCTCTGTTAACCGACAAAAATGGTGGGGATGGTTTTCCGCGGGAGAGACGGATGGGGGAGAGGGCAGCTCGGTCTGAAATATTTCCACTTACGTCGAAAGCATCGTGCCCGGCATACACCGGGCGTCGGTTCTGCTAGGAATATAGGCGTGCAAGTCTAGAAAGGAGCTGTTCCGCAGGGGATATCTGGATGTATGAGCAGGGGGTTCTGGGTTAGGTCTGCGAGAGTCCCGTTTGATTGGTACGAGTATCACGCTCGAGGCATAACCGACTGACTCCTCGATCCATTCCCATCTTGAAGACCATCGTCCCGCGACCACCCTCGGCCCAAGCCAAGGCATCCCTTATCCGTAATTTATACTTTCAATTTACTCGCTGTCGGAAGATTCGAGGGGCCGCAACCGCTTCGGAAACTTGACCGGCTTAATGGACCCGGTCGGAACGACGCTCTTTTTCAATCTCACACTCTATCGGAATCGTTAACGTCACCATCTACCCGTTTGTCTCGGCTTATCGTGCGCTGTATACTCCGCCCGGTCCGAGTAGCCTAACATTTTCACCTGAAACGTCCCCGTTGTTCCGAGCGATTCGAGGAAATATGTTGAAAAAGGAAGGAACCACAGAAAAGATTCCTTTCTCGTGATCGTGTTATCCAATGTTTTCAATTACAGAATTACTCGACGAATTATCGAACGGCTCAATGTGATTTGAGTATTTACGATTAATCAAATTATTGGGCAAATAAAATATTAGATTTGCTGTAATTTGTGGACAACCCCACATTCTAAATATGTTGAGAAATACTTGATTCCCTTTCCCCGACTCGTTTATAGCATGTTGTCTTAGTCTAGAACTACTCTGAAGTGGTTCTAATTGAATCTCCGCCTTTAAACATAATTATTTCACATAACCTCTGAATAATTACAAAAATGTTAATGAAGCACTTACCTACTACCATAGGTGTGGTGTCCCTTTGTCGCACGCAAGGTTAGGTGGTTCACAATAATACAAATACTTTTCTTATACCTGGCCGCACGGTGCGTTCTCTCCTCGGCCCCGTGTTCCACTGGCTCTCTAACACAGCCCGCGGGCCCTCGGGCCCCCCACCATTGCACCATCAACACCCCGCGCGGCACATCTTTATTTGTATATCTAACTGTGTACACCACAATAGGTATTATACGAATAAATGCGATCTTGTCACCGAATTAATGTACATTCCGATTAGTCGACGATTTGGTCCGTATATTTATGATGTGCAAAACTGCAAATTGCATTTTTAGTTCCAGTAAATTAGCCGCTTTATTTCGCGTGTATCGTCGTTACTTTATGCGTTCTACGTTGGTCCCATGCAGAAGTAACGACCCAATGTCCACGCGGGGTACATAAAATTAATCGTACGCGCTATCGAAAACCATTTCCATTTCACAGCTTATTGGGGGTAGCTTCCAATGAGACGGAAATTCGCGGAAATTCTAGAAGGAGCGGTCGAAGCTTCCCGAAACAGTTTCGAATGATAAAATATTGAAGTGGTTACGAATATACGAGGCGTACACGAACGCGGGTCTGCTGATCGATTTGCTTCGTCCAGAGACCATAGACACGATATTGCGGAAAATCATATCGTACTAACACGATATGTTCCTTCTGTGTATTCAGAGGTGAACCTACACCTCTGGGGCGTTGGACATTTATAAAAAATACCTTGCCGCAAAAGTGTTTATACCAAAGAAAATTTTTGTTAAGGTTTGTTTATATATCAACACCTTTACTCATCGACAAGAGAAAAAGTTTGAGAGGAAGCATGTGTTGCAAACAAATACAACATTTAATTGTGTTCACTTAGTTTTTTTCGTAATTGGTTAAGGGTGTATTAACCCTTTGCACTCCGAGCTATTTTAACTGGAACATTAAACATTTCTTCCGATCTAGAATATTTCCATACCTTATGATTTTTGCAATTTTATGGATATGACATTGGTACATTACCTTATACAGTACCTAAATGTTTAGTGATTGATTAGATACCGATATATTTAATAATGTAAACAATATTTTGAAGAATGGTACAGCAATTTTTAGTGGTGCCTCAGAGGAGACAGCCGAGTGCTAAGGGTTAAAATCGCATTAAGACTTTTTTTCACAAATGTCCACGGGTCCAGAGGTGTAAATTCACCCCTAAAACGACTGACCATTACTTTTCATACACCCTGCACAATGTGCTCGTAATCGGTCGTCACAGAATTTGAGCATCGCAAGCGTATTGCAGTCTGCCATCGCAACGTCCCAAATTGGGATTTTGTAGCAATTTTCGGCGTAGCTCCGGGAACACGTTGACATTACAAAGTTTGGACTGTTGCTCTAGGGTATTTGAAAGCAAGAGTTTCCGGTGCACGCTCTCCCGGAACAACAACCGTTGACCGCTGCTACGAATCGATTTTAGTTTGCGAAAATTTTATCGCGACCACCGATCCGTACACGAATAAACACACCTTGAGCGGAGCGTCGCGTCACGCGGAGGCTAGGTGTGTATCGTGTGCGCGCAACAAAAACAAAAGCGTGTTTTACATTTTCATCGAGGAGAGAGAGCGAGAGAGAGAGAGAAAGAGAGAGAGAGAGAGTGCTATGCGTAGTATCATCGCTGTGAGCCGCGACTGGGACGAGCGCGTTTAACGGGAATGTTTTTAATAATGAACAGATTGGAAATTCCGGGCTGAATTAATATCATATCGGTCGGAATGACAATGCGCGGAGAATTTTGCGCCGACACCGTAATGAAAATGCTGAATAAGTAATATTGGTAGCGGGTGCGTGTATATGTGTATTCGAGCGACATGAAGACCCGGAAGAATTCAATATTCGTATCTTTATCTGCTTCAATTACTACGTCCACCGAAAAATGAGAGATATCACGGTCTCGGGATTCTACAATTCCGCGAGAGTTCCGGGTTCCGCAACAATTTTTCGCGCGGCCCGTAATCGCTCGAATTCCGCAACACGTGGCGGCCCGGGGATCGAACAATCGCTCGCAAACTGTATAATTCCGGCGAATTATGCCACGGAGGGGCGTGTGATAGTAATTTCGGCGTGTTCGAAAAGGCCATTTATTTGCCGGCAATCGAATACTGATTTTCACCCGCTATTATTCTTGTAACCACCCCGTATGGATCCGCGACTGCGAAAACTTTCGCGAACTAGCGTGTATCCGCAACGTTTTCGCAAAAATTTTCGCGGCCCGACGAAAATGATAGAGGCGACGCACGCTGTTTTACACGCACGACCTCGTTTCCCCTGAAGAACCCTTTCGTTTAATGAAATTTTTTGAAAAGCTGGAAACAAGTATTTCAACGCGCATTCACCAACTCCGGAAGTACTCGCGGCCGCAGACGCTTCTCTCTCCGGAAAAGTCCGACGAAAATTCTGCGAATTATTTACGGAATGTTCTAACAAACATTTCCACTTCCAACCCCCTCGTCTTGTACCGACCGTAACGCTCAGTCAAAAGGGGGCCGATCTGTTATTTCTCGCGAAAATTGCGAGAGACGACTCGTCGAGGTCCTGGACACGAATTTGTTTAACGGAACAATTAATCGTGACGCTTCGAGTAATTTATTTGGTTGACGAGTTTATTCGAACTGTGATTGAAGAGATGGGACTTCAACTGTTCTTCTGCAAAGCAAAATTTTAAGAAATTTAATAAACATGCACCCGCATCTCTTATATTTAGCAAAGAATGCCAACAATCTTTATTTTATACAGAGTGATCGCAGTTCAAACATCTGATGTAACCTAATTTATTTTGTGAGAAATAATTTGTCATTAAAATTACATTTGCACAAAATTTTGGAGTTTAAGGTCATAGTATAATACACTCTTGATTCGTCTCGACGTCAGCAACAATTCTATGATGTTCAAAACATGTGGTGCGATTTAAAAGAGTTAAGGTGACCTTTACGTAGAAAGCACTTTTTAGATTTTTTAATTGCACTACTGGAAATGCCTCGGGAATGGTGACAAAGCTTAACATGTATCATATAAATCCACAATCTGCTAACAACTTTTTAATCCTCGCAAGATGGATGATTCTCACGATTTCATGCCAACCATAGCTGAATCCATTCATTGTTGAACCTACTTGTCTGTGACCAACCTAGATCTACTTATTGAAGCAAGTATTAGATAACTAAACTTTCAATGAATCGTTTATAATTCTGGGCCCAAAAAGTCCCAATAAGATCCATCGTCGAGGTTAAATTCGAAAGTCTATTTTGTTTTCTACGTATGTGTCAGAATTTGTACGAGCGACAGCAAGTCGAAAAATTGACTTACGGCTCCGGAAGGACGCGCGCGGTTCAAACAAGTGTCCGGAACGGTCCACAGCTCGCGAAACGGGAATCTCGGCCCCTTTTTGCAGTGCGGTGGTTGTCCTTTGGCCGTTGAAACGTGCTCGCTCGCTCTTATTCTTCGTTTTTAATCGGTTTTTCGTCGGGCTCGCTCGCTCTAAATGCACGGGCCCAGAAAATGTAGCGAAATTGAGAGCCGGGCGTGGGCGGTGGACTCGGATTCGCTGCCACGAAGCCGAGCGACTCTCTCTTCTACACCTTCCTCCATGCTAACCACGTCTGTGGCGCATTTAAATCTCATAATTCAAATACGCCTCCCCTCGTCGCCGCTCGCCGAGCATTTTTCACAGCTTCCTCGTCGTTTCTCGGCCGGCTGTCAGCCCCGGCCCTTGTTTCTCTTCCATTTCCTTATTTCCCTCCTTTCTCGCATGCATATGCATATTATCCACTTCATACTTTTCTTTATTTTCCCCCTCCGGGCCCGCCTGGCTGCAACGACAGTCTTTTCGCGTCGACGACGCGACGGCGAGAGATTCCGTCGCCGGCGCGATGAGAACCTTTGAAACGAGGAATTCTTGTTTCCCTTAAACTGCTCTTTGTCGCTTAACAGAGTGGCAATTCCGCAGGTTTACTTTACTTTGCCGGCTCCCTTTTTTTCGCCCTTAATTCGGGCCAAGTTTTCAGATCGCTCGCAGCACCGACCAGGATAATTAAACCCTTAATGCCAGCAACTTTTTACCGGATCCTCTATCCGTCAACTTTCGACGTGCTTTTCCGTGTCAGTAGCGATGCCTTTCCTTTGTAATAATCGACTTCGATGCTCGCTGGATGCTCGGAGTTCCACCGAAATCTGCAATCTGTCTTTCTCGGGTTCCCTCGCAGAACAAACTGTTCATGTTTTCGTCGAGTATCTCGATTTATAACGCGATCAGGAGGAAGACTAACAGTCCACAGTGTCTACAGGTACTGAATGCGAGAACGAGAATTCATATGCGTGGAGAGAGAATAAATTGCTCGAGTCGAAGAATTATTGAGCGGAAAACAAATGACGTGCACACTCCGGCTCCAGTCGCGATATTGCAGCGCAAGGGGTTAAAACAGAGTTTCGTTTCTCTCTTTGGCGAGGATCGAGAGGGAACCGAGTATACAGGAGAATCAAAGATAGAGTTGATGAAACGATATCATCCCGTTCGTACAAATCGAAGGATCAGCGCGAATCCGTGAAGTTTCGCGCGGTTGTTTTCGGGGTTAAGATATCCGGGATAGTGTATTTCTCCCGCGAGGCATCCAGACAATTTTATTATAGTTTCCGACTCGGAAATAATATTAGCGGGGATCGGAGCCACGGTGAAAATCGCTCGCTCGCCGTACTCCGCGTCGCGACGCCGGCATTTCCAATCCGCGCGTATAAATCTTCCGAAATCGAGACAACACGCATATGCGCGCGGCCGTACGTGAGAAAAATCCACTCAGGCCACGATTGCACCGCGGCGCGGCCTCGTAATTCGACTATGCAACCCTCGTCGACATTCGTCAAACATTTTCCGTTGCACCCCCTGAAACCCCCCTGGACCGTCCCCATAGCCACCTGGCCGCTCGTTCGTTCCGCTCGACGCGCGATATCGTTTTGTCTTTCCTTGCTCGCTTTTTCATCTGTCCATCGTCGGTCGCGAGGCACGATTTTTATGCTGCGATCATCGCCGGTGTCGAACCGCGTGATTTTTCGAGCGTTCGATATAAATCGATGCTCACCTGCCCGCCTGCCTGTCCACGGACAGACCCCGAAATTCCGATTCTTTTTTTTTCGCCTCGCTGCACGAATTCGACGACATTCCGCCCTGAAATTTCATCAAAATTATTAGCCACGCTCGCTGTTCCGAGCCTCTCCGTCGCGCATTCTTGCTACGGTTGCCACTGACGGTTGATTGATCATCGCCCGATCGTGATCATTTGCGGCGGTCTGAGCAGCCCTGCTGTCGCTGAAGACGACTTATCGCCGACGATATCTACTAATACGAGTGGTAGATAAGAAAACGCTGTTTTCGACCATTTTTTTCGAGATAATTAGTCAGTGAAAAAAATTTCGACCTTTAACACCGATGTCGACACAACTTTTAACTTTACTTTCGAAATATTTTCACAACAAAATGTAATAAATACCGGAGTTAGTTGCTGTTTCTGGAATTGTGTCAGTGCATTAATGATTGGCCGCAATGAACGATAGAAATTTTGTTTATTCCCAAACTGGAAGGTATTTTCTAAATCGTACTATGTTCCACATTTCTCATGTTACAGTTATTGAAATTATGAAGATGCTTCCATTAGAAATTAACTAAAGTTCTTCATTCAAACACCTATCGTTATAAAAATTAAGTAAATCTAACTAATTTCAGTCTTGTTAATTTAATACAACAACAAATACCAGTAACATTGTATGCACGGTACGATCAGCGTTAAAAGGATCCAAGCATTTATAGAAATGCAAACTTTTGCTACTTATGAAGTATGTCTCCCTGCTGGTCACGTCTAAATCATTACTTGAATTTGTTTCTTTGTATACTATACTATCAGCTGACAACTAGCACTGTGACCATCGCAAGTTCCCACTTTGTAAAATCATTTCAGAATCCAACTTTTTCGTTTCGCGACAAAGCCTGATTTCTCTTGTGGAGATCGGGTTGGTGGTAAAATAGAGAAAATCTGGGATCTGAGAGACTATGGTGGTTCGCAACAAATTCGACGGCAATTCGCGCGCGCGAGATCCGGATAATGATCGCGGTCGCGTGGCGAACGACCTTCCGTGGAAGTTAACGTAGATTTTCACGTGAGGAAAATTCGGGGTTGTGTGTAGTGAGATATGAAACACAACGAAGAGAGAGAGAGAGAGAGGAAGACAGGGAACAGATATATATAGAGAGAGGGTGGGATGATACGTGCGAGGGCAACGTCGAAATTTGAATATCCCCCGCGATTTTTCCGTGGATTTTTCAGCTCCGGTGCGGAGCCGATGGCACGGTTTTTGAGGTCTCGTATTTCGTGCTGATGAGAAGCGCGCGTGCACCTGCACAGACCGCAGAAACTGCGCGGAAAGGTAGATAGCGCGCTGCACATGTATCCGGGGATGCACCCGTTCTGCACCGTTCTGCACCGCTCTGCACCGCTCCGCGCCGCTCCGGTCTGGTCTGGTCGAGTCTAGTCTTTGTAAAAATTATTCCAGAGGAAAAATGTCTCGTATTTCTGGCCTCCAGTGGCAGTCGGGCCGTTTCGCAGCCCGGCATGTAATTCCTGAATATATACCGTCCGGGGCATTATAGTTTACTCCGTTAATGAAGGAGAATTATGCCGCGCCCCAAAGACGCTAATTAAGCTAATTAATTTTATCCTCGCCCGATAACTTCGGGTGCAGAACGGAGGCCTCGAAGCCGAGGTGCCCCGCAGCGCCGCCATATTTACTGCGACCTTTTCACCAATTAACAAATATTCCGACTCCGTAATCTAATCGTTTCGGTCGTTACCGAACCTCGGGACTCGGCTCCAGTTTCCGTTCAGCATGCCTGCGGGAAAATACGCGACCTCGTTTCCAACGCGCGTTTATCTAACGTCCAAAGAAGCGACTGTGGGAACCGACTCTAGTGGAACACCGATTATCCGAATCAATGATATGTGTACGTTAATATGTTAAAGACAGGATGTCCCAATGATTCTACTTGAGGAAATAAGTCAAAAGTACCGAATACATTCTTTTCATTCGAAAATGTCTTCTAGAAAATCGAGTTTAAAGATTCATCGGATTCGCGTACCTTAGTGTATGCACGAAGTTGAATGGGTCGGTCATGATCAGACATGTGTATTCACTGCATTTTCAAACTCGATTTTCTCATAAACGAAATTTCGGCTGATAAAATTGCATTCCATATTTTCGGCTTATTTTCTCATATAGTATCACACCCTTCATTGTATCATTAATACTGTGACACTCTGTATAGGATCGATTCAATCTCAAAAGATCCATTTGCAATACTGAATTTAGCTTTTTAAGACGGCTAGATCTACATATTGTGGATTTCCGTTCACCTCTGAAATTTCATGATGGTTTCAGCGTGTTCTTGAAATCTGGCTGTGCGAGTTTCGATCTATATGCATATCAATGAAACTGCTTTCGGGGCAATAAGTAACTATGTAGATAATTAGCATACCTAGATAGTAGAAAGGGGAAAGTGCTCTCACACTCGAGTTTAAAAGACAGGAAGATTTCGACAACGTTGTACGAAGCATGTCACGGCAGGATTACGTTGTAATTTTCAGAAATACATACATGATCCCAGGACGCGGAGTAAATAAGCTAAACGTCCGTTTATGGCGCCGGTTTGCAAGCCCGCGCGCAAACATTCGCAGTCTAGTTACGATTGAACCTAATAGCATCAAATGAACCCGACTCTCCCCTGACAAACAATTAATTATTCTGTTGCAGGTTAGTACCAAAGGAATATGCTTCCCAGGTCGACCTACTTGTCAACACGAAATATCAAGGGACTCGGAAGAGAGAGAGGAGAATGTGTCTCGTCGACTGGTCAGAAATAACGAAGCTGCAGAAGGGGTAAGGCTCCCTTAAAATATTGGCGAACTTTCGATTCGAAAGAATCGCGAGCCGAGAGGAGACCGACTAGAGTCGGTCGGCAAGCGATCCTCAAATATTCATGGTTAATTAGCGCGGCCAGGCGAGCCGTTAAGTGGTTCCGACCTCTGGAAGACAACCTTGTTTGCTTTCCACACCTTCGCGGCCGACGCACAGTTTGCTCGAGCCTCTGAACTTTAACTATTTTTTAACGAGCAACGAGCGACGAGTACCCCGCCTGGAAAGTCACAGGTATCTTGCTACCTACTTCAAAATTCCAATAAATCTACTGCAAATCAAATTCCCTTTCTCTCGACGCAGGATAGAATTCTCTTCTTTCAGCTCATTATGTTTCTCCTTCTATTTACTTTAGTTTCATTCCGTCTAATTGAAATTATTCACTGTAGACGTGCAACCCTCTTCAGACACTATTTAAACATACCTGTTCACGCTGATATGAAAAAAATATATGTACTATCGTGTCTGACAGAACCTACGAAATCGTTCTACCCAAGAATTATTCATATACAAAGCGAGTCACGAAAAACACAGAACGATATATACAGATCTTGTGATTAACATTCTTTTCGTCTTTTCAATGCCATCGGCGTTTTTATAAATGGTACACTGTCGATATTACCATATTGCCCCCTTTGAACGGTTTCATTTCAATTTTGAAACTTTCGTTTATCTTTCATACCAACAGAGAAATTCATGTGTTCGGTTTTTTCGTGACTCACCCTGTATATTTTACAGTTCGAGCGAAAGAAATTCTTACAGTTAGTAATTGTACTGTTAATCAAAATTCTAAAGCTTCGTGAATTTAAAAACGAGTTTAAGAATAAGTTGTCTAATATTTAGATAAAAGTATAAATTTTGGTTTGATTAATGTGAATCGAAATTGTTGTGCAGAGGCGTGGCTTTTGGAGTTTCGGGGGTCGGACCCGACGATTCCATCAGTTCCCAGAGCAGGAACAAACGACCTGAGAAGCGCGTACGAGATAAACCGTGTTCACTCTCGGCAGACCCCAAATACATTACATTAATTTGCATTTTTTGGAAGTTTCGGCGCCGTTGGGAGCCGTAAAGTACGATCTCGAACCCTTGGGCTGCTCCCCGGAGACTTCACCCCCGGCCAGGGGGTGTGTTTCACGACTCCATTTGCGAAATACTTTGCCAAGACGGAAGTCGCTATTAATAATTAATAGGCTCGGAGCCGGATAGCGTCTCTGTCAATACCGACTGCACGTTTAAACTGCATAAGTGACCGTCGCTTGTACACGAGGGAGTTTATGTTTGACTCCATCTGGCACGTAAACGTCGCTCATACACACCAAACAAGAATAATGTACAATCGATACAACCTCGGCGGTATATGTAAACGTACGGAAAGTGATCGAGATCATTTTCTACGGATGAAAATAATTCACAAGTTCCAGAAGGAACCTACGAATTAATAGAACCTGACTGTCGATTTTATGCATGCATGACGGAAATGGAACAATCAGATTTAACACAGTGAGAAGATTACCATAAACGAATTTAACCCCTAAATGATTCTATATTGAGGCCAACGTAGCTCCGCATGCTCAGAATTATTTAATGTGTAACTATTGATAATATAACTATTTGTGGATTTAGATGAAATTTAATTATTTCACATTTATATTTTGATAGAAATGAATAATAAATATAATTTAATTGAAGCTTTGCATTTTAATGAACCTTTTGAAGCTTCACTTAAGAGTTAGGAATGTCGATATATTATTTCCAATGTCCGAAATTAATTTTAGTGAGAATTAATTTTTGTTTCGTAACAATACGACATTGATAAATAAACAATATTTAAAACAAAAGTTCAGTGGACCCTCTACCAGAGGAAACAACGTTCCAATGAGGAGAAGTGCTTTTCTGCCGGCAATTTTCTATTTGAAACGAGACGTAAATACGGTTACCCGAACAAATTTATTACTCATCCCTGCTTGTGTGTGCGGGGTTGGCGGGTGAGAATGTGAAGACGTTGACCGGAAAAGGCTCGCATTCCGTCGATGCCGGTCCCAGGTTCTTTCGACGGTAACCGTTCTCGTGTTCAGCACAGAGGAGACCCTTTCTCCACCCCTTTCTCACTCCTGTCTTCACCCCCGCAACTCACGGTAGGGTGTCGGTCCTCGTCTCATCTCGTACACGTAGAGGCAGTGGTGTTCTCGCTTTTCGCGAGACTCGCCGATTTATCACCCCAACTTATTCCTCGGCTTTCAACGTGCCAGCGGGCCGATCCACCCCCTGTCACCCTCTGCCACCCGTGCGCTCTTTTCGCACTTCGAAAGAGTCTCTCGTTCTTGCACTTTTCTCGACACCGAAGCGTCTCTCTCTTTTTCTCTCTTTTGGCCAATGGTCCTCCCATTCCCACTCTCTTCGTACAAACCCGGTGCACCCCCAGCCCCCGACACCCTCGCCACTATTATTTTCATCGCTAACAGACTCGTCCGGCTTTCTCCATTTTGCGTTATCTCGTCCGAGTCCCGGAGATCGCGTCGCGCCAGGATATCGCGCTTTTCACTCTTTGCTCTCTCTCTCTCTCTCTCTCTCTCTCTCTGTCTACCGCACCCCCAACCCCTAATTCCCCATGGGAACTGATCTCGAAACGCGCCGTTCGCGATGGTTATCGCTCGCGGAAACATCTCGTCGGCGAGGACCATTGTCGGGCATTGTTCGAAGAAACTTTCATTTGAATTCATTTGAATAAAGAATGAAAAATTAACCCTTTGCGGACGAGAACGCTTTTTATCGTATTTCTCGATAGACGGAATGTGCTCGTTTGTTCCGCGAAACAAGATTCGGCATTTAAGAGGCGAGTCGGAGTTTAAATGGGGAGAAGATGCTGTTTATCACTTTGATCAGAGCTGTAAAAATTCTACCAACTTTTAAACCATTTAGCAGCCTGTTCTAATCGTTGAACAACGTTTGCTTGCGACCGATAGGAAGATCAATGTCTCTAAATTTTTCTGTTTATTTAACTAACGTTTATCCAAGAAAGCAAATTGCATGGCTACGTAAAAGGAAGTTTGGGAAGTAATGGAACGTCAACAAACCCATGATTATGCGTTTATGTTCTTGTTATTTAACAGTATTGCGAAACTCTAACACATTGCGAAATAAACTTTTGGGTAATCGGATACTCTCAGAACAAATTTTTGGTCGAAACAGATACAGTCAGCAATCTATTTATTTGAGACCGACGTTCGAACGACAATATTTATAGCGGGTTAATCACGTTGACGATATTCCAGAAAATAAGCGATATTTAACGTCAAGAGAGAGCTGGGAGCGAGTGAGAGAGGAGTAGCGGATGGTCGCGAGAAGGATGATCTCGCGGGGCCTGGTGGGACAAAAGTTTTTCCTCGCAAGACGTAATTAATAATCCTGAATGTGCGCGCGTTACGTCGAGACGCGGCACAATGGTAACATCGAGCTATTCTCGGCACGGACATAATGGAGGGGTCCCAGAAAACACGGGGCGAGTGTCACCCGGCCGTTCGTCCTCCATACACTCACGCACAAGCGCAGACACAGTCGCGGTTACAGGCACAGACTCAGTCACAGGCACAAACACGAGTACGAGCACACGCGCGAACACAGGCACAGGCACAAGCACAATCGCAAACAGGAGCACAAATACTAGGACGCCGGCGAATTCGCACACGGACCAACATCCAAGGCGGTCCAGACCGGGCCGGTGTGGCACGCTTTTACGCAAATTGCCGCGCAATATTCGCACTAGCTTTAAACCAAATTCATAACGCTGGACAAACTGCATCCTCGAAGTATTAAGGCATTAAAGTAATTGTTTGCAGTCGCGGATAATACGAGTGAACCGGACGCGGAACGCGAATAATTAATTAATGCGCCGCCCACCGCTGGCCTGAATAACGACGTCGCGATATTCTTGCAAGAGAGAGTACCGTTCGCCTCTCTTCTTCTTCTTCTTGCTCTTCTGCCTTGTGTTTTCTCTCAGACCATCCCTTGCACCCTCTCGTTAACCCTTTTCCACGCCGTTGATCCCGACGCGGGGGGCGGAGTTCGCGTCGCGAGAAAGTCTCGGGATCGTTGGTAAGTTGTTGAGCAATAAATTGCCCTGGAATAGTCTTCCGCGAGCCGGCGTTATGCGATTTAATTAAAACGCTGGTAAAAACCAGCGACGAGCTACGTTCGAACGCCCCGTGCCTGTCGGACGCGCGCCCTTTGCGCAAACGGCTTATTACATACATATATACATTCCTGCAGAAACTGGGATCTGCGAAATGTTAGAGGATTAACACGTTAGCTACCATCGTCACGGATATGGTATATCTAAAATCTTAGAGTTTACTTAAAGATAGGAAAATTAATGTTGTGCATTTTGTTCTTTGAAGTTATAATTAGTGCATTTTATGCATTCATAGCATACATTACAAGAATGTAAGACTGTCAATCATTTCTATTTAGTTGCCATTTCTTGCAATTAACTCTTCCTGGATCAAAAGTATTTTAGATTGATTAAATAGATAATAGATGTCGAATACATTTGACATTTCCCTCAGACACCAATCATTGTCATTTACCCGCACAATAGTTGTACAAACAAATTTTCATAATACATTTTGTCAGTACTCACAATTTTTTGAAACAATCCGATCATTGAATGTATTTTATTTTTCGTTAGAATATTTGGTGTTTTCTCAAACTTGAATGGCACTTAACGTCAACTCGTAAATAACTGACTAAAATAGTGAACCGACTTTTGCGATGACGATTACTTATGATGTGTCCATTTGAACAATGAAAGCGACAATCATAAACAAAATTGAATTTACTGTAAACTATTGATCTTCAAAAAATACATTACTATAATGTTGAATATATTTGGCAAAAAACAAGTCATAATACGCAGCATAATATTCAGAATGACGTTCTTCTACTCAGTTGTTTGATTAATTTCGAAAGAAAGTGCGTTAAATTTAATACAACGTTTATACGGGGGAGATAAACGACGAAACAAATGCTGACAGCGAGCGTGTTGGAGGAAGAGTGCTCGGTGCCTGGAGAGTACTCGATATCAAATCACTTTGCTTTCACGAAACTTTTGAGTTCGCTGGGTTGCCAGTCAAACTGTGGAGGAAGTAAATAAACTACTCGACTGTTGTTCGGCGCGTTCGAGATAGGACACTTTAATCTTGCATAAAGATCCGCGGTTTATCGATAAAAAAAAAACCTGGTCCTCGACAAGCTGCGAAACTCGATAGCTAAAGAAGACTTCAAGACTCAGACTCTGACGAACATCAACGAAGTGATCTCTTCGATTGTTCCAGCGCTGTCCAGTTACCTTGAAATATCGCGAGCAAGAATGAAAAAATAAAATAAGAAAATTGTTGAAGATGCTGCAGCTAAAGTTTTGCGGAAAGATTTCATCAGGGAAAATTGTTTAGCAAACGCCGCGTGGTAAATCTTGTTGCTAACATATAAGAATTTAATAAGAGAGGCGCTGCTAGGTGGAAGAAGGTCGCGTGTATACATTCGATTCAGGTAGAAGAGCCCCTGCCCGAGACTTTTTCTAGCTTCTTCTAGATTACGTGGTTAGCGAGGGTGCAGGGGATCGAAGGGAATCAGAGGTCGTGGACGATAAAAAGCGGAACAGCTCCGGGAATCCGCAGGTATCGTTTAGAACGGGTTAATAAGGTCAGCTGGAAATTCCGCGTTCATGCCGTTTCCCGTTGGCCGTCGACTTTATCTTCCATTTTCTCGTGCGCGATCTTTCGGCCCGGGTTTTTTTCATCAACGCTGACGAGGCCTTCGAGAACCGCGTTTCTATGAAAAGCAGACTCGCAACGCGCTGCGGCCGCCCGAATGAGCTCCGAACTTTGCCACCGATGAATATTGAATGAAATTTTTACCGGAAACTGCTCGGGAGACTGCATTAACCTTGATAAATAATTAACCTTTTGTACAAACGACGACTGTACGTTTGTACTTCGTGTAGACACATTGGCCTTTCTATTGCTTTTAATGTGACAGCTGTTTATCGAATTCGGTTCTCAAAAAATGAGGAGAAAAGAGGAAAGAGTAACCGGCGTATTGTATCTTCACTTTTCAAGTTCTACTTCGTGAATCGGAATTGGAAGTGTCAGAAATGAGAAAATCTTTTTTTATTCGAAACAAATAGAACTTTTAGAACGCTTGTTAATTTCGTTGTTCATTGACAGCACAAGAGGGTTAATAAGATTCCTCTATTCAAAGCTTGGTCATGATTATGGAAAGAACGCGAGGATGGATTCCGTGCTTCTTCCGACAATTCAAACTTCCTGGAGTCCCGAAGTCTTACTGAAGTAAGGGAAGCTCGATGCTGTCGAGGATAGGAATGCAATCAGGTCGCTCCCCAAATAATACCCCGACTTGGCTTATCTCGCGTAACTCGAAAAGCAATTATTCTTAAGCCTTGCGCACCGATCGTGCAAATTTTTGACCGAAACAAAGCCGTTCTCCCGTTCGTTGCAGTTCAGTTGAATAATCGATGGAAAATGGGAGTAGTAATTACTTAAATATAAGGAATAATTACCGCTAACTGCTAGATTGATTTAGGACAACAACTCCTGAGACACGTGTATGAAGAACGACGAGCTAAACTCCCAGTATTATGGAACTCGGACTAAATCGTTTAGTTACCAAATGCTGCAGAGGTATCTGCCAAAAATTGGTAAGCAGAGAGTCTAAAGTGAACGATTGGGGATTAAGTAACTTTCACAGGACGCCTGGCAGGACTCCAGCTTGGATACCATCGTAAAATAAAACAGATATAACTCGTGATTAATGATCTTCCGACTGCGGATCATTATGCAAAATAGAAACTTCTTCTATTAATCCTAATAGATTAGACAGAACAGAATCTTTAAATTTGCCTGATCTTTCGACTCATTTCTGCGATAACTACACCAAGTCCATAGATCACATTCAATCACCAGCTGTCAAGAGATCAAACTGTACACCAACACAATAGTTGATTTTCGGGGGATTCTAAGCGTCCGGCGATCCATCGATCGATTATCGCAGTATATGTAGCAGACATTGCCTAACAAAGGGACGCGGCTAGAGAAGCCTCTCGAAAACGTTGGCGCGCATTGTTCGCCGGAGGATTATCGAAGGCGAAAGAATAACCAAGTTAAATAGGCTGAACGATGACAGAGGCGGCGGCGTTTCGGTGTGAATCGATCGTTCGATTTTTGAAACGAGAGACAGGGTTGAAACGTGTACAATCAGTGGGAGGGACGGGATGGAACGGCCTTTCGCGGGTTTCAGCGACGCGTCGATCCATAAAATGCGGGGAAGCCATCTCGCGTGGCGAAATAAAGGGAAAATGTACACGATTACGGCGGGGCAGCCGTGAATGCTGCGTAATACCGCGACCGATGGCGGTCGTTTAGCCCACGGTTCCATCGATCCAGGGACCCAGCGCCATTTTTGTCCGGGATTATCGGAGGCTGGTTTACCGATCCTAATTCGTATCTGGGAGCGGGCACAATGCGAGCACGTTTCGAAAGTAGACGCGCCGCGGCTGCACGCCGAGAGGATTGAACCGGGACAAAAGCCAGACAGAGACCGGGGAACTTGCACGGTCGGAATAGAGGGATAGAGAGGATCTAGAGAGAGGGAGGTAGAAGAGAGATTCCGGAGGATCGTCGTCGGAAACGAAACTAATGCACAAGACGCTTCCCCCCGGTTGGATTGTCATTGCTCGGAACTCCGACGGAAATTCGCATGACTGATAAACCGATATCGGGTTATTCGAGCGCCCGGCATCCGCCGCCGGATGATACAAATTGATAATCGAAAGCTAATGGATTGCTTTCGATTTGTTCCCCCTCTCCTCTCCAACGAGTCGACGGCACCAATGCGTCGGTATCTCCCCGAAACGATTCGAAATTGAAATTTGCTTTAACTACCGGTACGCTCTTCTCTAATCAACGATTCTGATATTACCGGCCCGAGAAGAAAGAGAGGGAGACACACCCCTCGACGAATCTCTTGTCCCATTGTTTCGTCTCCGAGATATCGCGTTAACTTGCCGATACTCAACCGAGTAGAGATCGAGAGAAGTGTAAATCATTCTCGCTGCAAACATATGCTAACTCGTGCCCGGACAAGTCCGAAGTCCCGTCGAGTGATCCTGAAGAGGAAAACATGTGTCGATTCATTCGCGTTCGTCAACGTCCGTACGAACTCTCGTTGATTCGCTGATAGGTTTATCAATGATGCAGGTATCATAGTTCATGCGTCACCATTATAGTACAACAGAGTCCAAGTGATCCTTTAGAGTTCCAACTAAAAACTAGAGATCCCTATTTCACGTACATGTACTTCGGTACGTGTCATTTTATGTAAACGGGTACACGTGTATTAATACAACCGCATTTTAATTCGCATCCATTTTTAGGATACAGTTACTAATTTTCGAAAGCAAAATATGGGTACATAAAATTGATACAATAATTAATTTTAAAGCCACCCCAATTAAAAAGAAATGTAAACAGCTAACCCTCTAGTTTATTAGAGAAGAATCTGATTTTCAATGTTCTGACAATACACGACTTCTTTTGTTTAATTATTTGGTTTAACTAGTTTAAGTATATGTCTGAATATTTTCTTGCCGGTTCTACAATTCTCAGATTTTTCACTTTCCGCGTCTTTTGTTTGCAGTTGCAGGCTTCGAATTGTAATTAAATCTCAAAGGTTATCTTAAAGATTCGGCAAATACTATTCAATTACATTATTGTTTACATTGTTATTCAGGGGAAATTGGATATTTCAACGTGTTTGTACTATAGTATAGTGAGACAAATTTGAGATGCAGCACGCATATCTCGAAAAACAAAATATGTATAATCACAAATGGCATCAATGACATAAATTAATATAAATGCTCTAAAAATTATGCAAATTGGAATGAGGCTGCACTAATGCACGTGTATTTAAATACACGTGAAATAGTACACGTGGAAATGTGTACTTAAAATGTAAGAAACACATTAAAGTACGTTTATGGAAATACACGTGTTATTAATACCTGTTAAAACAGGAGAAAAACAGTCTAATTCTCTGTGAAGAAAGAATCTAATTCAATATTCTCTCAACACTTACCGAGACTCTTTTCGAATTTTTCTCGACAGCATTTCAAAGTTCCAATAGAGGGTAGAGTGCTTGGATTCATTGGTTTGGCATCCGCGTTCCATTTAGGTGCGATGTCCACGTCGAATGTCGTTGGGCGTTTGCGATTCAGACGTCCCGGCGTGAATGAAATCTGGTGGTAGACGTTTTCGGAAGATCTTAAGCCGGCGCGGGGTGCGCGGGGAGAGCACAAAAGCTATCGATTCGATGGGAACGTGGGGCGCGCACGGGGTAATTAACATTTTCGTGGGAGACGTCTCGCAATTAACCCGTTCAGAGGACTTAAATTTCCATCGCTCTGCCAGCCAGGCGAGATCAAAAGCCGGTTTCCACTCCGAGACGTGATGGCACACTTTCCGATTTTCCGAAACCAACTACTTAACGTTCCATCGGACTCGTCCCTGACAGATATTTCATTAAAACTTGCAATCCGATTCAAAACCGGGACGAAAGTAGCTCGTATTAAGTACCGACTTCGCTTCCGCGACAAACATTTCCGTCCGAAAGTTTGTCGCGGGACAAAGCGAAACACTGGTTGTGCATCGTTCTGTTTACAGAATTGTAAGTTATCACTAAAGAGCGGTGGGGGGGGGGGGCTCGGGGAATTAAAGAAATAAATAATTGGTTTCACTAACTGGCGAAACTCGTTCCTCCAGCAAGTTTGTTTCTGTTTAACCGGAAAAGTATGAGTTTTCGTTATCGCGGAATTTTGCTTTTGGTTGGCTTTCGGGTCGAACGGATCCAAGTTCCGGGGCAGTGGCCATGGTGGAAAGCAACTTGCAGAAAAGCTGCGGCCTGGTGTATCGATTCGGGCCGCGGGAATTAAGAAATCCACAGCCACGTACTTTCTTGCGGAGGTTTCCCTCGAAATAACTATTACCGGGCCATGGAAACGGACATCGGCACGGCGCGGCGGAGGAATCGAGTTAGCATCGGGCCGAGAGCCCGGAAGAAAGTGGAAGAAACAATCCTTTCCGTTCGATTTGCCCAGAGTAGCGAGCGGATCGGAAAGATTTAGCCAATATTTTAAGAGTCGGCCCAGGAAACGTCGGGAATAATACCGGAGACCGCGGGGAACTACCTCCTTCTCTTTTCTTCGGTTCGAAACTGCTTCCCTCGACTTAATTAAAAACAGTTTCTCAGAAGGTTACATAAATTCTGTCGGCCGTTCGTTCGGCCGCGTTTACAATCCCGAGGAACCCCGGCGACGATCATCTGCTTCGCATTTATTACGAGGGCCGCTCCTCCTCGAGGAGTATGTAGATGTCCCGAGGGAATTTACATTTTAATGCCGTTTCGAGAGCGCGCACGCCGTGTACCTTGAAAAAAACGCAGCCAACACTCTCCACCTCTTTCTCTCTTTCGCTCTGTCTCCCTCTCTTTTTCAAGCGTCCCATAAATCCCTCCCGTGAAAACTGACGAACGGCACGAGAACGCGGACCCTGTCTACCCACCCGCCCCTGTTTCGAAGATAAAAGGATTGCTCACGGGTATCTGATCCTGAAGAATTCGGCGAGCTGGCATTCATGTCACCCACGCAACGGGAATTCGACTGAACGCGAATTTTACCGACGTTGATCGAGACGAATCTCCGACGCGACGGAAACACGTAATGACGTAAGTATTAGGTTGTTGTTGTCCGATTTTTAGCGATTTCTCTCAGCGCTAATATGTGATCCGATGAAGTAGTTCTGACAAAAACGTCGCCGTACTTTCAGTAATTGCGAAAGAAAAGGGAACCAGTCTATCTTGACTGGTTAAACACATGCGGTTAGACTCTTCATGAAGACTGGGAAGAAAATCTGTCAAATAGGTATATATATATATATATTAATAATTAACGTAAATAATATATATTCATAATTCCCTTTAAATAGAAATAAAAACCCATTTTATTGTAGCCGCTGGAAAATACATGCTGGTACGGTCAATATAAATTTCCTTTCTATCCTAATCAATCACGAACAACAAAGATTAAAATAAATCTTAGTGCAAGGGGTTAAACTTGTGAAACAGTTGAAAATAATAATTATAGAGAATGCTTTCACTGTTGCGAATTTTACTTGGGATTAATCAGAGCTTTCTGTAAGCGTTCATAATCGAAGAGGGCGTGTTCCCGGGTCGAAGATCGACGATTCCCGGAGTAACTCTCGGCGAGGAAGCTTGAAGGGCCAAGGAACTGTAGAAACGGTCGCAGATTCCGTCTACGACGCGACGTCGAGAAACGCGTTCGTCGAATCGAGGGTGACTGGCGTGGCGTCCAGCCGGGAGATGATAGCCCGTAATAGGATATTTCGAGTGGCAGGACCGTTTCTTTTATCGGTGCTCGCATTTAAATGCAAAGTATTATTCAAATGGCAGGCTTCCTTTCCCCTGGCTGTCTCAGCTCGCCCTCTTCCTGTCCCTTATTGCTCTTTCTTGTTCCCTCGCTCCGCCTCCCACCACTTGCCACTTACTCTTAACCATTTCTCTCTCTCTCTCTCTCTCTCTCTCTCTTGCTCTCGAGCTCGTGCCTTTTCCCACTTTTTCTCCTAGTTCCCGGTCGCTCTCGCGATTCGATATCTTTTTCCGGCGACCTCTCGCTCCTTCTCCATCTGTCTACCTCTCTCGTTCTCTCTCTCTCTCTCGTTCTGGCCGATTCCACGCAGCTGAGACGCCCCTGGGACAAGAGGCTTCATTTCCTGATATTCAAATGCGTTCAAACATCATACCCAACCATCGTGCGGCCCACGGAGTCCGCCTCGTCGCGGTTTCCGCGCGGATAAGCCGCTCGAACCTCCCTTTGCATCCTCGGTGCATGCTTCCAGCAGGTCCTGCCGGTGCATCCGACGCGCCGGTGCAGCGCGTTACACCCTCGAGCTCGGTGCAGCCAGCTCCAAGCCGTCGGCAGAGGCGCGAGCCCCGGAAAATGCAAATCGCCGCCGAGAGAGCAACGGTTATGAAATCGTACGGGACGCGATCCGCTCTTTTCGGACGTCGTGGTTGCTCTTCCCCTTCTCTCTCTCTCTTTCGTTCTTTCTTTCTGTACGGTGCAGAGCTACCTGCAATCACGACGGGAATATTTTTGCGCCGCGGTTCGAGGAGAATATTAAAACCGGATATCGGGAAACGATGCTCGAAAGCTGCGGCCTCTGACGGCCGACTTGGAATTTAGGTGAGAATAATTCCCCCTACGGGAAACTTTCCCGAGCGATGCCGCGGGATTAAAGTAGCGGGAGCCGGCGTGCTCTCGAATTTAGATTACCTCCGGAAATAATGAAGTTACCGATGCACGGCTTTTAACGTAAACCATCAGCCCGTTCGGGGATGAGTTTCTTCGCGTGGCTTACCGACGTTTTTCACTCTTCGCAGGAAAGACGTTACACCAGGATCTCGGTAACGCTGCGATCCTATTGCGAATCGTTAGCTCTCGGTCCTTAATCGTCTTCGTTCATTAGAAAATTTCTAAAATTAGTGAGGAAAATGAGAAAATTTCGGACGGTAGCTGAAATACAATAATTATTTGTATAATATTTAGATTTGCAACTCGCAAAGATATTTGAGGTACAAACGTTAGATGACTCACCATGTAGACGTATACGTTACTTACAAGCTATTAAAACTATTCAAGAGTGTTTTAGATCCGCCAGTCAACTTCTAAATTTTGTAGAAGCTTCAAAGTGGATTTTCACGAGGTCTCGCAGCGAGAGAAGTGTCTCGCGAAAGAAAAATCGGCCGGATAGCTGATCGAAGAGTAGAACGCTGGAAAGCGGTGTGGCGGGGCCCGTAGACTCGCCAGGAATGCGGAAAGCGGCCAGGCTGCTTCCGCTAAAAACGGCGGGCGTACACTCGCGAGGAACTCGTTCATATCGATTCAGCAGTCGAAGCCCGCTTCTCGGTTTGATTACCGGAATGCCGCTCTCGATTCCGATAAACCGGCGCCGCCAACGGCCAAAGGATTACTCGAATTCTTCCGGTTCATTCGCCTCGGTCTCGAACAATGGATTCTTCGAGGCGCGCCAATCCACCGGATTCCGTTGCGCAGATTTTCCAACTGGTTTTTTCGTTCGAAGATCTCGAGGAGCAATTCGATCGCTGGATTCACCGTTAACACTTCGAGCGCAGAACTATCAACATCCAACGTTCCATAAAATCAAATTGTTGCTTGCAGAACGCCACACAATTTCTGCAAAAAAGAACTTCACCACCTTGTGAGACGTTGACAGACAGTCGTGTAAAATGATGGTGACTGAAAATTAATTAAGAAAACTGTTATTTTAATATTAGCTGCTTGCGCTTTATTTGCAAGTTGGACACAAATTTTTACAGTCATCTATTGTAAGAACCTATTTATTAAAATAAGAGTTGAAGACAATTTTCTGTCTTGTTAAAAGCAAAGAGCAACTTTTAAGAGTTTCCTGGTAAATTGTTTAAAAGTGTTGTTCATTCTTTTGTTTTTGCTTGGCTGGAATCGCATTTTAAAGGAACGCGCGTCGCTCGGAAAAGGCAAGAGAGAAGTTTCTGGATGCGTCGCGCGAGGAACAAATAAGACGAAAGTCTGCCATCGGTTCAGGGGGACGCATTGAATCTTGGATGAGACGGACGACGACAAATTGAAGGATCAAAGGAGCCAGGGCGAACGTCACGCCGCGGTTTATTGTTCGACGTCTGCTGGATCACCTCCAGCCGGTTACGAGTTTCGAAGGGATCGAGGATCATCGATTAATTTGAGATCTAGTAGGTCTTCCTGTCATTGGATCGTCGATTCGACCGGGAAACGAATTTTTCTAATGGAACCTGCAAACTCCCTAGGTACCTTTGCGACTATAAAATTCTAAAAGATCACTTCCAGTTCATTCGAACATTATTCAATGTCACCGTGTCTAGCGGTTTTTAAACTGAAAAGAATGACTTGATACTTGACTGTAACTTGTCTAGTCCGCAATGTCAGGCTTGGGATTCGAAGGGTTTGATGAATACCGATTAATTCGAAATCTAGAAGGTCTACCAACTAGTGGATGAGCCATTTGCTAGAAAAAAAATTGTTTTGTGTAGAATCTATAAAATCCCTGGATCTCTTGCATCTTAGCGAATGAATCATTGGACGATTTCTGATAAAGGGTCTTAAGCGAAAGGTATCCCGAAATTTTCGAAGACCAGGCTCGTCCCGACGATCGAATTCTCGCACGCTTCTGGACGTTAATACACGTTAGCAGCCAAGAGGATCGCGCAACAACATTGTCGTTTCCTCGGCGTCGCTTTTTTCGAAGTATCAAGCGATCGAACGGACGCGATTTAACAGGAACGCTTGATAAATTTGCCTGATCGTGACTCCAGGTCGCAACAGAGTGGAACCCACGAGAGGAAATTGGGACGCCATTGCCCATTGTCTGACTATAGGAGCATCCTATCTACTTTCAAGCTTCGTTGCTCTTCGACAACCGAGATTGCGACCCGCTGTTTGCTCGTCTCGGGCGCGGCGACGCGACGGACCGAACGGAACCAGCCGTTTAAGATATGCAAAAAGAGTTGCAAAGTATCTTCAAGCAATTTAGAGAGACCCGTCGCACGCTAAAATCGCATCCTGCCGGGCTAATTAGCTCGCTACCCGGATTGGATTTCAATTAGAAGTCGTGGGACCAGCCGAGGGGCGCGCAACGTTCGAAGAAAACCGATCGGTGTGGTTGCTGTATAATATTCGAACTCGAACCTAAAACTTTATCTGCGAAAATAGAATAGGAAATTAGAATAGGACATTATATAATAGTTGAATAAAGTACTTAACGGCCGGTTAAATGACCGGTTTCACATTTTGTATTTTTTAATTGTTGTCATTATAAAGATATGCTTGCATTAGAAATCCAATAAATGCATTATCCAATAAATTTCTTTATTCGAGAACGTAATATTATAAAAATTGTGAAACATCGAAATAAGTCCAGTCTTGTAATTTTTGTGAAATAATGTATATCCGACAGATTTGTTACCGGGTACCGTTAGTGTCAAAATTATAAAAAGTGTAAATGCATTGTCATTGAACTTCTGTTTCTGGCGATTGACTTGGACAATTTTACTTTTGCATGACAGTGGCGGCTCATGTCAAGTAGAGGCCTCAAGCGGTAATTATTTTGGGACGCTGAAACTCAAGTTAGAAATAGAAGTTGGAAGAAAACTCTCATAAACTTAATATTTCGTAAATAAATTGAATTTTTTGTAAAGAAAAATGAATGCTGCAAATTCGGGGCTCTATGGTACCCCGGGGCCCAGTGGTGGCTCAAGTCAAGTAGAGGCTCCAAGCGGTAAAAATTTTGGAACCCTCGAACTCAAGTTAGAAATAGAAGTCGCAAGAAAACTCTCCTGAACCTATCAACAAAATAGAAAAGTAATGAAAATATTTCATAGCATTACACGTTAAATAAATTTTTTTGCCATTAGATCCGCCACTGCTGCACGAAGTTCCGCAGTTTAGTAATGATTAATGAAGCGAATCGAAGGGAGCGGACAGGTATTGCAACAGACAGACATTTGTACTTGTATACGTTCGAAAATGACATCATTGAAAAATCCTAGATTATTAAGGATCGAACGGAGATCGGGACATTAGCATTCAGCTGGCGAAAGGATCGAATTTGTTCGTCGAGGAGACCGAATTTCGCAGTCGCGGGTTCGACGCTCGCGCGGACACGTCGAGCTAATCCCGAACGGGATTTGTTCGCAAAAAGCGGAAAGTAATTTCCGCGTGCAAGACAGACGACCCTTTGTGCGACAGGGATTACCGTTTCCGCGGCTGGATTTAATTTCGCGGCGCCGAACCGCGCCGTATCCGCGGGAATAACAATAAGCGAGCTGCAACACAGTTAGCTACGTGCGATCCGAGGCTCGCGCAATTAATTATCCCCGGAGCTGCGACGGATATCGGCGGATATCGCGTCACGCGAAATTAGTATACCATTAAACGCTCGAACAGAGAGGCGAGAGAGAGTCAACAAAGTCACTGAACAGCTTTATTATTAATGCCGGCCGTGATAACTTCCGATACCGCCGCAGCGACTGCTTAGCTTGCCTTAATCATTTCGAAAACGCCGATTGAGGCCATCTCTATCATTTGCGATATCGGGCCGATCACAATGGCATCATAAATGACGCGAAATTGCATCGGAGATAATACGATTTCAGAGTATCTTGATGGCAATAATAGAAAGCGAACGTTTTCTTCGGCGATTGCGGCAAACAGGCTGCATAGAAATTTCTTTCTTAGTTTCACTATTCCATTAGGGGTGGACAAGAATATAAAATAAATTTTTAAATTATTGCTTTTAGAGGCAACGCATGGAGAATAATTCTCCATGCATCCTTCTTACCTTGTTGAAATGGTTCAACAATAATTTGATTTAGCTCTAGTTTCTTACAACGGTCGCAGACAATTTTTATTTCATATAAAAATCCGTTGTCAGTTTCCAATCTTTTATCGAAATAATAAAACATGAACGGTGACAGAGGGAACGTCTGCCGAAAACATTCTCTGAAAACTAGCAAGGCTGGCGCGCCCATATCGTGAATCTCGTCTAAATGAAATTTGTGTATTTCTCAACGGCGTAGTAATGCAAGCTGCGAAGATCGCGTCAGAGAAAAGAGTGAAAAAGAGGTGGGAGGAGAGGCGGAGAGACAAAGAACAAGAAGAATTCGTCATCGTTATTTCTCCGGAAGCCTGAGAGCATGGTCCTTGATTATTTAGCTGCAGCCGTGTGTACCCCTTTTAACAAGATTGCAGCAGGCTCCGCCGTATCTGTCGGGAACAACGAAATCGTGGCTGCATTTTGCATAATGAAGTTTTATTTGCGGACCATATGATTCCTCGTAATGCGTTCCTCATTCTTTAACGCATTCGGGATTACGGTACCTCCGCGGACTAATGCGAAACTGTGTGCCGACTAATCCTGTGCCTTTTGATCTCGGAATAGCTTGGGGAGGTTAAATACGAGATGTTCGCTTCGCTCGGAACTTAACAAGGGATTAAGTTTGTCATACAAACAACGCACAAGGGCAACGGCAAACTCGCTGGATGGACGGCGGAGTCGTCATTTATTTGAGAAATAGTCTTCGTAGTTACAATAATCTATTAAATGTATATCCTCTTGTTAAATCTGTGGTTGTAAGGAAAAGCGTCGCATGTCGCAATTTCAAACAATTTGAGTTTATGCATTAATTGAACATTTCAGTATAGATTTACGTATTTATCAGAAAAAAACTCGTGAACACATTTGAAAGGATAAAAAAATGCAATTCAACCGATCACTAGACAAAGAAATAATGATCAAAACATTAAACGGCAATATCTCGGAAGTGGAAATATTTGACTTGCGGCGTTCTTCCTTACAACCACAGAAATATGAGAAAATATATTTTCCCAGAAAAGTTACAAGTTGGTAGAATTATAAATCACGATATGCACAACATTGATTTGACTTTCTTTGTGTGATATATAAAATCGTCACACGTATGCGGTGCTGACATTACGTGTTATATAATTTTGCTAGTGAATATATTGATGCGTCTGATCATGGTCAGCCAATTCTACTGTCAGTGGAATGCAGAGCATTTTTTCAGAAATTCTCAACAACATTGATTTGACTTCCTTCGTGTGATACATAAAATTGTCACACGTATGTGGTGCTGACGTTCCGTGTTACATACCTTCGCTAGTGAATATACTGATGCGTCTGATCGTGGTCAGCCAATTCTACTGTCAGGGGAATGCAGAGGATTTTTTCAGAAATTCTCAACAACATTGATTTGACTTCCTCCGTGTGATACATAAAATTGTCACACGTATGTGGTGCTGACATTCCGTGTTACATACCTTCGCTAGTGAATATGCTGATGCGTCTGATCGTGGTCAGCCAATTCTACTGTCAGGGGAAGGCAGAGGATTTTTTCAGAAATTCTTAACAACATTGATTTGACTTCCTTCGTGTGATACATAAAATTGTCACACTTATGTGGTGCTGACATTCCGTGTTACATACCTTCGCTAGTGAATATGCTGATGCGTCTGATCGTGGTCAGCCAATTCTACTGTCAGGGGAACGCAGAGGATTTTTTCAGACATTCTCAACTGTGAATAGTGTTTTACAGGCTAACGAGATTTTCATGCTGACATGCTAAATATGATACCCACGAATGCACCACAAGCCATCAGCAATTCGATCATGTTATCGGCTTGTCGTATAGATTACACGGTCCAATAAATTTCAACATGTTTTTGACCTTTCGATTCTCGCTGTTGGACAGTGTTATAAAAATCAGCATCTCTCATCGATGAAAAATCAATAGAAATTGGCTAGGGAGGGAGTTCTTCGAAAAATGGTCTCGACTACCGTTGTAAAGTATAATACATAGCTGGCTGGGGAGGGTGCGCAAACATGAACATTGCGTTCTCAGCCTGGGCGGTCCATTGAAGAGGATCCAATCTCAGCTTTTGAAAGCCGGGCGACATGATTCGCGAAATGATCCGGCGTGGGATCTGTTATTTACGGTATTTCGCGGGCGATTATACTGGTTGCTCGCGACAGGCGGACAGAAGGAGACAGAGATTGAGGAAGGGACAGAGGAAGCGAACCGTTTCCAATAGGAGGCACAATATTTTCCCGGGGAGTGCTCGCTTCTTAAGACTCGATCCGCGTTCCGAGAGGCCGAGCTTATAATTCCGGGAAGTCTACGGCATTTCGGGGATTGAATCTTTACACTCCCGCGGCTCCATTCTCCCCGGTAATTCCAATGAATCCTCCGTGAGAGGGACGACGCCCTCTTCTCTCGTCGCGATATCGTCGTCGGGGCCTATCGAAGCGCCTTCCATCCATTCAGCGCAGCTGTTACACGCTTTCTCTCTCTCTCTCTCTCTCTCTCTCTCTCTCTCTCTCTCTCTCTCTCTCTCTCTTGCAAAGGCCACGCTGACAAAGAGCCCCCGACCGTGTACGTGCGTCGTATACCGCCAAGAAAGACAGCCACCTCGACGAACAGCCAGATGGTTCTTCCATTGACGTCTGTCTGTCTGTCTGCCTTCCCGTCTCACCTCCGTCTGTCTGTCCGACTGTCTGTCTCGATGGTTGTCTGACTGTCTGTGAGGCACTCGTCTGCAGACGCGTCCTCCGTCTACCGCGCGCGCTTTTCCCTCGCACCTGCTGTCCAATTTCACCTCGATACTACAACCCCTCTCATTTGCCCGATCGATTAACTCCCGGGAACAAAGGATACAGAAAAATTGATAAACTGGGTGAGCTTCTTCGAATTTCGACTGGGGTCTAGTGTTTCTTTTTCGAAAATTTAAAGACGATTTTTATTTTGCATACAATTCTGCAGTCTAGTCATTAATATTGTACATATTGATTATGCATACGTGTTACGTACATACATATTATTGATAATAACAACAGCAGACTAATTTCCACCGGAAGATAGCACGTGGGATGATGCAAATTAGTTGAGCTAGAGTTTAAAACAGCAAAGTGTATAGCTCTAGCTCTAGATCTAGAATGTATTGTTTCAACTCATTGTATGCGGCACAATATTATTCTGCTAAATCGTTAGAATGTTTCACAAAGAAGGTACGTTGCATTTGATAAAACATTCCTATAACAATGAAGAAGGTGGGGAATAAAACTCAATACACATTTCCAATGAAAATAGTTCAGATGAGAAAAACAGGTGTGTGTACGGAAATTGATAAAACGTAGAACGCTAACAACGAAAAGAATTGATAAATCTCCAGAACGGAAGCTTCCGTCGAACACCTCTGGAACAGCAGGGAAAAGTTTGCGTGAGCTCGCTACCAAAATATACATGCCTGTATATGTGTACGTATATCTATCGCGTTCTCCATCGTTTCGGGAGCTAGCTCGAAAGCAAACCGTTTGACGAGCAAATCGATTCCGTTTCCCCGGCATCTTGGTTTCTTTCTCGGGGCTGCTCGCGAACCGATATACCGTTCTCCTTAAACCCGAGAACCCGAAGGACCTCGAACGCAGAAAACGGGAGCCGTTTTCCCTTCGGTCCGGCGTGGATGCAGGTGTGCCGTCACACGGACGCACACTTGTACACGTCCTCGAGACGATTCTGAACGCGATTTCATTTGCGCCCTAAGTCTTCGAGCAATATCCTCTTGGATCGCGATCTAGGCGCACCGACGGCCTAGCAGCGATTCTCAACCAACGCCGCTGTGTTCAAGACAGCACCACACAAAAGTAAATAATAAATATTGGGTTGTCGAAAAAATCATGACGCATTTCTCATATCCATCTCTTGCAAAAATGCGTCATGACTTTTCTGACAACCCAATAGAACGCAAAATGAAAATTGTCCCAATCATATATAACAAACTGCAGTTAAATCTAAAAAGTCCACAGTAATATAACAACATTTTTAAATTCTTCTAATGTCTTCTCAGTTTTGTGTACGAACTACATTTCCATTTTATCTCTTAAACCCATATAGATCCTCAGTCTAATAACAAACAATTCAACTACAAACTGCAGATGAACAAATGAGTGAGTACAGGGTGACTCAGAATGTGAATTCAAAAGAATGCAAGAAAGATCTTAACACGTTCGTTACCAGCAATTTGTTTTGCTGCTTGTCTTTATTGTTCAAACGTTTCACTAGATGCAACTTACCTCTTTCGTGGAACATTGAAACAATTTTGCAGAAGAACATCGGAGAGTTTCTGAACATTATGCTATGTAATTCTTTTCGACTTTAAAATTAATTTGACTATTTAGATTGAGTAGATTGTGAGAATGTGAATATCGTAGCTCATCAGGAAAACATAACATAAAATAGAGCATAAACTACAAGGACAAGATGGAGGAATCCAGAGCAGGGAAGATAGGAGGTAAACGCGTAATACGACGAACAGATTACGACGCTACAGTTTCTAGATAACAATGACATCAAACGACCCGATGGGACCGAGCTGCCGCGCTCGATAGAATCGTAATGAAAACGATCCGCGTATTAATTGGTTTTAATGTCGGCCCTGGGGCGCTCGGTTGGCCCACGACCCCGAAACCTCGAAAGAGTGGGGGAGAAATCGGTTTTAATGCCGACCCGGTCCGACCCTGCTCGAACCTCATGTAATTCCACTATCCAGAATCGGGACACGCCTGTTGCCGATGCTTTTGCAATCTCTGCTCGTTACACGCCCTCGATTGACAAACTTTGATGACGTTGATAATGGATACCCGGACCTGTGCCCGGCAAAACTGCTCCAACGCTTGCGTAGATTGTACCACTGATTGCTTTCCAGTCGTTTCGACCCGGCTGACAAAATTATTTAGCGATCCTCGATGGATGACTGTCCGGTGTTTGACTGTTCCACGATTTTTGGAAGTTCTGCGCGATCAGTGGTTGCAACATCTCCTCAGGTTCGCTGTGAAATTGCTGAATCCCTGTGTACGATCTATACTAATTGTAGTCACAAATCCCACTTTGTTCCACAAAACATTCAAAAAATCGTAGATCAAGTTTTAGGATGTCGTTTTAAATTGGAAGCACATTCTTCAAATCCATATTGTAGATTCATTCCCAAAAATTTTTTAACGTTTCTACATTTTCATCGTGTAAAAATATCCTAGATAAACAGGGATAATGGTTTGCGGAAATAGGTGGTTTCTGTTGGTTTGTTTTGACGATTAACTTATTTGTATGTGCATCCGACTAATCGCAACGCGTCGGCGTTTACCAGACCAAGTCAGAACCAAGCAGCGTCTAATGTAGCTCCGGTCAGGCCGGTAGCAATTTGCGCAACGATCCCTGCGTTGCAGTTAGGGATCGATGCGACCCTCCTCGAGACATTCGACGATCCTAGGCCATTCGACGATCGCGTCTGTAGCCGGGAAATGTTCCGCAGAAATTGAAGTGGCCGGCTCTCTCGGCTCGGCTCGGCTCGACTCGGCGTTTAAGTTACCAGAGACGGGTTTGCACGAGGCGGATTTCCAAGGGACAAGATGTCCAGCGCGACTGGAGAACGCATCTCCGAGGACGGAAAAGGGGTCCTAGGTATGCGAGAGAACTCGAGGGCCGGGTGTATGTGTTTCAGACTCCATTACTTGAATTGGGATGGGAATACCGGCTGGTCCCTACACACCCTCCATATTTCGGGCGAATGTTCGCGCCCATCGTCTTCCTTCTAGCAGTCTGCTGCTGTTCATCCACCGCCCCTACCCCCACCTCCCCATAAGGAGGAAATATACACAGGAGATCGTCCTATTTTCTTCGGTCTCTCCCCTGTTCCCTATTTTCGGGATTCCAGACGGCCGGGCTCCCGGAAACGGGCAGCTTCCATGCGACTCCGCGACCTATCGTCTGGATCTCACGACTCTTGATTGGTATTCCTGGCAGCCGGACGTTTTTCTGCGCCGGACTGTTTGGGGAATACACCCGGCTCAAGAATTTAATTCTCGTCCACGCTGCACCGGAACCGCTTTCTTGGATTAATTCAATCCTGTTACCTCGGTCCACGTATCGCCGGGGAACTGCGAATGAATACTGCGAATGAATACCCCGGTTGGAAAAATACAGAGCGTCCTCTATCGTGTTTCTTCCGCTAATTCTACTTCGACGTTGTCTGAAACTTCACGAAGTCTTCCAACTTCAAATCGGTTAATTAACGTGTAAGCAATTTGGTATTGGAAGAAGTGGCAATTTGTATGATTGTACAAATACTTACGCTGTTTAGGTAGTTACTAATCGCTTTTTCAAAATATATTCTTAATACCACTTTAGAATATAATCCTTGACTTACATTCTTCGCTAGTCAGAGGGTGAATACACCGCCAGCATTCAACGTTGAACCGCTCCAACCACCTCAAACGAGCTCAAACTCGCGCTCAGCGAGCTTCTTCCGGAAACGGAAGTGGTTGGAAATGTTATTTCCGAAGTGGCTAGCCGAATGGCAGTTTGTTCACCGATAGACAGTGTCTGGGAAGAAGAACCAGCGAAGGGCTCGAACATGGTTGATCGTGGTCGATGCTCGTTGGCTACGTCACGTACAGGGCAACAGAATCGCTGGCAGCATGTGGGTACGTGTTCGTAGCGAAATAGATTCGCAGACGCTGGGTCCACAGGTCCTCTCTCTCTCCCTCTCGCCACGAAATTACGTCGGATCCGAGAATTATCGACAGGACTTTCGTGCTGCTTCGAGGAGAGCACAGCCGCCCCGGGTTTCTAGAGGGTGAAAGGCAGGTGCTGGTAATGGTCCAAGTTCGCGGGGGAAAGAAACCTTGGAAAGGGTTCGACGTCCTGCCGCGCAAAACTCGGGAATTATCGCGTCCCACGAATTTATTTCTATAGAATTCGAGTAAAGCCCGCGTGAGCACACCGCGCACACCGTGCAGAGACCCGTGCCCCGGTGACTCGATCTATGGGGCCGTGGGATCCCCGTAGACTGCCAGGTTCTCACGTAACTACCGACTAGCGAAGTTTCGAATCAGGTGGGACTATCTTCGGGAACCGCCAGTCGTAAATACGCCTCGCGCAATCTTAACCGTAGAAGTTGGGGCCTTGCTAGATTTACAGGGTCTACTTGATAGTACGACGACTATGGCGGCGGACACGCGCTGCGATCAGGATTAGTGGGAAGTCTACTCGTCTCGGACTCGTTTCGCCGTTCCAATCGACGACGAGCTGTTCCCGAGCGTGACCCTAAATTTTATTGATGATCAGACGGTGCTAACTTTCTGCTCAGGATCATTTACGCACGGCAATCCGATTGCGTGTCGTCTACGAAATCGTTTCGGAATGTGAGAGTTCAGGTAGATTAACCCTTTGCACTCAGGGAGTTGCTTTAACTGAAAATTTAAACAATTCTTCCGACCTAGAATAATTCCATTCTATATTAATTTTATTCTTTGTCTGAATATAAAATTAACAGAATACTTCATACAATACTTAAATATTTAGTAATTGATTAGATACCAACATATTTAATAATCTCAACAATATTTAGAACAATGGCAGAGCAATTGTGATTGGTGACTCTGAGTCGCCACTCGAGTACTAAGGATTAATATTTATTCGATCACCCCAATATGTGCATCATTTTGTTAAAGTTTCATTGTTTCCGGAGGTTTGTTTCATTCTTTCATTCCTCGAATGTCAAGTCAAGTTGAGAACGAGGAACGAGAGGGTTATCAAGAAAATAGTGATAGCATTTTGACTTGTTCCTTTATTAGACAAACGGATTGCAGCGAGGCCCCAGAGGATTGATCGACGATCCGGTTCGAAAAAGGGAGAAGTTATTTCGAAACAGTCGAGCCGAATAAAGCGATCTGCAGAGCACGCGGCGGCTACACGGAATTCCCGGGCCGGGTTTGGAACTAATAAAATAGCAGCGAAAGAAGTTGCTGGCAGACGGAGAGCACGATGCAGCCCGTCGCGGCGCGGCGCGCTGCGGGGGGGGGGGGGGAAGAGGCGGCTCGACGGCAGTTCGATTTTATTCGGTCGGTACCCGAAGGAGGTCGCATCAAAATTTGATCAAGCGGTTCATAAATCGTAATCGACGGCCGGTTATTCTCGTGAAGGTCGATCCGCCGGAAAATTTCGTTTCCAGGGCGTCGCATGAAACTTCTATCGGCGCGATTCAGCCCCGACGGGATCTCGGAAGTTTCAGCGATTACATCCCAGATTGAAATTCTATTTGGCGCGGAGCGGGGGCGTCCGGTCGAGCGCAAACACCGCTCGCTCCTAGAGAGAAAGAGAGAGCTGTGTGATACCGTGTGCTGCGTCCCTTGTACAGGTACTCTCGTCGTTGCACGACCCTCTGCGCCCGACCCGCGGAAAATAAAACTTCGCCCAAGAGTTTTATCGCGTGTTTACTTCATCGTAATTGCTATATCAACCAGCGGCAAACGAAAAACGACAGGGACGACGCGACGTCCCCGGCACCGTACCCGATGCGCGTCCCGCGGTAACGAGTTTACCTCGAGGCAGAGCAAGAATAACACACGGTTTTTCCGACGGCACCAAACATTTCTCTACTCCCTCCCTCTTTCTCTCTTTTTTGTTGTTGTTGTTTAATCCTCTCCCCATTCGAAAAGTGGACGACCCGCGTGAAAACCGTTTGCCAGCCAGGCCCTCTCCCACTTGGAAAACGGCGAGCGGGACAGAACAAACACATACGGGAATTTGGAAATTTTGGGCGCGCGCGCGAGCTTCCCGGCAAGACTGGCCGAAATATCGCACTTAGTTTCGACAGCGATCTCGTTTTGCGAGCCCTTTTAGTGCTTTTAAAAGCTTCGACCGGTCGCGGTCTAATAGCGGGTAGAGCGGACGTTGTTTGTTATCAAACGCGCCGTGGCTACTCTCTGCCATTTAATATCGAGTCAGATTTTATGCATTTATGGAAAAACTGAGAAGATATCTCTTAAAACAGTAACGACCAGTTAAATTAGAACAATTTAAAAATATTTTATTATTTTCAGCTTGTCGAAGACATCGATGGTCAGTCTTTTAAAGATATTGGAACAATTTTTAACATATTCAAGACATTAAAGATAAAAATAATTTTCTATTTTACTCCAGCTTACTGCAATGCGGATAGAATTTATGACAAGTATTGATTGCATCTGTTGCATGAAACGGTGGCCGTATAGAAGTCTCTTTCTTTGTATAGAATCCGTAGTTACTAGGGTTGATAGCTATTAACGATTAGCACTCGAGTGGTGACTCTGATTCACCGCTAAAAATTGCTGTAAGGTAAAGGCACCAGTAGTTGACCAGTTAAGAGAAGTTTTCCACGAGAACAATAGTAACCACTTGCTCTGTCATCAAATAGCGAGAGTCGATGCATGAAGACACTCTTTAAGTCTTCTAGATTATGTAACAAGGCCACTTTTTAAAAAAAAGTTTACTTATACAAATTTAAGGAACATATTGAAAAATTCAGTAATTGCTTCAGAAGTTGACCACTCTTGAACATGAAAAATATAGTAATTGACCTTCTCTTCGTTAGTAGTTCACCACTTATACTAGAAAGAGGGTTAAAGCAATAATGTTGGGAACCATTTTAGTATCAATTAATTTCAACAATTACCAACACAAATTACAATTAAAGAATAAAATAAGAGATATATCAGAATATTACTAACGTTAATGAATTCAGACGTCCGTTATTACTATGCATACTTCACTTCGCATATAATTGTTCTGAAATTTAAACAACAAATGCCATAGCACCCGAGATTCACTTTCATCAAAAGTGCACAGCTTATAAAAACCTTATTTTTTACGTTTTTCTATAAAATGGTCAACTACTGGTACCTGGTCAACTACTGGTGCCTTTACCTTACTATTATTCAAAATATTCTTTACATTATTAAATATGTTGGAATCTAAGTAATTACTAAATGTTTCAATATTGTACGAGGTGTTATACAAATTTCATATCCATAAAATGAGAACATCATATAAAATGGAAGTGCAAAGGGTTAAACTTGAACATCATTCAGTCCTTTAAATCGGAATCAATTTCTCTCCTTCTGTCATCAATATTTAACACTTGTACTACTCAACCCGTGAAAATGACGATTTCAAAAAATTTCGCATGTTTTCTTTTACAGTTTCTTTCACAAGTATTGCGGTGAGATGGCAAGAATGTATCTGGCAGAAGTGTCGCCAGATGAAGGGAGGGAGCACGAGTTGAAGAGAAAAGTTGCCTTCTCTCTGTCAGTACCGGACACTTGCGTGACAGAAACGAAACGCGGCAGTAGCGTAGAGAACAACGTCGTAGAAGGGGAAGGTAGTATGGGGACACAAGTCTTGCCCCGGGTAACTTTTTGTCATCTCACCGCAGTACATCTTGCCATAGAAATTCCATGAAATCGGAATAAATCCAATCCTGTTATTACTATAAGGAAATATACTACACCAGTCTTGTTTAGGGTTCGGTAATTCAGGAATTTGACGAGCACAACAGAATTCTGACATTGCGGCTGCGAAGAAAATCGTTCGGCGACGAGGTTGAAGAAAACTTGCATCGACTCCGTGCATCGAACAGAACTTCGTCGAAAACTAGCATAACGTCGTCGGAGGGCTGGTTCTTACTCGGCGTGTACATGCCGATCGGATATATTCGGCGCAGCTCCTTTGACAATCGATTTCCCATTCGTGACGAATAAAATTGTAATCTATCGCGAAGTAGTCGGTCTCGTAACGATCGTCGGCGACGATACGAGAAATGGAAGGAGCCTTACGAGACGGTCATAAAGCAGACACGCGGGCCAAATCGATAAGGATCGAGAGGAATAAGTGTAGGTACGTCGAAGGCTCGGTTATCGTGCGGACTCGCTTATATGCTGGTTCGATGACTGCCGAATGGGGAGCGTGCGGCCGAATAAAAAGAAAGTAAAAGGAGAGCCCGCCAGTTTCTTATTCGAAATAGATCCGCGTCGTCCCCCGAAGACGCCCATAAACTTCTTGCCGGAGAGGAGATTGAGCACCATCGTGATAAAAACGATAAATTGAAGGAGCCACTTCAATCCTTTGCGGACGAGAATTATTTGTGTACTTTCACAACTACATTATACAAAATATAGCTCGGCAGTTCGCCACACAACAAAGTTCCCAGCTGACCTAGAAGTGTAAAATAACCTAACCCGAACCGGGGCTAGTCCAAGTAACAAGATTTACTAGCGAGGAAGTGAAATGGTTCTCCGGCAACCTCTACAATCGCAAACGCCTATCCGCCTCGAGACACGTTTGCTTCTTTATGGAAAATATGAAATAAATTCTGGACGGTTCTCGGGACCAACCGAATGGCTTTCAGCGAATAATTAATCGCAAATTAGCCTGCAGCAATCTGAAAACCGCGGTGGACCGGTTGCAAGCGGTGTAGAGCGGTGGCTGAAGATTTACAAGCCCCTTAAATCGTGGAGCAACCCCTCTCGCAGGGCCCGGCTAGCGTTAAATTTCCCCCGGCCGAAAAACTATAAGTTTCGCCGGAATATCTTCACCGACGTGAGATGCATTCGCCATCGCGTATACATCAAATGGTGGGCCGGAGTGGTCGGGCGTGTGTGTGAGTTTTACAGGGTTTTACAGGCTCGGAGGAAGAGACGGGCAGGTGTGCGGAGCAAAAACGAACCACCGTTCGGCCACACACGGTCGTACCGTGGCGAACCGGGGCTCGTGGTGTGTTGTACACGCGTTTTCCTTAGGCGAACCATTCACGGTGGCGTGGCGCGCAACATCCAGGATGCGCTGGCCGGACCAGCACTTTGCGGCACGATTTATAGAGCATTAAACCAACACGCGACTGAGCAACCGCTCGCTGCGAACTCTTCCTGCCCCGCTTATAAATATGGCCCCTCCACCGCTTGGAAAATTGCTGTTCCACCGAACACACAGCAGAACAATCGACGGAATTTCTAGCACGGCTACATCTCCGTTTTTTTTCCGTCAGCGAAACGCTGCACAGTACAGTTACAAAAATAGTTCGTTGTTTTCGATTTTATGGAAACAGTGCTTCGATGACGATGCTGACGATTATTAAGGAAGCTCAGAGGATTCCAAATGGTTCAGTGATTCTTCTATGGGGTAGTAGCTAAAGAAAATTTCAAACTTAGGTTGTTCCGTATCCTGGTAATTGACTTGGCTAATGTTCGTTACACTTGTATGGATTCCACGATAATCCAAGAGGCCCACAAAGAGGAAATTGAACAAAGTCAAAGAAAATGCCAACGTTTCAAACACCTTGGTAATCGACTTAGAGGTTAATTGTAGTATCTCAGATGGATCTTTTCGCCGGAAATTGCACTGCAAACTGGGTCTATGATAGGACACGCAGTTGCGCAAAGTTTATCCGGCCACGTGTGCCTGTGGGTGTGTGCACAGTGCCACGCACGTCCACAAATTAACGTGTTCCCGTGTGTCTATAGCTGTTTGCATGGACACCGGGGAGCGGGGATATACGCGTGCGCGTGTAATATTTATGTGTTCAGGTGTGTGTATGTGGTTCCGCGCGTACATCGCAACCCGCGTAATTAATCCTGCGCGAGGGCACGCGGCCGGAACGTACTAATTATCCACTTCTCGCGCGACCGCGCCGCGCCATCGAAGCAGACGTGGCCGCCACTGATCCGCCACTGATAGAATCCACCTAACAGAGATGATCATCCGCGATCGGGACTGTCACTGTTTTTCGAATGCTCCTGCACGCAATTTCTAAACCAGCCCGCCACAATTAATCCTAATCCCTCTACAATTAATCGCAATTAAACCTCAACTGTAAACACAATTAATTCATGTTTCGATGACACTGTTAAAAGTGTACGTCGCGTCGTGAGCAACGAACATTATGTAGTCTGTAAATAGTCCATGATTTTTGCGCGGAAAAACTGCTTTAGAATTCAACTGATTGCCAGCAGAATTAATCCAACTAGGACAGCAGAGTAGTATGAATTTTTATTGCATACATTAGTAAAATTATAATTTAATTGGGATTTTATGTGGAAATGTCACTGTGAAATTAGCAGAAAAATCCCAGAAAGTTGAATCAACTTTTTTAATGAAACAGGAACTGGACAGTCGCGATGCGTTATATAGTCATTTTTTTCAATCCTCTTTTCGCTTCGTAACTAATTCTTAGATCGTGTATTGTTCATTTTGCGCACGAAACTCGTGCATTATTGACGCAGCTTTTAGAATATTGGCAATTAAATTTAGAGCAGTTGTTTAAATTTGCCAAATCGATAAACTAGTGGGCAACTATAATTAAATAAGCATGAATTATTACCACTTCATCTATCGGAAGCCTATTAATAAGCTCTTCGATAATTGTATTGTACCAAATGGAAGCTTAAAAATTTTATTATAAATTGGAGAATCTATTCGAAAATCTCCAGCCGTGGGACAGGCGTCCGAAAATTGTGGAATAATTGTCGATAGATACAGAAAAATCTGGATATCTCCTCAAGCTGAACAACGATAGTCATTCTTCGTATTGTTTTAGAGCGGTTGCCGCCTACTAGGGCAATTATTGGTGAAAGGGTTTGGTAGGTCATAGGATCGAAGTTCAAGCGATAGAACAGGAAGCTATTCTTCTTTCCGATGCGCTTCGTCTGTCATCCGATCGATAGTTTCGCCGCGGCTCTAAAAAACGTACAGTAGGATCTTGCTGATTGCACTTCTAATCAAATGTCCGTTCCTTACACAAATATTGTCCGTTGCGTTTTGTTCGCGCAGGAGGGTTAGGCTTTGCCATATCTTGCCAGGTTTTGCCAGCTCCCTCTCCCTTGCTCGAGTTGCACTTGTTAGGGAAAGCCTCGGTGTCTTTGCGAATTTCCTGTTTTTTATTGCTCGAAAGAAGGTCGATCTTTCTCGTCTACGTCTGCCAGGAAAAAGAACGGGGCCGAGGTGTGCTCGGTTAAATCGGCCGATTCAGACTTTATGGCTGGTCTTAAAGCAGACGCCGCGAGCAGGATTGATAGCGCGATGGGATTGATTCAAGGCTCGGCCGTGGAACCACGTGTTCCAGGACGCCTCGAACGTTACCTGGTGAGTTATCGATACCCGACCGATTCTTTACTGCTTATTGATTCCCGAACAAACCGGAGAGAGCAGACTCCGGTGGATCTGGACACAATTGCTCTCTTCCCTCCCGCGTGATAATAACTCGACAACTTTCCCTGCGAATCGTACTCCGATGCTCGACCCCTCGCATTATCAACACTGGATCACCCGATCGACACGTCCTACACTCGACTCTGTTATTCTTTACTTTTCCTCGAAATTCTCGCAGAAGAATCCGTGCCTAACTTCCCGGCGACTTTCTTGGACAATCATTGTTCTAAGACATTGTTTTATATTATTGTGTGATAACGAAATCGTGAATGAAGTTTTGTAATCGTAAAAAAACTTACAGAATTTATTGATTATGTTCAAATACTAATAACTATACAAATTTAGATAATAACGAAATGAAATTTGTGCGAGAGTGCTCTGTATGCCTACTTGAAACACACAATTTCCTTCATACCCTTGGAAATCGCTAATGAATGAACGTTGTTTCAGAAACTCTTTGAGAACGCACACACAAAGCGTGCTATAAAATCTCTTGACTTTCGATGAAGCAGAATACTTCACGGGTATCTAAATAAAGGAAAACAATACAGAAATCTTATTCTTCAGTTCTTTAACTACGTAAAATTTTTTAATTTATTATCTTCGACTTTTTAAGTCAAATATCCCACTGTGCGACAATGCTTTGAGAATGAAATCGATCGGTGATGCGTCGTGTCCAAGATTCGAAATACTGACGATTGACAACGGACGCAGATATCTAGACGTAGATGTCTAGTGAAAGCTGGCGGGAACGTAACCAGGGTGAAATTTGCCGCTACTCTACCAGGAGAGTCGTTGTTGTGTGTGTGTTGTGTGTATACCTTCTTATCCTCGGTAAACACAAAGAACAATCGGAAAGCAAACCCACCGCCCTCTTCCCCGATCATCCCAAAGAACAAACGTTTCGGACGTTACCTCGGGGCTTGCCCTTAACTCGTCCAAGAAACGATTTCTCCCTCGGAAGAAGTGCACGTATCAATAACGCGATGCTGCACAGTCACAGGGGGCGTCTCTCTCTCTCTCTCTCTCTCTCTCTCTCTCTCTCTCTCTCTCTCTCTCTCTCTCTCTCTCCTTCTCTCTATTTCGTGGATGCAGTTTCGAGTGGCTACGAGAAGAGAGAAACAGAGAGAGAGAGAGAGAGAGAGAGAGAGTAATAGCGAGAGTCCCTCCCAGCGACGAAGGGGGACGATAAAGGGGGCGACTCGACTTTGAGCTCCACTGACCCGTGTAACGTCCGTACAGCCTCCTCTATCTGTACTTTACAATCGAGGGTTTTATTGAAATCTCACCGCGCTCCCTATATAAACTCGAACAGACATTTTTATCCGGCGGATAAATTTCCCTGGCCCTCTTCAGCCGCCCACGCCGAGCGCAGGCATCCTCTCTTCCTCCTTCGTGTCTCTGTGTCTGTGCCCGTACTAGCCCCGACTCCGAGACCGACCCACCGGCCAGGAATTATTGGCAAGATATGAAAGGACCGAAGTTATTGCTGATAGCAACCGGGCATACGTTCCGGAAGAGCATTGTGCCATTTCCCGTGGGCAATTCGTGCCCTCAGACCCGAATGCTTTCATTGTTTCGCGACCACTGTGGGCTGGATACCCGTTTCTTTCTTTTTTTCTGGTCGAAATTATTTTAGAATTATTTCAAGGTTTAGGGTTGTAGTACAGCAGCTCGTTGAGTTAGTCTGGACATCAGCTAGATTATTATGAACTCAAAAATATAAACGAGCATTTAAAAAATCGAGGTGACCTCCATTTTCTAGAGAAAAATTTTTTCGAAATTTTTTATGTAGGGAAGGCGAATACTCGTCAACTTTTGTTGGAAACATTTTTTTTGCCGGATCATCGGAAACGTTTGAAAAATTGTGCTAACTGGGCCAAGTGGTCCGGGCAGTGTTTTTTTTGTGGGAAAAATAAAAAGTACCTCTATACCAATTTACTGTCAGCAAAAGTGCCATTAAAGTAACTAACACGAATAAAGAAGAAAATATTCGAAACAAAAGAATAAGTGGACATTGTAAAAATACAGCTCTAGGGCACCCGAGACTACCAGCTTTCCCGGTTAGCATAGATTGGCTCCGGATCCCGAGGATAATCGAGGATTAAACGCGAGTTCTAATTTACAACGACCGGGATCCCGCTTTAAAGAGCCGGCGAATCAACTCCGAGATGGATCTCTTTGATCTCACGCCGATATTAAAGCGCAAGGCGAGAGCTAATTATGATAATAGCGGCTTTAATGGACACATTAAGTTTATTAACGAATGAAAGAAACGACCGGCAGAAGGTAACGTCGAGGAGAGCCGCTTTGGATCGCGAGCTAATGCCTCGCGGAACGAATACCAGAACGCGGGGTGGGAAGCAAAGAAACAATGGTTAATTTCGCATATGTATACAGGGCGCGTCAAAAATTAATCCCCATCATAAATTTCAATGTTAAGAACTTTCAATGTCCCACTCTGGTCCGACGATTTCACTCTGACAATCATTACCAGTTGTTATAATTTCGGATCATTTCACTGATAGACCGTAAGTAAATAATATCGGATTGCTTTAATATAATTTCCAATCGGAGTGGTTCAACTAAATGGGAAACTTCCTAATTTTTAGTCATGTATGAAAGTAAAAATGACCCTCGACTTCCATGCACATTTTTATGGAAATTCGTAATACTCTATAATTTGTAGGGAATTGGAAGCCGTCAACCTTTTGTTTAAATTTCAATTCGAAAACAGAATAGCTCATGCGGTAACTTAAATTGTAAAGACAATCGCTAAATCATTTTTGGTAATATATTAAAAATATTACCGAGAGAAGGTATAAATCAACTGGAAATACGCTAGAGTAGCAGATGCCGAATCTCGAGCGATCCCCGAACGAATAAATCAGATTTAAAATTAGTATCAATTGGTTAAAACGAAATGAATAAGTTAACCGAAGGCGTTCGATTTTGGTATACCAAGCTGACCTGATTACTTATTGATACCGTGCAAATGGAATAACTTATTTGCCGCGTTCGGCTTTCGGAAAAGAATTTAATAACGTGTAACAAGATTTACGTTTCGCGAGAAATCCGATGGAAACCTCGATTCGGTGATCGAATTTCTGATTGGATAACGTGGCTGTTTACATTCGCGGAGACGTCCGTTATTTTATAATTATCGATACATTATCGGGGATTGGCGCGCAATTATATTTCCGACCTCCAGCGAAATTCTCTCTCTTCCCGTTTCTCTAATCGAAAAACCTGGACACACACGGTTCCTTCGATACCCGTTTTCCAGTTTGCAGCTTGCAGCGTGAGCCGTGAGCCGTGAGCCGGCCGCGTTCCAGTTTCACGGGGTGCATTTCTAAGGGCGCGCGTTCGATGGTTGCCGGCTTATTAATAGCGACGCGGCTCGTTGCACTTTCAAGAGTCCGTATATCTTGGGATACGTACTGTTGGATGGACGGATGGATGGATGAATGGACGAGCAACCGCGCTACAAAGATCCGACCGTGTACACCCGCCGACGTTCTACAGCGTTAAATGATGCGAACTGTGTATCGCGATTCAATGCTCTACAAAAATTCACCCCGAGGACCCAGTTTTCCGGCCTGTCTTCTCTTGACCCGCCCGATGGCAATCCTTCTTTGATCTCACCAATCGTGAATTCCCAAAGAGTTCCCATAGAAAACAATATCCCGCAGAACAGTACGCATTCTTCAATTTTTTCTGATTGTCTTGCAATTCCAATAAAAACAATACAGAGTGTCCCGGTATTGATGGTACAACCGTGGACAGAGTGATTCTACATGCGAAAATAAGTCGAAAATACGCAAGGAATTATTTTTTATTTGAAACTTTGTATTCCAGAAAATCGAGTTTGAAAATTCGGCGAACACGTGGGTTATTGGATAGGAATCGTCTCACGAGTCTTTGACGGATCTTCAAAGTCGATTTTCTCGAACACAAAGCCGCAAACGAAAAAACGTTATCCCGTTTTTTTCGACTTATTTTCTTCTGTAGAATCACCTTCTGCTTTGACAGTTGTACCATCAATGTTGGGATATTGTTTGTCGTATACCTATACCAGCTGTGCAGTTCGTTGACCTGGCTGTACATCCCTTAGCTTTCGGTACTGCCATATGCCAGAAGCCTTCTGTGCAGTTCGTCACCGAGTGACACATATTTCGAAAGTTTCAAGTGGACTTACGGTTGAATAAGTGACTTTTTCAATCAATCAATTAGCCCGTGTTTTTCCTTCATATCTTCGAAGCCCAAGCAGACATATTTGCAAAAGAAAATGTCACATCAAATGATCTCAGGAACCTCCTATTTCACAGACGCTAAGGAATTTCGAGACACACTGTATTGTAAGGTTAAGATTTTTCCGAAAGAGATAAAACAACTCTAGTATGACATTAATAATCCTGAGTGTAGTTGTGGGGATGGAGATGAGTCGCTGAATCATGTTTTGTGGCAATGTAATTTATACAATGATGAGAGACTCTCATTGATCAATAAACTCAGTAAAATAGACTTCCAACTTCCAATGGATGTCTCAGTAATGATAGCCAAACCTAATATTAGAGCCTGTCATTACATGTTATCAGTTTTTAAAAGCTGTGGCTTTAAAGTATAAGTTTCTTTTTTTTTCCTCTTCTCTCTCTGTTCATATACTGTTCCTTTTAATCATATGTTAATATTATAATATCTGTATTTGTACAAGAATCCTATTCTGTTTTGTAATCTTCATACTCTGTATTATATGTAGTGTATTTTTGTTTTGTAATTATGTTGTAATAAATCTCATATGAGATTTTCTAAAATAATAAAAACAATTACTCTAGTATGATATACAACTTGTACGAGCATCGATCATCGAGAAACGGATCGCAAGCGAGCCCACCTCCGAGAATAAACGCGGTAGAATTCGTCAAAAAGCATTCGCTTTGAAAGAGTTTCCCGAGACTGTCGCTTGCAGGCGATTCCTTCGCGATGGTCGGAGAATGTTCTCGCTCGAAATTAAATTGCGCGTTTCCGGGCTAAGGTAAATTCATATTCAGGGATTTCCCCGAAAAGTAAATAATACCGTCAGCCGCCGCCGTCGTCCTCGTCTTCGTCCTCGTCTTCGTCCTCGTCTTCGTCCTCGTCGTCTCGTTCGCCGTTTTCGTCGTCGTGCCAATACGTCGCAAAGAATTATCGTCGGCCGGATCGATCCGCAAGGGAACGTCGACGACTTGGCGCAGCGTATCGGCTAAAGTGTCTTCTATCTGTTGCGGATGCAACTGGCACGATGCGCACGTCGTCTGGATGCAGACACGTCGCATCCTCGAAAGCTTCTGCTGCTGGCAATTTCGCGAGTGCGAGCAGACGTTCCACGAACAGCTTACTGTCACTCTTCTCGAGCCCCCTGTCTTCCGTTCCTGCCCCCCACCCTCTTCTCTGCAGCCCCCTGCAACCTTCTGCAACCACCCCTTCGCATATCCGGCCTGCCCCTGTTTCGCGATCCCTTTCCAGCTCCCATTATTCGACACCTCGACTTGCCCGCGGAATTATGCGGACGAGAGAAATCGCTGGAACCGTGCCTGATCGCATTCAAGAGGAACGGCTCCATAAAAAACCCAGCACGCGAAACCAACCTTATAAATATCAATCCCTCCCCCATCCCTTTCCCCACCCCGCGCAAACCGCGCACGCGAAACCCGGTCGTCATCCTCGACCGCACACGGAATTCTCATCCACGTCCCAATGAAACGAAATTAAAGATAGAAATGCCCGACCCCTTCAAATGGCTAATTTCATTTCATTGCGGAAAATTACTCACTATATTTGTTGTAGAATGTATTCTAGGTTGGCTCTTATTTTCGACTTTTGAATTTCTTTAACGGCACTGTCCAGTTCTACAAGTTTTGTCGAACATATTTATCGACGCGGTAAATAGTTTAGAAGATATTCGAGAAAATTGGTTTTATGAACAAGTAAATAAATTATTTTAATGTATAATCGGCTCGAGGGAAGTTTTCCCGTTATCTGATCTAGCTCAAACTTAAGATTTGTGTTTCAATTATCTGGAACAGCTCTAGGGGTGCCGTAAAAGAAATTTTGAGAAGAGTAAATAAGACCCACCCTAATGTATAGGTAACTCTAGGGGTGCCGTAAAAGAAATTTTGAGAAGAGTAAATAAGACCCACCCTAATGTATAGGTAACTCTAGGGGTGCCGTAAAAGAAATTTTGAGAAGAGTAAATAAGACCCACCCTAGTATATTAGTATATTTGGCAGTAATCGAACGACTGTATTCTCATAAAAATGTTGTCTTATAATTAAACATAGTAGTACCGAGGACTTCGAATGAGCAACTTGTTTTTATCGTAAAAGTGTTGGAAATACATTCATCGCGATTTCAGTCGGTACTTCCCGTTGTATATTTCTAAAAGACACGATCAATTTGGCTGTACACCTGTATGAATATTTTCACATTTACAACAATTGTTAAGCCAGAACACAAAAGCACCCTGCATGTACGCCGATAACGGAAATATGTTAAAAGCGTTGATATAATTGAATGCCTTTCACGTAACGAGTAATATATTATTATTTTGCCTTATAATAAAACAGAATAAATGGAATTAAAAAAATTGTATTTGATATGAATTTCATTAATCAAAGTATTGTATTCGACATCATAAAATTCATACGTTCCCAATCGTCACTTTTTACGAAATGTTAGTAATCCAGGTTTAAATATGATTAACCCCTTCGAACAGAATCTACTAGATATGCATTCATAAGAAAGGATCCATGTTAAAGTTATCATAGTAAAACAAATCATAGTGCAAGAAGAGATGAATTTTAATCGCTGTATCTGTGAAGAAAATGACACGACAATGAAAAACAAATCTCGCCGCACACGAAATTAAAAAAAAAACAGCGAGTCAAGGTAGGGGGAGCGAACGCATATTTAAAAATCAACAAACTAAGTGAGAAACAAGCTGTCGCGAACACGTGACGCGGCGCAGCGGTCGAACAGCCAGTGTCACCGATCGAAAAAGGTTCTCGCGAAAACAGTTGGGCGTACCGCACGCGACCAAATAATTTAATTAATTGCCAGAGATATGCCGTGTGTTGGGGCTGGGGCGTCGCTTCGGCCAATCCCATTAACCGACTGTCACGCTTGTCCATTCGGCAGAAAGGGGGCATCGTCGCCGGCTTCGGATTTCATCGATCCGCCCGTCGAATATCATTCCCGCTATCGGAGAGCCTGGTGTCGGCTCTATTCCGCGCGAGCACACGCGTGACCGAACCGATTACGGTCCCGAGCTCGTGCCTCTCTCTCTCTCTCTCTCCAGTATCGCGGCTAGTTTATTTCTCTAATTAACGCCCCCGCCGATTTCGCGCGGTCGCACCACCCGTGTTGCCCGCTGAACGAAATCGGAAACCCGCGTGTCCCGGTTGGATAAGGTTAATTGCTGCTCAAGAATCGCTTCTTTTCGTAATCCACACGCTTCTTCACACGTCCCAGCATCTAAGACAATTGCCTTTCTAATAACAAGCTTCCTCTCGATGGACTCGTGTGCATAAAGCGCAAGAAAGCTTTAACACGTTGATTACAGCATCACATGTATATAGCTGTTGGACTTACTTGTCTGTATATAGAAATTAAGCTGTTCCGTTCAGTGTGTCGTACTTTTTCAGAAAAATGCAAAGCTTGTGCAAGATGAAAATTGTGTTTATCCCTTTATCAAGGGTTAAGGTCTTGTAAAGAGAACTGCGTTTCGAACAACCTTCTGAAATTAACTTTATCATTCATTGGTTAATTTCTTTCTAACCACATAAAATTATTTCTGCGGTTTTTTATCATCGATTGAATGCTAATCTCGAAGCGTCTCAACTCGAGGTTCCAATAAAGCTCGATACACTCGAGTATACCGTGGTGTACGTTAACTTGAAGGCTAGGCTTAAGAATAATGTCACCCGTGTATGCCGATCCGCGAACGTGTTAATCTCGCGATGCTGTTAACGATATACCCACGTCGTGGTCGATCCGTCGAGCGAGTATAACAGTAAAAAAAAAATTCATTAGCCGTTTACGCGGTTTCTCGCTTGGCGCTGTTACTTGCGGTAAAGACGTCGTTATCGCTCCGCTTGCCACCGGGAACTCTAAACGCCGTCATTCCTCGAGGATATCGTGCCGAGTGGCAGTAAAAATGCAGCCCTCCACCTCGGGTTCTCACTTCGATACTTGCGACAATCATTTCATCGACGCAGTACTTCAACGGTACAGCGTCGCCTACAAAATTCACTCTCAGAAACGCCTTACAGGTCACTACGATCACTTCACTGATAACGATTATCCATTAATGTTTATAAGACTGGGTCAAAATTAATCTGACTCCCCCAAGGGTTAATGTATCGGATACAATATGCAAGGGAGAGATATACATAGTGCATCAGCTAAATGGACTCGTCTAAATATCTACATTAATCCTTAGCACTCGAGTGGTGACTCAGAATCACCATTAAAAATTGTTGTACCATTATTCAAATTATTGTTTACATCATTAAATATGTTTCTATCTAATCAATTACTATACATTTAAGTATTTCATAAGGTATTATATCAATTTCATATTCGTATAAAAAAAGATTAATACACATAGAATGGAATTATTCTAGGTTGGGAGAAATATTTAATTTTTTATTTAAAATAGCTCCGAGTGCAAAGGTTTAATTGATGCCGTATAAAACGTAAATCCTTCATTACAATGCTGGGAGGTAAGCACGCATTATATCGACTAAAATGAATCAGAAAAATAAATAGCTTATAACTTGATATAACTAATATCAAAAATAATATATTAATACTTTCAAAGTCTTCTAATCTGTCTACTGTTTCAAATCACATCTACTCATTTTTTTGTATCGTGAATACATAAAATCCGCAGCATAATAATCAGATACCAGTCTAACCCGATGTTATAGTGTAAGGGGATACATGAACTTCAGATTGTCTGTCAGAGCAGATTCGTAGAGGCACGTTGAATGCCATTTAAAATATTTCAGAGCGAAGCGGCCGCAGAAAGAATTCCACGCGCGGAATTTCATCCGGAAGGTTAAGGCCGTGAGCGATAAATACGGGTCGGGGTGCGGGGCCTGTGAAAGTACGGCTCGAATCGCGGCCGACGGATATAAAAAGAAATTACCGGCCTCTCAGACGCACTTGGATCCTCCCGGTGCTTTTCTTTCCTCTGCCTTCCCACCCCCGCCTCTGCCCCCGCGTCCCATTATATCCGCGTTCGCCGGGCTCTTTTGCTTTTTTCCCGTAGCAGCCAGCTCTACGGACTTGTTTCCCGATTCCACCCCGTGCTCCGCCCTTGTAACCTGATTTACAGGTGTCCCTTCCAGATACGCTCGAGCTTCCTTTGCGGGGGTTGGCGCCGGCCACTAGGTCTCCGGATACTTGCAAATTATTCCACCCCGCCCCGACGCGTCGTCACTGTTTTTACCCTAATCATTGAACCGCCCCTTCTCCAACCCACAGACCTTCTCCGCTCTTATTTGCAGTCGGACTCGACATTGATTTTTGCGTCAATAGTTGCTTATTTTTTTTTTTATTATAGAAAATCTCATATGAGATTTATTACAACATAATTACAAAACAGAGATACACTACATATAATACAGAGTATGAAGATTACAAAACAGAATAGGTTTCTTGTAGAAATACAGATATTATAATATTAACATATGATTAAAAGGAACAGTATATGAACAGAGAGAATAGTTGCTTATTCTACGAATTCCGCGGTTGCAGTAATTAATTCACACCTCTTGCAATAGAGATTAGGGAACGGTGTAAGATATGAAAGAATGAGAGCATTGAATAATTGGAATTGAATAAAGACAGGGTGTCCCAGCATTAATGGTACAGCTGTGAAGGGGGTGATTCTACCTGAGAGGTTAAATCGAAAGAAAAGGTATATGAGAAATTATTTCGTTTGGGGCTCTGTTTTCGAGAAAATCGACTTTGAAGATCTGTCAAATAAGAAGTGGAGTCATGATCAGACTCGTGGACGATTCCTATTCAATAACCTGCGTGTTCGGTGAATTTTCAAACTCAATTGTTTCGTATACAAGGTTCAAATAAACAAAAACTCATCGCATATTTTCGAATTATTTTCGCGTGTAGAATCATTCTTTGATTGATGTGATGACTGAAGGTGATGCACTTACAAGTTCCAGCAAGATGAACGACGACGAACAGAAACTCCGCTTCTGGTTTGGCAAGGGTTAAAGAAACATAGCCTAATCGAACCAATAGAACTTCTATATCGTTCCTACCAATCGAACAACCCGTCCCACGCTGAAATCTCCGTCAAAAGGACACTGTGTCCAGCGATGGTAACACAAAGGTTGGTTTCCGAACCGAAACCGAGCCGATTCTCGACGATCAAAGCGATCAAACATCGCTGTTTCATCGAACATCGAATTGTTTCGTGCGTCATTTTCTTCGCTCCCATTTTCCCTGGAAGAGATCTTAAACCCCCTCCCATCGAAAGGTGAGTCGTTGCAGCTGGCTCTCTTGAAACAGAAAAACTGTAACGCGAGAGCAAGCGAGCTGATCGACGAACAGCCATTTGCACGAGTGGCAGCCGTCGTCGGGCTAAACGAACGAACCCATCCATCGGCCGATTGATTACACTTTGAATTTTTCACTAATTGCCGGTCTCCCTCTCCCTCTCCGTTGCGCGTCGAGTCCGTTTTTCAGGCGTCCCCTGAATATTTCAGGGCTCTTCGGGAATTCGGTCACGAGCGACCGATTTCGAAACCTCGCGAGGAAACGCTAGCTAGACGATTCGTTATTCCGCACGATAATTCGATAACGAGCTCGGAAACGCGGCCCACATTCCTCTCCTCGGCATGGTTTCGAGAAAAGCCGTGTTTGCTACAATTGCTTATTACAAGCCTCGCTTATTACAGAACACGGTTGCCTGCCACGTTTGCCCTGCTAACGTTACATGCGACGAAGTGACGGATTACACGCTGCGGTCTGTTACGCGAAACACGCGCCGACAGTTCTGACAGTTCTGCGAGTGCTGCCCGAAAACGGAGTTAATGTTGCGAATTTTTATGCGAACCCTTCTCGGGAATGAACTGGAAGATCGCTCGTGTTCTCTTGAACCTCCTAATAAAGTGGTACAGTGTTTATCCAAATTATGAAGCATAATACATGAACATTACGATAAAGTGCGTATTTTCTACGAAATCGAATGTACAATTCATCAGCGAGTTGAAAGAATGGAGAGGTTCGAATTTCGCGAACAGTGCGCCAGGATTAATCCAGGTTCGAGAAACGATATTCAACACTTTTGCGGGTCTTCGGCGAGCGTTGACGAGCTGAATTGTTCGTGAAACGCCGCGTCGACATTATTTTTAACGACACATCGGCGATGTGTTTAATTGCGGCAACGGCGAAGACTCGTTTCGAATAAAACTTGATCGATTCACGCGCGATTCCTGCATTCAAGAGAAATTAGTTTAGACACGGAATCCCAATTGAGAACCGCTGCGCTAATGATTCGATACCGATATACAGTTATGGTCCGTAGAGGCGCATTACTAACGACGATAACTCATTAACGTCGTATCGTGAATCAACTTCGTCGCGTTGCATTCGAATCTGCAACCCAATGTACAGAGTGACGCGGGAAACTTTCGATCGAGTTGCGAGCTCCGCGTATCTATTTCGCGTTGTTAAAATAAAGAATTTTTATTCGACAAAACCATCGAGACGGTGTATGGTCATTCAGCACGTTGGATTCATATTTTCGTGCTCTATTGCATGGATAATATTGAAGAAAAACATAAGTAAACATAGGAGGCACAAATAAAGACATTTTTTAAAAATACCACGGTAGTCAGTGAGATAGTATATCTTTGCTCTGAGAAATGTCTGTTCGTACAACAAATTATTCGGATATTTAGGTGATCTCAATCGCTCGACACACCCTGTATATTATCCAGTTGACCAAATCCAAAAGGTTCAAAATTTCCGATACAAAATAGAATTCCAAACGTCTCAGTGATTAGCGTAGATCAATCGGTAAGATGGAGGGTTAAATTCTATTATAAAATTTCAATTCTAAACGAATACAGATCTTAATCCACGTAATATTAACCTTTAGCTTGTTTAACATCCATGTAATATTAACCCATGCATTCAGTTCTACTGTATACGCATCGTGTTTCCTCGGACTGGAAAATTGCACAATATGCATCTACATTATGCGTCTCTAAGAAACGTAGACTAAGAATAAAAAATCGCACGAATAAAAATTAGATTAATTTGCCTCCAGCGTCCGTTTCTGTTTTCAACGGTAATTAGGTCAACAGCGGAGTGGAACAGCGTAGTATAATTTACCGTTGATTTTTTGAGCTCACTGGCAGAATATAACCGACGCTGTTTCGGCCGGGTAATAATCGGGCTCGGCCGGGCGTGTCGATGACATGATTTCACGAATTCTGTTACAGCATTGACGACGAGGGCCGTGCACACTTTGCGGGGCAATTATTAATGCCGCGTTTATTACTCCCGACATAAATACTGTGACGAGGGGGCGAGTACACACAGGGATCTCGCGTGTTCGCTGTTTCGAGTCACGCGAAATGACTGGGCGGGTTTGCGAACGATTAGTCACCGAGAACTTGAAAACAACGATCTAAAGTTATATTACGGTGGTTAAATAGGGGCTGCGTCCAACAAGCGAAGCAGCCAACGATACCCCGACCGTCATTGATTCTCGATTACCTGTTTTCAGCGCTCGCAAGGGATTATGCGCGATCGAATTATAAATTGAACGTTGTTGTTCGAGTCGTTTCACGCCGGACCGTACATTAGTTTTCACATGCCGTACTAGAGGACGCAACGTCACGCAAACCGGTGCTCGTTTGAAATTTTTAGTAAGCATTGTCGGCGTTGTAAAATGCATTAATTTTAATTTAATTCGCGACGCGCCGCCATTGGCAACAACTGCTCCCGTATTAAACGTGATTACGAGACACTTACTCACCGGTTAGTTGCCACACCCGCTTCTCGCGTGTTACAATTTTTTCACTTAATTCGGCGTGTACACTGTCCACTGGTCGGGCACATTTGTTTTATGAATTCCAGAGAAAACGCACACCATGATCAATGTGGATTTAACATTGTTTCCTTCGCTTTTTAACCTGTGAATGCGGCATCAACTAACACCTTTTACCTTTATTTCAATCTCCGGAACGTTAAAAAATTTCAGCGGTATACATTTTACATTAACGCGAACAGTCTTGTCGATTTTCCGACAATATTTCCTCTTAACTCTCGGACTAAAATGCATTTATGATAAAGTGTGAACTCGTACCTTTAATGTAACACCTTAATTGTTAAAACATTCCACCGAGAATACGTTCTAAAATTGATTCGAAGCGTCGCGTCGCCTTGAAATCCATTGATTTTTGTCCGAGCGGTTTAATAAAAAAAAAAATTTCGACAAGAATTTATCATATAGTGCGATATAAGTGGTCTTTAGAAAATACATGTCCCGCCTACGAGTAATTGTTCGAATCCCAGTAGCATCGGACACCTAAAATAACAGAGTTTCGTCGCATTTCCGGTAGCCCCAAGAAACGCTCAGCAAAGGGACAGCTATTCAGCCCCAGGCAACAACCTCGCGAAGCTCGTCGTCGGTGGTTCGAATGAATCCTGGCTAATACCTCGCGAAAGGAAGAAAGCTCTATCCGAGAAGTTTTTCTCGCTTGAAATTTTTCGAGATCGTCCAGCGGAGGAAAACCGGTCCAGAAGCGCTCCCGGAGGGTAAATAAAACTCATTTGCACCGAGGACTTTTTTAACTGGAGAGCTAGATCGAACGACCACCCCCTTTACTCTCTGTCTCTCTTTCTCTCCCTCTTTTTCTAGCCAATGAAATCTTATGCGGAGCAGTTACCGTTTCATCGCCCGAAAATTCCGCTGCGGGCAGTCACGATCGACTTTACGACCGGTTTCGAACAACTTCCGGATTGTTCGAAGCCGTTGGAATGGCGGCAAGAGTCACTGCATCGCGCCTAAGCATTTTTACAGCGTGATCTGCGCTCATCTCTACAGCGCTGCCAAAAAATCGTGGACGAATGCAAATTCTGCAGATTTGTCGTCTTTGAACTTGAGACGTTCGAGAACTCCGCGTTCTAACAGTTGCATTCTAAAATCAGACATTTCCGAAATGAATATTTTCGAGACGCGTGTGAGGGTTAGTTAAGTAATAAAAATAATTTGACGAAATGGTATTAAACTATTTTCGGGAACGTTTCCGAACGTAAAAATTTAAAAAAAGGAATCGCATGTGGCTCTCAGAAAGGAGGATGACACAGAAGAGGACGCTTGTTTTGCGCGGACCGGTAGAATGGCCGGGAGTATGGTCGTCCCGGTCGAATAGCGGCTCGTCTATCCATTGCCGGTCGTCTATCAGTAGTCCGGGGTCCAGTTTATCGTGATTCGATTGCCTATCGTCGGGGCAGATACGAATCGACTCGACCCGAGTCGAAGTTTCGTTCGTTAACGGGAACTTAAAGTCGGTGGCTCCGGTTCGGCTCGGTCTGCGGCCGTTTGCGGTTCTTAACGCGCGGCCTGCGCCTGACAGATTACTCCGCGGGGATTCGTCCTGTTCTTTCTACGACGCGAGACAACTTCCCGGTGCCTCTCAGCCCTCCCAGCCAGTCGGCGAAGTCCCGGAAGTTTCCACGATGACGGAAGAAGAATCGAAATCCTCGTTCCGCCGCGGCGGTGACAACTATTGCGTGCAGAACAGACAATATAGCACTCCGCGGTTAAATTTACGAGACGTGTCTCTAGCCAACAGTTAAATTCTTGCGTACGAAACGCCTTTTTCAAGATATTACTCAAACACGTCTCTCAACAATGATAGACATTGTTGTAGCATAATGCATAAGCAAACTATGAATAAAATTATCTATACGATTGTAGTGGCAATGAATAGCCGAGGTCCTTCCGGTTAAAATGAGTCCAAACACTACGTAAATCAACACGATGTTAATTAAGACGGTAGTTGCTTTATATTATATCAGCAAAATTAGTCCGATGTACATCGTATTTGGACTCATTTTAACCGGAAGAATCTCGGCCATTCATCGGTGCTGCCATTGTAAAAGTGGAACGACAGTTACAAAAAGTGATCTTTTTTAATCCACGTTTGCGTTGACCTGCGGACTGTGAACTACGGCATTATCGAACATTAGTCCTGACATTGTAATATAAAAGTTAGTCCATGAAACTGACAAGGCGTTCTAATCTTCGATCGTAAATTAAACCGGTATTAATGTACGGATCGCGCGATATAATTCCCCGAGGCGAAACTCGAACAAAGAATTATTCAGTTTACCGAATGTTAATCGAGGCAACATCGTCGCTCTTCGGAGCTCCCGGCCGCTCTTGCTCCATTCCAAATTGAATATTAATCGCGCGGTGTATCCTCAGCTGTTCGGTCAACGATAAAGTTGTTCGACCCTCTCGATCTTCGTCTTGCATCTTCAGGTGTGTTCTACGCTAAATATTCGCAAACCTCGTAGCCGAAATCACCCGTTGAACCCGTTGATCCGACAGGATATATCGGCTTGCAGCTCGGTCACGCGATAGCACAACATTACGCGTTCGTTTGCTTATCAACTCGCCGGTGTTTAAGCTACGCGTAACCGTAACACGGTTATCTCCACCCACTGGCTAAATAGAGACTCGGATTCCCTTTGAAGCAGCGGAATCATTTTTTGGAAACCGTCCGACTACCGCTCTGCTCGATTCAGTCACGAGACACTTCTCCATTTGGATTCTAACTTCTTATGTTCAATCCTTTAGATAATCGTATTGATTTTTTCATCGAATCTTTGCAAAATTTTAGAATGCAACTACACAGGATTACATGATAATACCTATCGATTGTACCAGTATTATATTATTATATTTTGTTTTTTTTTATCTTTTTGTGCATGTCCCTTCCTTTTTATTATGCTTTTACCTTTTACCTTCCTTTTATTAGGCTTCTGTCCGTCTATAATAAATAATAATAAGTTTGATCATTTATTTGAGCAATATTTGAACATTTCAGAGGCTTTTTGGAGCAATCCTTTAGCTTTAGAAAACTTTGAATTTTGTAGGAGATATCGATCATTCACTTGGGAATCAATAATTAATTCTTCGACGTCTATTGATCACTTGCTTGGAAAGACAGAATTAACTGTACCGCGGAACTTTAGAGTATCAGATTAAGAATTTTGATTCAGAAGGCATCTTCTATTTTATGGAAAAGTGAAATTCTTGCAAGCCTTCCAGATATCTTCTTTATGAAATATTGATAATCTACCAAGAACTGAGAACTTAATTACATTGAAAAGTTCTAGGGTCCTAAATTGAGAACTCGAGTTCTTCTCCTATAATAGCCACCTCGTTCAAATTGATCCTACAATTGCTTGTTTTCACTTCACAATTCCAGCATTTTTAAATATCGTTCCATATCTTTCTCCTATGTCATGCAAATTAGAATGAATAACATTTGCTTCGACCGCAGATAATGGCCAACTGTAGTAATCCACTTGCGAAGCAACAGTGGCAAACAGAAATGAAACAATACAACCGGCATTCAATTTCCAAATTCGCCAGCTATTATCTTCATCCGAATCAACAGAGGAGAGTACTAGAGACGTTGTGACGATGTTCCCGACGCTGCAGGTTAATTCTCGGATAAGTCGGACCGATTTTGATCCCTAATCTACATTCTAATGTTCTGCCAACCAATTTAATTCAAAATTAATCCAAAATAATTTAAAATGGGTTTAAAACTATTCGGATCACGTAAATTGTTTTTCACTGTCAATTACCTGAAATTTTCCGAGTTTCGAGTTAAAATAGCTTCCAGTGCAGAGTTAATTTTTATAGAGTACACTGCTTTCACTGCTAAGTGTTAAGCACTAAACAAATAAATTCCATAAATAGTCTCATTTTTAATAAATTTGGGATAAAGAATACCATAGGATAGAAAGTAAACAAACAGATTTAATTTTATTCATATAAAAATTCTTTTCAAAAGTCTGAAGCTGAGGTCTCTGAGACCCCACATTACCTTTCGAAGATTTAGCTATCACATTTCAATCGCTTTTAGTGCTCGGAAGGTTGTAATGTTAACTGAATTTCGACCAAAATGCAACATAGAACCATATTCGAGATTCACATTCAATTGTTGAGACGTAATCTTCTTACACTTAACTAGAGCCGTCAACACGTCGCCAAGTTTGCATTTCTTGTTTCGCTGTCTCGTAAGAACCGCAGCGAATCAAGCGGATCCAGAGTGATCGAGGGTAGATCGAGCGTGTCTCGGTCTCGTCGAAAAGATGGATCGCTACCCGTGTGTTCCGCTCAGACGTCATTTCTCAAGGCGACAACCGTGATTCGCGACTCGTACAACTGGGGCCATGCTGTCGTTACAAATTCGAGACTGCGTTCGACAGCGTCAGCCGGCCCGAAAACGTACACCAGGGATTTTATTTCACGAACCGGATAGCTCGGCCGTATCACACAACGGCGGAAAAGTTCTGCGTGTCGAATCGACAAATTGGCGGAGGACACGGGGGCCGGGTTCTCGTGATATTTTAAAATAAAAACCCGGCGGCGGGCTGTGGCTGCACACGCGGTCCCCTTTGAATTCCGCAAACGCTCAACCTATTTTTCCAGCGTTGTTGCGTTCTTTTTTTCTCTCTCTCTCTCTCTCTCTCTCTCTCTCTCTCTCTCGTCCTCGGCATACCATGCCGGTCTCCGCGGATCACGGATCGACTGGCTTTGATCCGCCAAACGGAAGCCCGACCAACGATATTTCCCTGTGTTTGACCCCCAATCGAACCTCCAGTCCATTAGAAAACCTGTTAACTAACACGATCGACTCGCGGAAATTATTCGAGACAATATTTTCATCCGGAAAGGAATACACGCGTTTTGTTGGCGCCTCGTTCCTGCTCTCACCGTGCCATGTTTCTTTTCGTTTCTGATTGGCGTGATATATTTGATATATTGAAATTCTGCTACCACGGCTCAATCTGTGTATGTAGCCTACTTATGTAACTTATGTAGCCAACCAAAATGTATAGATTATTTAAAACCTTTTCTATTTAACATATTTGAACAAATTCTCATTTCAAGACTGTAAATTAATATATTAGTGAGCAAAGAATGGACATTCAGAGAAATTTTGTAATATTTTTAGAGGAACTTTAACAATCAACCAAACCGGGTACTCGGTTGGTTACACAAGTGTTAGCCTGTGTTTACCCTGAAGCAACAACGAGGAATATTTGTGATTTGCTCCTGTTTTAAAGCTACACGTGTTAATCAGTCATGCTTATCTTAGGCGATGTCTGTCGAAAGTTTCATTTTTGCAACTGTTCTATATTTGTCTTTGTGTAAACACCGCATTGATTAGTAGAATTGGTTCTTTTACAATTCGTGGAAATTTTCGTCATCGTAAAAATATATTTTAATAGATGCTGAAAATGACATTTTTTCAAAAACTGTTCTTCCCGCAAAAAGGATGTAAGCTCCAACGCCAATGCAGTGAAATAAGACTGAAAGTTCCCTGACGTTTAGTTACAAGTTTCGAGTTGATTACAAGGCTAGTTACAATACGATTTTATAAGAATTACATGGATCTTCCTCGGAATTTTCATTTTGGCACATACACCCTTTTTGAATTCCAGTCTTCGTTAATTTTTATAACATACCGTTTACCAAGAAAATGTGGGAAATACGTTTACCAACAATGATTCAACGCAAGAAGAGACAGGACAAATAATTCTTCCTTGAGTAAGAAGAATAGAGTTGGCTCTTGCTTGAACCACCAGCATCAACATTTATCATTGTCAGATCATTGGATAGACACTTGTTGAATCGTGAGAAACATTTTACACCCCCTTTTACACCTTCATAGAACCCTCTGGCTTTTTACTATGTCTGTACAATATTCGAAGCCTTATCAAGTAGCGTTGTTCCTCAAAATGGATTCTGTTATCTGAATTACCGTACTTATTTGGTCTCCAGTGATTATATAATAGTGTGCAATCACGTCTGATCGCTGGGCTCCTCCCACGGATATTTTATCTGAGAGCGTCGCACAGCTGTTCGGTGATAAAGTGCTGGCAAAGAGCGTTCTCGACTGTGAGTAAAAGAACTAATCGCTCTCAAGGGCGTCCCTGAAGCACTCTTCATCACAGGATCAGTCATGGTTGTCGCATGGCTCGTAACGCGCCCACCGATGTGCCTCCACCATTCCAATTACAGCATGTCACCAGATTTCTTTTCCACACGATCACGCTTGTTAAGAACGTCTTTTTATCTTCGGCTCTCCTATGCACAGCACTGCGAAACTCATCGTCACTATTCGCTCGTTCCTCGGGGACTTCAATGCCTGGCGCTTGTAACGTGTCAACTTCGAATCGATGTCAAATGGTGGAAGCATCGAACGAATTTTGAAATTCCTATTGATACAGAGTACTGATCCAAATGAGACCACGTTATTTACTGAAGGGAAATATTCTCGAGATAATGTTATACTACTTCAAAGAAAGTACAATTAACAATTACAAGTCTACATAAAAAATATGCTCGTTTTTTATCACGTTGATGTTGTTTTGATCTCTACTAGCTGATGGACAACAAAGTCTGGCAATATACAGGAAGAAATTCAAGATTTTAAAACGCTCTTTAAACAGTATACCTTTTTTATAATTGTACCAAACGACCTGACGTTTTGTAAGCAATTGGAAGCATTGGTTTATGAAATAATCTACAAAAAAGATTTTCCAAAAATTACAATTTACTGCTTAACAAATAGGGAGAAACTTCTGCTCCATAACTTTTTCAGTATATCCTGAATGACCAACGAGGACAATCGAATGGAATTTTGAATGTCAGGAAAAGTCGCACAGACTCGTCCGTCCATGAGAAATCTTCCGAACGATTTACGCGGAATCTTCGAATTGTCCGTGCCGACAGGAGTTTGCTGACTCGAGGCGCGATCGCGACGAGCCTTTTCAACGTTTCGAATGGCGGTTCCTCCGACTGGATAATTTCTTCAGGGTACAAGGAGTTTTCGAAGAATGCCGCCGTCTCCCGTTCGGCTCGCGCGAAAGCATCTTTTAACGCAGGTAACAATGTTTACGAGGGCGACAGGGACTCGGCAGGACATGCGACTCCTTTCGACAACGGGGACTCCAAGTTTTCTGAAGAATTGTGCGAATTTCAATGAACACTCGCCTAGCCTAAACGCCATACTCTGGCGCCGCGAGCGTTTCTTTTCACTCGAACCACTTCGATGAACACTGGCTCCTTTGTGACGGCAAGTTTCCGTTTTTTATCTAAAGCTCAAAACTGGCTTCGAATCATCTAGTACTATCACCTTTGCTAATCGCCTAAAACGATTAAATGGCAGACAATTATACAAAGTGGCACGTTATAAACAGGTCACCTTAAAAACTCGCTTGCTTTTGAAGAAAAGACCTTGAATGGCCTCCATAATAGGTCATTGTATATCTTTTGAAACAATGTACTAGAATGTAAATAAAAAACCATTCCATTTAAAAGAACAGAGTTGTCTTCCGTATCTCCTTGATGCCAAAAGCAAGCGTGTTATTCAGTTGACCTGTTTCTAACGTTCCACCCTGTATAGTATACGTTTCGAAAAAAAGAAAAAACGAAGTATATCATTATTCTTCCCATGAGGAACCTTTCGATCAGCAAAAGGTGATTTGTCCATTTAATCCTTCATTTTCTAGAGATACGCATAGACATCGCACCAACAAACATAGCAGAATACACGGCAGACGCCCATTCAAATTGCACCACCTTTGAAAAAAACACGATGCAAACACAATCGCCACGACAATTTGTTGTAGCGTATTTTTTTGAATAGTTTTTCACAATCCGATGCGGCAAAAGGTAGACCAGAAACCATGTTATAGTCGCCAACGCGGAGTCGAAAGCTCCCAGGAGAACGTAAAAGTTATTTCGAACATTTTCCACTTTTGTTTTCATAGAATAAAAAATATTCTCTCTCGCGAACCTGACAGAACGCTCGATCGTCGCGCACGCGCGGAACAAAAGAGTTCCGGGCGTTTTACAACGTTCATGCTTTTAGTTTCGCGTCTAGTCACGAATAGAAGGTAATGATATACATTCGACAAGCACTAATTGCCGTCGAAGCGATTTACAACTCGCGAAACGCTCTACATCGATCACCTTGAGCATTTCGTCACGAGGATGACGCAACCGGTGGGTGTTGAGTCGCAAAACAATCTACCGATGACTCACCTATAGAATTAACTCCAAGATTATTCGGCCATTGTACAGGTAGCACAATTTTTCTATTTCCACTTACTTTGTTACATTCGCATTTGATTGGGCGTTTCAGCATTTGATCGAACACTGAAAGCAACAGGCGTTGCTGTGTAAAAATGGCATGCGTCGCTTTGTAAAAATGACATTCTCAGGCCATTTTTCTTATATACGGTGTCCCGGAAATGTTGGAGTCCCTTGAAAAGCGCAATTCCTCAGGTTATTTGGTATAACTTTTTCGTATTTGGTATAACATTTACAAAAATGTTCTCCGCGAATTCGTTAAGGAGTTATCACAATCAGAGCACAGCTACTGCAAACGAATTCCAGCTTGGCGACAGGTTTCTGATTGTAACGTTGGCATTGGTCGAGCTGGAATACGTCTGCTGTGTGCGTGCTCTGATTGGTCCACGTTTTTCGTTCACAACACCTTAACCAAACCGCGGAGTAAATTTTCGCGAAGGAAACAGTTATTTACAATAACCTCAGAAATCACCTGGTATAGGCCGATCCACCTAATGGTAGGCACATAAATATATTTTTCAGTTGCAATGATATGGACAATATGTTCTACCAAATTTATTGGACAGGAAGTTCATACAGTCGTAGAAAAAGCTAATCACATAAGAGGAATAACTTCTTTAATCAAAATGTTAAATATTTTTAACAAAATTGCCAACCGTGTAGCTGACTGCATATTAGTAATTTACTAAAAATACTAAAAATTCAATTCAATGCTAAACATCGGTTTAGAAATATCTTTGCAGTTCCATCGATAATTGCGTGTACAATATTATTATCACCATCATAATTGAAGGACATCTTGAAGTGGCAACCTCATTTACCGTTTTACGAAGGCACTTCACACGCGAGTGTTAATGAAAACATTTTCCGCGTCGAATGCGCATGTACGAATACTTACGGTTGACATTGACAGGAAAGCTGCTACTTAATAAGGTTCCAATGGACAAAGCGTTCATTTTGTCGAAGGTATTCAGACGGTCGGGATACAACGAGTGATTAAAGAAAACTAGACGAACATGTTCGGTCGAGTTTTATTCGACTTGGCAGCCGCGCTTAAACTTTCCTCATTCCGCTGACGCGCAGCAACGAACAACTTTACATATAAATAAATTCATTTTGATACAAACAAACTCTACACACTTCGATTAAATCCGGTCCGCGCGCGGTTAACCACGCATCGTGAGAGATTCTAGTCATTTCTTTGCTGACATCTTTGGAAACGTACTCTTTGTACCGTAGTTTAATACTTTGCGCAAAGTGACAAGGATATCCTAATACAGTCTCGCACGAAGGCTTTAGACTAGATTTTATACACTTATTAGATACACGACGATCAATAAATAGTCTTAACAACAATTTCAACCCTCGTGTCGACAGCCAACATTTTCCACAACGTTCGACCACATCGTTAAGCTTCGTCAGTTTGCGGTCTTAGACTGCAAATGTAAATGTAACAATTAGACCGATGATTTGCACTTACTGGACACTGATTGGATGAGTTGCGGCGGATATCCTTGCCCGCGGGCATAGCTGAGAGCAATTTGGCGGGCAATGTGACATCAGTGAGAAAAATATTGTCATTCGTGAATGGACATCCTAACTCTTGTATCACGTACCGTGAAATCGTCTTCACTGCCTTCGACCAATAACGACAAAACATGTGACGAACACATGAAACGTTGCCCGAGGAACCGAATTCTCTGGCCGCACAACAGCTGATTTCAGTTTAGCTCGACTTCGTTGCGATTGATGTAGAGAAAATTTGATAGTCATTCGAAAGTAGGCGTTGACACAAGGGTTAGCAAGCACCATGGACCTTAGAAACTATCGAATCACCTCGTAGAAAACATCCAGTCAAAAACCGTAGACGAAAGCACCGTGGTTCGTTCATCGTATAACAAAATAACTTCGATATAACGGAAAATCTCGCGTTGGTCTCCGTGAACCTAATTAAGAAAGCTCGTGCAACGATTGTACATTGTTGGTTCTAAAAGAAGAACTTGTTAAATTCGTATCGTTTGTACAACATGGTTTGCTTCCAGCGTTCGTCCCGCGGTAGCAGTGTTCGTGGTCACGATATTTTATGGACGGGCGACGTGTTTCCGAAGAGGACACGATGCGGAACACTTGGTCAGCCTTCGCTCCTCAGCATGGCGCCGGTGGCGTACCTCTCGGTAGCCATCAGCGTCTGCAACGGACACTTGAACCGACTGTACCAGAGGGAAAGGAGTTTGTAGGTTCGCTGTGGTCCCGGCTGTTTGTGAAGGAACTCGCATAGGTTGCAAGCGGCGAGGTGCGTTGTTTTCCCGATCCTGTAATACTTCTTCCACTCGAAGTACTTGGCGTACTTGTCCCGGTTCTTCATCAACGCCTTCAAGTATTTGGCTAGCTCCTCTGGCGAGTCGAAATCCAGCGCGTCGATGTAGGAACCGGGTGGCGCGAAAATGCTATAGTTAGCGCCACCGTAAACGACCGGCACCAGGTCGTACCTGAAATCCAAACCGAAAGGTCCAAATTCACGCTTCGCTCATCCAGGACCGAATGATCATTCTTCGAACACTTCTCGGCGTAAAGTTATGTGACGAAGAACACCTTCTCGGAGTAATTTGTTAATTAAAATCGTATAATTGAGATGTATATTCTCTTGAATATTCTTGTAGAGATATTTGTGTCTGTAGGGTCAGGCATTTGATGTTGATGCTTAAAGATGAAATAAAAAAATATATAAAATAAACTTTTTAAATACTAAAAAGGAGAAAATAATTTTTTTAGATATTCGTGACTATAAATAAAATCGTGGATTGCTGAACTATATTAACGTAATCTTCGTGGGCGCTCCACGCTTTTATTTATAGTCACTAACGTCTAACAAAATTATTTTCTCGTCTTTAGTACATTTTGTCATCCAGTTCTGAACTACGTTTAAAGTTTCAAGTCTCCAGCTCATCGGAGAATGGTTTAAAATTCGATTACAAGATTGAACACAACACGGCAAGCGAATATAAGTGTGGTAAAATAGGAAAGATGATCGTAAATGATGAAGAAAATGTACAAGGTTACATTTGAAAAGTATACAAATTTTCACAATACAACCTATGAAAATGAGAATTTGTATGCAGATACGCATTTGTAAGATAGTCATCGTGTCAGAGTTTCAGGTGTACAAAGTTAATGATCCAATCTTGTGTATTGGCGCAAGTGTACCTCGGTTTGCCGATTCTTAGGAAAGCGGAATTTCGCAGGAAAATCCACAGGCTGCTGGTAGAAACGTGATCGACGAGTACAGTGATCCGTGGCAACTTTTTCTCGGGCTAGCTTCCCCGGATGTCAGGTTTCTAATAGAAACGAGTATCGAGGTTTGAACAACTCTAACGGTTCTAGCGGTTGCCATAACCGCAAAGAATGGTTCTTTCTATCTCTGGAATGTTAATTGACGTCTGGGAGAGAGAAGGAGAGAGATTATAACGACTAAGGCTGCGGTTTCGGTGGGGCTGTGTATTGCGAGGTTCTGGACACAATGAGTTCCGAGTTCCGACGAATTCGTGCGACTTCCAAAGAACAAACAACGAGAAACTTCTTAAATATAGATTAAACGAGTACTGTGATAGGATGCGTATCCGATACAATAATTCGTTGGACAATTAATTTATTCTGTCCGATGTACTCGTCAGGAAATGTCATCGACGGCAACGGTAACCTTGCGAAATGTGACAAAAACACACGCGCGAAACGAGTAAAGAGAAAAAGGAGGGCCGGAAGGGGTGGGAGGAGCGGAGGTAAATTGTCAGAGGGATTCATTCGCAGCGCGGGCACGTGTCGAAACAATTCCAGGATCCGCGGATCGGATCGTTTACAGGCGGCCCGAAATGAGTTGTCGTTCGGGATCGGCGAATTGCGGGCTTGCGACTGACAATTTTATCGGCGAAATCGTCCCACGACTGGAGCCATTGTTTTACCTGAGTGCGTTGTACAGCTTCTCCGTTACGTAATCCTGGCAGAGAGAATTCTCGAACGAAAGGTAGAAAAAGTAGTTCGGCTCGACGACCTCGCCGAAACAATCCTGGCTATGGGGACACTCGTGATCCCCGCATTTCCCATAAATGTCCACGGCCACGTGTTTCGCCAGCTCGAGGATGTACTTCTCCCGACCGGACTTCGCGTGGCAGTTACTCACAAACCACGCGATCGGCTTTGTCTTGCCTTCGATCCGCTCCAGCAACGATTTCGACGGCTCGAACGACTTCCGGTCTCCTGCGAACACGGAACCGTTCAATTCTTTATTCTTTCTTGGTTCTACATTTTCAAATAATCGACTTTCTTTTGCATTATATTTAAGTACCAGTGCTATAGAATATGTGGGTAAGTTCGTTTGATTTCGTAGGATTCGTGTACTTTTATAGCCGTGAAAAGATTCTCTATAAAGCAATATGCAGGGTGTCCCGAAAATGTAGAAAAACCTTGAAAGGAGTAGTTTCTTAGGTCGTTTAAAATGACTTTTTCTTTAGCGAGAATTCCTGCATCGGTTTTGTTAAGGAATTATTAACGAAAAACAAGGACCATCCGTTCACTATTGTCGCCCTCTGATTGGCCCGTGCTTTTCGTTACTAACTCCGTAACGAAGCTGATGCGGATATTTTCGCTGACGAAAAAGTTAATGCAAATGACCCAAGAAATCAACCCTGGCTCTGGTATCTTGTGTACTTTTGATTATTTTTACTCGAAAACGAAGTGAGACGCACATACTTGAAATACCATCAAATATACAATGCAAAATCCTAATGGAAAGGGTTCAATAGATATCTGGTATTGCTGAATATTCGGTAAAAAGTCTCGGAAATCTGAAATATTCGATTGCAGAATTTGTCTGCATAAACGAATGAGGCAACTAGGAATCGACTGTACCGTCAGGTAAAACTGGTGAGGCAATTTGCGCTCCGATTCAGAAACCTCGAATAAGTAGACTGAACAAGAAGAACATTTCAGAAACGCGACAAAAACGGCAGACGCGTCCGGGCGAGAAAGTGAGCGTTAACGTCAGCAACAGTTAACGTAGCTGGCGACGACGGTTTAATTATGACGTTTCCACGGATGCTTCTAGCGTTGCATAACGCGATTACGCAAAAATGTTCTCGCAACCTGCTGCCATTTTCCGGCGGCACTGCGCGGTCTGGCATGGCGCGTACATGCATTTCTACGCACGGCTTTTGCTCCGTCGCGAGAGAAGTTCTTTAAATACCTCACTACCTACTACTTCAAAACCATCGTAAGGAACCTAACGCAATTACCTACTTACCGATGGAAAATTCTCAGATAATTACGGCGCGTAGTTCAGTGTGTTTTTAATACGGACGCATTACAAAGATTATGAGTGGACGTTTCATTGGCAATTGTGTTGTAATATTATTGCGGATATCTAGGTATTTGTAAATAATCAGCCGTGGCGCAATGTTAAGTAGGACGTGAGGTGAAAATAAGGCGCGAGGTGGCTAAAATCGTAGCCATTTATTTGTTTGCAGTATATGTTCTTTGAACTGCAGTACTAGCGTTAGAGGATCGATCTAGATCTACATATTGTGTTTTACAAGTTTTACTTTCTTAAAAACTTCTGTTCACATTGAAAATTCGTATAAAAGCAATAATAGTTGTGTTTCTAAATGATTACCAACTGTTGTTGACTCAGTTTGTTTTTTTCACAGTGTATAATTTTAATTACATCAAATCAATTAACTTGGTAAAAATATATAATTGGTGGAAATATTCGCTTCCTCTCAAATTACCTTAATAAAAAATATTGCAACCACGATTGGCGAAACGTGTGTAGGTGAAAATTCCGCGAGTTGTCGAAAAAATTCCGTTCCGACGAAGGCTCGTGGTCGTCGAGGACAATAAACGTGTGCCTCAAGTTTACGGTCGCGCGGGGAGGCTTTAATCGCGCTTGTAGCGTGTGCGTAAAGCGGAACAGGATTAATTACACGGTGGGTCGATTATGAAGTGTGCGAGACGGTGCACGGTGCGCACGATGCACACGGTGCATACTCTCGAGGCGGGAGCGCTGCGTCGCGGATGCAGAAAGAGAGTGGTTTTCGCGCGCCCCGACGAAAGGTGAAGAGCGAAAAGCAAACATCTTGAATAATCAATGCGCGCGGAGGGAACAGCCGCTTCTGGATACTTCGTGACGAACGTTCGTTTAATTCCAAACTCTGAGAACCACTTGGAAGTTTGCGTTCTTGAGCGTTTCGACAGCTTCGGTGGCAGCCGCTCGCCGTACCGGGTGTTTCATTTCGGTTCGCCTGTGATTTCCACAAAACGGGCGACAATCATTTCCATCGATTTTCTTTTCCTCGAAACCGCACTGACAATAACTCTGCTACTCGTGTTAACCCTTCGCCTTACAATAACGTGTCTGATACATGATGAAGATTCTGAACACATTCTGACAAAAATGTATGTTAATACATACTGACATTCTGACAAAATAGAAATCAAATTCTATTTTGTTTTGTAGAATATATAGGCATACAATTTATATCAATATTCTGCTTTGTTAGGAAATGACGATCTACAAAAACAGTTCTAGTCACTACAAACGTAAAATAAATCGTAAGGCAAGGAGTTAATGTGTAGCAGATGTACAAATGCAATCGTGAGTCTCGCAGCTAATCTATACAATTTTTAATTTATATTTCAAACGAATTTTTAAAAACCAGCCTGTACAGTGCGAAACTATTCTTTGTATTTTATAATAGTAAAAAGTTGATAGGCTACACGTAGCTGGTGATTGATAGAGGTTATCTCTATCGCCTTCCTGCAAATTCAAGCTGCGCGCGAACATTGAACGCGATAATGTTCCGAGTCTACAGTGACAGAGGTGTTCCTAACGGGTTCCTTAATTCACGCTTTTCTTGCGCAAACACTCTAACGCGTGCAAATCGCTCTAAGTGGAAGTTTTTGCTTACAGCGCGCCGCTAATGGAGAAATTATATAATATCCTTTGAAAAACGTAATACGATTGTCAAGTTATAGTTTCATTTGTTATTCGATATGAGTTAATATTCTATGAAAAATCAGTCATTTTTTTGAAATCGAACTTTTTCATACGAGCCTTCATGTACGAGGGAATCGATCTCAAGCGTCTGAACAAGTGGAAATGGTCAGCCATGATCAGCCAACTGGAAGCGCGCTTTCAATTGCGAATATCTCGGAAGTGAGGCATCGTAGCAGCAAGATTCATTTAAGATTTTCGACTATATTTTTCCTGCAAAATCGACTTGTTTTTCATAAAAATCTACCTGCAATCTCTATATTATGATGCTACTACACAGCGAAGTCTCGACAGAAGCTTCTTTTACAAAACAACATTTTTCCAACAATACTTTCTCTTTTATGGATCAAAGAACAGTCGCTAAGGATTCTCTTAAGAAGCTCTCAAGAGCTACTACCAAACAAACGCTGTCTCTCCTCGCTTACATTCTACTATTATGTTTCATAAATCACGGTAAGTTCATGGAAATTTCTTCGCTGATTTTTTCAATGTTTTATGGATGAAAGAACACTTTTACGATCTTTACATTATGACGACAATCAGAAATTTTGTTAGTAGCTATCGCGCGTTGCACGGAAATTTCTGTCACAAAGCAAATGATGCTAATCAGATTTTACAGCCTCCTCCACTCCAAGATAAATCAGTATAAATTCCTGGACATCTTCGGGACAATTCAGACTCTCTATAATATTACAACAAGCTAAAAAATATGACTAGTATGCATTTCAGAGAAGTATCTTCTCCAAAGCAAAGGCTATTATGTGCGTTTCGTTATGCACAATGAGCCAGAATTGCAAAAACTGGAACAGAATTCATGTTTCTGTTAATTATACAGTATTCATTACAAACTTTTACGGGCTTTTGTGACAATGGAATCGAATTTTGGTATTACTGGTTTGCCAGAGTGAAACACAAAAATCCACTCTTAATTAGCAATAAATAAACTGCGAGTTTTTTGCATATTGTATTGTTACACTGTTTTAAATCCATTAAAATGGTTAAAAGACAATGTTCTACAACGAGTTTACAATATTTCTATTTTGTATAAAAATTCGCAGTCTAGCAATAAAATATTCGCTGAGAAATAGAACGTCATTTGAGACGCGATGAGAACTGATTGGTGAGACTTGAACTTGGCTATTGTTTATTTAACAAATTGTATGATATATAAATCTGTGGCCTTCCCACCTATCTTAATCAAGTATCAACTTACGAAACAACTTAGTTCTAACCTATTCCACGACACGAAAGTTGTTAAATGAATTCCAACGATTTTATAGAAACCCCTCCCACCACAGGATAACTCTCGAAAAAATTCGTGAACATTTCTAGATCAGTTTTTCGACTGTTCTGTGGGAGAGAACAAAGTGGATATCGTCGTTCGATCGTTACCTGTACGATTATAAAATTCGGTCCAGTTGGTGTTGAGCATCGGTGCGACGACCCGGCCAGTGGCCACCTCCTCGACGTCGCCGTAAGTCCAGACTACGTCGCTGTCCAATCTGTACGTCATCGTCAGATTAAAGTAATCCTCGTAATAGTAGTGGACCAGCGGCCGATTGGCCGGGCTCTCCAGATTCACGAAAACGTACCACTGCCGGGGGTTCCTGGTATCCGGCAGGTCCGCGAGCTGCATTTCGTTCGCGTGAAACAGCACCGCGTCGAAATCGTTAACATCCGCGTAATACCTGTCGTGGGTGGCATAACAATCGCTGACGGGACAGTCGTGGAAATCGTTGCCCAGATAGAACGTCTCGTCGCCGAACATCGTGTTCCAATAGAGTATCTTCTTGGTGCTGTTGGTGACCGAACGATCCGCCGCGATGATCCGCCTCAGAGTCATCGAGCCGTAGATCTCTACGTTGAAGTAGAACGCAAGCAGATAAACGGAGCAGAGGAACGCCGAAACCACGATCAACACGTTCCTGCTGAGGATCCATGATCTCATGTCGACGAGTCCTCTGGATCGCCCGGTAGCTGCAACCAACCGTTCAATGTTCAACGGACGACAACATTAAACGGTTTCTGTTAACTTATAACTTAACTAGCTGTACCCGCGACTTTGTCCACGTCCAATGACAAATATTGGTTGATTATTATAGTACTTAAATTTCCAGTCGCCAAGGTGGTCTCAGATAGAGATAGAGATTTTATTTTTAGACAACGAAATTTAATAACTTAATAGGCAGCGTGTGCCTCGGCTGGGCCAACTAGACAGATCAACACACTGCTCGAACAAGCCAATGATCCCTGGGACAACTTCGATCGCTATGCTACACTCGGATAGTCGACGTTCGCGTTCGATCTCGAGGAACCTGATGCTCGAGTGAGAGCTCTTTCCAATGATCTACGATTTCTGGACTGTTTGCCGACAGGAATGCCTCACCGGCTCGCAATCGTTGTAGACTGTCTGGTACGAACCAACTGTTCGCTTTCAACCAGTTCCGCGTTATCTACAGGACAGCGTTATCTTACCATATCTCATTCTACATCGACGGTGTGTACAACTGACGATTGTTCCTACAAATAACCTGTCAGACGAACCTTCTCGCTATTAGCCAACGGTAAACCCGAAGGCCCACGTGTCTTCCATGATTGTCAATTAAACCGAGATACTATTGGGCCGGTTCTCAAACAAGTTTCTCCTGTCTAAATTTTGTCGGCGCATTAAGGGGGGTAGTGCTTCGACTTCGAAGGACTTCGTGCTTGTTTTTCTCAGTAACCATTTGATCGATCGTTTCAGCTGGAGGTTCTTTCGAAATTCGTTTAGGTTGAAGGTAACGATGAGTGCATGATAGTGCACACGTTGACAGGGTTATGAAATATAATTGTTTTTGGTAGGTATTTCAAGACTCCCTATAGCTAAACTGAATGTATAGTATGCTGCTAGACGCTCGAAAAATTTGAAATTGCTAGCTGCGGTGGGTTCGGAGAACGGGGAACGTAATGTTGGAATACGTTTCTTATCTTGGTCGAAGGAAATGTCGTCTATACGCGAACAACGGGACAGTCAACGTGTCAAGTGCCTAATTAACGTTTGTAAGACGTAACGATTGTTATCCTACCACTGTCATTATTGTCGTCAATAGCAATCCGTTAAGCTTGCACTGTCGACGACGGAAATTGTTTATGACTGAGTCGAATAAAATTGGCAGAAGTTGAATAATCGAATTCAAATGGAATGCTACTGATTCGTACAATGGCTGGGGACATTCGCCGGCAATGCTAAGATAGCTGCATTCATCGACGTCGTTTATATTCCGGTATTTCGACCAGGCTTTGAGGAAAGATAAAAATAGTGTCGTCGAAAGTGTTTCGCCTCTGCTTTCGAGAACTCACGCAGACAGAATTTTACATCGGTTTAGTGTGTGTAGTAAGAAAAACTTTTCGAATTCAACTTGGAATACACACAGCAGATTAGCGAGGTATGCGAACGATCGACTAGGCGCTAGTTCACGACGTCTTCAGGTACCATTCGGGAAATACGTCGTGTCACTTAATTGCTTGGTACGTACATAATCGCGAAACGTCTATCCAGTTCCTGCGCCTCGTTCAAATTCATATCTAGAATGTCGCTTTAACGGCGCATACGTAATTGACTGCGGATCCTAATGCAAACGGCGACATTACTACATCGATCGAAAGCAGCTGACGTTGAATAAGAATGTACGTTGAATCAATTTGATGAATTGAGGAAAATGCAAGAATATTCTGAAATTTTTTTTAGTGGTATTGTGTGCAATAAAAATGAGTAGGTCAAGTATCAAAGTTGAAAATGTACAGGGTGTATAGAAATTATATGTCACGAGAGTCACAGAGATTCTACGCTCTCGGTTTAGCGGAAATTGATGCAAGAAATTTCAAGGTCAAAATTTTTACGCCTCGGTCAAATATTTATTGATGGTGTATTCAATTGTATGTAATGGATATTTGTTCCCTTCAGGGTTTCAAATCCCGTTCCAAAACTTCTCACCTCTACCAAAACTCCCCCTATTACTCTCATCACTCCCCATATTCCGCGAAATTTCGTAATTCACGAATCTTCGGGAAAGCCAGTTTGTCCGCGCGGAATGTCTCCGGCATTTCTCGGCGTAGTTATTCGCAGACCTTGTCGCCGGTAAAGGAAGAAATTACGCAACGCGTCGATGGAGAGAGTAAACCGGCCACGGGGTCGTCGTGTTCCGTTCGATTAAAAGTTACTCGTTCGGCAGGAACGAGCGCGGAAACGACACTCTCTTCCGCCTCTTATCCGGTCGCTTTAATCCGCGGCTCGCGTAACGATCGAAATTTCTAATTAGCGCGGCGCTCGAATCTGTTCGAGGTTCGTTAAAAATCAAACGATTCCCTCCCTACTCGTGCTGTCTCCAGACTAAACGAAACGGAGAGAGAGAGAAAGAGAGCCGTGACACTTTTCGACACCTTCATTGCCAGTTTCGCAACGCGACTGTCACGTGACACGTGCGAATTAATTCAATCACGGAGCGGATTGCGATCTGTGACGAATCTAGTAAGATTACAGTAAATAGTTTATCAACGTGATCCTTCTAAAAAGCCTTCCCTAAATGACGAAGAAGAACGAAGGACGAAAATGGAGATGATTTTTGCAGCAGCATACAAGGAAGAGTATACTGAAAATATTCCAATTTGAAAAACTGCTTAACTACTTGGAACTCGAAAAACATTCCATGTCAAGTTACTTCAAGTAACATCAGGAACCACCTCTTTCAAGGAACCATAAGATTTTTGACATACCCTGTAATGCAGTAAGGGTTGATGCGCCAGTATCTGATTTTGCAGAGATCTAAACGGTCTAATCGTTGTTGCTATAACTTCTACGCCTCGAGAGTGGACCATAAACATCAGCATCCTTACTTCGAAAGGTCGAAGCAAAAACAAATTTGTTTGTCTGTCGGTGAAGTTCTCGAAACGTTTAATGGCGGATTGTAAATTTAAAAAAATAGTTAATTGACAGTATTGTAACTGGACAATGGGCGAAAACGTGAGATAAGTAGACAGAGGATCTTTGATCGATAGAATTCGACGTCGAATAAGTTTTTTTTCGGAATCCCCCCGTCAAACGTTTCATTATACTATAACGAGGGCACCGATGCAGACACTCGCGCGTCCATGCGACACAAACGAGCATTAGCGCTTCGTCCTTGTCATAGGAAAACTGGATACCATAGACACTTTCACAGTGGCGGCGGTGGTAAAAGCAATGACGTACACGCGTGGACTGTGAAAGCGAACGGTGGGCCTGACACGGACGAGTCAAACGCAATAGTTCAGGCTAGGTATCAACAGATGATCGGGTGGCGTGCTCGGGCAAACCGTTTACAACTATCCGAATATCACCATTCAAACGCGCAAACTTCGTGCCATCCCACTCATTATGACGAACTTGGACAAACAAACCAGAACACACTTATTCAGGCTCATAATCAATCAAGATAAAACTGACGTAACGACGGATAAAACACAACCAGTATCGACTGAGAACAGGAAATCACGAACACAATCACGAACATCGCAAAAGAGAACGCGAAATCGCGATCAAACGCCAACTTGCATTCACACGATTGTTCAGTTCCGAATACACAGGGTGTGGCCGGACTGGTGGTACAAGCTGCAGGGGATGATTTCTACACGCAGAAAGAAGTCGAAACAAAATAATAACATTTATTCGTGTGACGCCTCGCTTTCGAGAATCCCTATCTTGAAAATGCAGTAAATACGCGTGATCATAACCAACCAATTCTAACTAAAATGAGATGTCGAATGAAAAAATGTTATTCCTTTTTTTCACTGTTTTTTTTGAGTCGAATGTATATCGATCATTTCAACGAAACGTTGTTATTAATATTAATTTCGTTTCTACTTTCTTTGTTCAAATGGTTTATCAAATGCAACGCTTCTTCTTTAAGAAACATCGAAACGATTCCAAATAACTACAACTTTAAATTATTATATCAAATTAATTAGACCATTTTCTTGTGAATAATGGGACTATAAATGGCATACGAATTGGGATATTCGAGAAGTGTATTCTAATCAGATTACGGATTTTTAGAATATTTCTATTTTGCGTCGATTATATTTAGACTGTTTTAGATTTAATCTGCTGATTTTTCTTATAAATGCGTGTAATCCGCAGTTTAATTATAACAGTGGTTTCGATTGTTATTAAATGTGTTGACCAGTCGGTACGCAGTTGGGAGATCCCACCTGAACCGTGTCCGTGTCCTCGAAAACCGAGCCTGATCCTCGTGATCGATGCGTAAGTGAGATCGCGATCGGCCGATCACGGGCCGATCTCTCTGCGAGGCCGCATTGTCTTCCGCGCAGAAAATCAGTCATCTAATGTTCATTCACCGTCTCAGTCCGATTTACGAAGTTGGTTCACTTGTTGCATTGCCAATCGCGAGTCTAATTTGGCGAATCGGTATCGGTGTTTCGCGACGACCAGCTGGCTGCGCTGTCGCAGGCCGACTGCCGGGTGGTTCGAAACACGCGGACCGTGCCCATCGCGAGCCAGCCTCGTTTCCCACTGCCGCACGCGGCCATCGGCGTGGAACAGTCACGAAACGCTCGGCAAGAGACCGGTTTACACGGGCGACGAACAGCGAATCGGCGAGCATCGGCTGGAATCGGTTCGCGTGCCCGAGGAACTCACAAGAAAACATACTCCAAGTTACACGAGCCGATTTTTTTTTTATTATAGGAAATCTCATATGAGATTTATTACTACATAATTAAAAAACAGAAATACACTACATATAATACAGAGTATGAAGATTACAAAACAGAATAGGTTTCTTGTAGAAATACAGATATTATAATATTAACATATGATTAAAAGGAACAGTATATGAACAGAGAGAGAAGAGGAAAAAAAAAAAAACTTATGCTTTAAGGCCACAGCTTTTAAAAAATGATAACATGTAATGACAGGCCCTAATATTAGGTTTGGCTATCATTACTGAGACATCCATTGGAAGCTGGAAGTCTATTTTACTGAGTTTATTAATCAATGAGAGTCTCTCATCATTGTATAAATTACATTGCCACAAAACATGATTCAGCGACTCATCTCCATCCCCACAACTACACTTAGGATTATTAATGAAACCAATGCGTGCTAGGGAAGAAGCTAAATGGTAGTGGTCAGATCTACAGCTATTTATACTGACAATGGTTGAACGGGATAAATTTAACTGAGAAAACCAAGGAAGTCGATTTTCATTAAAATAATATCGAAAACGAGCCGATTTTAATGGAACTCTCATCAGTTCTTGGACAAATAGACATTTTTTTAACGGCCTTCGTTCACACTGAAGGAGTGAACACGTGGGGGTGAAAAATATATTTTATGTATTCTTTATGAGTAGATTGCGAATCTTTATGTAACATAAAAATGTTTAGTAGCGATTGTGGGCAGCAGGTGTTAGATAAAAATATATTTCATTCCCTAATAGTTTAATACCCCTTAATACAACATAACACTATTTTTAGATTTTTGAGTCTCTTTATGAGAAGTAGATCTGCAAAAGCAGATTACAAATAACATTATTAAAAGTTCGAATTTTTTCCAATTTTCTTTACAAATTGTTCATCGATTTTGATACAGTGTCTGTGATCTAAGAATAAAAATATGGGAAATTGTTTTTGAATGTTTTTTGCCAATTATTAAGCTGATAATATTTTCCTATCTTGCGCAAAGGGAAGCTTGCAGATGAAAACAGTTTTTCACAATATTTTGAACTACATATGGCACCGTTCTAGACGTCGTTACATGTTTTCCAAGAGGCTGCTTTCATGTGGAAAATGTCATCAACAGCACAGAATAATTATCGTGTGCAGAAAGCCTGGGGAACATGTTCCGCGAATCTCCGGTCTCGCATGCTGAAGCGCATCGCGTGCAAATTGTTGGTCCACGTTGCGCGAGCAGCGATGCATAGACACCGCAACGGGAAGGCGAGAAAAGCGAGCATTCGTTCCATTCTTAATTCGGGGAGATCTGGCGCTCCAATAAATTTCTAATCACGATATCGAACGGATAAGTCTGTCGAAGACGATCCGAAAATGGCAAGTTTGGCGAACAAAGTTACACGATCGTTTAAACCGCCGTGCTCTACCCCTTGCACAATAATTGCCTTTATATAAATTAGTTGTATCGATCGTAAATGTTAAATAAACAATGTGTGGTGGTATCGGCGCACAGGTTCAATCAAAATCAAAAAGCAAGCAATCTTGCAATTAACAAAATCCCAACGTTTCGATCCTGATATGGATCATTTTCAAGAGAAGAATTTCTTTATGTGTTTGCTTTAACAAAAGGTAATAAATGAAAAATTTCAGAAAGAAACTGACACATTGCCGGTAGACACTGTACTCAGAATTTGATCAAAACAATACATCAAAATGATCCATATCAGGATCGAAACGTTGGGATTTTGTTAATTGCAAGATTGCTTGTTCTTTTTATTTTGATCGAACCTGTGCACTGATACCACCGCACATTGTTTAATTGCCTTTATATCCTCGCTGACTAGAACTTCCTTCTTAGTTTTACTTTTCTCTCAGAGAAAAATCAACATGTACAGTTAGTCAGAAACATCTCCGTACACCCTTTAGCACTGAACTTACTAGCTCAGGTTTTAATTATTCAAATGCTTTTAATGATTTAAAATAACATTCTTTGTCCCGATTTCCCTCTTACCACATGCCTCGGTAATAGTCGCGAGGTGGTTTCGAGCTCCAGGCTATTAAACGGAGACTGTAATCGTGGAAACGGGGGCTGTAATATTTTCTAACGTTACCCGGAACCTCCTCTAGCTTGCGGGATAGAAGCTCGGCGGTTTCAGAGCGATTAAATCGCGAACAACATGCGTCATCATGCGCCATGATAACCTTGCGGTTTCCCTGACCGCCAAATGGCTCCCTTTTCCCCAATTTATCGCCCGGATTGATCGAACGGTACTGATATTCATCTACGGCCTCGTTGTTTCCTACAAACGACGGTCCATAGCTCGAACAAACTAGGCTACGAGGTACCAGATAGCCTTACACTACCATAATCTTATTATTAACCTTTCGATCGAAAACATTAAAGATTCATTATTTTGATTATTTTAGGATGGAATAATAGAAACGTCTCTATTTTCACTATTTTTAACCCTGTACTAGTATACCGGGGTCGCTCATGAGCCCAACAAAATGTCTGTACATTTTCGCTACTGTATACTACGATAATTGTAAGTTTCGTTAACTCCTTTAGAACATTTGTATTATTCAGTTACAAATTACATACTTGAAGGTATTTGAGAAAATTGATCATTTTAGAGAAGCCTTTCATAATCTGACAATGAGTAAACATCGTGCCACTTAAAAGGGTTCAGTATACTATGTCATCCGATTTGGAAAAACAATTGGCTCGTGCATCAACAGACTCACGATGTCAAAGTGTATTACAGAAAACGTGAAAAGAATGTTGCGGAAACGAGTGACTATTTGACCGCGAATGCGTTCGAACGGGATCAAGTTCAGACTGTGAAAAGGGTCAAAGTACCGAGCAAACAGTACGCAACACCGGAGTCCCGTTGGAACTAGAACCGTTTTACCGGGAACAAGTCGGAGCTCGCAGCTGCACGAACGATCGCGTTTGCCTGGGGGCTGTCGCTGATTCTTGGTGACGCAGGGGAGCATTGCCCGTTGCTGTCGACACACCTGTCCAGGAACCAAGACGGATCGGTTTAATATTATGCATGCGCGACGGCCACGTGCCCCCTCCTAAGTTGGTAAAAATTCAATATTTTCCTCGCAGTACTTTGAAAACGCGCTTCTAAAATGTTATATTTAGACAACGGATGTTTACGCAAAAAATTTTCCAAGTCTCTCGCACGAGACTGAACTTGAATAAAACCTGTTTTCTTTGTTAATGGTTTCGTAAAGTCTAAAATAATATATCTACTTGCAGTGAATTAATTCCAACCAATTGCAATTTTTTCTAAAACTGTTTTTCTTTACGTCTTGTATTAAACTAATTGCACTAGCTTCTCAAAAAGAATATCGTCCTTTTAAAAGTGTCCGAATGTTATTGTGAATCACTGAATATCTCTAACACTATTTTAGAACCTCTACCTTTCTATTTTTTTTTTATTTATGTTACGTCGCTTTCAACTCTTTGTTAAGGTTATTTCGCGACGGGACCTACAGATTTTATTAAATTTATTAGCACCACAGTATTCGAAGGCACCCTACCTTTCTAAGTCCGATTTGTGAAGTAGTGGGGCATAGATGTTTACAAGCTTGTCTGTGCCTTGTTCTGGACTATCTACTGTCTGTCCGCCGAATGATAGCTATTTGCCAGTCCGTCTGCCAGATGATGTCGCTATTGGCTAAGAACGATGACGAAGAACGATAGCAGTCGTATCGAGTTAGAGTGAAATGATCACATCAGAGACCTGAGAGGTTACGCTGTGAAATCATACTAATGCACTCGGTGTCTCGGTATGGGTCGCTATCACTCTTCGTCATCGTTTGGTTTTCGACCACTAGCGACAATGCGTGCGATGGTAGGGAAGCCTGGACAGAGTGAGACCGTATTTTTTCACCTAGCCATCATCTGACGGACGAACAGTATTGTGTATCTAACTGTAATCGTTGACTATCGACTTGGGGAATTGCATTTCGAAAGCAATCGTGCCGCGGCCTGACGCTGCGCTGTCGCTTGATACCGAGTCCTCATTAAATATTGCCGGCGTTCAGCCCGATCGAAGGCGGCGTGTTTTATTAAGGTAATGGAACAAAAGTGGATCCGTCGGGGGCTTAATTCGCCGCGGACTTTTCGATGTTACCCGGCGACCCTCTAATCTATTCCGCGCACGAAACAGCCAAGCCAACAGCGAAGAGAGAGAGAGATAGAGAGTATCCGAGATGCTTGTACCAGCTAAAGCTCGGCGATTCGTCTTCGTACACTAAATAATAATTCGAAACCGGGCGAGTTTAACCTCTTTGCGGCCTCCGCGATCCGCCCGAACAGGTTTCTCCGGGGATTCCTCGTGGCTAAATCCGCCGGCTAACGATCGTCTGCGAGACGGTCTCGAAAACCGACCAGCATCCCCGGCGAATCGCCGGTTATTTCGCTCCGATACCGCCCCCGTGATTAATTCTTCCCATTAATCACGCTTCTGTACGTCATCGAGCCGCTATCTGCGAACTTGCTCTGCCACCGCGGCGGCACTCTAAGCGGCGCAGTATCAATCATAATCGGAATTTAAGGAGCCGCGAGCGCTCGTCGCTCGCTGTCGAATTTATCGCCCTTGCCACAGGATTCACAAAGACACTCAATCCTGTCGGAACACGACAGTCTTAGAACATGCCTCGGATAGAAGACAGTACAAAAATTTGGACGATTCTCTTGTAATACGATATACATTCGGATTCTATGTAGCACAACTTAATCCTCTGCACTCGAAGTTATTTTAACCTCTTACCTTTTTCATTTTATGGATACAAAATTCATATCACACTACGTCTTGAATTTTTAACGACAAACTTGTTTTTATCTTTCTACAATAGATTATGCAGCTTATCTCGATTCACGATTCACGACTGCCGATTTTATGCATTTATGACAAAAGTCAGTAGCTGTAATTTACAACAGCAAAACGATCGAGGCAATTTCGATTTTGCATGAAGATCCATCGATCACAGAAAATTGTATCAATGTTTGCATTGCATTGATTGCGTGTCAAAGTGTTTAATCGTTTATCGCATTCCACTCGTGATCCCGACTTCTGCCATCGCGATGACTTATCGCGAAATGACGACGCGTCGCATGGTTTCCTGCGACCTGCGCGTCTGGTCGCGCGCACTTCCGGTAAATACAGTCGTGAAATGGAATCGATGGTTTCCCTCTTCCAGTTGAGCGATCAACCAACTGCCCTCTTACTTCACTCTTGACCGGCCCTGAAACTTTTCCCAAAGGATCCTTGACTGGTGTGACTCGCGGTGACCCTCTTCCACTTCCTCTTCCTCTTCCTCCGTCTCTTCTTTGGAAGCTTGTACACCGCCTGTCACTGTGCTTCAGTCCGCTTATTCGTCTTCTTTCTCTTTTTCTTCTTCTATTTACGTCGACGATGTGAATTTTTCAGGTAGGAGGTGCGGTAATGCCTTGATACATATGACGGAGGGGTATAAGTTTGGTATTTGCTGAAAATTTCACACTATGGCGGTCTGTACTTTACCTTTGCCTTAAAACTGTTTTGTATTATTACTTATAATAATTATTATGGGTTTATATTATTTCGTTTTTTTTATTATTTCAGTACGATACCTTTCTCATCACGTTTCTAACATTTTTTCTGATTAAAATAAATTCATTTCTCTTGCTTTTTATTATCATTCTGTGAAACCTTTATCAGCATGTTTTTGACATTTTTTAAATTCAAATTGGTCTAAAGTCGATTCAATTTCCTGAATTCTTCAATTCTCCCTCTTGCTTTTTAGTATCTTTCTGTGAAACCTTTATCAGCATGTTTCTGACATTTTTCAATCAAAATCAATTCAAAGAGGATTCAATTTGGACCTCATTTGATTGTTCTATTCGCAACTTTTGTAGATCCTAGATTATCCGAACTGACGATGTACGAATTAGTAAATCGTTTTGTATATGTGATAATCGCATTATTATTCGTCCCTCCCTGATTTCTACAGTATTAATCACCGACTGTAATATTTAGGAATATTAATACAAATCATAATCAATGTTAAAAATCAGGAGCTAACAGAATTTCGTTTGATTTCTCTGTGCAGCGCTGTCGGATCGGCCGATGTTTGCCGAGCCAATACCGAACGTAACTGTGCCACTGGGGAGAGACGTCAAGCTGCCCTGTGTCGTCGAAAACCTCGGTGATTACAAGGTAATTAAATCGAGCCGTCTGTCGGGCCGGGTCGGGCCAAGTTTGGCCGGACCGGAACCACGTCGGGCCAGTACCAATCCCGAACGGCCAAGTGAAAATTCCTGGTTAATCTGTCGTGCACTAGAGAAATTTGCGTGGTTGTGCTTCCAAAACGGAATTCTGAAGATCGAAAATTTAATCACAAAAATTCACCAGTACATATTTCTTTTCCACGAAGTCAACTTGTCATGTTTCATAAGATACAACATTTCTACCGCGGTTTTGTGTATATTTATTTCAACTAAATCTAAAATTTATCCCCCCAATCTGGAATTAAAAATCATTTCTTAAATTCTTCCAATGTAAATGAAGATTTTTTATTTGTAACTAAAATTTTATCGAAAACATTTTTATAAGTAAAATTACCCTCTTTTATAGGGCAGTATCGTATATTCAAGGAAATCTATTTGCTAATTAATTTCACTTGAATCCATCTTCGCAGTCTCGATCGATTTTTATTTAGAATGTTAGAAGCTGTCTCTCGACGCCTTTAGTGGAAGTAGTGTTGAAAAATATGCATACTGTACTGTTGGGCACAAAGCAAACCTCGTTAGTTTCACGAAATCGACCACCAACAGCGGTGAAATGTCAATATTTGAGGCGGCATAATTGCTCGCTAGATCATTGGCTAATGGATTCGAATGTTTGCCTGTTGAAGTAAACGTGGACGTACGATAACGATGGACGATTTTTGTCACTGGCGATCAATAATGTTAGACGTCATTATTAAAGAAGTGTTTTAATCATTATTAAAGAAGTCCAACCATTGGAAGAACACAGTATCGCCGTATAAATCGATCAACTCTACGTTTAACTATATGGGAGAAATGCAGAGTTTTTGAATCAGGTCGATTAGGATAGAGCCTGTCTTCTAAACCTTTGCTCCCATGTGACTACAGATATTATGCACTAATAAGAAAAATGAATAGACGAAACCAAGAATTCTGAAGGCACTGCAAGTATTCGGGAATATTGTTGCATCTCTGCTGACATATTGAAATTATAAGGAGAGATGCAGTTAATTTCTGTTTCTCACAGTTTACTTCGAAAATATTGTGTGTGTCTGTTGCACAAAGATCTACAATCTATTCATTACTACCAGAGATTTACTCGGACGCAAACCACGACACTGCTCTGTCATAGAATAGTCGGAACGAGCACGCTCCTTTCTTGCCGCGTCTACTTTCGCATTGTTCTCGATTAATAGGCCGGTAGAATTATCATCACGAAACGTTCAAAGCGGTCGTCCTCATTGTTTCCAAATCCGCGTGTTTGCGTTTCATATTTTCAGGATCCACCGTTGTCTTTTTTCGCTTATAGCTCGCCGCTGTTGATACAGCAGCGGCGTCATCCGGATAGATCGACGAATTATTTATTAACGTTCATTTCAAAATTTCATTATCCTTTCGATATTCAGTCGCTTCGATAATGCACGCCGGTCTATTTCCTCGCTGTCCGCTGTTGCTGACAACGCGCAGGTTTAATTCACTTTCGCGGTCTCAGTTCTTACCCGGTAAGCACTGGTTAGGAAATTAACGAAAATAAAACAGGAGAAGATTAACGAAACTGTCTAGTGTTCTATGGGAAAGCATGGCTGGTTTAGTACCAGCGTGTTTCGGGATAGAAACACAATTCGAAGAACAATTCGCAACAATAAAACTGAAAGAAATAATAATAGAAAGAAAATTGATGGGTAAAGAAGAGAAAGGGTTGAGTTGAAAGAAGAGTGTTCGACGAGTATATAGTAGGTAGTGAAGATAAAAGTAAAAAAGGTCCTAAGATAATTTAATCTGCTAGTATAGCAGAGGGACTAACGAGGGTAGCTCGAATTTTAGAATGACCAGGGTCGATGGGAAAAAATATAGGACCCGCAGAAATAAGGTTAAACGAGAAAGAGGGTAGCTCGGACAATTTTGCACGATATGAGGCAATAGGGGTTGAAAGCGAGTCTAGTCGGTAGATATTGTCCGGGGTCTACGGACAAGTCATAAAATTTGACAAAATTAGCGAAAGGAAGGGGTTGGGCTGGGAAATTATTTTCGAACATAAACAGGGTTGTAAATAAGGATGTTCGGAAAAAAATTGTAAAACCTATAAAGACCAAATTGTAAAAAAGAAGAATGCAAGTAGAACAGTATAGCTCTGCCTCAGTATGTCGTAGAAATAACTCAGGAAAAAAATTCGGGTCGTAAACAGGACTAGCAGAATGAACAGAAATGAAACTGAAAGAGATTGTTAAACCAGTTTAGCTCTGTGTCAGTTCGTAAGGGTTGAGTGGTGCACGGTAATTATCCTCCGAAAAAAACATCAGTACCCTGCGAAAACAGGATTAGGTAAAGAAACGTTGTTGCTTTGAGGAGTTGAAGGGTTTGTCGTTCATTGTCCTGGCCACTCGGCTTGTTTCTCGCAGCGCGGCGGTGGATTGTTGCATCGTGCCTCGAAATATCGATGCATCGGGAGCCGTGAATACTTGAGAACGCACTGCAGCAGCCCTGCCCACGGTGTTACAATGCGTTTGCATTTATTATTTAGCCGAGCACGTTGCGTAATAACGGAGTCTTGGACGCGTTGCTTACGTAAGCGGCAACCCCTGCCTGCATACTGCATTTCGCTGCAGTGAATCGTGCCGCGCCGGAGACACCTGACTGGGCAAAGGTATGCGGTTGTGCGTAAATTCGAGGACTACAATGTATCGCAACGGCACGGCACCGTTTTGCACCGGTACTTTCGCGATCCTTTGGCTTTTCAATGCAACAATATCTCTTTAACTAAATTTACCTCGATCGATTTTTATTTATTCCAAAACTGGCGCGAAACAAAACAATTAATCATTGAATAATGAGTGGCCTGCGGATCTTTATGCATTTATGGGTTATAAACATTTTTGAAAAATGCTAGACTATAAAATTCCATCGAATTTAATAGGATTTTTATTTATTTTGGATCTACCGAGGCTAATACCGCTGGAAATAAGATCTTATTTCATTCCACTTATTTCATTATGTCTAAAGAACGTGAACAAAGCAAACAGAGCTACTCTACTATATCTGTTCCTTCCTAAGTTACAAAAAAAAACAAACGATGTAGAGGGAGTTACACCTGGGAAAATCAGAGTCTCATCGACACACGTTGGCGTCGATTAGGACGAAAAGGAAAACAGGTTACTGGTGAACAAAACGCAGAACCGCGATAATACCCGGCGAAGCGCAACGCGTGCTCCACATTACTCGAGCATTTATGTGTTGGTGGTCGTTAATCATTAAACCGGGTGCAGCAACGAAGGGAAGTAGCGAGAGCAGAACGGGTCACGGATAGAGGGACGATATAGAAGAACAGAGAGAGAGAGAGAGAGGGAGAGAGAGAGAGAGAGAGAGGAGCGTGAAAGGGGGACGGTAATCGGAAGCTGGAGATGCCGTAGCTCGACCTCCCTTCCCCGTTGATTCTCCACGTTCAATTACCATCGTTCCATCGTGCCGACGTTATTAGCATTACCGCGATTCCGTGGAAAGGCATCGCGATATGGCGTGCCGGTAATTTCTCCCGGGCCTTTTCTTCTTCCCGGGACGAAGAATCCGCCGTGGGAGATTCTTCGACGTTATCGGTGACGATCCATCCGTACCCCCGGACCACTGTTATGCGAACGGCGATCGGTATTGGAAACGCATCAGTTGCCTCGCCGAAGAACCCTTGCCCTACGGCTAAGACCAAACGAACGGATCCGCACTCACGGATACCCAATACTGTCTCTTCCACACTATCTACCATATACGATATCTCCAGAAAAATTAAGTGTTAGGAGTATCCAAACGTAACGTTGAATCTTGATGTTTATATAAAATTTTATCTCACTTAACGTTTGGTACAGATCAATTAATTACAGACTCGTTTCACAATAAGCACACTGAGAACGCGTTAAAGGATCATCGAATCTAATCACAGTTCTCTCGAGTCTCCTTTACAAAATGTATTAATCTGATGAAAAATACTAGTCGAATCTGAACACTTCACTTGTCGTCCGGAGATTAGTTAACGCGTTCGCGTAACGAGCACAACTCGGGTGCGAGAGTCTCGCGTCGCTTCGACGACTGTAACGAAATAAAGGCGGGTGAATGCGACACGATATCCTCCGATGTCTTGGGCGTTGCGAGAATCGATCAGTAATTTTCCGAGTGCACGTTGCCGTTCTGGGACTTAACGGCTTTCGGAGTAATTGGCTCGGACTAATAAACGCCTTCGTCCATCCAGGGAGCGTCTTCCTGTTTCCGTGCAGTCAGGTGCACGTGCGTGAAGTCGCTCGGGCACGCAGACACTAGACAGAAACACGGGGCGACCGTCGAACCGACGCCAAGAACACGTGCCGCACCCATTTATCCCCGGGGTGGCCAATCACTGCGAAGCCGCGTGATTGCGCGAAATTGTCGCAATTACTGTGGACTATCGACGAGCACGTTTGCATGCGCTTCATACTTACCGGCTTTTTACCACGTTTTTATTAGCTTGCTTTCTTGTTTGTGTGTTTGTTTGTTTGTTTTTATCTTTCCGCTCAATTCTATCGATTCGATCTCTATGTTTCACCTCTTCGCAGCATTATCTGCTGGATTATCAATAAGTTATCAGCACAATGAACATTATTGTTCGTTGTCAAAAATGAATCAACGATCTCCGTATCGGTTCAATAAACAGAGATTAAGAATAAGCTCGATCGAATAACGAGGAAACGTGCTCCAAGGCCTTTAAACATTAAAATAATCAATTAAACTGAAACCAGAAAATTTTCTTGACTTTTAATGAAAGAAATATATGCAATTTCCTGCAAAATAATATGCAATTTTGAAAAAGTAAGTTCCGCAAGTTCTGAAAAAAATACACATCTTTCGTTAATGTTTAATTGATAAGAAATAATGAAAACATACTTTAGCAATTTTTCGAGAACCGTCTGTTCTACGAAAAAAGATAATATAGCATAAATGAAGTAGCCTGTTCAGATCTATAGGGTTACCCAAGATATTCGAGAAATGCGATTTTACGAGCATTTACTTAATTGGGGGGTGCTTCATACATTCGCCTCCCACGTCACACATATTTCCTAGTTAAGATACGGAAAATCAAATAAACCTGATATCGAACAAACATTTCCTTGTTCCATTTTCATCTGGACAATCTAAATTCGTCGGGCTTCCGAAACCTGTTTCAGCACTCCTGTCGGACCTACGTAACTAATGCTCACTTTTTTTCCGAATTTGCAGACCGAGCCCGGGCGCAATTTTCGTCATTTTTTCACGGGATCTATCAGAGAGGTCGAGTCCTTATAAAAAGTCTCGTAACAATGGAACAGTGACGGCTTTGCGGCATAATTAAATCTGGGAGAATTGACAGAGACACTAGTACGGTTTCTTTGTTGTCGGCCAGAAATCGGAGAATCTAGCTGAACGGGTTGGCTCGAGACGCGGAAAAGGTTTCGTCGCGAGGGTGCGGGGATGGCTTTGGCACCCCCGTAAATAGAATTTTCTGGCGTTTTGATCAAAGAGCCTGCCGCCCGTCGAGCGACTTCGGCCGCCTGGGACAGCTGTATTCACGGAGCGTCGAGTCTAATGAGACTGGCAGATACTCGAGTCGCGGCGGTACGTGTTCCGAATCTATCCGAATCCGAAAAAATCATTCGCAATGCCCCTCCCCCTCCTTCTGTGCGACGAACCAACCCCGATTGTCTTCCATGAAACACCGACTAAAAGCGACGCCAGCGCCTGGGAGATTGGGACGCGGGTCTCGCCTCGATACGGCCCGTTCCAATCGCGCTGGACGAGCTAAAAAATTGAACTGCGAGAAGACAAGCTCTCTCCTCTTCGCGATCAAAAGCCATCGTTCCCGACGAATCCACTGGTTGAGTGTTGCGAGCGAAAACTAGGCGAATTCGTTTGACAACGCTTTGGCCTCTTCTCGTGGACGATGCGTTGCGACTTCGTAAAGCAGTGTTGAACCCTTTGCACTCGGAGCTATTTTATTTCGAATATTAAACATGTCTTCCTATTTAGAATAATTCTATTCTATATGATTTTCTTCATTTTGTGGATATGAAATTAATAGAATACCTCATACAATATTGAAATGTTTAATAATTGGTTAGATACCAACATATTTAATAATGTAAACAATATCTTGAATTATAGTACAGCAATTTTTAGCGGTGAATCGGAGTCACCACTCGAGCGCTAAGGGTTAATATTTGGGATTGGGACAAATGGTTCTTTCCTCGAAATGAACCCTGCGTCGAACCAGATTGAACGTTCACTTTTGCAGCAACGTAATAGTCAATTATTGATTCTCATTGTATTCATCAAGAAACTTGTAATTATATGGTGCATGTAAGAACAATTTTAGTGTGTGTCAACTGTGCTAAATGGATTAGTAGAGCTAGCTATAGGAATACTAATAGAATTATGCGTGCATGTAAGTGTAGAACGTGTATGCGTGTTGCATGAAGGGAAATAAAGGAATGTGAGATGAACGAATACATATAAAGAAATATATATAAAACAGATGTAGTCTATTCAATATTATTAAATTATTCAAACTCATTGGTAAAATTGTTCATACTACATTAGTTAAATATCAATCTGCAGCAAGATCTGAAGTAAAGTAGGGGGAGAATACGTTGAACCGTAATGGCGGGTTAAACACCGAGTCGTATAACGATTGTCGATCCGTCGGAAAAAAAATTGTAAAATACTCTGCCCGTTCAGTTTTCTATTTTCGAAGGAAGTATCGGCGAGAGCAATGAGTGCAACAATTTTTCATTCTCGAATTCGCGAGCTAATCGATCGATTGGATTGGATGGTGTTTGGAGCATTATTAGATTATCTTTCATGATGGTTTTCATTTTCACCGTGGTTTACATAGAATGGGGAAATCGGTCCGGAACAATTCCGAATATTTGAACAGGATGAAATCATGCTCATCGTTGGCGAGCGCCATCGTTGAAAAGCTCCTGTACCGATCCGGGGCATTATTCTATCGCGTATAGGTATATATCTATACATACCTACATATATATATATATATATATATATATATATATATATATATATACAATACGTTTTTCTTTTATCCGGAAATGTTGAACAGAATGGCCGGCTTACGCGTGCTTTTCTTTCAGTTGAGCGAGCGGGAGGGAGAACGTCGTTTCGTGTTATTGTTTACTCGGATTAACAATATCTGCGAGCCGGGTAGGCAGTGAGCCGGTTTCCCCGTAAACCGGTCGAGATTTCGGTAATAAAGCATCCGGGAGCGTTAAAAGGGAATAGCTCGAGCAATTTTTGGGAATATTTGCATTCAATTTCGAAGCGAGGTGATACGACGATGAAACGCGACGCCATCGTTCGCGTACCACCATGGCAGCGCTGATGCTCAATTAATGTTCCTAAAGCGTTCCGGATAAATCAAAGGCCAGCCAATCGTAAATCAATCGCAGCTAATTTATCGTCGCTATTGTTCCGTCGCGTAACAGAGACCAACCCAATAGAAATTTACCGGTCCCTAATTAGCAGTGCAAACATTTATGACGTTGAATACCTAGTCGCAATATGACCTGCAGGTAGTGCGATTCAGGTAGCTCGGACTGGCTGATGGGTGGACAGCAGAAGACGACCGAACACCTGAAGGCTATCGCCTTGACCAGTGTCACCAGATCGAGACTTGTGTGACTTGTGTCCCCACTCTACGTTTCCCTTCTACTTCCCTTCGTCTCTGTCGTGAATGTGTCTAGTACGGGCAGAGAGAGGGTAATTTTTTCTTCTCGATTCGTGCTTCTTCCCCTCATCTGGCGACACTGGACTTGACCATAACAGAACGATACGTTGACCGCCGGGCTCCGGAACCGAGTATTTCATCAATCAACGAACACAAATTGTTACGGTACAAATGTTTAGCATCGACTGCACGTTGGCTGACGTGATACTGATTTGCGCACCGCCGATTCTTAATAGGTATACCCAACGATATAGACCCCTCCATCGTCCCTGAAATTGTATACAAACGCGGTCGCTGGCGCGCGACCGCTGACCCACCTCAAGGGTCCCAAATCCTTCCGTCCTCACAGGAGTTGTTCACATTCGACGGCACACCTGCACTGGACTTTGTTTTTCAAACATTGTTTTCCTCTTTGGTGTTTAGCGAATCTCGTGACTTCTTCCAGTAGACTGACGGCCCCGGATGGACTCTTCGGCCCCCCCGTGCTCGTTAAACCTTCATATCTGGGAAATATTCCCACCACTTATTGAGGTTTTTTAGCGGCCTAAGATAGACGTCTTGCGTCTATCTTTACTCGCTTGGCTTGACTATGCATTACGGCACCTGTGTCGTTGCATTTCCGCCATCGAGATTCGCACATCTTTAGTTAGAAGGAATCACATCACAATGTCGCTTATATGTTCTATCACACGCATATAAACTAATACTAATAAACAGATAACCATACCTAATTCGCCTAATTCTTATTTATCTAGTATGTTCAATTCGTGTCTTACTCTCTACATACTTATTCTAACACTAGAAGGGGTGAACCTATGTGTCTATCCGCAACACAAATAATTGATTCAACGTACACCTTTTCACAGAGTTGCTACACTCATTGTTATTCCTTATATAATTATTAAAATTTCAATCTCTCTTACTGCAAGATGATCACTACCTATTCGGCTAGTCGAATCGTTCGCGAGAAAACAGCCATTGTTACATCGTATAATAAATTTCATTCAACTCTCCGTTCTTTTACTGCCCCTCTTTTATCGGCTCATCATTATTCGGTGATATTCCCTGTGCACCGTTTTGTCGCGCGAGTGCTCGATAATTATCTGGAAACGAGCCTGCCATCGATGAAAAATTGACTAACGTTTCGGTGTTCATTATCGCGCTCGCGTTTCCATCGACGCCTCTGTTTGCATTCGATAGCAGCGGCTGACAAAGTCGAAAGAGAACGAACGTGTTTGAACGAAAGCAGCACCTGACGAACAACTCGAATAACATGCTACACGTTCCGAGGAAAAGTTCGAGACGTGAAGTGAAACGCAAGCGTCTTTGCGACGAAATTATCCGATCGTGTTCCGGAGAGAATAGAACGAAAACCAACGATGAACAATCCGAAAACCGGGCAACTTGACTTTTTGATGGAATTATGTGAAACTTTGACTGGGACATGTTTACCGAAAGATGTATACCTCAAACATCCCCATTATTTTCAATCCCACGAAACATGCTATCCTGTTCCTTCTCGAATTCGTATCTCGTCATCACTGGAACAATGTTCATATATTAAACGATGGTTTAATTGGAGTTATTAAATCACGTACACACACAATAAACAGCACTTGGTGAACGATTCGCAACATAAGCAGATCTAATTAAACGTCAATTATAATACAATGCAATTTTAAAGAACCTGAAGCACACAATGTGCTTTATGGACTACACGTTGTTAGGTTCTGTCAGTAAATCATTACAGGCCGTTTGATAGAATAACATTGGTATTTTCCGATGGAATGGGCGTTCCGCTATTTATGTATAACATCATTCTATGCGCGCATCGTGAAATATTATCGAAATTCGATTTTGCGCCGGCACATTATTGAAACAGCGCAACAGTCGGTCGGAATCTTTGGTTTTCGTTGCAACAAAACAAGAAAGAGATTCTGCAGTATGAGGTCTGAGGCACGGAGCAGTTAGGCCAAGATGTTGCAAAATGTAATCGAGCTTCGTCTGCGGAAAGAAGTTTCGGAGTGTTCGTCCATTATTCGCGCGGAGCGAGAACGCTTAGCGGAAACACGGCTGGCGGCGGGCTCTTCCGGGAGTAAAAGTTGAGGCGGCATGCTCGAGTGCTCTCGGTAATTACCTAATTAGGAAACGAATTTAATAATTAATTTGCTAACCGGATTACGGCGCGAGCGGCGCGAGAGTGCGTCAAGCATCGGCGCCGCGCCGCGCCATCGCGATGGATAACGCGGCGCTCGATGCACAAACCGTCGACACGGAATTTCTCGCGATCCCTGAAATTATTTTTAATTACCCAGTCGATAAATCGTCGAGTTAGCTCTCGTGCTCGAGATCCGACGATTGCCACCGCGCGTGTCGGAATTTATTTTCCCCGGCGCGGCGCTAGGAAAACGTCGAACAAAATCGCTCCGATAATGTCCGTCGATTAACGCTCCGAATGATTAATTTTTCCCGGCTACAACTCCGTCCTGAAAGTGCATGAATCATTCTGGATCATCGGGAAGGACAATCGCTTCTGTCCCATCGCTCGGAGACCGTTCAACAATTAATACACCTCTCCACAAAATTAAAAGGACACTGGATTACAACGGGAACATTTTGTTCATCGATTTTCGAACGCTTGTAACTTCGTGTTATACTATCCTGGATGTAAAATTCCTTCCTTCAAAATTGAAGACTGGGATTAAAAGAGGCTCTAAGTAACTGCCAAAATGAAAATCCATGTAAAATTTGAGAGATACTTTAAAAAAGAATACTTTCAAAATTAATGCTCTTCGCGATATATTCGAGAAAAACTGAATGATGCAAAAGGCTTAGGCTAAATAAGTAAATAAAGACAAAATGTGTCCGCTTATTGCTACTTCACATTTTAAAAAAACACTTTGGTAGAGCAAGGGTTGAAGTTTCAGCTCTGATCGCGAATGGAACACAACGAAACCATGGAAAGATGCTGAATTTTTCAAGAACGTTACGAATTCTGGCCGACCGAAATCTTAGGGGGCCGAGAACATGGTGGTCCGGGTTTGAAAATGGCGACCCCCTGGCACGATCGACCGGTCCACAATTTAATTAACCCCCGTGCATGGGGCCGTCCCTGGACAGGGAAAGTGGAGGCTGGGAAAAGGTAACAGAGTGCTCGGGAACATAACAGAGCGTAGAAGGTAATGGGAGCGAGAGAAACAGAAAAAGAGACGGAGAGAAAGAAAGAGAGAGAGAGAGAGAAGGGAAACTGGCCGAGAGGACGCGGCCCGTTTAGTGTCGGCCGAGGGTAGCCCGTTTTAATCAACTTTGCAAAAATATCCCCGGCGTTTGCCGGCGCTCGGTCATTAGGCCGAGCCTGATTTCCCACAAGGTCGCTCTTATATTTCTCCACGGTGTTTAGCTTTACCGTCGTTGTGCTGTACCATTCTGTGCCATACCGGGCCGTTTTTACGGCTACGCCGACAGCTGGACCACCGGACCTTTTATTAATTTCGCTTGCCTTCGCGGTCTACGCTAATTAGTATTGCCATCGACTAGATGCCACTTGAGAGATCGCTACAGGGCCCAATCGAAATTTCTTCTTCGTTCCCGACGCGATAGAATCTCTATCAAGCGAAGAATCTATTCGCTTGCAACATACAAGCAGCAGACAACCCACCTGAATAGCTTCTACATTTTTAGAGATAGGAAGAAATGTGTTAGGCAAAAGTTGTTGCTTTCGAGGGGACCATTACGCGGTGTACATAACTTTTTTTTAGGTGAAAGTGATGAAAAGATTTGAAGGTTAATCTAATTTATTAAAATGGAATCACATATTCCTGAATTTCTACGTTTGTAGCCATTCATGAGACAATTTGAACGATATATTCAAGGTTATTCAAGGTCATAAACGTAAAAATGACGAAATATATAAATTCACTGTAAGTGCTTATGTAATGGAATATTCTGCTTGTCTTAGGTGACTCATCCTGTGTGTATATAAATACTATAAATAATACTGTAACTCGAAACAGTTGGTACATTACAAATTGTGTTCATATTTTATAAATTCTTACATTACTAAAAGCATTGACAAACGTTCAAGTGTGTCGCAAATACATTTGTGCCTATATGCAGATTGCAGATCATCGTACAAATTCCAAATATCACAGCTGGTTTTATGAAAACTAAGATGGGGAGCAAGTTCAATTTATCGGCTAAAAGATTAAGTAGACTGCGAATTTCAGTGCATTTATGACAGGAATAGATAAGTGAAATTTTGAAGACATGAACGAGATTGTTGTTATGTGATTCTTGACTCATCGTACTGATTGGTAGAAATACATTCCGATTTGTTCCGCATAAAAAGCCGTAGTCTCGAGATAAGATTATCATAATTGGTCGAGGAGTGTTTCCGCATCATTTTCACGCGTTCCCCGAGAGCTTCACGGTGAGAGTGGTTCTTTAATGAAGAGAGGGTCCTCTCGCCAAGAAAACGCTCCGGTTCTTCCGGTAGCTGGCGAGCGTATTTCGCAGAGACGTTGACAATCGACTCACGGCAACGACGCAGAGGGGTCTCATTTGCAAGATCTGGAAGCGTTTCAACGTGGAACGGAACGTCGCGTCGTTGCAGATTTTGACGGCGACGGGCCGGTACCTCGAGCACGTATTTAAACGGGAATGCAAATCCCGCAGCGAGTTTGCGGCGTTAAGACGTCGCGGACCGTGTACTTCACACGTAAGGCCGTCGTTGGATAATTACTGTCGCTCATCCGGGACGTTCTGGCCGATTCGTGCTTCCGGTCGGAATTAGAAATTATGACGCAAGACGGCCCCCCGTTAACGAGATTTGAACTTGTCTGCTCGCAATTAGAACGTCCGGCCCTTCACCATAGAGAACAGTGCTCCTGTTCAAAACTCGCGCGAAGATATTTCGACACGGTGTTTTCGGTTTCGCGAATTCGCCCGTTTTCCCACTATTTTAGTTCCCATCCTGACTGTTTCGTTTTATTTACTCTTCTTTTTGTCTTGTCCCCTCCTCTCTCTCTCTCTTTCATCGATTTTGTGCGCGTCAGTCATTTGGAAAAAAAAAGAAAAAACTCGGTCTGTTTGACAGCCGCCGGCACACGTGGCCCGAGCGCGAAAGTAATCGAGCTGTGCGATGGATCTAGATTGCATTGAATCATCCGCGAAACTGTCGATTCGACGGTCACCAGTCCTTTAATTAAATCGTTACCCGTGCTCTCGACACTTTCGAATCGTCTTCACAGTTTTCAACGAATTTCTCCGACCTGTTCATCCAACAAGACTCACTGTTGCATCGTTTCCCACTAAATCGACTAATAACTCTTCCGCTGAATACACTGTTAACTATAATGCACTTACATTCGTCTGGTTTCACGCCTGTGCAAGCTACCGAGTTCGAATTACTCATTGGACGGTAGTTGACTGCTGGACCAGCATCTTGAAGAGCCCTACAAAATTAAAGAACTGTTATACCACGATACTTTGACGTTTATTATATCGATTATATAGTTGGTGTGCCTTATGCCTTGTAATTATTATTATGTGCAGAAGCGTAATGATAATTCCAGTAATGGTGGTTTAAGAAACACGTCCTTTTATCGTAGTAGTATTGGATATGGATGTTAATGAATGCACTACTTTCGAAATAAAACTTTTCTTTATTTCACGGCACGGGAGCAAGCTCTTTGCTAAACGAAATCTTAGCTTCAACTGACGCTGAAAGGAAAACCGTTGGAACTCCGTAAGGAAACCAGGGTCCCCTCATACTGTAAGAAATATCGAATAAAGGAACGTCGAGAGTGGGCAGCGTGCGACTAGACAATGCGACGCGTACCCATCGAAGGAGAAACCCGGAGCACCTAGGGGTGCAGGTAGGAAACACGCTGGCAACGAGGTGTCCTTAGGACTAGAGTTTACCTGAGCGATCACTCTTCCAGTGACGCACACGTTCGTAAAGTTCATTAATAAATCGTACTCTTGCCGGACGGCTTCACTGTCAATAGTTGTTGTTATTTGAACACCCACACCAGTCATCCTTTCCCATAGCGTATATATATATATATATATATACATATATAAGAGACTACTATTTTTCTATATTTCTCCAGACTGTTTAGGTTAAGCACCACAGTCCGACTTTTGAGACAAAGTATCAAATGGAATACCTCGAAATTTCTGTTTAGAATTCTACATTTATGGAATAACGATTGGATCAATGGCACACGAACTGAATTTCATGATCTAGAATCAAATGATGTAGAGGTACCAAAGTATCCTCCATTATCTAAACGAAGACGGTTACATTGAAAGTGTTCTCTTCTGCAAATTTATTGATGAGTCTATTTCTAAGACACCTGAACATGGTTACAGCAACTGAGACCGTCTCATAGATACTTTGTAATCTTTGTCTATTAACCCTCGGACAACGGACGAATTACTTTAACTAATAATTTTTTAATATTTACTTTGCATGATATTTCGTGTAGACACATTAGTCTTTCCGACATCATCAATGAAACAGTTAGTTTAATTGCCACAGATTCAGTACTTAAATGACAATTCGGATGTTCCCGGTCAAAAATGACTCCGGCACAGCACTCGGAGGGTTAATACGATTCATTTTTGCCTACCAACAATAAGTTCATATTGTGGTAGTAACTTATTGATAATCCAACAAGTAGGTTTTGCACTTCTAATGGAATTTGGTTTAAAAAAAAATCAATTAAGCAAAGATCAATATTTGAACGTGTTAACACATTAACTCTCGTTAATCACGTGTTAAAGCAGCTTATTATTGCGTCACTATTAGCCGATTATTCGGCTATTTCTCGTAACCACAAGCGGCCATTCGTTCCCCGTTCAGCTCACGAGATAAACACGTTAATTGTCCACCGGTCAGGCGATCAAACACTTTTTACGAACTACGAGCGATTCCGCTTGAACGTGTTTGAACGCCTAACAATGCCTGTTGAGTTTCAATCCGTCCCGAACAAAGGACCAGAATTCTCGCTTGGGAAACGTTCTTCCATTGTTATGGCGACAGCGCGGCGGGAAGAAAAATCGCTAGTCGAAGCGAACACGTTTTAATTCCGCAAGCGGAATATCAATACAGTCGGCGGAACATATATTATAGCAATATTATTATTCTCGGTAAGTCAATTCCAGCACGCATCGCAACTTTAACAAAACTCCCGCAAAGAGTTACTTAGTTTTGTATTTTACATGTACCGTGTAGCGACTACAACGAGTGGAAGCTCTCCTTTGAAGACTTCGGTTAGTATTGTACAAGTATAATGAAATGTTAATCGCGTCACGCGATTGTGTTCATTACCGTTCGTTGAAAGCATGAATCGGTAATTAAATAGTTACGGTTCCAATGTAACATCCTCAGATGAAAATTTCCAAACGAGTTCATCACAAATAAAAACATACGTGAAAGAATCCATTATAAATTTATGGAATAACAATTGAATCAATAGCATACGAACTGAATTTCATAATCCGGAATCAAATGATGAAAAGGTACCAAAGTATCCTCCATTAACGAAACGAACACGGTCACGTTGAAAATGTTCCTTTCTACTTTATTGACGAGTCCATTTCTAAGACACGTGGACATGGTTGCAGCGACTGGATTCAAATCAATTATAATTAAATAGAGACGAGCTTGCGGATGAATGGAAATTGTGGCAGAAGGGTTCGGCGGGCTGTTCTTCATCGCGAGAAAATGCCCGGCAGCGGAATGCCGGGTTTTTACCCTGGCCGGTATAAAAGCTGCTAGGCGGCAGCAGTTAAGCCTGACTTTGTACCGGTGCCAGGGATTTCAATTGAGGCCGCAAGCGGCTCGAGTTTTTCCCCCGGACCGTTTAAAGGCCAATATAGCCGCCGTTTGCTGCTCTGGCCCCCGTCACTCCCGAACCTCGCCCCCCATGATCATGCTCGATTTATTTTCTCGCGAGCATCCTCGAGCCTCCTGCCAACTGCTCCGATCTAATAACTATGAAACCGCCTGCGCGCTACCCAGCGAAAACGCTTCATATTTTCATCCGTGAACCTACTCAGCCTTGTCTTTATCTCGTGACAAATAACTATGCACCAACGCCATGATTTTTTACTCGTACCTTAGACACTAATTCGAAATAAGCTAGAACTGGGAGCGCGAAAGAATCTAACTGCTTCTTACGGTAGAGCACACTGTGGATCTTCGACTCGACTACAATATTCCTTCTTTTCATAAAAAAACGGAACAGGATTATTGTTTGATAAATCAGAAGATTTAAGGCATTGAAAATTTTATCAATTGTTGTACCCACTTTGCCCCGGAGAATTTCCAAGTCCAACTTCATGTATACTCTTTGATTTTACTGCAATATTCCTTCGTTTCATAGAAGGACGAAGTTGATAAATGTTGAAAAGTGAGATAGAAATGATACTAGTTCTTGTCAATGTGAAGACTCCTTTGTGCGGAGGTTTAAAGAACATCTTCATAATATTCCTTTGTTTTACAAAAATGGAACGAGAAGATACGTTTCTCGATCGGAAGATACCTTGCATTAAAAATAAGACAGAAATGTTACTAATTTCAGTTGAAATACCCATTTCCTTTTTCAAGTAACAAGCCGAGGTCATTCAATCCGATAAAGATCGACCCACCGGTGACGTTGACATTTCGATTCGATCACTGGAAATTCCAGAATGAACGAACAATAAAAATTGCATCGGATCCATCGTCCTCTTTATCGAGCAACTCGCGTCGACAATTTCTGGTCTGAGAAGCTAATTAATCGAGCCAGGAAGTTCATCCCGGAGAAGATTCTATCGGAACGGAGAATCATAAATTGATCCAATATCAGTGACAGCTGCTGGCTGTTTGAAATCGGGAATCGGAATCGGCACCGGAAACGTTCTATCGAGGGTCGAGAGAGCAGCACTCGTTTCGAGATCCCAATGGGCGATACGAATTGAAAACAATTGACCGCGGCGAGCGGCGCCGTTTCTATTAATTATTTCTCCTGACCGACGCCGACGTATATATTTCGCGGGTCGTTCTCATCAAATGTTCAATCGGTTTTCAAAAATCGGTTTCAACTTTCAAACATTGCTAATGGAATAATAGAAACTCGAAGTTATTATCGCCACGTCGATTCCTTCTTCATGCAGCTTCGAATCTGTCTTGTAATCGTTGAGACATTAAACAAGGTCATTGGTTCAGGCTAACTTTAACCCTCAGCTGTTCATCGCCTCGATATGACACATTTCCCACCGATTCTGAATAATTTCTCTCCTCCATGCTTCGCTTTGTTTATTTATCCCGCGAACGATCTTATTTTAAAATACTTTTAAAATATTTAACGCTAATCGTACCAAACATAAAAGTGACTGATATACGTCCTTTTATTTTTACAAGACTAAATTTATTTAGATTTTTTGTGTTTAAATGAAGAAATTTAGTTAGTAATTTCTAAAGAAAATATCTTCGTAATTTCAATAATTAAAAAATAATAAATATGAAACCGGTTGCAGTATATATATAGTTATAACTATATATATATATAGTATATATATAGTATATATATATATATATATATATATATATATGTGTATATATATGTATGTATATATGTATGTATATATACAGGGTGTCCCGAAATTCCCTCAGTATCCGGAAATGGGAGGTAGCTGAGACCATTTCAAGCGACATTTTCCTTTACGAAAATGTCATCCGAGGCTTCGTTAAGGAGTTATTAACGAAAAACACGGACCAATCAGAGCGCGAGCTAGACACGTTCACCGCGGCGCGCCGACAGCCGAGCGTTGGTGGCCCGCCGCGATGTCGCAATGAACAAGAGTTTCTCGATGTAATAAATCGTGTCCGATTTCGATGAGCTTTGGACACATTGTCAAGACCACGATTCTGAACAACATTTCCCTCTTGCAATTTTTGCCTGTCGGCTTTCGTTTACGAGATAACTGTACAAAAACATGATTGAAATTCGATCGATGTATTGTATTATCTCCTAATTCGATTTCGATGAGCTTTATTGCAAAGGGAAAAGATATTTAGAACGTGGAATTTATAATAATCGTATTTGAAGGTGATCGAATCGGTGAAGACCCACATCATCGGTAACTTTGCCCGAACGCGAGAAGAAAAAGAAACTGATTAAATTAAAAACTCACCTATTCAGCCGTAAATCCATTTCCTTGGTACACCAGTGAAACACAAAACACGAAACACCACACTTTTACACAATTGCTAAACATTACAAGTAGACACTTTTCGAACTGGAATACTCCGACGCGGACGCGGAAATAGTTCCGTGTTCTTCGCGATTTCGCGCGAGACTGTTGTCTCCCAGCGTACAATGTTGTCGATGAAGGCAGATTTTTTGAAACAAATGAAATCGTTGCCGAGCAGATATTGATTTTTCGAGAATCAAATGGTAATATTGATTTTTCGAGAATCAAATGGTAATATTGATTTTTCGAGAATCAAATGGTAATATTGATTTTTCGAGAATCAAATGGTAATATTGATTTTTCGAGAATCAAATGGTAATATTGATTTTTCGAGAATCATATGATTCTCTAAAACACCGATTCTTGATGGACGAACGATGCCATGGACGAGAAATCTCGTGGTGTGTATCGTTATTACGATATGAAGTGTTATTTGTATCATGTTATAAAATAATAAAGTCTGAAATTTATCCATCCACAGCATCGTTTCTTCGTCATCGCGGAAACGACCCGACTAGAATCTTAGTTAGGCAGACCATTAGGCGGGACTCGAACCAGCGACCTACGATTACCAATATTTCTCACGTTTTTTGTGTTTTTAAATTGTTTATTTCAGGCTCACAGTGGGGTATTTGCCCGAAAAACGGGAATAAAATATTGTAGTGTTATTTATAGACTCAGAGTCATAAAAAGTAGGTCGTTGGATTCACCTTGACTCCAGCTATGACATTATGAAATAAAAAATGTACTTTAACATTTAAAAAATCAAATAAATTTTTATTTTTTGTCGAAAAAATTTTTTTTTCGAAATTTTATATTTATAATTTTGTACATGTTTCAATATTGTCCAACTTTTATTCGAATCATTTTTTCATGAGATTATCCGAACTCTTGAAAAGTAGTGATAATGGAATGCTTTGATTACGATGTACATAGTTGAGATAGTTGTGCAAACTCTTCACAGATTTTTTTCTGTTATCATCTAAATTAGTATTGTTATTAGTATTTCAACAATATCAATCATTTTCTAAGATTTTTTCGACATTTACGCGTAGTACGCCTGTACGGTGCGACTTTCAATGCTCATTTCTACTTCAATTACTTATGACTCTCCAATCCGGAAAAATCCAGAAGAAATTCTTTTTGGACTATGATCGCAAAGTTTTATTGAATGTAATGGTACAAGAAAGAGTGCTCAATTCAATTTAATAGTATACCAAAATCGTCAATAAAGTTTTGAAATCTAAAAAAAGCTTACAGAATGATTGGTAATGTTGAAATATGAATAACAATACTAATTTAGATAATAACAGAATGAAATCTGTGAAGAGTTTGCACAACTATCTCAACTCTGTACATCGCAATCACAGCATTCCATTATCACTACTTTTCATGAGTTCGGATAATATGACGACAAAATGGTTTAAATAAAAGTTGAGCAGTATTGAAACATGTACAAAATTATAAATATAAAATTTCGAAAAAAAATTTTTTCGACAAAAAATAAAAATTTATTTGATTTTTTAAATGTTAAAGTGCATTTTTTATTTTATAATGTCATAGCTGGAGTCAAGGTGAATCCAACGACCTACTTTTTATGACCCTGAGTCTATAAATAACACTACAATATTTTATTCCCGTTTTTCGGGCAAGTACCCCATTGTGAGCCTGAAATAAACAATTTAAAAACGCAAAAAAACGCGAGAAATACTGGTAATCGTAGGTCGCTGGTTCGAGTCCCGCCTAATGGTCTGCCTGAATAAAATTCTTGTCGGGTCGTTTCCGCGATGTCGAAGAAACGATGCTGTGAATGGATAAATTTCAGACTTTATTATTTTATAACATAATACAAATAACACTTCATATCAGTAATAACGATACACACCACGAGATTTCTTGTCCATGGCATCGTACGTCCATCAAGTATCGATGTTTTCGAGAATCATATGATTCTCGAAAAATCAATATTACCATATGATCCTCGAGAAATCAATATCTGCTCGGCAACGATTTCATTTGTTTCAAACAATCTGCCTTCATCGACAACATTGTACGCTGGGAGACAACAGTCTCGCGCGAAATCGCGAAGAACACGGAACTATTTCCGCGTCCGCGTCGGAGTATTCCAGTTCGAAAAGTGTCTACTTGTAATGTTTAGCAATTGTGTAAAAGTGTGGTGTTTCGTGTTTTGTGTTTCACTGGTGTACCAAGGAAATGGATTTACGGCTGAATAGGTGAGTTTTTAATTTAATCAGTTTCTTTTTCTTCTCGCGTTCGGGCAAAGTTACCGATGATGTGGGTCTTCACCGATTCGATCACCTTCAAATACGATTATTATAAATTCCACGTTCTAAATATCTTTTCCCTTTGCAATAAAGCTCATCGAAATCGAATTAGGAGATAATACAATACATCGATCGAATTTCAATCATGTTTTTGTACAGTTATCTCGTAAACGAAAGCCGACAGGCAAAAATTGCAAGAGGGAAATGTTGTTCAGAATCGTGGTCTTGACAATGTGTCCAAAGCTCATCGAAATCGGACACGATTTATTACATCGAGAAACTCTTGTTCATTGCGACATCGCGGCGGGCCACCAACGCTCGGCTGTCGGCGCGCCGCGGTGAACGTGTCTAGCTCGCGCTCTGATTGGTCCGTGTTTTTCGTTAATAACTCCTTAACGAAGCCTCGGATGACATTTTCGTAAAGGAAAATGTCGCTTGAAATGGTCTCAGCTACCTCCCATTTCCGGATACTGAGGGAATTTCGGGACACCCTGTATATATGTATATATATGTATATATATATATATATAGTATATATAACATAAATATATATATATAGTTACGTTTGCTTCTTCGGTGGATACGCCTCTCGTATAAATTGCAATGTTGAATCAACTCCTTTCGTACAAATCTAAAAAACTACTTGACCAAAAGACACACCGACATTTTGATAAAAACAGTCTAAAATGACTCCAATGACCATGAATCGTGAAGATCTGTTAAAAATTCGATTTTCGATTTTCGGGGTAATTACAATAACTTCCTTATAAATCGGGAAGTTAATTATTAGATAGTGTTAACGAGGGTAAATTCTTCTTTCGCGATTAATATTGCTGTTCGAAGATCAATCGGAAGATTTACTAAGGAAAAATCTTTAGACAATGTATCCAGTTTGCCTCATTTTATTTTAACCTTTCAGTGTTCGGGTTGGGTCCGTGCGATTCACGAATTAAATTTGCACTGTTTAAATATCCTTCAAACTATCTTGGAACTACTGAATAAATTCTCGTTTTACTAGGAGCAGCATTATACAATGCAGCGACAAGATAATTATGTAAGAAAAGTGCACTGAAGGGTTAACAAATGAAGTAGAAAGAAATTGCGAGGCGTCGCGCAGATTGTTCAGGATCGCGTTTATGGTCGACCTCGAGGAAGCATCCGCGTCGGATTCCTGTGGTCGATGGACCGTGAGTCATCGGGAGGCTCCACAAGTGGCATGGCGGTTAGAGCACAATACGATGGAGAATGAGAAAGAAACGCGGTGGGTGGGAAGCGGGACGAGTGCGACGAGAACGGGACGGCTCGGTGCAACCCCGGGCCGCATCAGAAATGCTATGAACAAACATTATTATGACCGTATTTTACGCTCCGCCGGGCTAACGTTCCCCTAACTAAGCTCATTCCACGACAAAGCTTATGCACTTTCGAGGATTTCTAGGTTAAACTGCCGCCCGGTCTCTCTCTACGGGTGAGTCGGGGCTGAACCCTGCACCCCAGCACTTCTTCTTTTTCATTTCCTTGGCAACGCTCGAGAACGCTCCGTTGCGCGAAAGCGCCACTTTTCCTCATTTTTACTTCTCTACCGAAGTAACGCAATAACAACCGCCCTATCTCTCTCTTTCTTTCTCTTTCTCCTCGAAGCCGAGCAATGAATTATGGCCTCAACCCTCTTCGCTCTTTCCTTCTTCGTTTCGGGTTCGCAGAGTTCCAGGATTATTTGTCGAAGCGCAGACGAACCTCCTTTCAACACTTTATAGATCGCATTCTGCTTACAGGATTTCATGCATTTATAAGAAAAACGAGAAATTTAAAACAATAGAGTGATTCAGAATATTGAAGAATGCAATTACATGTAACACGAACGGTGTTCAATCAACGACTGGCATATGTTCAAACGATCGCTCCTTCAAGCACACTCATTTCTTTATTTCACACTACCAAATTCACTTCATACATTTTCACCACACAATGTGATTGATAATGATACCCGTGTACAGGACAATGAAGTTAGTTCTTTCTGTTGTATTATTGAAAAGCATTTTTAAATAAATTTAACATTGTCGATAGGCTTCAAAAATTTTTCAGGAAATGCTATTCGTTGCGCGTATTCATTTTTTAATGAAACACAATTGTAGAAGACACATTGAAGAGCCTTCCTTGTTTTTCGTCGGTTCAAAGCAACTGTTGGATGTCGCAGCCGTGTTCCCCAGAAGAAAAACTAACGAGTACACGGCCGACAGAATTAACGCTGTAAGTTTTCCGCTTGTTCGTACACCGGGCTGAAAAAAATAGAGGGTCGAGGATACACACCGGTACGTTTCTCAATTTTCGAGCGTGCGTTAACCTCGAAGCGCACCTGCTGCAAAGTTCGTCGGTGCCGCAAAGTTTCGACAAGAGGGGCGCTTTTTCGAAAATTTTTCACTCGCCTTTCGGTCGTCTTCGTCTAACCTGGGTTAACCGAGCGGGGGCTCGTTGTTGTTACACTCCTGGAACTCGTTTAGCTTTAGTTAACGAATCGAGTGCAGTTTCATGTATCGTTTTCAACTACAATGTAACATTACAATACGTAATTATTATTTATATTTTATGTGACGTAAACACACAATATTTTGTGTGCTGCAATGAGTGAAGACAATGTTTATTTTGCATAAAAATCCACAGTCTATTGATGAAAGAAACGAATTCAATTTCATATACGTAGTTCTTCGACCCAGTGTATGTTGATAAAATAATATACCAAAAATTGTATGGTATATCGGAGCCAGTCGTGTGTTTGTCGGAAAATATTTGGTCGGTGTTGCATAGCAAACTGGTTGATCAAATGTTTCCTTATCCCGATTTGTAGTCGATCGCAGATACATGGGGCGGTGCGGCGCGGCGTGGCGGATAGCGATGTATAGCGGTGAATAACAACGTGGCAGCCACTCGCCGCGATTGTTTCGACACGGTCCATCGATTCTCTGTGAAGTCGAGGAAGAGGGGAGTGGTCAGGATTCATCGTGAGATGACCTGATTCGTTGATTTAATTTGTCGAAAGGATCAAAGAGCCGGCAGACAAACTGGCTGGCAGACGCTCGAAGGAACGTCATATCCGGGGAGATTAAACCGTGGTCGAACTCTCGGTTAATCCTTGGTTGCGGATACAGCCGCATCGTTCTCTGTACCGATTCCTCGCTTCACGGAGCTTCCCTCTGTCCAGATTTTCTATGGAAGTCTCTCGTCGGGATCGTTCTCGGTTCGGCGAGCGCGGCAATTACGAAAACTCGCCTGGAGAGCGCCAGTCTTCGTCCGTCAAAACACAATGCTTCAGAAATTTTCGTTCGATATTACCGAAACTCGATCGGATCGACGCACGCTATATGCATACAGGTTGATGCGTTGTAATTGGGTCATCTGAATAACTCGCTTGCTTTTGAAGACGTAAGAAAATGCATCAGACCCAACTTACTTGGTATCGAGACGCTCATAATCGAATGTTACTAATTTTGTTATACGTGGAGACGTCAAGGAGATATAAAAGCTAACCCTTTATTTTTTTTTAATGCAACGGTATTGTTCTTTATGTACATTCTGGTACAGTGAGACAATTTATTTTCTATTGCAGTTGACCTTGAGTAACCTTGCATGACCTTCATAATAAGTCATTGAATTTGTCTTGAAACACACTATCAGAATGTAAATAAAAAATCATACTGTTCCATTAAAAAAAAAACAGAGTTGACCTTCGCATCCTTAGCCACCGAGGGGTGACTCAGAGTCACCACTAAAACACATTTAAGTAGTATATGAGTTATTAAATCAATTTCATATCCATAAAATGAAAAAAAGTCATATTAAATAGAATTATTCTAGGTCAGAAGAAATGTTTAATTATCAAGTTAAAATATAATAGTTCCGACTGCAAAGGGTTAAATTCTCTACATTCGCAGGTCACTCGCAAAATAGCCAAGGTATGCGCGAAACTGCAAGTGAAATTCCTCGTGTTCGCAGGTGGCGTGGGTGCACGTGGGCCGTCAGTTGTTGCTCACCATTCACACGCACGTGGTCGTGAAGATACCACGGTTTAAGGTGTCCCACGACAACCAGAAGACCTGGCTGCTCCACATAAGCAGCGTGCAGCAAGACGACCGGGGTTACTACATGTGTCAAGTGAACACGGTGCCCATGATAAGCCAGGTCGGCTTCCTTCAAGTCGTCGGTAAGCATATTTAATCTTGTTTCGACGGCTTAAGCCCAACCAACCGCGCAGCCAATTATTAAACTTCGCGCGCGGCGAGAGAACGTTAAGTGCCTTAACGAAAATCCACCTTAAAGGGAGCGTTACCCAAGAAACTTGCTCGACGTCCGACAGTCGAATCTTCCTTCGACATTCCATTACTGAAATTATCTCGTCAAACTATCTCTTCGAACGAGTTTCTTAATACGTCATTTGATCACGGGTCTTCATACAAGACGCAAGAGTTAATTATTTAGTTATGATGAAATACTCTTAGATTTCTCCAGTCTTTTACTGTTTTGTATTTCACCAAAAGCTTATCACGAAACCAGAAAAATCTATTCATCGCGTAAATTCAATTCTACCCAACAGTGTTCATTTTTGTATTCACATTTTTGCTTTTGTTATACGCGTATCTCGTCATTAATCAATTCGAAGAATTTTACCACAAATGGCATTATTATTGAATTCATTCATAATATTTGATATTTCACGTGTAGCTCGATACGCACACAATCGTTATCCGTTTCAATGAAGTGGATCCGGTATTAATTAATCCCTTACAATATATTACAATACTATGCAACTATATGCATGTACAATATAATTAATAACTACTTTAACAGATACCGATAATGCATTTTTTCTTTCATTCTCACACATTTTCTAATAAATTACGACATCATCTTTGATTAATCCTCATGGATTGTGCTAATCTTAAATAAAACGGTGTATTAAAAAAAATTCTCCGAAAAACATTTGTTCAATTTTATTTACTGCAAGACAGAAAAATCAGACATTTAATTAGATATGTATTAATAGTGCCAACACACGGTGCATTGATTTTTATATACGGACGATATTTTCGTAAAGTGACAGAACGTCGCGTGGTTAGCATCGGAAACAAAAGAGAACGACGCTCGTCGATTGAAAGCGGATTTTTGGATAGTCTCGAAACTCCGCTTGGGAAAGTAGTTCTTGCCAAAATATTTGACGCGCGGTTTTACGGAGCGAGCACGTTCCCCTTACGGTCGTGAAAGCTGTTCGCGCGTACTTTCCACGTCGATTTTCGTCACGTTCTAGACGGTTTATGAAACGGTTTTCAATTTCGACGGCACAGTATCCCCGTTCTCGTTGTTCTGTTTCAAGTGCCGCCGAACATATTGGACTCGCTGTCTACCGAGAGCTCGGTGGCGGTCCGGGAAAATCAGAACATCACTCTGACGTGCAAAGCGGACGGATACCCGACACCGAAATTAATGTGGAAGCGGGAGGATGGCCAGGGTATAAGCATCAATCGACAGCAGAAAGGTGAGTCCCGATTGTTTGCTGCTTTTACAGTCGACGTGCGGCCGGATCAACCGCGAAAAGTCGGTTTTAATCGGACGCCCGACACTATTCTCCATCCTTCGCCGTTGTTCGTGAAAATACGTGATCGGAGTAGATCCGGTTTACTTTCGTAATTTATAAGTACTACCACGAAATCCGTGCCGCTTGGAATCGTCTACATTTTCACATTTTCTTTGGTTTTATCCTTTAACCAGTACCCCTTTCGTATTTGATTTTTTCTGGTCAAATCGTCACACGTAAGGGAATAATTTTTACGCAGAACGGCTCGCTTTGAACAATCGTGCACAGATGTAATCCCTGTTAAGATTCTGAATACTAACGACACACGTCAATTAATACTTCGTTCCCTTTACAACTCCCTCGCGTTTCAGCTGGCTGGCCATTGGTCAATTTTTCCAATTAGCAAAAATCGAACGAGACGTCGGGGACAGACGCGCGCGTATTCATCGTTCTGTGCATCGCGTAACATTTTATAAAATTCGCACGGCTGCGTCCTCATTAGGGGATCGTCGGGACTGTTCCCGCCCCCTGTATAGAATACGAAGGATCATGGATGTTAATAACAGTAACGAACACTTCAATACAGAACGAGTGTATCGATCCTCGGCGATCAGACGTCCGAAAGTCTCGTTAATTAATTTTTCGACGGGCTAACAAAAATGCGACGAAATTCCGTTTTGCAAAATATCCTGTGAAACGCGATTCCTGTCCGATACTCATTGATAGAGGGATTTTCATCGGACCCAGAAAAGGTAGAACAGCTTATTGAAATGCGCACGTGAAACACTCGGTCATATAGAGCCTCAAAGAATCGGGCCGGTATTCGATATCAGATAATTAACATGATTAATTCAATGGTATTCCAAATTTTCATTCGCACCATTATCTCTGTTAAATCCAATAAAATTTCCCTTTGTTCGAAAAACAATATCCTCGATCCATGTTTCTTTAATCTCTCGCATTGTGGTTTTTAATCATTTGATTTCGACAACAAAGAAATAGAATGCCCCTTTGTATATTTTCACAATGTATTGTTGTGCAATACATTCTTCAGGAATGCAATTTTTCACAATGACTCGCTGTAGATTCGGTGGAACCTCGATTGTCCGAACTAAACCATGGATGTTCGAGCAGTGGAACAATTACAGTGGTAGATCCAATCATTATTAATTTTTACAATAAATAGCGTTGCATACGAATCACCTTAAATCGAGTTATATGGGTGCTGGGAGAATAAAGACTTCGGATATCGAAGGTTCGGATCAAATCGTGATGTAACGAATAGATCGCCGCGCCGGATCGAATGGATTTTGCGTAGGAAAACGTATGGTTGGCCGTTGGAAATAATTCCGCTAACATCACCGGACGTCCTTGCGTTCCTTTGTTCCGTCCGCGATCGATGCCGCGCGTCAAACAATAAACGCGACACTGTTTCCGGTAATTTCTCTAATGCAGTGGGATATGTAAATCCATTCCGGCCGGTGTGTTATTAGTAATGCAGTAATTACTCGTTCGCATGGCGCGACCTCTTCGTGCCCGTCACGTTTCACATGGAGTACAACGAAGTCCTCGGCCGCATTGTTCCGCGAGAATCGTCCAAGGCCTCATAACGCGGAAAAACGATTCTAATCTGGCTAAACGTGTCTCGGAATTGTTCGTATAATCTCGATTGAAAGGACCCCCTTAATCTGGCCCCGAAGACTGAGCCTGCTTAATGAGCCCTACTCCTCTCGCGTTCCCAACCACTTGAATCTCCCAAAAATCTACATAAAAATGTAACTCCCAGTTTCCTGCAACCATGTTCACATTGACGGCAGAGTGGCTCGCCGAGTCGATGCATGAATGAGGAGCAAAGTTGCATTTCCACCTTTATTTCCTCCAAAATCAGACAGGAATGTGAATTTTTCGAATTGATTTTCGAACCTTTATGCTAGAATCTTCAGATATGGAACACCTCGTTCCCAATTTTCGTTTATCTTACTAAATTCGAAAATAGGAATTATCGATGAAGGTGTAGGTATTTCTATGAAAGTCCTTTCCAAGGGTAGAAGAGCGTGGTGTTCAGGAAATTTTCCACTAAAAATTTTCAGAGATCCCAGTGGCGCACCCAGGGGGGGAGCCAGGGGGCCAAGTCCCCCCTCAAGAAAAAAGAAACAACACACTGGAAAATTAGTTAAACCGTAGAATAGCTGCTTCCTCTCCGATTTCGATGATATTTGGATATGTTATATGTAAAACTAAACATTTTGAACAACTTTTCCCTAAATATATAAGTAAATATTTGTGGCTACCTTTGACAGATATTTTTGCTAAAAAAGAAAAAAGGTCACTTTGTTCAACTCGAACCCCCCCAAGATTAAATCCTGGGTGCGCCACTGAGAGATCCTATAATAATGTTTTGTACCTCTGAAAGAGGACACCTTCGAATAGTGTTCGTAATTTTTTTGATGAAGAGATATACGTTATTGACACAATTGTAGGTCGGTCGTACCGAGGTTCTGTGAATCGCGTTTGCTTTGCACTCTAGATCCACAGAAATTGAATAATTAACAACAGTATTGCTCGATGAAGAATCACAGTTTCCCCATCGAGACGCAGGACGCTTTGAACGAGGGAGAAAGAATTCTGGCGTCTGTATAAATCCTGTATAATGGGATTTTCCAGGTGAGAGAATCGCAGCATATTTCGATTCCTCGCCGGACTGAAATGAAATGCAAAGAACCCGCAGGATGTGTTTAACGTTCCCATCGACTCGGCGATAAACTTCGATCGCTGTAGGACAGAGCGCGAACTGCATGAGACCGGTCGGAAAATTGGCCGACGCGACGGTTGCAGATGGCTCGGTAATAAAGCACGATAAACTGTATAAGTCTCTCCCCACGCCGACGCATTATTAGGAATGCAATTAGCCATTCTCCCTCTCGATTTTCCCTATTACCATTTCACGAAGATCCACTTCTATCTCTCGACGTTCCTCTCCCTCTCTCTCTCTCTCTCTTGCACTGTCTGTTCGATTCTCTCGCGATTCACGGGAGAGCCGGCAGATAAAAATAACTTGACTGGGATCGTATCAATTTCTCTTTAATTGAAATTTTAAATTACTTCCCGACGGGGTTCCCGAATCGTATTTATTTCGGACGATATAGAACAGTTTATCGTCCCGTTCGCGCATCCCCATTGTTTCGTCTGTCATCCAGGCATTTCGTTGGAACTCCCCGAAACTTGAACACGCTTGATTGTTTCGATGCGTGGTACGAGACAGACGAAATCCAGACATCTTGGCTCACAGTCAAACCGTAAAGTTGATTCTGTCGGAAATTGCGGCATAAATCAATACGTTAGTTTAGTTTAGACTTCCGTCTCGATTTTCTTCGGAACGAGTATTGCGAATGAACAAGCTTAACCCTCGGACAACGAACGATTTTTATAGGTACATTTATTTGGCAATGCGTAGGACCGTTCACAGCTTTAATCAATAATTTTATAAAATTTACTTTTCATGATATCTCGTGTAGACACATTAATCTTTCCGATATGCTCAATGAAACAACTATTCAGTTAGTTTAATTGCCACAAATTGAGTACTTAAATGACAATTTAGATGTTCCCATAAAAAATGACTACGGCACAGCACTCGAAGGGTTAACACTCACCGTACCAAGACCGGTTTCACATTTCGTAGTTTTTAATTATTCAGATAACAAAAAGATGCTCTTCCCATACAAATGATTAAATAAATATCTTCATTCACGCACGTGTTGTTATGAAAATTGCGAAACATGTAAATCCATTCAGTCTTGTCATTTTCATGAAACCACATATACCAGTAACTAGTTTGTGCTCTGTACCGTTAGTGTTATATTCTTTTAAAGTGAAGGTGTCTGCAAACTTTTCTGAAGGAAAGAAAGTAGTGTCAGTAGTTTCCTATATGACAAAGGTAATTAATGGACTACTGATTTTGTGTATTCTTTACATTTGTGCGAGACCAGGACTGGAGTAGTTCTTCTTCAGAAATCCTGGAAAAGTTCATGGGAATTCCTGAATATTCTCGCACACCTCTATTCTTATGTAGTTAAAACTGTAAAGACATTAGAAGAGGTCACTTCTGTTTCTCGCGATCGACTTTTGGAACATTTTTATCTTGTAGAAAGATTTGCAATGTACTAATTCGAGATCGCAACTGGACATTAGAACCATGTTCTCGAACCAGCTTCGCAACGAGGAGCTTCGGCACAAACACATGAACAGTTCATTATTTTTAGCTAACTTATAGCTGTCGCAGTTTTACATACACACGTAACATCTTTTTCTTCGCTTCGTGCATCGTTGTTCGTTCTATGGACTCATCTTTTCAGGCGAGAGTCTCCGATTTTCCGCGTGTCGAGGCAGCTTCGCGCGCAAAATCTGCGAGTGTTCGCTCGCCGGCAAGCAGCCGCGAGGTCTCACCGTAAATCTGTGGGTAAGTTAGGGATTCTGGACCCGTGTTATCTCATGATCCGCGTGGTTGTCGACTTTACACGTCGGTGTTCGAGTCCCGATGGCTCGGGGTCGGAATTGCACACGATCCGTGAGAAAATTCCCGATGGGCTCGTCGCCCGCGAGCTAATGCAATGAACCGCGATAAACTATACCGGGCTTCGCATATACACCCACATCCCCCATCCTTTCGCCCTATCGCTATCATCCTTTCGTTGCCGTGTTATTAATGCAATCGCGCGTTCCCACGAACGTGACTGTTGAACGTGCGCGATGCATTTCCCCGAATGCACAATGCAATCGAACCACAGGACGTATATACTCGCAACGTGCGCTTTCTTCTACGACGAAGACGAACGTTCGCCTTCTGCTCCTGAACACCGGGAGTTTCATTTTTGTCTGGCAGTACTTTGTATTTATTCAATTGTTTTTTTTTTTTTTGTCAAATAGGGGTATGTTGTTGTTTCGATTGTTTGAAATTCTTTTTAAAACTCTGAAGTACTTGTACTTTGATTTGTAGGCAAATGGTTGAACGTTTCAAGAATAAAGATAAACATTCGTATTGATAGCAACAGAATATAATAAAGGAAAGGAAGAACATTCCTGAATACCATTTGGATTAAAGCGTGCAGCCAAATGCGTGCTAGAATATTTTTTTTAAATTCTAAAGCACTTGTAGTCTCTTTGATGTACAGGGAAATGTTTGAACGTTTCAAGAATAAAGTTAAACATTCGTATTGATAGCAACAGAATAGAATAAAGGAAAGGTAGAACATTCCTGAATACCATTTGGATTAAAGCGTGCAGCCAAATGCGTGCTAGAATATTTTTTTAAATTCTGAAGCACTTGTAGTCTCTTTGATGTGCAGAGAGATGTTTGAAAGTTTCAAGAATAAAGTTAAACATTCGTATTGGTAGCAACAGAATAGATAAAGGAAAGGAAGAACATTCCTGAATACCATTTGGATTAAAGCGTGCAGCCAAATGCGTGCTAGAATATTTTTTTAAATTCTGAAGCACTTGTAGTCTCTTTGATGTGGAGAGAGATGTTTGAACGTTTCAAGAATAAAGTTAAACATTCGTATTGATAGCAACAGAATAGAATAAAGGAAAGGAAGAACATTCCTGAATACCATTTGGATTAAAGCGTGCAGCTAAATGGATGCAGTATCGTTCGAGGATCTATTGTGTAACCGTTACATGAGGGTTAAAAATGACGGAGGAACAATTAGAGGACGCGGTGATCGATGGTTTCCTAGATAACCATTTCGCTCGAATGTTGGCAGAGTAATCAACAATTTTATCGTCAGACCGGTGCTCTAATGAATAAGGTTAATAACCTGGAAAGGGTAAATAGCTGGGCTGTAATTACATCCGAAGGAAGGAACGGTGCTCCGAAAATTGAAAATGATCGGGTCGAACGATCAAATATACAACGATAATTCCAATTTCTTCGTAGAGAGGGTGCTAGAGAGGGAGAGGGAGGGAGAAAGAGTGAGAGAGAAAAGCGCAAAGTGGATTAGCCGAGTCAGATTTCCGCGAAGAAAACGATTCAAAGGAAGCGGCGTCCAAGAGCTTTTTACTCGAGCTATCTGCTTCTTAAATATTGTAGAGATTAATCTACTCGGGAACGGCTGGCGCGCTGCTCGTGGAACGTGGCCGCCTGTCAGTGGTTCGGAGGGCGTGTGGTGGGGGCAATCGGTGGGCGGAGCCTAGAGCGGGCCAGTGGCGGAGGCACGAGAATTATGCGTACACATGACGGCTATGAAATATTCACGGGACTCTGAGGATCCGCGATTCTCTGATGAGATTACACGCCGTCTCCCAAACAGGCTCCCTCGCAGCTGTTTTAAGCACAAAACCGGCTATTTTTCACGACTGGAATAATCTGCTCGATGAAAATTAGAATTCCGTGCGTCACTGTGCGTCCCAGCGTCATAACAGTTCAAAATAACATTGTTCTAGAATTACCAAAGTTATAAAAATGTTTTCATGAGAAATTTTCGAATGAACTTCTGTGTGGAAGCACATGCTACAATAAGAATTGTATGACGTCCGACGTCATTGTTAAACACCAGTATACACTCGCATTTATTACTCGGTGGTTCTCGTGTTCATACTTTTCCTGTCGGGTACTGACTCTCAATATTTTTTAGGAAAGTTGTGTAGGTTCCTGTTGGAAAATAGAGAAATTGATTGCCGAATTATTGAGTGCCGAAAAAGAGTGTATCTACTAACACAAGGGTTAGAAATGTTCATTGGAAGAATCAATTGAGCAAATACAAGAGTAAATTCGCTGTGAAAAAACAAAATCTGACGCATTTCTATGAACACATACATACGTTCTCGACATACGTCAAAGGTACTGCATCTTAAGGATCCTCAACTGGTTCACGATAAGGCCCTGGTAAACACGACCTTGGCTAAAGTGTCGATGCATTTGTAACCAGCTTGTCGAGATTGGTTTCTAAAAATAGAACGGATAGGTCAGAAAGTAAAAATGGAATCTCGTGATCGATGGGACGAAGGGAGAAGAGAGAGAGAGAGAGAGAGAGAGAGAGAGAGCCGATGGCTCCGAGCGACGAAACTTCGGCAATGTGCAGCAAAAAGCCCGATGTTTCGCGGAACGGAGAGCTCGTCGAACTTTTTTACAATGTTCTAAATGTCCGGCGTAATCTACTTAAAAGTTTAATGTGCCCCAAAGGGTACGCGCGCCCGGCGCGGCGTCCGAAGCCCGAGCAGTAATTCCGCGGGCCAAGTTGCCCGACTTTCGAGAGTCCTCGAGGACTCTGTGTCATCATAAAACTAGATGGATTAAAACCGGTCGCCGGTACAGATCGTACGGTCCCACGGGGAACCGGCCGGACGTCCCGGTGTCCGGACATCAGAGCATTCGGATGTCAGGATGTCCCAGGTGGCACGGACATTAGCTCGCTAACGTTGGCAACGTGCACGTGAACCGACCGCCGCACTGTTAGGATGACGGAGCTACTGTGGTTTTCGCCGCCGACGAGCCGACGCGACAATCCCCTGCAAACAGCCTAAATGCGCTAGAAACTCTCTTCTATCGAAATGGAAAAGGAAAATTTTATACAGACAGCGAGATCGATATTTCGACGATAGTCGTTTGGACGGTTGCAATATTTTTTAATTATGATATATTTTAAAGTGAAAAGCTTTTCTTATTAAAGTAGAAAAGCAACGTTTTATTCAGACAGTAAGTTGGGCAATCACTTGTCTTACTAGAAAAAATTAATTTATCTCACAAATCATCCTCACGATATTTGACTTATTTACAAATATTTTGACTAATTAATTACAAGACATTTCGACTCTCCGAGATAAAGGAAACATCCTGTATAATTCCAAGCCTAATCTGTTTTTTTTTTAAAAGCTCAGTGACGTTCTCCAACCCCTGTAGCTTTCGCTTCCCATAGATGCTCATTCGACGTTGAATTTGCAATCCTATTATAACGCGAAAGTTTAGCTATTCCTGCACAGCTCCTACCGATCGGCTCTCTCTCTCTCTCTCTCGTAGGCGTGCGATCCCGCGAAAACCTCCAGTATTTCCCTTTTTATAGAGAAAAACTGACGACCGGCCACGTAAAACCCCGAATAGCCATTTTTATTATTCCCATTGGAAAATACAAGTTCGACGAATAATCCTCGATGGTGGTAAACACGGTTTTTTATTCTTTGTTTTACTGCACCGCCGGTAATCACTTTTATTCCGACAGAAATATCGAACGAAAACCGAGAGACGCCCAGCGCAGCTGGCTGCCATTCAAAATTTTTCAAAATCGAACGGTTCAACGGAACGTTTCACCTGAAAAATCACCAAGTAGGATTCTGTTTCATACGTTACTCCATTTCGAGGAATAACCTCTGCTTTATACTTATATGTATTTGCCAATTAATCTCTTTGTTCAATAATAAGTAATTCTTTTTCAATAGTAAGATTAGTGCAAATTAGTTGCATTTATATGCAAAGAATAAATAAGATATTATCTAACCTTCACCCTTTACTCAGAAACAGTTGCATAAACGACCCTAATATTTGATCTAGTTCTGCTTTCCCGTTAGATCCAACAAATTATTAAAATTTATTAATAATGCCTAGACGATGAAGAAACTGTAGAAAAAAGTTGAGAGTGACGTAAAATAAATAAATTTAAAAAAAAATAAAATACAAAACTGAAAACATTTGAAGAATTCAAAAACGTTACTGTATTACTTCCTCGCCTTTAAAATGATTGGAAAACGAAATAAATGTCTACGTAATTCGTGTGTCTTGCAATAATACAGACAATGTTTATTATGCATAAAAATCCGGAGTCTACTATTAATAATTATTATTTCATATGAAACTTCCTTAAACTGGCTAACGTTTTGAACTTGTTTTACTTCAGTCTAATAAAAAGGGTTGGCTGTAAGGTGGATATTTTTCATTCTTGTTTAACATGAAAATGGATTAATGTAATCGTCAGTTTCATTGGAGAGGAAGCATATGTATCTCACTGTCGCGTCGAGTTTCTCGGACCGCAGGAAAGCCGAGCGGTTTCCGTAGAAGTTTCGTCGGCCATCATCAGAAGTAGCTTTCGCTGGGAAACGGCCGGTTCCTCGTACGGGAATAAACGACGGTCATTCGAGCGAGGCCGATAAAACATTCGGGGTCCCCTTCCTGTTTATGGCTCGGCCGAAAATCCCGGGGGCAGAAGAGACGCGCGTTGCTCTCTCGCGTGGTCCATCTGATTCGGTTAATTCCACGGGATGGCGGTCGCCGATTCCTCGAACGACGACGGGGAGATACGGCTTCCTGTATTATCTGGAAAGAGGTCCCGGAGTCAGCGAAGGTTCCGGCGGCGGCGGCGGCGGCGGCGGCGGGATCTCCACGCTCCGCTTCGAATTCCGGCAACGATCGGATCCCGATCCCACGTAATCTTCCAGATGGACGATTCAGTTCAACGGTGTTTACTTGCACGAAACAGGATGGCGTTGAATTTCCGATAATCCGGCGAGCTCACCCCACCAACGCAAGTTACGAGCTTTTTCCCCAACGTCGTCGTCGTCCTCGTCCGGATACGCTGTCTCGATTCCTTTTTCATCGCGTGTACCATCCTCTGCCATCCGAAAGACAGCCTCGACGACAACGGTCTCGAAATTCTAGCCTTCAATCGACAGTTCACTCTTCTCTTACTAATTGGCCTATTCTCGCGATCGACAGTGGCCGAAAATGTCAATCCAGCAGGTTAAAACTATTTCAGCATTATTTTAAGATTTAAAGCCATAGTAAAGTAGGTAATTGGATTCCTCTTGACGTTAGTTACAATAATACGTAATAAAAAATACGTAGTGGCATTGAAAAAATTTAGGTGACCATAAGTTTTTATTAAATCACTGTGCGGCGACCGCCCACGATAGCCGTCACTAAATCTCATAATTTATCAAAAATACTTTTTAGCGTTTCGTATAGCTTATGATATTCCAGCTTCCAATTGAGATAAAAATGAATAGTGTGTGAAGTGGAATAATGTGTTAAAAGTCTAGTTAAAGTTCGGAATAGAGATAAAATTACATGGTAATTATTATGAAGATTTATAAGGTTAACGAAACATAATGTGGTGTGTATCTTCTCCATATCTCACCTTTAAACGGTCTGTTAGCGGTAGCGCGGTTGGAGGGGAGTTTCGGGAAGATCGACTGAACGAATGTTTGGTTCTTTGATATATTTATGGCAGGGATTTATGGTGCGAGTGGCCGTGAGGCTAGTAAACAGCCCCAATGCCACATGACACAAAAACTATGGACCGCATAGTTTTCTTCAGGTAGATCTTTGGAAAAGGTAAACGACCCGACGTCGTATTGCCAAACAATAATACGTGTTTCAGAAGGATCTGGCCACGGAGTGGGGAAGGCAATGCCTTTTGATAAGAGGACTGTGAGGAACCGTACGGCACTTACCCCAGAATTTTCAAAGTGGAAACACTTTAGCATTATATCTAACAGGTCCATAATCGACGATCCACGTAATAATTTTCTTGGTTTCGAGTTCCGTTGAAGAGTATACATCTCCGACATCCACGAAGTGTATCCAATTTTCTCGAGAACAGCCAGTAATCATGAGCGTTCTTCTGTTTACCCGAGCCAGGAATGGTTTATCGTAACAAATTGTCTAGGTCGAAAAAATGAATGTTTCAACAAGAAAAACTTGTACACTACACTTCGGAAATTCGGAGAGAATCGGGAACAAATATTTTCGCTATTTTTTAGCGAGCATCGAACGGATGGGAAGGGGTTCCATGGAATCGCGGATGATCTCAGGGTAATTGGTGCCCTCATGGCAGTGGCGAGTCGTTCGATGTCGGAAGTTGTGGGGTAGCATAACGGGAACAGTCCCCGCGGCGCTTTTTCACGGGAGCGAGCTTTCAGCGGGAGCTTTTGAGCCCGGTTCGAGGTAAATCTGTTGACAGCGGCCGACGCGGCGAAGCTTCCGCCGGGCAAAGGCAGGTTTACCAGCTAGCGGACAAAGTTGAAAGGGTTCCCAGTCGATAGAGCGATTTGGCAGAAGGAGAGAAAGGGAAAGAGAGAGAGAGGGAGAGCGAGAGAGCCGCGCAGTCGTTGGGCCGTCCGCAGCCGTGTCTTCATTCATCGCGTCGTCGTCCCGGTCGTCGCGCCGCGCCGGAGAGCTTTGACGGTACCCCGGTTGAAAAAAGCTCACTGGCAAACACGCCAGACGATTTTAAATTTCTTTCGCGACGTGTCTCTCTGTCCCTCTGCCCCACCCTCCGACCCATTCTCCGCGTATTTACGCTTTTCCTCCGCGCGCTTTGCGGAAAGCGGCTCGCTTTAATTAGCAGAAATTAGCAGAAGACGAGATAGCGGAGGGTCTCCTCGCTCGCGCATGTCTCACGAAAAGGTGATCCGCTTCTACAACTTCTGATTTCCCTTTAAAAACTCCTAGATCCTATAGTGATAAAAAAAAAACTTTGAAAAGCGTCTTTTGTTTAACCCTCCGGGGACAACGGTGGATTGTCAATTTGCTTCTGAATGGTGGACGTTATATGTTACAGATGTTACAATTGATCTTGACGATTTAGGCTCTTGAATATCTTCCCTATGTACCTTCAATTTCCAGAAAGCGTACGATAATGTGCTTTGGAATAGTCGGTTCTGTAATCAGTTTTTAAATGTTCCTCAGTCAGCACAGGGTACAGGTATCGGGTCCAGGGGTTAATTGTAAGTAGAAAAGTCACATTTTCCATTGATCGCGCCAATCGAGATACACGCAGACAATCGAGTCCCTTGTTCCTTCGACTTGAATGGCCACTCGTCTTGCAGCATTCGCCGCGAGGGTTTCCTTGAGCGTCTACTGGAGCCCCAGCACGCTTCGGGTTTCTTCCGATGGATCCCCATTGTCCCAGGACGTCTTCGCGAACAAGATCGAGATCCTATTGTCACGTCAAGTACCAGGACAAGCCCACCCAGGCCGAAGATTTTTAATCTCTTCGCGATTGTTACACGTCTAATTACGATCTATTCTGATTTACAATTACAAACATTCCATCTGAATTGTAATCTTGTAAGCCAGTTGAAATCATTAGTTATTTGTTGAGTATAGAATCGATGGATTCATGATCGAAATGATCAGAAAAAACTCTAAACAAGACGATTAACGAACGCTGTAGTTTCGAGCACAATTGCGTGGCTACTGTTCCTGGTGTTTGCCTCAGATTTTTGAAAGACCGTCAAAAGCATGAAAGGACTGGATCGAACGATCTAGTGAGCAAAGTGTTAGAGCACTCTTCATCTCGATTCGATTTAGGGATGAAACTTAAACAGTGCGAGTCGTCAGAAATTTATAAAGTGGCCGATGAAGATTGAATTCCGACTTGGTCCACGTTTGTTCCGGAAGAAGTAATTAATGCGATCTGCTGGCAACACGCCGCTTACCCGTGGCCCCGTTAAACGCAAACAAAAGTTCTCTTTCATTCCCTTAATTCACCGGTCGCGCAAGTTTCGAGAACGTCCGCTGGCGCAGATGTAAGATAACTCGGCAATTATTAGCAGGCGTGGCACTGGCGTAGCATAACGTGTCACAATATTTGAAATAATCGAGCGTATGGAGACCGGGGCTCGTTTCGGTATAGTCAAAGCGCCATTAGCTCCCGAGCCCGAAGCCACGGACCACTTTATTAATTATCGAGCTTACCGTCAATTGGTCTCTTATTCGACGAGATTATACTGGTCAAATGCCGGCGTCCTTTGACCGGGACCCTTAGCTCGCACGCTGATTCCCAGACACCCCGCGATTTGCCCCCTATTTGGACGATTAACCTGAATTCTGCCAATTATCGTTAATAACCGGCCGTGAATGTCCGTTTCATTTGCGGATTCTGCACGATCCGTTTGCCAGACTGTCAATGGAGACTGAGCCTTGAAACCGTACACTTCAACCGGCTCTTTGAAGGATCTTGCTTATACTGTTGAATGCTTTGAATGCTCGCAGTCCGCTTAGACTTGCCGGCCCACACGATTTTTCAGGATTTCTGAGTGTTTGACGGATTCGTGTTTCGATGTCCTCAAATGGTATGATCGGAATTATCCTCCGAATTTCAAATATTCATCGTCGAGTCTACTAGATACGGTAGGAAATCTTTGTGCATGTGTAAACGTTTACAATACAAATTCTACTTGAGCCAAATCTACGTATAAAATAGTCTGGGCATGTAGCAAGTCGTCTATTATATTAAAAACATATTTGAACGGAATGTGTTGCGGATATCGTCTACTTTTCTACTGATTTACGCAGGAATATCCTCGGGAACTTAACACCAAATTTAAATCTAAATTTCTAAACGAAAAGAATTGTTCTCCTGAAGCATTTTATGAATCTAATTTATATCTGACGCAAGCTAGAGTTATAGAAAGTCTTATATTATTAAGAATGAACTTGAACGAATATTTTCGCAGATATCGTCTACTTTTCCACTGATTTGCACAGAAACTGCTTCCACGTGTTTCTCATGAGTGTCTAAGCCATAAGACTCGTTCTCTCGACATTCAATCATGCTAGTTCTAAATGAATCGGACACGTACGGGGTGGTCCATAATTCAACAATGCGACATTTTACATTCCTCGATTCCTGATTACAGGCAACGAGACGAGAGCAACGTTCTGAAAAAGAAATGAAAAATAGCAGACACTCGGAAGTCGGCGTTTCCTGACAGCAAACCAGCGCGATAAATCCTAATAAACGTTCCGGCAGCAGCAGTTTCGCGATTCAAAGTGATTCCGCGTAACAAGCGTGACAAACGGGTCTCCTGAAACCGTGACAGACCGCTTCCGTCCGCGGTCGGCCCCGGTAAACAGCGCCGTGGAAATCGAACAAAGTGAATTTATAGCGGAGAATTAAATAAACAACGGGACGAAAGAGCAATCGAATATCTGCGGGGCGCGCGCGCGCTTCAGCACGTTCACGTTCGCCGACCGACATCGTATGTACACACCGCGTAAACATCATAAGCGTCTACAGAGGGAGGTAACGTTGGCCGCGTCTACAAATATTGATTGTTCCGACTATTAACTATCAGGCGGGCGAATAACAATCACGATTTTTCCGGGCCGGGACGTTTTCTCGCAGCGAGAGCGGATTGGCCACGATATGGACGCATGCGAGAACGATGACGTAGTCCCGCGTCGTCTCAAATTCGTTAGATGAATAGTAGTGCCTTATTTAACATTGCTGCTCCTAATCACTTTGTTATTTATACAGATACGGAAATACATTTTGGGAGAGTTATCGCATTTGGATGAAGGTCGTCTCAGGATCACATTTTCCGAGATCTTACGAACAGTAATGTTTATTTGAATGGAATTTTATTGTTATTTATTCACAGTTTGATAAAGCAACTGTGAAGGTCGCTTTTTAACGTTCCATTTGGTACATCACAAAGATTGGGAAAATATGTTGTGACCAATATTTAAGCATGAATGTAAAGGCAGGTATACAATAAATATACACACGTTTCCGCTTCTCTTCTGTGAAATTGTAAAGGATAAAGGAGCACTAAGCATTGTGGTTGTAAAAGATTAACGGTATTTAAACAATGAAGGACACCAATTGACATCTCCAGTAAACAAGGTTAGAAAAATAAAAAAGCCAGTCGACGTCTGCAATCAGCCATGTACCAATTGTCGTTTGAATATTTTCGTCGTTGTTATCCCGTGATCTCGATTGATCTAGAGCATCCACGATTTTCGACACGAACGTGTCCCGGAAAGCTCTCGAGATTGGCTGAATGGCTGATTGGACGCGAAACCATCGGAAATTAGCGAACGAATTATCCTCCTGTTGAATCGGCTCGGATTCGCCTCGCGTTCCTCGTCCTTTTTCGCGGCAGAGTTTTCTCAATTTATGATCCGCCGCGCGACACCCACGATTTTCGCGCACGAGCTTTTCGTCCATCATTACAGAACTGCGACATTTAATTAAGCCCGACCGTGGATGCTGCGATATTGCGACACGCGTCGCGACGCCCCGCTCTCCTCGTCGAGAGCAATATTGACACGATCGAAACGCACCAGCGGCATCGGTATTTATGCGCAAATACGAGCGTCGCGCAATAAATAGAATGAAGTATTATAGATATTGCCCGCGCCCGGATTAATCCCGCGCGCGTGTTTACACGCCTGCCGGCACGGCGCGGCGCGGCGTGGTGTTCTCTTCATTTTTTAAATGCATCTGCTTCTGGTCCTGCGCCCCCCCACTCCGCCGAAATTTTAGCGATTTCCGTCGTTCACCGCGGACAACGCGCGGCTCTCGCTAGTTTACAGTAATCGACGAGAATGGATAAACATTGCACGTATCATACGTTTACATTCCGTAAACACATCGGTCTCGCTTATAATTACGTCGTGGCTGATTTTATACATAATGCACGCAGACGTTAATCGCGGTTCCCGATCAATTTCGCGAATGAATCTGTTTTTGCGGGAACCGAGCGTGTATTTAAACGCTACAGTATAAATCGTTCTCTATATGGAAGAAAAAAAAATTAAGTCACGAGTAATCCACCGCGGTTTAATTGAGCATCTACATTATTTACAACCTAATTGAAAGGTTCACCTGGATTGAAACGAAAGAAATTGGAGCGTGTGATCGTGTGATCCCGTGTGATCGATAACAATTCAAGGAAACAAAAGTATAAGAACAAACGGTATACACCGGAGAGAAACCGGAGCGGACGAACCGAGAGTCGATTGATCGACCTGCGAGCAAGAGGTGACGGGAACGTGTTACGAATCGAATTTAATTTCCGCGGAACCATTAGTCGTTTCGAGCTGCACTTGAAACTTGGACTTTTGAACGACGCGTTACCGTGGCTCGCAAAGTGCCAGTTTCTATGGTTTGAACCCGGTCGACGGCCGCTGACATGGAGATCCCAGCCTCCGATACATAACGAGCGGTGTCGTCCAACACCTAATATCGTTCGACAGGAGAGAACACGGGGATGAAGTTTCGCGTATCGCGAACTTTACAGGATCGTTAAAAGTTTCGCAAACGACGCGAAATCGGGCCGGTGTAAGCGAACCGGGCCAGCGGATGCTTCGACGCGACGCGATACCCTCACGGGACACCGTAAAACACCGTTCTCGAAACAATAAACCAGATCACCTTCTTGTTGCGTCGCAGCCGGCTTGACTCTTTACAAACTTCCGCTCTGAACTCAGTTTTTCTTGGACGAAAAACACTCGGAAGAGTGCACCTATATTCTGAGTGTATCTGTATTTGAACATCAGTTCGTAAATTATCACTAGACTGCGGATGTTTATGCAATTTTCAATTTTTGTAGACTTTGAAGAAAGTGGAATCACACTGAAATCTTATGTTCAGCGCAAATAGCATCTGTAGATCCAAAATACATAGAAATCGTTCTAAATTGCATCAAATTTTATAATTTCAGATTTTTTGAAAATTTTTATAAGCTATAAATGCATAAAGATCAGCATTGAAATCGTAGCTTCTGTAATTAGATGAAATAGACGAATTAATGAATTACAACAAACTTTCGACAGCGAGAACAGTTTATTTCCTTTCCTAATAGGTTTAGTAAGTTGAAAATAATAATGTTTTTATTGTTTCAAATGACAAGTACACATTTTTCCATAAATTCATTAAATTCACTGTACAATTAATATAAATAGGAGCCAGACAGAAATGTCTTGCTCCCTTTAATCAATTTAATGAAAACGAATACATCGTCCTTCTTGAATTTTTATGATTTGTCTACTGGTAGAAATTGTAGCTATTTATTTTCGTTATAAATCCATAAAATCCGCAGTCTACTGATCACGTTCGTGTCGTGTCCCCACCGTATTCGGTCTTTGCAAAGGGTCGCAGAGCACGCAGTTTCCTCTGACCCCCGCAAGATTTCCCGTGTTCCGGAAAAGATATTTTGCACGCACGAAAGAAAGACAGACTTCGGTGACTCGAATACATGTTCGTAGTTCACTTCGCGCTTCATCGATTTCCTGACATTGTCCATTTAACATTGTCGAAACATAATGTCATTGGCAACCGATCCGTTTTTTATTGTCCGGTGCGCCATTGAATATTTATTTAGTTGCTTGTTTGTATGGGGGGGATATGATAGGATTTATAAATACAGTCGGTGTATAAAAGCGGCGGGATCAAGCTAGAAAAATATAAATTGACGCGGTGTGTGCATTAATCGAGGATCGGAACGCAAGCGGAATATATGGGGACGATAATTCTGTTTGCAAAGACCATTTTAAAGTTCCGCAAGTTTGGGATCGCGTCGAACGTGTCGCACACGTTTTGCGTTGCAAAGCAAATACAAAATTAACAGGCAAATATTAGCGATATTCGATTAAGTCTTTTTTTTAAATACAATATTGCGAGTGGATCAGTAAAACGAAATCTTTGTTTCTGTCTCCTGTATCGTGTGGCGGCACTGAAAGCACGCATGGACCTATTCAATCTATAAAAAGGACGAGTTTTTACATCGGAAAATAGATTGCACTATGTGAAGGCATGTCCAGCACACAATCAGTAGAAAACTGATTGATATCTACAACGAACGTCAGTCTATCGCGTTCTCTAAACAACGAACCTCCTTTTACAAATTCAGTTCAGTTGCAATATAAATCCTCTGAATGCGTTTCACTAAAAAGACAGATCAACCAATGGCAGCCTCGAAAAGGCCTTCTCTCGCATGAGAAAATTGATCGAAGCAATCAGTTGAATAGTCGACAACATCCGCCACGAATTTTAGTCGATTAAATTTTTTAAACAGCTTAGCTGGTCCTATTTATGGAAATCGAGTTCGTTCGACACATAGATCGGCGCGAATCGAAAAGGATGATTTTCCGTTTCGGGAAGCACGTGGAAACGCGCCTCGTCGAATCAGTAAAGAACTAGCGTATATATCCGCGGTGCGTCGGTGACCAGATATTCTACTTGATGTAGATTTATTGAACTTTCCGAGTTGCGTAGCAGAATTCGGAGGATGTTTTTATCAGGCCGATATATCGGGGCGGTGGGTACAAGTTCATTTTGCGATCGTTTCATCCCCCATTAATGTATTCGTCTATTGGTAGCAGGAGTGTTTAGGCAGGTGGGTCGGTGGGCTCAAAGCGTGGCATGCAAATCGATACATCGAACCGGCCGCCGCTAATAGCCGTTGCGAAAGGAGAGAGTCCCAGTGAAATTTTTATGCCGCGTAACAGGCGACCGTGTTCGTACTCGCTGGCAAAAACTTCATTAACTACGGCAGCGAGCGAACCAGGAGGAATGTCGTTCGCGAGCCGACTTGTTATTGTACGGTTTTCACAAAATAATGCGATCGCCGGTGCATCGAGCAGTTGTTCGTTTCGTAGGAAAACTGTGTCGCGACTGAAATCAACGATAACGCTTTTAAAAAACGGAACTTTGTCTCTGTGCCTGACCAAAGCACTTCTTTCACTTACTGGCTGATAGACGATTCGCGTTGAATATTGACGACGACCTTTCATTTTAGCCACGCTCTCGTTCCACGATGGAACGACGCTTAAGATTCCGCCGAAGGATTCTCGGTCACGTCTGACCATGCACCGACCTCCTCCACTTGCGCCGAGAGCCGCTCCGACTGAAAGCTCGTTCGCGTTTCCAATCAACGGCGCTCCGCATGCGTTCGATTCAAACTTGATTTACCGATTAATTATTGGCTCGGACGCGCGGCACCAACCTCCGCAAACTTCACCGAACCTTCGATGCAACCGCCGTTTCGACGCGATGCCACCGTAAATCGGATCGCTTTCGTATTCTCCGCTGGCCTTTCGCGTTTGAGCTTCCAAAGTGGACAGCGAACTCTGAAAATATTTTTTCGAACTCTTCCCGGCTTTATCGTGATAATGTGCTTAGATATAATTCATATTTAATATGCCTTCGGATTGTGGATTTGGAATCTTCTTGACATGTGAACAATATGTCGACATTCTTCAATTCTTTAAATCTGTTGTCTAGATATAACAGTTGATGCATCGCTGAAAATATTTTTATAGAACTCTGTTGTCTCGAATGATTTACCAATGAATCTTTTACCAATGTCTATGTGTCGTTTTTCTGATTAGAATTACACCAAAGACGATACGATTTGGACTATATTTGGATTACATTCGATTATCATTGATTTATTCAAACAGCTTAAATCTGATCCTATCGTGTTTGGTCTCATTTTAATCAGAAAAGTGCCCGGAATATGTTGAGAAAAGTTTCATACAAAAAACCATTTAAGAGTAGTAAAGTTTTGTCGAGGGCGTCGAATGTCGTCGCAAAAACAGAAGGAGAGAAAGAGACCGAGGAAGAGTGGGGGAAGATGTAGAGTAGGAGAGAGAGTACAGAAGCCTGAATTTCGTGCCGGTGCTCTCAATAATTCGTGGGCATCGACCGCTGCCTTGGCGAACGCTAACGTTCCGGCGAGTGTCGTCGTGTCGTACACGTGGAAAGGCAGTTTGGCAGGGCATGTGTCTCGTGAAAGAAACATCGTTTCTACTCCCCCCACCACTCCCCCACCTGTCACTGGTCTAATGGCCGAGGGGTTAATCGAGACTAGGAGGCGAGTAAAGCTGGAATAAACCCGCGTAAAGATTTATGAACGCCTCCCGTGAAAAGTGAAGATTGCCGGGACGTGAACGCGATTCCATCTGTCCTCTCCGGATCCATCTGGACCCGTGATTGTTTCCGAGAGAGGACAGACTCGAACCGCGACATCGAATATTCTCGGGAACGGGAAGCCCCGTTTACGCTATCGTTCGTACCGTTGACCTCTCTCGAGAATCGATCCACTTAAAAAGCATCGACTCTCTCCCCTCTTTCTCTCTGCGCCACTCCATTCATCGATAAGACGCGCCTTCGGAAAGCACGTACAAAATATAGAATTGAAAAGTAGCTTTGAAAAACTGAAACACTACAGTGCATCACTGCGAAAATTCGTGCAATATATTCACAGACCTCGAGACCTTCTTTAACCATGTAGATTTCATGAATGATCACATCTTTATGCGAAATAAAAATTTTTCCCATTAATTGCAAGGAAAAGTAACGCATAGACCTTTCTTTCTATCTAATAATCTTTCTACTGTGTTAAATTGTGCACCAATTCTTGTTTTAATCCTAAATGCATAAGATTGATCCTTGAATTAAAGTTCGAGTACAAAGATGGATCTATATTTGAAGCCGAGTATCACGCACATGTTGTGGTCGTGAAAAGAATCTTCGAGCATGATTTTCTAAGACACTGTGATGAGGGATATCAAATTGAATTTACACGTTTTGAGCGCAGATCAATGTTCCACATCCCAGATTTAAAACAGACAGAAATGTTAATTACATTGGTCGGGGTATCCGGAAGAAGGGTAGCAATTTTTTTGCTGTGGAATGTTCATCTCGAATTATATATATTCTAACTGCAATTTTCATTCACATTTTACGATTTTATTAGAAAGTTTTAATAACGTTCCACCCCTTTGCGCAAAAATATTTGAATGCTTGTCGAACGCGGAGTTCTGTGTGATTTTCGTTACGTTTTTCTGTCACCGACAGAGAATAAAGTTTCATCCGATTTTCATCAACTCGGTACTTTTCCACAGATCCGTAAGTTTTCATTAAAATCTTGCTGTTCGACAATTATCAGGATATTACGCAGGAATTTTTATGCATAGGAGAGAAAAGTCTAATCACATAAAGGTTGAGTGATTCCACTGCAAATTTTCTGCACGACAGCAAACAAGTGCATTTCCCGGTCGAGACATCAAATATCGTCGGAGTACGTGCTATCCGGTGTTTGGTTGCGTGTACCTACGCTGAAAAATATTTTCCCGCGGAGTTTACACCCGGGGTGGGGGGTTCGAGCGACTTCGGTTCTCTCGTGACGTTTATCCATGAAAATAATTAATGGGAACTTGCCGGAGGAAGTCGATATCTTAAGAAAGGGGAGAATCGTTTCCGGCCGGGGAGCAACAATATCTCGGGCTCCACCCATGCAGGTTGTTAGCGATCGTAAATCTTCCATCGAGTCGCTTCTACTTTCGAGAAAGTCGGATCATGATCTGCTCTCCTTTTCCGTCTTACATCTTGCTCAAAATCGAAATCATGCGAAACCCTTTGGGACGTATTTAGGTAAGTGCTTTCAGCAGATTTGCTTCGGAAAATAATGGTATCTTTTGATCTTTCCGATTAAATCAAATGCAATCGCAGTAGGATACCCAATAAGCATATCCAATGATGTTAAACAGCACCAGTATATTCAAACAACGCGATTATAATTTCCTCTGTTCAAAATTATAAGGTTGGCAACTAAATTCACAACCTTCTTCTTATTTCTCTATTCCCCCAACAAATTGAAAAATCGCTCGAGATACGACAAAATATTATTGAATCAAATAGGACATTTCAATTCAAAATTATGAATTGCATAATTTTAATAAATACTTCTGTTCAAGAAAATACGATGGGACTAATCGCCAACCTACTATTTTGAATTTTCAATCTGTGCATTTATAAAAAACGTAACGAACTTTGCAGACAAAGTAATTTGATTGATGTAGATAGAATAACGAAGAATACATACACCAGTTCAGATAATCGAAGTACCATCGTATGTAGGTCGTCCGAGAGACAAGTCCGAGAATTTCCATCGTCAAAGGCTGAAGTCTAAAGGCACGAGGACGATGAGAAGCGTGAAATTTGACGGGCAGATGAAGAGGATAGCGGTTCGATCGTTGGCTCGATTTTCCCCGTTATTTTTCCGTTTTTCTCTATTTTCCCAGGCGGCGGCCGGCCGGGGTGAAAAGGGGATTTCATTTAAAGCGAGAAAGTTTCGCCGATAAAATCCGCGAGCCATGGGCCCGCCTCTTCGGAGGATTCTGTTTATACGTTTATGTCGGACGCGAGTGTTTGTTTGTTCCGGCGCGGAGTGGAGCCGAGTCCGAGCGGAGCGGAGTTGAGCGGCCGCACTGTATTTGCACGGTCGACCAGACCGAATCAATTTCTGCTTTTGGTTTCAGTGTCCACGTACGATGGCGAACAATTAAACTTGACGAAGATCACGCGCAACGAAATGGGCGCGTACCTCTGCATCGCGACCAATGGCGTGCCGCCGACAGTCAGCAAGAGGATCACCGTCGACGTCGAATGTGAGTGGATTTCCAGATAACTATTATCATTCCGGCCGCGCGCGTACCGAGCCTCGTACACCGACATATCTTGCATTTTTAATTTACCGATGCAGCGAGCCCGTTCTCGAAACGACGAACGTCGTGCGCGGTTTTCCATTTGCAATATTGTTCATCGACCGTACCGATATTGTTGTTGAATCAACCTCGATAAGGTACAAAAGTTATGCAGCGACGCCTGAAAATTTTCATGATAAGTCCTTTCACTTTATTCGCTTGATTTCCGTCTGAATGAGGTTTCTTCATTGAATTCATCAAATTCAAGCATTAGTCTCAGAAAAGATGACTTTTATAATCATCAACACCGGTTCCAGATTTATTATTCTACAATTATCGAAGTTATAAATTACTGTTGTTTGGGGCGATGAAATAATTGAATATCTTTAAATTTCAATCGTGCATCGAAATTTTACGGTTAGAAATTTCGGTAATATAATTTTTCCCACACGGATGAAACAATCATCGAGGCGTGGATCGCGAACACTGAGGAAACATCGAGTGAAACGAAGAGTGCGATTCGACCGTGATCGGATTCTGGATTATCGGCGTGGACGGGATGGAGGGGTTGGGGAGGGGGGGGTGGAGGTATTGTTTAAATTTCATTCGTTGAATTGCAGGCGACGCGACGCGACTCGCGCGACGGTGGCTGGGTTGTTGTGTTGAATTCGTCGAGGGGTAGGAAAGAGGAGGATGCGAGGGTAGTAGGGAAACGGCGGGCAGATGCGCCGTTAGGAAAACCCGAGGGAAATACCGGTAGCTTCGCGCGCGCGGGTCCCGCCGCTTCTGGTCATTTTTCCCTTTTATGCGTTCCATTCGTTCGTGTCACTTGGCACAGTGGCGTGTGCGTGCCGAGGAACCAGCGGGCCCTGGGACAGGTCGAATAGTGTCCTTTGAATATTTAGAGGAGCGCAGACATATTTTATTTAGCTACGGCAAGAAAACACTGGCCGCCCGACTCGCTCCCTCGAAACGCTCCAACATTTTTGTTGTTCCGTCTGCCTGCCGCTCTTCTCCCCCCAGCACCCCTCGCACGCCTCTGAATAATTTTTATCTGTTCCCGGATGTGACGGGGTTCTTCTGTCTCCGAGGATCCGCTCACCTCGAGAGCATCGTTCCCGCAGCCGAAACGTAATTATCGCCGCGTAGAACGCGGTGTGTTCTCTCAATCGGGCCGAATAATTGCAATCGGAATTAATTAATCAACGCTATAGGAAACGCCGCGGTGACAAGGAGACGCCGTTCATCGCAACCCCAGGCCTCCTAACTCGCAAGCATCTTGCATCCTCGGCGATGCGCTGACGACGAACGCGCTCGCGTTTTCATCAAGTACGAAATTTTCCGGTGAAAAACACTCAACGAACGCGAGCCCGCCCTCGAGCAGCTTTTTCACTAATGTCTACATTATTATTCAAGTATTTTTTATGTTAATGTTTCGCGGATTAAATCCCATCAAAGTTGAAGCATTTGCATAAATCTGTAAATCCTCTGCGGCTCGGGGTCAGTGTACAGTACCGAAATGAAATTTTCCGGGCGGAGTTGTATTCGCGCGCTGGCAGGACGCGTCTGCGCGGAATAAAATATTCGTGGATGAAATTAAGGGAACACAAGTTACCGTGTTAATAATTTAATCGGGGATCAAATGCGGATTCTTCGGAATTAGCAATTTTGTTTTCCTGCGTCGGAAGCGTGGGAACCTTTTAAAGTATAATAAAATCTCGTTGCGTGTTCGGTGCTTTCGCGTTAATGAGCGTGACGTGAAAGAATATGTACAACATTGCGTAATAGGATTATGTTTGCCTGGGATAATGAACAACAAAGCCGTTCGAACGGTGCACGCGGGATGAAAGGGCTTGATCGTGTTGTCTGACCACAAATGAATCTACTTCAACACACCAATCGGAATATGAATTGAAAGAGGAGAACGATGACAAAAATTTTGCAGTCACTCTTTTAGTTAGAACACGTTCCTATTTAGGATCAAACGAACAGTAATTTTCTGTTTTCCATACTTCAAATAATCTTCACTAGTTATGTTGGAAATGTTAGAGAGTTTAAAAGAATTTAGTTAATACATATGATCCTCAGCTTCCTAGACTCGTTAACCCTTTCGCGCCGAGCGCCGCATATATGCGGCATCGAAATTATCTGTACAAGTGCCATCTATAATCGATGGCAACAGTTTTCGTTTATTATTATTATATTTACACATTATATTTTAATAATTTTCGTGTCGCTATTAATTATATTAAACATTTAATCGTTAAGCTTTGTAATTATATAAATACCTATGTTACCTATAATTTTGTATTTTGTATTGTAATAATTTTATAAGTCCTTTCATATTAAAAATGTGAATATACTTATTACATTAGAGCAATTTTATTCAGCACAGTTCCTATTTAAAACCCTTTCGCGCCGAGCGCCGCATATACGAGGCATCCACGCGGAGACCAATGCATTTTGTATATTGCATTTTAATAATTTTATAAGTCCTTTCATATTAAAAATGCAAATATACTTATTACATTAGAGCAATGATTGTTGTACAGAATAATATACAGAAACCACGCGCACTGTGCATATTTCCGACGCGAGTGTCCGTACACTGACGGTACTTCGGCGAACGGGCCTGCCGTAGCGAAAGGGTTAAAGAAAGAAACTCATGTTCTCGTAAATTAGCCAATTTTTATTTAGCATAAAGATTTGTAGCCTAAACTTTGTTAATTTTAAGAATTTGGTGAAGAATTTTGCGAACATGTTTCTAAAGATTTTTTAAGAAAATATTGAGAACACCTGGGCAACGATTCGGTCCACGGATGTTCTGTTTCTTGGTTAGGTTAATTTCGACATTGTCGATAAGTTCGCGGAGGCTGAGAGCGAGAATAAAGGTCGGTTCGCAGGATGAAGGAGGTCCGGTGTCGGGGAGACGTGGATAGAGTCGATGGCGGGAAATGAAGAGAAGTATGCGTTAATTAGGGTCGGCGCAGGCAATTTGTGGATTTGTGGCGAGCGCGGCGCATACCGGCGCGAGCTGCGCTCGAGTATGGTTGCCGCGGGCCTTGTTGTTCGTCTATGGTTAACCCCTCGCGTTTGCCAGCCAGTTTCATTCTTGTCGCGTTTAGGCTTGCTGCGACTTTTTGCCCGATTAATTGCGGGAATATGTATCGCAGGCTTTTCGACATAAGCTGTGTCGCTCGCCAAAGTTTTCGCGTCGTTTCGGTATTACTGTCTGTAGCAGTGTACACAGAATCATTGTGGGTCTTTGACCCCCGACGAAGCCAACTACGACTGAAAAGCTGCAAAACCTTTTCTATGAACTATGAAAATACAATTAGAATACGGATTTGATGACGAAAGTGACTAGATAGTGAAAACTGTGAAAACATTTACGGATTCGAAAAATCTTGTTGCATCACTTCCAGCTCCTTAACACCATTGAAAAAAAATATGAATGTATGCAGCTCCTGTGACTTGCAAGTAATGCAGACAGCTTGTATTTTGCACAAAAATTTGCAGTCTAGTAATTGTACAGAGGTCGTAAAGAACAACGCAGTTTTAATGTGGAGATCATTATTACGCGAAGTTTTATTTGCTAGTATTTAAATAACTGTTCTTTGTCGCGTTCCATCTTCAATCTTAAGAAACGGTACCACATTTCACAAGTGTCCAGGTTTCAAAATTACGCAGCAACTATTCAAATGCCTGAACCAGATTATATCCATCGTCATCGTCTACAGGGAGCCCTCAAAACTAACCGGTGCTTGATTCTATACGCGGTAGGCGCGTAACAACCCAGAGAATAAAAATTGCTACTTTACTGCTTGGTTTCTGTAAGATCACAGGAATTGGTACAATTAATTCAAAAGACTGACGTGTCTAGAGAAAGTAGATCGCAAAAACATGTTTAAACAAATCGGAGAATAACGGCAGTAAAGAGTCAGGCGGTATACGAAGTGCTAAAGTGTAGTTAACAAAATGATCCGCGGAATAAAAAGTGAATGGATACCGCTGTGTGTCGCGAACAGGTATGATCATTTCCCCTGGAAACTGTGGCGGGATCGCGCGGCAGGTGGAAAGTCGGGAAAAAAATCCGATAACGGAGTAATCCTTTCGCGGAGTGCGGACGAGGGTTGTATCGCATTTTCATCAGCCGGAGATCATGCAATTCGACTTTAGCCGGGACGATTGCAGCACGCTCGCCTAATCCGAGGTTCGGGCCCGGCAAAGTTTCCGGGCGAGTTTCTGTTTATTCCGGTCGAATTAAACTGCGGATAGGGCATGGTTATTTTCCGCGGCGCGAGCTATCCGGCCACGGTATTTACATTTGATCAATTCCGGACGAACGAGAGGACATCGAGAGAGCTCCCCGTGGCGTGGCACTGGCTCCAGCGCGGCTCACGTTAGAAAGAAACTTCGAGCCCCGATGGAGGAAAGTTTTTCGACGTGGGGCGCTGCTGCTTGATAGTCGTCGTTCGGCACACCGATGAACTCCGGGCCCCCCCGTCCCGGTCGCACGAGTCAGAAAATTGTTCCGAAGCAACTCTATTTGCCGGCGAACCAGGCAGAGATGGCGCGATTATGTTAAACGACCAACCGTTAGCGTACCTCCGGCAACTTCCAGTTTCGTTTCGCCCCCGTGAAGTGTCGCGGACATTCGTCTGATCGATGCTCGACTCGATGCCAATTCGGCTCAACTAGGACTCCTGTCGGAGAGACCCCGTCGAAAACCGGAGAACTCCAACCAACTCCACTAACGTTTTTAATCCTAAAATCCACTTCCAGATTTTTCGTTTCATACACTTTCGACTTCTATTAGAAAGACGATATCAAACGCGAATTTCGCACCTGCGAACAATTTTTTAACCGTACAGGCAGACTTCGATTTTTTCGTTTTACAACTATTAAAATTGTAAAGCCGTGACTTTTATCGGAGGGATGGTGTCGAGCGCGAATTTTCGCGTCTGGAAATGACTTTTAAAGGTAAAGAGTGGTTTCGGATTTTTCGTATTGCCACCACTGGAATTGCAAAGGTTTCACTTTTATTGGGAGGAACGTGTCGAACACGAATTTTTGCAGCCGGTTATATAATGTTCGTTTCGCAACTATTGAAATTGTAAAGGCGGATCGATCTCGAAAATTGATCGTGGTGTGCGAGGCTCATCTTGATCGATCGGTAGACTGCGGATTTGTATGCATTTATAGTAAAAATGAATACATGCGATTTAATGTTCATTTTAATCGAGTGCAAAGAATTTTTGTGCTTCCGCATAAAAATTCGCAGTCTATCAATCAGAATCCCTGTCTCGCGATCGAGCGGGACTGGGGAGAGTTGTTAAGTGCTAACCTTGGTTAATTAATGTTAAAGTTTCGCCGATGATCTTCGTACCGAATCAGCTGGTGGGCGCGCCAGCTGGCACCAACGTCACTATCGACTGCCAGACGGAAGCTTATCCAAGGGCGATGAGCTACTGGTACATCGATAAGGAGATGATACTCTCGAACAATAAGTTCAAGACGATCTTCACGGAGAACAGTTACAGGACGAACATGAAGCTCACCATTAACAACGTGCAGGCTGGCGACTTCGGGAACTATCGTTGCATCAGCAAGAACTCGCTGGGCGAGACCGAGGGCTCGATTAGGTTGTACGGTAAGATGATGAACGATCACCGGCCATGGTTACCTACACCCGGTTTCTCAGCAGTTTTCTCTTTCCAAATCCCTCGCTAACTGGCCGCTGGCATCAACCGAATTGCTTAACATCTCTTCCCAGTAATTTATAATATCGTTCCATGCGCCTAGTTCCAGGCTAGCGTTCTGCGATCAGCCAACTCTGCTGTTCTGAATACGTGACGTTTCTTTTCAGCTTCAAATGAACACTCGATGCTATTTCAACATCAAAATCAAAAACGATTTTTTATTTTATACATATGAACATGTAATTTAGCAATTCAATAACCATTATCTGATATAACTGGGTCTCTCCTGACCCCAACAAAATTTCTGTACGAACATCAACATTTTTTAACTTCTTTAGAACATTTCGATTATTTAGTCTTAAATAATACACTTGAAAGTATCTGAAACAAATTTCTCTAAAATTTTAGAAAGTTCCTTGGATGATACTTTATAATCTGACTAAACAAGGATGGGGAACTAATTGGTATAAAATTTTGGAAATGTCCTAGGATGATACTTTATAATCTGACTAAATACTATACCACTTACGGGTTAAATGAAATCAAATTTATTAACGTAAATAGTGGTTTGAATATGGTAATTAGTATTGCCGCCTTAGGGTCGCCATTAGAGTAAGGATTAACTGTACATATCTTATAGAAACGATCCATTATAGCTGGTTCCTAATGAAGAATCGCGAAGCTCGTAAATGTACTGGGGATTTTACGCATTTGTGATAAAAATGAATAGATCAGATACAAACAAGGTGAAAATATCTGAGGCATTTGAAAGTCCTGTACTATTTCCAATCCACTGAAATGATTACATGAAATAAATGTCTATGTATACAAATGCGCATAAAAATTCGCAGTCGATTCACAAAATTGCGCCTTCCGTACGGTTCGGGGTATCGTTTAGCACATTGGCAGAACCTAGATCGTGGTCTCTGATCCTCTAAAGTTCAATCTGTCCCTATCGATTATGCAACCGTGACAGTGCGCGACCATAGTCTGTAGCGAGTAGTATGAAAGAGTGGAAAGAGTTCAGAACGTATAATTTTTGTTTCAGAAATTCTGAAGCCGTCCGCGGCGCCGAAGGCCACGGAGATCAAGAGCAGCGCCAACAAAGAAGGTGAGAGAGCCTCGTTGAATATCATTTCGCACAGCTCCAGCCCCGAAATCGATCATCTCTCGCTTCCCTCTTCGGAACGAACGCTCGTTAGCTCGCCGACTCTCCGCGGTTTTATTTCCAAAAATCGACTATATCTCACGAGGTTTAGTGGATAGAGAGAAATAGAGAAAGAGAGAGATAGAAAAGAGAGAGAGAGAGAGAGAGAGAGAGAGAGCAGGTGGGCGCCACGAAGAAAAACAACGCGGAAATTACACAGCTGAGCGAACGGCTCGTTTCCCAACGGGAGAACCGGTTTCGAGAAGAGGGAACGTTGGAAAAGTTCGCGACCATGAATCAGCCTTTTATCGCGCTCCTCGGACGATTATTAAACGCCACACGGGATGGAATAATTCCGCGAAAGATCGACCCGTTTGCCGGTCCAACGCAAACAATTCTCTCGTCGTATCGATTCGTCTCGCGCCTGTTCCGAACGACCGAAGATTTCGTTCTAGAACAAACGTTCACAGCTCTCTCTCTCTCTCTCTCTCTCTCTCTCTCTCTCTCCCACTCTCGCGATTCGCATTTTCGCTAAATACCTCCGCAATTCAAGCTCGAACATCACTTTGTTCCCTACTTTAAAAGTCACTCAAAGCGGTTTTGAACGTCAGGTATATTCCCGTCTTTGCAGTGAAAAATTCTAAAGATCCGAATGAAATGAACGCCCAACTCTCTTGGTCCACTATTTAATTAATTAGGAGATGCAGTCCGCGTTATCCATTGCGCGAAAGATTCCCGGAAACATTCAAAAGATTCTTGTTTGTTCGCTGGATATGGTCGGCAGACTGTGCTCGGAGCTCTTTGAAAGTTTCCATTCCCGTAGATTAATTCGTGAAAATAATTTCTTAGTTTCTTCATTTTCTTCGAGAAATAACGTGAGCGTTTGCGAAATTAATATTTCTACATTGCCTGTTGGCAGGCTAACTAACACTATGTTGCCTTGAGAAAATAACAAGATTAAATTTATTTGACCTGTCTGCGATTCATATTATAACATCTGCGCTATTAAGTATATTTATTTAACCATTTACCACGAAAGCATCTTTATATTTTCAATAATTGCTAAATAAAAAAATTTATAACTGGTCATTCGATCGGTGGTGATAGGTTCAGTGCTAATGCAATATTTGATCTGCAAACATTTTCAGAAAACCAAAAAATCTATAGTCTAAACTTCTCGGATCCTTGCCAACTGTTTTCTATCGCAGCGGTTGATATCTAATATTCGAATCTTTCCTAAAAAAATCAGTGCGATTCGCCTGGATCTGGATCCGTCTCGAGGGTAGGAGCACTTTAGGGGATCCTGGGCCCGGGAACGTAATCTTTACATGACTCGGGGCCGAACGACGGTATGTGCTCGCACATTGGCCGGTGTATTATTAAAGCAGCACGAATAAGTTGGGCGGATGCCTAGGTCAGGTCCCTGTGGCTCTGGCCCCGGTGTTCTCGCAGCGAAACCAATCTCAATACGCTGCATTATTAACGCCATGCAAGGCTCGGCCGCGACCGTATTACCGCCATTAAGCTTCGCAATTTTACCTAACCGCCTCACCTGCCCGGATTATTGTAACATCCTACCCTTCGCTGCTCCACCATCTCCCCCTCTCTCTCTCTCTCTCTCTTTCTCTATTTATCACTTTCTATCTCTCTCTCTCTCTCTCTCTCTCTCTCTCTCTCTCTCTCTCTCTATCTCTCTCTCTCTCTCTCTCTCTTACGTTACCTTCCATCAAGTAATTGTGACCGGCTGGATTTTCACTTGGGACAAGATCCGAAAAGTTGCGGAACAACCTGGCTGGTGCTGCACCTTCCGGGCAAGTTCGATTGTTCGACACATGCAATTTTAAAGTGCTCGGTAATTGTTCTCGCGAAACAAAGCTAGTCCAAGCTACGGTCTCGGATGTTTTTAGCTGTGGCACTTCATCCTGAATTCCGTAGATCGCATAACGTTCTCTTTCTAGTTTTTTTCACCACCTTGAACGCCGCTTCTATAACATGAATCTTTACGCTGTTCAATTCTTCTTTCGCTGAAGTAAGTCGCTTTCATTTTTACACTCTTTGACGTCATCGGAAGCGTGCGTCTGCGTAAGATATATCCGTGTTAATCTTCATCCATCTCTCGTGTCAATTTGACACAGTTTTCTTTGAGTCTTAACAAACAGTATGTAACGTACATAATTTTCTTCGACAATGCGTAATAAACCCCATCTCATCTAATCTCGTTCCTTCGTACGAAGTAATTCAGAATTATGTTAGTATTCATTTTTCCGCTATGTTTCACTTTTTACGATTGCATCGATTTGATGTCAAAGAACAAACTGAGCTGAGAAAACGAGATACGTTGTATCGATCTGAATCTAAATAGCTTAGAAAAATCGAGCTGAGAAAACTGTTAGATAAAATCTTTGAGGTGATTCGATTGGGAAAGATCGGAACTTTTAACGACAGTCACCGCGCGAAAATGAGTATCGAGGAGAAGGCGGTTAGTTAGCCGGCGATCTAATAATTCCGTATTAGACAAGACACTCATTAGCCAGCCTTTTGCTCGCACAAACACTTCGGGAATCTCTGAAGCGCGTCGGCAAACAGCGCTGCATGCACTACAATTAGGAATCAGCGGGAACGTTCTACACGTGCGACGGCCAATTATCATCGACTGATGTGTATCGAGCGCGTGTGTGTTACAGATAGAGGTTGGTACACATTCCTCGATCACGTACCGCGTTAATAGCGCAGAAACTTACGTTTCCAAGAATAAACCGACTACAGTACCATGAATCGTTTGGATCAGGCCGCGGGAACAACGCGGGCTTTCAAACTTGTAGCTATCAGCGTTTAATCGCTCCGCTGTGACGCAGTTTTCGAGTCATCTAGGAGATGTCTGGTTTGAAAAATCCTGTACTCTATGGGAAACTGTTATCAACGCAAGGGCTTACAAACTCAAGAAGTACTACACAGTGTAAAATTAAAATCATCACCGTGGCAGTCTTAAAACTTCTTCAGTCATCAAAGAACTTAATTTCTGTAAACGAAGAGACAGTTTCATGTGCAAGAATTATTCACCTTGAAGTAGACGGAGTGCTCCAATTTAAGTACCATTTTCTAATTAATCTAATTTTCTAATTCGACTGTATAATGTCATAATCACCGACAAGACAATTGTTTTGAAAAATTCTTTAGTCATCAAGGAACTCCATTTCTGTAAATGAAGAAGCAATTGCATCTCCAAGAAATATTTGTCTCGACATATAAAGCGGAAGTAGTGTGTGTGTGTTCCAAGTACTATTTTCTAACCAGTCTACACTGTACAGTATTTTGAAAAAAATTTCAGTTATGAAGAACCGAGTGCTCATGTTGTAACGAACGGTCCCCTTTTAACTCATGATTCTTTTAAGAAGTTTGTTCCTCTCGATAAGTAGAACACGGTGCAATCACAAAAAAATTTCCTTAAAAAAAAGTCGGTCATTGTAATTCGTGCACAGAACTTTTTCTAACAAATCTTCGTCGATCCTAAGGTGTAGAATCACGCTGTGACGGATTTTACACATAATTCGACAGCCTGTACATCAAAGTACCCATTTGCTAATCTGATAATTAAGTTTGCAAAATGATTGGCTACCCAGTTTCTCTCTCGGTGTCAGTGTACGTCCCTGCGATTGGATTAGCGGGAAAAAAGGGGCAAGACGATCGCATAATGGTGCGTCGCGTCGGGTACAGCTTTTATGCGACTGCAGTTTCGCGGTAATACGGTTGATGATTGACTGCCCGGACGCCGGGAAAGTTTCGCGGAACTAGCCGGTGGCTCGTGTTCGTCGTCTCGCCGCGCGGCGCCGGCTCGAAATCAATCTTAATATTAGCGAATTATTAATGACCCGGGCAGCAAGCGCCATAACTCACCAGCGGGGACGTTAAGCGCCACCGAACAGTTTCCAATGGGTCCGCCTTCGCCCTTATCTGGCCAGATAAGATTCGGGATGGCAGCGACACCCTCGAAATTTGATATATCGGAACACGCTCGCTAAATGGAACAGCGACATCGTTGAAACCTGAGGTGACCGCGCGCGCACATAGAAAACCAGATAATAAATCGTGCCGTGCGGAATTACGTCTATTTGCTGTGTTACACACGAGTTTGTCGAAACAATGCTGCACTCGGACGCGCAACGACAAAAGTTCCAGCACCGAATTATTCTCGTGCCGAACGCGAGCGAATGTTCCTGCAATTTCACAACCTTCTAAACGCCATTTCGCACCCCGGCAAGAATAGTGACATAACTAAAAAGTACAATCTTCTCAAAATAAATATTTTAAGAAAATTATAAAATTTTAAACATCTTTAATCTTACAGAAAAATATTTTTGGAAGTGAATTCGATTAGACTCCATAAAATAATATTATGGACGCCACCGTCAGATGCCACTACACATATGAACTAGCTCAAATAGAAAAAACTGTAGTGGTTCGATCAGGAATTAGAGATGTGACATTTACTTTCGAAGTTCAAAATCGATATTTTTCGTGCTTTCCTCCTTTCTTGTGTCAGCTGGCGGTTGCTCGAGCAATTTTATAAGCAATCGATACAGAAAATGTTTCATAAAGATTCGCAGTCTAATCATTACCAGCATGCTCGTATATTATGGTGCAATGGAACGGGCATTCTATTTTTCATATCACCGAACTTATCAGATTTTTTCTCAATCCTTGCAAGACCACACTGTGGAGCAAGCCATGACCCGGTTAAGAATATGATCGACTTCTGAACGGAGTTGTTAATGCCATGTTGAAGTTAGTTCGAGGCACTTGGGCCACAGGGAATAAATCGATTCAACGGTTCTTTGCGGTCCGAAACGGATGACGTGCCGCGAGACCCAGGGAACATTTTAATTTTCTATCGCGGGCATTACATTGCCGGTGACCCAATTAGCCTTATTTAAAATTCAATTACCGGTGTTGCCGGGGAGCGGCTGAATCACGGATGCGGACGAGATTGCGTCGATCACGGGTGCGCCACGATAGATTTCCAGCGGAATCGGCGCCGATCCGCGAGAGCAAATCGACGATTTACAGCTCGCGCCGACGCGACGTCTGTAGTCGCGGGAGAGAGAGATCCGACTGCCGCGCCGCCGGAGAGATCTTGACCGGGCTTCCAGTTTGCATAATGGATGCGTTTAACACGTTCGTTGCCATGTTACACGCTCCCTCCGATTGTACAGGCTGCACCAACATACGAGCCTGCGTTTGCGAACGCACGGACGCTCTGCAAAATAATTTTCAATCATGCTAACGCAGACCTACCATTTCTTATTAAATGCATACAAAATTGAATCATCTTGTAGGACTTCTAGGGTGGTAACCGCCACGTTTATCAACTACGCTCTGTTCACGGAAATGTAATTACCAACCTGCGGATTTTATGTGTCTGAAATAAAAATGAACAGTTATAATTTGCGGTAGTAGCTGAATTAAAAGAATTTGAGAACGTCGATGTATTCACGTTATTAAAATTATTAAAGAAAAATAGAAGCATCTGTTCAGCGCCGGATCATTTTAATGAATGCAAACAATTTACACTTTGCATAAAAATCCGCAGTCTAATAGTTACGTTTCTCTCTCTCTCTATTTATTTATTGTCTTTATCTCTCTCACCGTGTCGTTCTCAAACAATGGCACCACATTCATATTTATTCTAAAATTAATTATTTACTGTTTAAAACATGTACTACGGAGAATGAACGTAATTAACTGAGCAATGGTATCCACGAGACTAGTAGCAGATACGGAAACGATCAGGTCGCATAGTGATCGCGCAAAAAACTGTCCGTGAAATAAATTCTCGGGGAACCTGTTGCAAAAGGAGGTTCACGGCAGCTAAAATCGTGCGAGGGTAGCCAACGTGTTGCTTTACGTAGAGTCCATGGTACACTTGATACCGCAGAATCCCGCTTGGTAGTCTTGGCCCATAGAAACACTTAGCTTAGTGTAGTACTAGATAGCTGAACAAAAATAACGTTTGCTTAGCCTGCGCCAGGAAAACATTAACAATCCCTAATCGGACGGTGTGTGGATTCGAGTGAGGACGAAAGTGTTTTGGAATTGAAGAAATAGCTTAGCTAGAAACAAGCAGTGCCTGTACGCATTGTTGGAGAACTTAGGGCAGCCTTGTGAAACGTTAGATTTTTGGGGTTCATGAATAAGCTCAGCGCAATGCCCCTAATTTAATACTGTTTCTGAAGCTGTTATTACAACGGAGAGTGGAACCGTCTTGTAAATCTCCAGGAGCGGTTATTTACGCGAGCTTGTAACTGGTTGAACGCTACACTGAATTTTCCTGGGGAAAAAGCGAATGCTTTATGATCGGAATGCTATCTCGAGCGGCACGTTCCCGGCAAGCCTTACACGGGGGTGGTCGGAGGCCGCGGAAGGGTTGGGATTAGCCCCCGGAGAATATACGATATTTAATAATGCCTCTACACACCAGTCGCCTCTCGGGATGCCCATCGATCCTTCCGGCCGTAATTAATTATCGCCGAGCAAAGAGGCTCGAATTATTTCTCCCAGCAGCCCCTAGGCCACCACGCATCCTTCCGCGTCCCGTCAACCCCTGCGGCAGCTCGTCGAGTGATCGATCTCTCCCCGAGAGATCTCTTGTTCCTTTATCGCTGCCAGAAAGTGGACAGAACACGTCTACGACGAACCTCGTAATGTTCCAGAATTTACAGAAACTATTCATACGGTTCTTTCGTTAAACGTTTTAATCAGTTGAAAACAATACATCAATATTTTTAAATAGGAGGCACGATGGTAATTTGTAGACTGCGCATTTTATGGATTTGTGATCAAGATGACGAAACAGTAAAAACGTTTGAAGAACTTGAGAATGTATTAGTTCCAAGTAATTAAAAACTATTGAGAAAAGATGTCCATGTCTATTTAAGACAGACAATTTTTATTTCGCATTAAAATCCGCAATCGTATAATTAGGTACAGTGTAAGCATCGGACTAAAACCCAGTGTTCATTGTCTAAATAATTATCGGACCGCGTACCGTAAATTTCCCTGCCGACCGACAATCGTATTTGCGATCTTACCGAATCGTTTCAATTCACAATGACCGACCATTGTGCCCTCGGAACGTCAGAGATTTCGTGATCCAGCCCGCGAGTCGGGAAACGGTATTAATTTCGCGAATCGAGCTCCCTTTCTCCCTCTTTCTCTATCTCTCTGGCTGTCGGCTGCCGACCCGTTTAATAAGTACACGACAGGCACAAAGGGTTCATTTCTCCGCGGACAGAAAGGGAACTTGGCCATTTCCCACTGTAGAACCTCAACTTTTCCATTTAAAGTACCAAGGGACCGGAGCAGAGTTCATCCCCCACCGGATGAACTGCAGCTAGTCGATTGCTGGACGCACGAACACAAGTTTTTCAATTGAAATTGCTAGACAGGAATCGAACCTTTTAAATTTTTCACGTGGCTCCAGTTTAATTTTCGAGGGGGGTACGTCAAGTCGTGGTTGAAGGGACGATCAAATAGTAAGACAATCGCGAGCGTTTCATTAAACTGACACCTCCAAGTATTCCTGAAGCTTTACACGTGGTTTTCGAAGGTGCACGCAAAGTGTGGCATGGAGCACACTAGAATTGGGGGACAGCATTGCATAAAACAGACAAACACATTTCACAGTACAGATTTTTCGAAATTGTAACCTGGTTTTTCTCAGTATTCCACAAGCTCCAGGGACAATTTTCGAAGGGGGTCGCAACATGGCGATCCGGGACACGCTAAAATTGGGGGCTGGTCTCTATTGTCTCTCGAAGCAAATTTCTACGCATACTTTCTAGGCGAAACAATCTTCAGTCTTTAAGTTCCCGATAAATTTATAAGTTCACGAACTAGGACACAGAGAGGGGGGCTGAAAATGGCGGCGTGTGTTCGGTGGGATTGTGCAAGGCGTCCGCAACAAAATTGACGATATAAATTTCCGTGCGATGAAAACTAGTGCCCTTAAATTTTCGAGCGCAAGACAAAAGTTTCTGCAGAGGGGTACAAAAGGAGAAAACAGAAGGACAGGGAGGGGGGCAGACGCGATTGCTCGGTCCCACGAAGAGGAAACAACCCCCGTGCGACAGCTCTTTGTGCAAGGCCGCGAATATGCTTATTCTTCGCGAAAGATGCCACCGGGTCGGCCATATTGTTGAGAGGAGAATCGGGGGAGGGACGCCGGGAGAGGGTGGCTGCGAAACAAAGTTTCCCGGGCGTATTTAAACTTTTATTCGAAAACTTTTTAGTACTGCGCGCTGTCATCGTCCCTGCTCTGCTACACAGTCTAAAGGGCCGCGCTTGTTTGCGAACCGGAAAGGGGGTGGACTTCCCTCCGCAAAAAACCTCGAGAACAAGGATATCCTCGATGGGAGGACGACGAGGATACTCGGGATCTCCGAGGAGAATTAATCGAGTGCCGCTTAAAACGGTTTCGACGGCTATTTTTAGACGGGAATGTTCCCAGTCGGAACACCACCCTCTCAGCCAATTAATTCGTTGTCCTTCGTGAGATTGCGTTAACGATTCTTACAACGGTGGAAACTGGATTTCCCGGATTAGCTTGGAACGAATTTTTCCGAGCACTAGCAGTCGAGTGAAACAGCAGTTTCACTCAAAAGCGGGTGCTGTTGTTTCAACCCTTTGTAAGCAGTACGTCGTTCAAAACATTTCATCAAACAAATTTTTAGTAAAAATTACACTTTCTTCATTCGTTCACTTCGAATATTTATTCGCTACACAGTTTCGTTTCACTAGGGAGATACATTCGATCAGTTTAGGAATATACTGAGAAACGTTTCCGACCACGCAGAGTTAAATTGTAATTAACATGACCGTCATTGCACGGGTCAAAATGATCCATTGCTTTGGAAAACTCGGAGATTTTCGTTCACAATTGGTTTTATATTCAATAAAGTTACTAAACTGCATGATAACGAATAGGGCGTTAAAACAGTACAAGGCGAGGCAACATACTTATCAAAAACGCTCAAAATTGTTCAAGTTTCAACACTTAAAACTTTTGAACCACTAATCTCCTAGAATTGAAACTGATTATTAGCAATTTGTCGCTAAAATCTACAGGATTACATAAGAAAAAGGCAAAAAATTCTGGTTACGCAAGGTAAAGTGCAGCTTACAAATGTCTAAATTCACGAAACTAGAAGGAAATTGGTTAGAATATTGTAGGCATTAATCAATTCAAGGAAGTACCTGCAATGACGAAGCATCGAGTTTGAAACATCCTTGTGAATCTGGTTGCGCGAGAAGGGGAAGAAGGACTTGTCCCTTAAAAATTCGCAACAGTTAGTTAGCCAGACGGGAAGTTTCTCGGAGTTACACAATCGTACGGGCCACCGGGGACCGGGTTGATTATTCCGCTCGATTATGGGCGGCAGAAATAAGTGGCGAACCATCTTACCGGGTCGCAACTGTCTATAAAGGGTAACGACGCTACACAATGGCGTACGGGTCCCGCGTCGAGCATCAATTCGAATTGTACAGTCGCGGTTGACGCGCAGCCCCCCCAGCGAAATTACAATCTAAGCAAAGTTTCAATTTGCCCTTGCGCTAAAATTGCTCGCCGCGTCGATGGTTCCTAATCAAATTATACGTCGGTGTCTCCCTTCTTCCCTTCGAAATCAAAGAAAATTTCTTGGAACCAGATCCGTCGTCAATTTCTGGATTTCGAACCTGACGAACACCGACGTACCTTCCAGCGACGATGCTTCCGGAAATTTCTATAATAGTAATTATATGAGATAATTATAATATAATAATTCTATACCAATAATTTGATCGCAAGGTAATTAGACTAAATTTAACTTGTCGCGCTGCAATATCAAATCAGGTTCATATTGAAGATGTCACGCTGAATATCACTTCAACTCGAAGTGGATGAAAGAGGTTAGCTCAAACCAATGACAGCTCAGGAAATAATAAAATATCAATGAGAAGATGCATTTATGAAATTTAAAATTATACGAGAGAGAGAGAGAGAGAGAGAGAAAATTAGAAAAAAGTCAAATATTATTTTTCATCTATTAAAATTATTGGAGCAAGAAATAATTAGCAAAAGTCATTCTCATCCGATAAATTACTCTTCCTAATACGGAAAAGGGTCTTCCAACATGCCTAAATCGATTCACAAAATCGCATTCTCGAATAATTACGCGTAGCTCGCATAGCTACAAGATTCTCGTCTCGAGAGGTGGAGGGGCGAGAGAAGTAGATTCGGAAGTAGTTAGTAAGTCGAAGTGGTATCGGCAAAGTTGGCGAATTAAGGGGCCTCGCTCCCCGTTTGCGGGAAAAAGAAAAGAAAAAGGGTGAAAAAACGGAAACCGAAACTCGAAGGATCGGTCGAATTCCGTGCAGGTTTCGAAACCGCGGCGCGTCGGTACTAAGGAGGCAGGGAAGTTCCGAAGCGGTTTCCGAGGACCGTATTTCTCCCGAAACTTTGAATCCTCTCTCGCGGAGGCTCGAGGATCCCTGACCGCGTTCCAGAAGAATTTCAAATTCACTCGCGCGGCCGGCTGGTATTACTGCGACGATTTATATTCGAGTTTCGCGAGACGCGTTTCGCGTCTCGGGCCGCTCGACGACCACTTTTTCTTCTTCTTCTTCTACTTCTTCTCGAAACAGAGAGAGAGAGAGAGAGAGAGAGAGAGAAAGAGAGAGAGAGAGAAAGGAGCATCCGATCGAGTGTGAAGCACTCGGAATCCATCGGATTCGGAACGATCGCCCCACGGCTCTCTTTGTAGTCGGCTTTTTCTCCGTAGGAACGTCACTTCTCCGTCTTTATCTTCCTCTTCGTTCTCTCTTCCTCTTCTCTCAGCTCTCTGTCCGTCTCGCTCTACGACTCAATGGAACCGCCGACGGTATCGAACGCAACAAGTAGAAGTTGGCTCGTTTTCAAAGAAGCTGCCGGAATTCATCAAACCGCCAACTCGGCCCGCCTGTTTTCACCGAGTCCACTCGAAACACCGTTCCGAGCGTGTTCCGTCGACGACGATCGACGATTCTCTGTCACACCTGTCTTCCTAGCATCCCGACACCTCGCAGTGTTGGCTTGACAAATCCAGTGCGACACTTTTATAAACGAATCTCAGAAAAGGCTCGTTCAACTACGCATTAACACTTTTGCTACTAACAATTACTTCAGCCACAGCCTTCGTAGTTACAGTATTCTATTAAACACAATAAATCCCCTTGTGATATATAAAAAATAATATTGTTGTAGAAACGCTATTTTTCCGAAAATCGTAGAAGTAACTATTTTGCATTATATCATTAAAATAACACAAACGTGTCTGCTTTTTCTAGCCATTTTTTGTAATACAGTAAATCCTTGATATAAGAAAAATCCTAGAGTCCGCGCTGTTTCTTATATCCTGATATATCCAAATAAATATTGAAATTATTCTTCATGGATGCATCTTTACAATCTCAATGAACGTAAATTAAAAATATTAGAGCACGTCCCGTAAACCTAGTCTTAAATAAAAACTTATGCAAAGTTGTTTATTTTTTATATAATATACAAAATCGTGATTGTCACGCTGGTAGGGAATGTATTGAATTCACGGTCTACTCGAATTGCGATACTACTACTGTTTTTTCGGAGTACGGTTACGCAGAGTGTTCGAGTATCGATAGAATCGTGGAGAGGGTGGTTCTTCGCGAGAAAACTAGTCATATAGGACTACATTTAGTTTGTCAGACGCTTCGGTCTCGAGAAAATCCAGCTTAAAAGTTCGACGAACGCGCGTCCTATTGATTGGGACGCGTCTGACCATGACCTGCCGGTTCTACTTCTTAAAGATGTTAAGCTACGTTCACACTGAAGCAACATTGTGCAACTTTTTATCGCCTCTTGTTGCCTTCTTCTTTTTTGCCCAAAAGGTGACAAAAAAGTTGTTTGATGTTGCCTCAATGTGGACATAGCTTCAGACACAGAACGTTAGCGAGACGATTTCGAGCGTTGAACGCAGAGGGTTCGAATCGGGTTACGGCGCGGTGGCTGTCTCTTGGTTTTTTGAGTTCAAGTATATTCGATGGGCTTCCAATTTTTCCCCGAATCTCCCTGTGTTCGTGTTTACCCGGTGTGTGCACAACCTGTAGATCGAGGCGCGTCCTTTAGCAACCGTTGTAGTTCTTGAGTCGCTAACGCGACTACTTAATCTTTGTGCATTTATAGCTCCTTCGATTGGTACCGTACAGTAAAATAGAATTGTGAGTAATGTGATTATGTAACAAACAATACAGAACAACTACTGACATATATATTCATTTTTCTTCTCGGTAAATTAGCGTGGTACATGTTTAACTTGGTTCTGACTGTTGCTTCATTCTCTAATGAGTAGAATACAGTAGAGTGAGTACTTTAACGAAATCGGTACACCTGCAGGAATAAAATAGAACACTGTATGCTAATATTTTGTTCTCTCTTCTGTTTGCATTTATAGTACTGTCTAGCGAACAAATTAAAAATTAAAATCAGAAATTCGGTAAAGTCGACACATTCCCTAAAACAGAACACTTTATCCTAAATTATCATTCCGAAGGACCACGATTTTTCATCTGTTTGTAGGTCTTGATAAATAGAATTTGGGATAAAGAGTTCTGTTTTATCGTTAGGGGTGTATTGAGTTTTCGAGTGTTTTATTTGGTAAAGAAGAATGAAAATTTTGGATGAAGGGTTCTCTAGCAAATGAAACGCGAACAAAATCGATATATCGCCGAGGCTAGAACAGAACCCTTCATCCAAAATTTTCATTCTTCTTTACCAAATAAAACACTCGAAAACTCAATACACCCCTAACGATAAAACAGATCCCTTCATCCCAAATTCTATTTATCAAGACCTTTGTATCGATCTATTTACCAAAACATTTGTAGCACTCGTTAGTCGATATACTATAGCAAACTGTATATAGCTGGTAGCTAAATAAATTCCTCGTTCCGTAGAATGAAGCAAACGCACTAATTTTTTGCGTTCACGCACAAGTGTCAAAATTCGCGGACCACCGTAAACAGCCGTAGTCTAGTAATTAGTACGAGGGTCTCACACTACACCTCTCGACGAGATCACTCACTTGGTTAGGGCTAGAAGAGGGGGAGAGGGAGAGAGGAGAGGGAGGAAAAACGAGACAGAAAAGGAGAGAGGGAGAGAGGAGAAGAGCGTCAGTTGAAAGAAGCGAGACGTTTAAAAAAGGAGGATCAGGAAACAGAGAGGAAGAGAGAGAGAGAGAGAGAGGGAGAGGGAGAAAGGAGAGGGAAAACGGAAGCAACGGGAAGAGAGAGAGAGAGAGAGAGAGAGAGAGAGAGAGCTAGAGAATGGCTGGGTTAGATGAGAAAGGTCCTAATCTATTTTCAGGACGACCGAGCACGCCGTCACCAGCAAAAAGGCCAACCACCGTGTGGCCCTCCTCGTACAACCCGTACTATACGAAAAGGACAGAGAGGCCACCTCCCCCGAGTGAGGAGAGGGTCGACAGGCCAGAGCAGAAGCTACGTGGTGGCCAGAGCACAGGTGAGGCGCTTGCATTCTCTCATCTGGCCCTCCCTCTCCCGGCTCTTTCTTTCGTTTCTCGTGTCTCGTGTTTCTGTGTTTTTCTTCGACTTTTCCTAGCCTATCGCACCACCACCGCACACGCGCACTCGCACGAACCACCAGTATATCAAGCACAAACGCACGCGCTCTCTCGCACGAACGATATCTTTCGACAATCCTTCGTAGAAACGCGCGGCCTCTCTGCTACACAGTAGTGCTCACTTAAATTAGCAAACTTTCGAAACCTATTCAGAAAAATCAAACTCTTTCGCTTACAGTTCCAGTCAGATTTAATTGAGCATTACTGTACTATTATTGTTCCGCACCATGCACCACGAGCACACTTCGCTGGCACGCGATTCGGGGCGAACTGGGTCGCCACCGACATCGTGGCGCACATTTTTATTCGTGCAAAGCTGCCATATCTCTATCGATTGCGTACTCTTGACTATTTCGTTCACCAAAGTTAACGCGAGAAATTCTCGAGCTTCAAGAAACGCTCCCTGTCGGCGCGAAGATTCGGACTCGCCTTCTAACTAGTGTTCGGTCGCGTAACTTTCGAAATTTTATATACCAAGGAAAATGTTGCGCGCCGCAATTTTTAGAGGAACTCCCGTCGGGAAACGGTTCTCGCGGTTTATTGTGTTCGCGGAAAGCTGTTAGAGAAGCTGTTAGAAATGCTGACTCGTGTTTGTTTATTAGGATCCGTGACCACCTCTGTTCCCACACTATTAAAAACGGGTTTTCACTTGTGAACATTCTACATAAAATCACGCATATTGAAACAGATAGAAATGGTGCCAGAAATGGCCAGAAAAATAGTCATTCACGTTTGTTTATAAAAAGTTACACCATTACTCCTTCAAGTTTTGCAAAAACATTATGTATATTGAAATCAAAATGGGTACTGCGCAGGCAGGTTTTAGGACACAAAAAAAAACATATACTTGGAGGTCAAGAAACAAGTTTACTTTACTTATAAAAATATTTATCTACGGAAAACATTACGCAGCTGCTAGCAAAATGGTTCTCTCTAAAATGTGTCGTTAAAATCGTAAAATCTAAAGAATTACAAACCTGTGGTCAGATAATACGTTCTAGCACTTAAAGATTGTAGAATTAGTTTTAAAAATGCGTGAAACTACCTGAGTTATTACGAGTGAAGATCGACTTTGCAGATCGGCCTGATAAACACGTGTTTTCTATATTTCGATAGGAGCAGCTCTACCCACGCTAATTTCCCCAATTAACGTGTACAGGACGTATATAATGCAATAGGGGTCGGCGGCTTCAGCCCTCATTTGCACCGTTATTGCGGGATCTCGTCTTTCCGGGGTCCGGCTGCGAACACGAGATCACTCTCGAGTTTCAAATTTCTGCATTATGCATCGCGTTCTCAGAAAAATTCTGCCGCGTATCCCGAGGGTCGAGGAGCGAGCGTGTCCGGGAGCTTTCACGCGGAAAGCTCGGTAAAGACCGGCGAAATACAGGCAAAGCCCGTCTGACCACCGACCGTCCTTTTCCTCTTTCCTCTCGTTTCCCTCTTTTCCCTGAGCAACGGCAAACGAGATGCTACGCGGTATTTTTTCTCCGCGATTTCAGAAATCTTTTCGCGGTGGTCGCACGGCGGCCATTCCTGAGAATCTCACGACTTCGGTCCAAGCATAATTTTGAACTTCTCTGCTTCATGCCGTGACGTCAGACTAATTAAACAAGTCCCTGTTAGAAGTATGTGACAATTCGTTCCCGAAGACGCGTTTCTGCTATTCGTTGCATGACGCGTGACATTTTTCTACAGGAATGATGGATTTATTTTTTCTTTTTTTTTTTTTTTATTTCGAGGTGGATATTGAGAAATTGAGTAGCAGTGACAAATTCGAATGACGTCGCGTTTCGTGTACAACTGCAATAAACTGTATCGTACGTTGAAATAGGCACGTTCCAAATTTGTTAAATTTAAATCTGTTTTATTTTTCAAAAAAAAAAAAGAGAGTGTCCAATAGCTTGCTGGGAAATTCTATGAAATTCGAGGCCCGGACAGTTGACGTTTCAGCGACAGTTTGAACGATATTGCACTCTGCGTGCACTTGCGATGGACGGTATTATACTGCGAAATGGAAACACACAGAGTTTTCGAGATTTAAGTATGATTTGTTGGGAAAAAATGAGTCCATGAAAAATCCTTTAAAAATTCGAAGATCGAGGACAGTGGCGTCGTTTAATAGAGATGCTGCAGTGACAATTTAGAGGATGCTGCATTTCGTATGCGATTATAACGAACTGCGTTGTACGTCGAAATTGAGAGGTTCAGAACTTTTGGAATTTAGAACGTTGCGCTCAGATAAAAGTGCATCGAGCGTATCGAAATCCCGTGGAAATTCAAAGGCTGTAGGCCACGGATCTTTACAACTGCGATCCGGATCATTAGAGACGGATTCCCTTCAGTTGGATCATTAAACCTGCGGTGATAATTTAGAGGACGCGGTATTTCGTATAGAATTGTAACATGGCCACGTTATACGTTGAGAAATCCAGAATTTTCAGAGTTCAGAGCGTCTCACTTTGAAAAACTGCATCGAGCAACACGAAAATCCCGTGGAAATTCAAAGATTGGAAAACTCGAATCTCTGATTCGGATGATTTGAGAAGGATTCCCTTCGTTCGGTTGTCAAAAGAGTTTAAAAGAGTATCTTCGGTAATAATTTATCGGACGTTGCGATTCATATGGGATTCGGAAAGGTCGCGTTACACGGAAAAATCGGAAGGATTCGGAAGTTCCAGGATTAAGGGCGTTCTACTTCGGAAAAACGTATCGGGCGACTCGAAATCCGGCGGAGATTCGAAGATTCAAGGACTCGGATCTTTACGGCAGCGATCTCGCTCATTGTAGAAGCGCTCCTTTCGTTCGAGCGTTAACGAAGGGCCCTCAAAGACCGAATAAACCCGGGAAAGGGTGTGCCGGTATTCCGAAAGTGGAATTCGATCGGACGTAAAGTCGCTAGCGCCTCGTCACCGTAGACGAGGGTTCTTCCGACTCGGAGATCTCGTCCTCCAAAGTAACTTGTTTAGCTTCCTGCGCGGCGATCGGAGCTTTTTGATGAAGGCGTGTAGAATAGATGAATGGATCGTTAACGAGATAACGAGTCCTTCGGTCGGAGGAACGGGGAAGCCATTCCGCAACAGCGGCGGGGCCATTAACGTCGGGCCAAAAGCCGGGCCCCCGATCGAACCCGGGGGCTCTTAATAAGACGCTTACTGCTTGATGAGTAATGTAAGGCACACAGTATTTATCTTAATAGCCAATGAACGGGCCGATACGTTTCGATAGCGATAACTCGACTTCATTTCTCGCCTCCGCACCCCGCACACCCTCTTAAGCCCCGCACAGCTTCGCGTCGTCCTTTTATCTGGCCATCAACCGAGTTTCGACGAGTTCCCTGATTACGTTCCACGCGTATTCTCTCTTCAACTTTCCATTATCATTCCCGAGGAGGATACCCACTGCTGAAAGGCACTTCCGATATTAGATCGATCGGCACTCGCTTCCGCGTGTCGAACGGCGCCATTGTTCTCGGTCTTTCTGCTGCGAGCCGAGCGATCAACCGTGATACAATTAATTCGAATCAATTAATCGCCTATCTGAATCTTCTGCTATGATCACTGGTAAATCGCTTCGTGTTGCCGGCAGAGGAATGTCTACTTTGAATCGTCGACGATCTACGAAGATACGCAACTGTATAGCTTGTGTAAGATCATTCCCAGGAAGACGCCGAGGGGGTTTCTATGAAATGTATACGGAATTTCCTAATCATGATTCCAACGTATTAATGTTTCCTTGGAAGGTGAACGCTTTTAACGACTTCATGACTGCCCAAACAAGAGCCGCTGTAATCTTTACGTATAAATCTTCTTTTACATATCCGTCCACTTCTTTGAGATCAAGAAAAATCTACTTGAACTTGGTAGAAATAGCTAACCGTTTAAACAGACTATCAGAATATTCGAATTTGCAAAAAGCATTTATAAATTTGCCAAAGCCACGATAGATTTTATTTGTGATTTCACGAGTTCCCGACCGCGGTCGAATACGAGATATTTCTACCGCGGACCGTTTCACTTCTCGCGTGTCTTCAACTACTAAAGTCCGGTTAATAATTTGACTGACTGGTCAATTGTGCACTCCGCTGAACAGAGTAAGAACCGCGTGATGGCAATTAGTCCCCTTGGGTTTCCGTGGTTCGTCGACGTCGGATTTAACCGATCTGGGCGGAAGAATCGGTGGACAAGTATGGAAAACAGTAAATTAGGCTGACGGCCACGAGAACGACTAATTGACAGATATCCGGCGGACTCGATGGTTTTCTCCAAGCAAAATACCGAGCGCTAACGAGCGTTAATGAATGAAAATGAATGGGAAAGGGCAGCCGGCGAGGTGTTTCAACGGTGACGCGGATCACCGCGCGATAATACCCTCGAGAATACTTTATGGTGGCCATTCCGAACGGTAAATGCCTCCGACTGCGTTCTTGTTCCCGATTATCGATATCCTGTGTCGATGGCTCGAGTAATCTGGCGTCGAAGCATCCATCCGGAGTGCATCCTCCGATGCCTCGACGACGTCGATGGAGCCCGATACAGTGACGACACAATGCGCGCGTACTATTTCAACTGTCGAGGCAGAGTTCTCGAAAAATCGGCAGCGAACACACACGCCATTCGATCGAATCTAATTCGTCTCCATTCGACTTCCACCTCACTCGCAATTCCATTTCGTTTTAACGTCGGTTAATATCGGTCCAATGTGGTCGGACTCCCAAAATATTCCCTTTTAAAAGGTTCGGGAGAGATATAGACGTCTCATCGAATTCTCCTGCTCTTAAGGAATCGTTCAGCGTACGGGAACCAAGTTCTCTGGCCCGACAATCGAATTCTTTGCCTCTCGGTGCGCCATCCGGATTCATTTCACTGTTATCCAACCGTGGATCTCCCGGCGAATGGAAACTTTTCAATCTGCTATCAAGCGACGCGCCGAATTAGCCGGCTACATATTAGTAGAAATGGGATCGATTAAACTCATTGCAGAACACTATTGTTTCTCTGACTGCGGAACTTTATGCAAAATAAAATATGTCTGCGTTGATTGCTGAAAATGTAAATGAAATAGAACGTTCCTTCTTTACGATTTTAGAAGGTGAAGAATAATATATTTTCTGACAATTTTAAATTTTTCTACTCTGTTAAATCGCGATTTGTGGGTTCGCAACCTTTTCGGATCTGGACCCGCCAAATTAATATTGGGCCAGTAGTTCAAGAGATTTGATATGATATAAGAACCCAAAAGACAATAATTGATTCGCGTGACAATAGATTGCGTTAAGAGAAGCGTTTCGTCCCGGACCTGCTAGGGGACTCATCAGTAAGGCTGATCTAGCAGGTCCTGCCTTATACGCGCGCAGATTTAACTAATCCTAATCCGGATTGAATCGATACAATAAAACTGACGCTCGCGGATCTAATGTAAGATGCGATCCCGGTTTGACGCGTGTCCTGATCGCTGGACAATTAACTGCCGTAAGCCGAGTTTAAAGGTAACGCGAATGACTGACAAGACAACGGCGGTGCGTTGTACTTGTCTACCCGAGGACTGGAGAGTGTCACGGCGTTCGAGTGTAAAACTCAACTGTGTGAGCTCGACTTCCAGTCCTAACGCGATGCTAGTTGGACTTCTCTATAAAGAAAGAAGATGCACTGATTGGTTCCTGCAGAAAGTTACATTTCCCAATCAGTACACTTTTGACTGTTAGGACCTCCTTCCCGTAGCTCTGAAGGAGGCTTTGGGAAGGAGAAATGGGGCGATACCTGACTCGGTCGACGACGCGTCTTAGTAATTTGACACGGTACGGTTAACGGTCGCGGGTGATCCTTTCAAGGGACGCGATTTATGGCACGTTGTCCCCAAAGATATATAAAAAACCAAACATTGAGCAGATGCCCCGACTGGTCGCCGAATGACTCTTGTTTTGCTTGATTTTCCATGACGGTCTTTAGGCACGAACGAACAATAAATATTAACCGTAAGAAATCCACGTTTTTGGTTCCTACGCGACGGAACATACTCGATTCTGCTATAAATCCATAAAATCTGCTGTCTACTCGTGACGAGTGTGCATCAATTGCAAAACACAAGGACTAAGTAGGAATTTCCTTCTTTCATCTATTTTACATATATTCTTCATGTTCTTACAAATTGTACCTGTTCATTTTTTTCATAAATGCATAAAATCCGCAGTCTATTGTTACGAACAATTGTAAAAGTCAAATAATTTATTGAATCTAAGTCTGTATTACTTTTATGAGCCAATACAATTGTAGAGCTTGTAAAGCTTTTGAATGTTGTCCGCACGAAAGCGACTGTAAATCTGACGTAGATTGCGTTGACGGTTTAGGACTGAAGTTAGTAGTATGATACAAATGCTTAATTGGCATAAAACGTCTGTTGATAGTTGTGAAACCAGGCAGTTAAGCGGAAAATACGTGACGCTTGTTCACCACTCTTCAAGCCACTTAGAGGCTTCTTAATAAGCTGGTACGAACTACTCTTAAACATCCGCCTTATCATCCAAATTGATCACTCCTTTAGATCACTTAAAGTAATATCGAAAGGATACTGTTGTCACCACCGGTAATCTGTCCTTCGTCCTGAGTAACCGTCAACATTGGCAAAAAGATGAATGTTTCTTTATCCGTGCACTAAATTTTTATAAAACTCAATTTTTTAAAAATTGCCAGAAATAACTTAGCGAATCAAACGAGAGAACCTAAATCGTTTGTATTCAAGGAATTTCTGTCAAATACGAAATTAGAGAGAAACTCCGATTTATATTTTACCGACGCGACGTATCAATGACTCGAGATATCTCGAATTTAGATTTTTATCGACATTGACTCCAGCGGAGTTCTACATATGCCGTTCGATATTTCCACCGGTGAAACAGAAATAAAATGTCCATTTTATAGCTTAGGACGTTTAAATCCAGTACGACCGGTATTTTTAGACAGAACTCTGGCATTTTCGAGCCAATTTAGATTTTTATTGGAGAGTTTGAAGATTGAAAAATGGGGCGTTATTTGGTCCGATATTGCTTTCGAATGGGGAATGCATTAATAAATCGTAACGATCGAGAAGAGCTAGAGACTCGAACGGGATCCAAACCTGCTTGTGTTTTAAGTGTGATAAATGTGAATTTTAAACCTGATTGAGAGATAACACAATTGTTTCATCAGAACTTGAGAATCAGTATTCACTACCTACAATCTATTAAGTAGACAAATTTTTATCAGGATCTACGAGTTACGAGAAGGTCAGAAGTATCATTAAACTATTCTATAGTATTATTGGATAGGTTGTTTTTATTTTATGTGAGTTTTGTGGGCATTGCTGCGGTAAGTACTCGAAGTGTTAGTAAAATTGCAGTGGATGATTGAAACCATTTGACCATTCCATCTTAATCCTATGCGGTCGGAGCTATTATAATTTGAAAATTAAACATTTCTTCCAACCTAGACTAATTCCATTCGATATGATTTTTCCATTTTATGAATATGGAATTGATATAACTCCTCATACAAAACATAAATGTTTGGTAATTGATTAAATACCAACATATTTAATAATGTCAACAATATTGTGGATAATAATACAGCAATTTTTAGTAGTGATATTTCGAGACCGTAATTTGTTACTACACTTAATAAAACGTAGACAAAATTCCTTGGACCGACTCGAGGTTCAAAGTCCATAGTAAAAACAACAGTGGAAATGGTCAGCAAACGTTTTCGTCGTTGTAATCTCGATGGTCGCAACACGGTTCACACAAAGGGAAAGCCGATACTGAATGGCCGAAGGAAACGGACGGACAACGAAATGGGAAACAAGGTGTGCTCCGGTTTCCAGTGGCGTAATGGAAAATATGTCTGACTCGGGCAATCGCATTCTACTGCGCGCGGCAGACAGCCGTGGCCAGAACGTGACCAATTGTCCGGCGCTTAAGCCGCGTTTCTCCCGAGAAAATGCATCGGGAAAATTTTACAGTGCGGTCGTCTCGGGTCAGCTTGCGGTCGCGTGCAAGCGCGGAAGCTTCCCTGAAAGTCAGAAAGCACGTACTCGGAGCGTGATTGCGAGACGTATCTGACCCCGGCTACTGGCAGGAGGTCAACCTTCGATAAACGGCTGTAAACGCAGAAATATTACGCTGCGGATCGACCGTTCCCGCACGCACAACCTGGAATCGCTTTCTAACGCGTGAACCACGGTCTGCGCTTCCAAAGAAATTCCTATGGAACGCGTATCACATTCTCTTGTCAGAGAAACCAGCAAGAAATGGACAGGACTAATTGAGTCTACACAGGGTGAGTTACATAACGTTTGTACCTCAAATATCGTTGTAGTTTTCAAAAAGACAGAGTGAGTTACCTAACGTTTGCACCTCAAATATCTTTGTTGTTTTCAAAGATACATTAAATGTCTTGAGGATAACGTTGAATGGTAAAATAATACACGCACGATATCAAAAAAGGTGTTGTTTTTATCATTCTTTTTAATGACATCAAGGTCACCTTCATTTTTTTATGGAACCACCCTTTTTTAAACTGTCAGTTGAGTGAATTTGGAAGCTTCGAACCGCTGTCTAGTCTGATGTCTTTTGTATGATGGGCGCAACGGACATGTAGTTCGACCAACACTTCTCTACGAGGTTCAGCTTCTAAGAATCACATCTCGGAAAGCCGATAATCTCGACAAGCAGGCGATGTCAATAAAATTGCATCGAAACAGAGGCGCAGCAAAAATAAAATATCGAACGCTACTAAAATAGCGATGTAGGTCGCAGCTGAACGGGTAAGATGTCTGGTGGTCTGAGACGGCGATTGATCGCGTACTTAAATACCTAAAGAGGTTGGAATCGGTCAACAAAAAATGGGATCGGAAAGGAATTCGGAAAAACATCGGCGACAAGATAGGACGGGAGCAACGATCCGCTCTACATACACCGAAAGGCGCATCCGCAAAATCCGTACGATCCACTTGCCGCGGCGACAATAGCTGCGGAGCGTTCGAAAAAATGGATGCCCGTTAAAAAATGCAGGACCGGTGGAAACGCCTGTGAAAGATCCCCATTGCGATTCGCCGGTGCAACGATCCACCGGTGGAATTTAGCGGAGCGCAACAACGATGTCGTTGGTTTTACGTGTCGCGGAACGACGGCCGCTAGTCCCGCTTTAATGCGTTTCCTTCGGGCTTCACAAAAGCGAGGGCTGGCCGGCTCGTGAATATCTGATCTGATAAAATAGTGAAACAAGTCTACGCCCGGCCTGCCGTTACCGCTGCGAACACGTGTGCGATTCCGTAGGCATTCTTTCGAAGAACCATACCGAAGCCCGTCGATCGGTTCAAGCCGCTCGAGACCAGAATTTCAAGTCGCACGGATCGAATCAAAGAAAGATGTCGGATTAAAGAAAGATGTCGAGTCGGGGACATCCTGGATTCCAGACGAAACTGGCCGAATCGAACCACGGTTGCGCTTGCCGACGTGCTCTCGATCCGTGATTCCGTATTCTGGCTATCTCGGGAAGAATGCGGTTTTACGGAGCAGAACAGAATGCACCGGATGCATGTACTTACGATGTTTCGGGCGTTGGGGTCCCGGGCTGGTAATTAATAATAAAGCACGAGCGCTGGGAATCGCTTCGATCAATCAGGTATAATTACTTCCAGTGAGATTCATCGGTGGCTCGAGGAATTTCATAGTGTAATCCGCTTCGCGGACAAATGCCGGGCTCAGCGAGCTCGTTAGGTGTTGCAAATCCTCGATTCTCGGCCACTAACTACCGCGTTTACTTCGTAATCGTGTGCCCGCGACTTGGTTCGGGCGCGGTCTGTCTCGCGGATCGTAAACCGGCAATCTTTCGGTCGGGGACGAGCGTACTCGCTTCTTCGGCGGGAATACTTCAATAATCCATACCGTTTCCGAACATACTGCGACAGATCACTGCGAACAGGCAGCCACAGTGGGGTATTTGGACCGAATAGTCGGAGAGAACTATTTCATCGTTATTTATGGGCTCAAGATCATGATTGCGCAAATCTATTTCTATGTACCCGAACGTGTATTGAGAACTAGAGATGGATTTCAAACTCTTAAAGCAAGATCTACTTATGGATTAATTAATCCAATGAATCGCATTATTACAGACTTAAGCACTATCTATCATCGTATTGATTTTTTTTATTGAGTCTTTACAAAATTTTAAAAAGCAACTATGCAGGATTATTGGATAATATCATATTGTTTGTACCATTAGTTTTTGTGCATGTCCCTTCTTTGTTATTAGACGAATAGTCTTTCATCTTTCTCTTATTTTTATTGTAAACATTTATGTAAAAGGACTTCAGTCCGTCTATAATATATAATAATAATATAGTAGGTCGTGGAATTCATCTTAAATCAAGAGTGCATTTTAACATTTGAAAAATCGAAATGATTTATGTTTTTTCTTGAATATTTTTTTTTTTAAATTAGATACACAGGGTGGTTCTGGAAACTGGAACAAGTTACTGCTCTTTTTTAAGTACAAAAATAGAACGTGCTAACTTCCTACGGCCTTTTTATGTAGATGCACCGATGCACCCGCCAAGTGCAATTGCACTTTATTTTATAGTGCAATCCAATTGTTTTGTTACACCAATAGATCCCTTTTATTAACCTACGTATACAAGCACTAACCCAAAGTGATAGAAATGTCAATACTTCACGATATATTTAACATTTTGTGTCGGGGTAAACACGGCATCAGTCCCTATAATTCACATCGCGAGTTTCGATACTTATTCTAGTAAAGTGCGTTTCTGACAGAACTATGGCGTGAAGAGAATAACTTTCGAACATTAGAAGTATACCGTCCATGATACAGTTCTGTTTTGTTGACGTCGAAAAAACTGGCAAAAACTGCAAAGAAAAATTTGTTCGAGACTCTAGCCGGTTTAACTCTCATCCGTCCCTCGTGTCAATTTGACACAGTTTTTCCGAAATAAGTTATGCTGTTCTGTTATTTGTTGGTAAGTTTGTCCGAAACTTCTTGACTTTAATATTTTTAATAAGAAACCCATAACTGAAAAATCTAAGATGTAAATGTTAACTCATCAATTTTAATAAAAAACATCGAAAAATTACTGTTTATCTTGTTATTTTATCTATTTTTTATCACTGTGTCAATTTGACACGGAAGGAGAGATTCAGTTCTTGAAATGAGGGACGGATGAGGGTTAAACAATTTGTTGGAGGAAGTGCATCTTGGAACGCGCAGCAGAATTTCGAAGAAAGCTCGACAATTGGCCGGAAGAGCATCGAAGAAATTGGAGTGTTCGAGTGGTGTTTGAGTGCAAGAGCAGCCCTAGGTGCATCCGAGAACGCGACCGGCGTCGAAAACACAGGCACCCGGAGTAGCGTAGTCGTGTTTTGAAATATGCATGGGCATCCCTTAGTGCGTTTAGTAGGAAATTACGTAGGAACAACACGCGCGGCCTCCGTGGGGCGCCGTTAATATTAACTGCGCCTCGCTCGAGCATTATCTCGTGGAGGATGGCGGAGGGGACAGAGCCAGATGACGCGATGGTGTCTCATGCCCGCACGACAGAATTCCCTCGGAAAACGGAACCGTTGTCGCGACGGACGACGGTTCCACGGTGAATGCAAGTCCGCAATCGGTAGTCGATTAATTAGACGCGGAACTGCGGCTTTTTCCACGGGCAATCGCAACCCCTAACGAAATGTAATTGAAGGCGGCGAGCGTGCCGTGAATCGGAAGCTCGTCGTTGCGAACGCGACGAGGATTTGCACGGAGGGAGACAGAGAGGGAGAGAAGATTCGGGTTGCTTTCTGCCGGCCGAGAAATAGGAAAGGGAAACGAGCTGTGCTTCATGCGCCGCTGATCAAACGATGCCGTTTGTTTGCTGCTCGTAATATACAGCTCCCGCGCCTATCCCAACGCTGCGACATTCTTTCGATGGACTGCACGGGAAAATCAACCCCTCGGATTATGGTCCATTGAACCACTACAGTGATTAATAAACATATAGATTAGTTACACGAAAAATCCTACATGTTAATTCTAAGAATCGGAAGTTACGTGAAAAGAAGTGATTATCAAGAATTTTTGTTTTTAGAATAACTAGCGGAAATATAGGACCGGCCTTTGGAGATGTAAACAGATAATCTTGAAGAACAAGCAATCTGATTATTTATTTTGCAATTATCTACGCGTCTTAATATTAATTTCGATGGATACAAGTGGACCTTAAAAGAAATTTTTGAAAAAAACTTAAAAACCCTTGTAGAGGTCTACTGCGGAAGCGAACGCGAAATAACGTTATACAAACTGAAGTAACAATAAAAAAACTCTAGGGTCCCTTGTCTTCCTAGTAATATTTCAAAGGGATAGTGATCCGCAGAATTTTCCGCGTTGTTAAAGAGCCGTATATGCAACTCAAAGCAGGGACAAAGGCACAGCAACGCGACGTCACGGCGTGGCGCGGCGGGGATCTTGTATTTCGACGCACGGGTACCGGGGTTCAAGTTTTAGCCTGTATAAGCGATCGGCAAGTTTGTAATGGTAATGCGGACGTTAATTAAAGAGCGGAGAAGTAGACTATAAAGCGGTAGAACTCGCTGCGAAAGACAACAAAGAATTGCAGATGAGGGCTTCAATGAATTCCAGGGTGGCAGCGAGGAAAGATGAAGCGTGTAGAATGGAGATTTAGTGGCAGGTGGAAGTAGGCCAGGCAAAAAGAGGAAGAAGATGCAAGAAAGAAAATTAACAGACTCACGGCTCGGGTTCAGCCGGAAGTGAACGTGGCGAAGAAGACGTTACGTTATCGGCGTTTCACTACTGCGAAACGTCGCTTACTAGACGCGCACGCGAACAAGGAGAGCACGTTAATTGCGGTGTTCCGTGCGAGCAGACTTTAAATAACTTGTTGCGGGACTGAACGGTGCACGCCTTGACGTAAATGCACGTGGAGCTTGGCCTCCTAAGACTGCGGTTATATTCGACGCAATTTTCTACAGCATCATCCTACTGCTCCTCTCCGCTGGTCCCGATATGTTCCCAATGGCACACATTTCATCAGAACCGCTCTTTACTCTCGGACCATACGTCAATCTTACGCTGTTCCTGCGTTATTTAACGATTTTTTTTAACACTTTTTTGCTGGTAATTCTTATAAACATGGTAATCTTTCTATTGTCACTATTTGTAGCGCCATGTTCTTAGCGATATGAAATTTTTCAAACAAATATTTAGACTATTTTAAATGTAAGTTTCGAACAACATTGAACGAGCTTCAAAATTAACTGCATCAGTGTTTCTCAAAGTGTGGGACTATAGAATAAGGAATAATATAACATCATAATAATATAAGCAATAAACATAAGGAGTGTACTTTAACATCATTCTGATTGTAAATGCAACATGTGTATCCAATTTTAACAGAGGAAGTACTGGAATACGTCTTGCCTTTTCCAACTTCATATCTGTTTTGTCGCGTGCGTGGGTTTCGCGACTGTTCCGGATCTGGACCCGCCAAATTAATCTTGGGCCAGTAGTTCAAGAAATTTAGATGTGTGAAAGACGCAAAAGACAATAATTGATTCGCGTGACAATTAATTACGTTAAAAGAAGCGTTTCGTCCCGGACCTGCTAGTGGACTCATCAGTAAGGCTGATCTAGCAGGTCCTGCCTTATACGCGCGCAAATGTGAATAATCCTAATCCGGATTGATTCGATATAATAAACTGACGCTCGCGGATCTAATGAAAGATGTTATTTCGCTCGCGAGGGATCTTGACTGATGCGATCCCGGTTTGACACGTGTCCTGATCGCTGGACAATTAACTGATGCACTGGAAGTCTTTGGAAGTATACTTAATGATAGACAAGTACAACGGCCGGTGCGTTGTACTTGTATATTCGCGGATTCAAATGACGCTTGTCCGAAAGCTAAGAAGGAACTGTCGGAGTTCGACTTCTTGTCCGAACGCGATGAAGAAAAACATGTACTGATTGGTTCTGCCGAAAGTTGTACGAACCAATCAGCAACCTCAAGAATGTTTAGACCTCCTTCTCGTAGCTCTGAAGGAGCCTTGGGAAGGAGGTGCAACAATGTAATGTGACTCTACCGTGGACGGACGCGGCTAGTCGTTCGAAGGGACCAATTTATGGTACATTGTCCTTTAAGAAAAACCAAACATCTGGCGATGTTTTCGAATGGTCGTCGAATGACCCTACTTGACTTAATCTTAGAGGAAGATTCTTAGTCACGAACGTACCATAAATATGTCCGAAAGAATTTCACGTTTTCTGTTCCGACGGGACGGAACAATATCTTTGGGAAAAAGGAACAGGTTTTTAGATGTGGAACCGCATCTCAGATTAAAATTAAAAACCAGAGAACCAAATTATGATGATCTGTAGTCTCAAAACAAACAATTTCATCCTTCTCATTGATTATAATGATCGTTATTTATAACATAAATTTTATTTATATTTTATTATAAATGAATTTTATTTTTCGTTTATTATTATTTTGTTTATGTACTAAAAAAGGAAAAAAGTAAAAAGTATATGTAAGTTTTTTTTTGACGAGGTGTACTCAGTGTTGCGATAATTATAGAAGGGGTACACAGACACCGAAAGTTTGGGAAACACTGAACTACATGTTACATAAATACGAACGATTATGTTATTCCTCGCATGTTATTGCAGAGCATGGAAATACAAATTCAGCGACCTAAATAACCATTCCGCTCCCATCATTCAGTCTCGAGATATTCGTGTCTGAAATCAACTTTAAATACCTTTCGGACAGACACCTGTCGATATCGATCTTGTAATATCTTTAACAAATGTCGCGAAGAAAAGATTCTTTTCAGTGATACATAGTTTCATCCTGAATAGTTTTCTCATACAACAGTAAATGATACAGTGAAGACACCCAGTAGATTAATTGAACAATGATATTGAAATCATTCGGAAGCGTTCAGAACGCGTTGAAATAGGCGACGCGTTGCCTACCGCGCGTTGCAGCCGATTGAAAATCGCATTGAATAGAACCGCAATCTAAAACACGAAGCAAATGGCCGACATGAGTGCAGGCGGACTCTGCCACTTGAATCGGAAACAATGCGAGGGAAAGATAGCGCTCACAACCGGGACGAGTCTTGTTTAAACGCTGCTGTCGCGGACAAGCTCGTCGCGGTTTCAACCTCGCCTTAAGAACACGGACCATCCGTTAAATGGCTGCTCGGTACTCATTTTCTCGGTCCTCGAATACGTAATTGCGCTTTTAAAGACTCCTCCCGCTGCCGTTGACCCTAGAACTGTGAGTTCGGTGTACGAATTAATTCGTAGCTTCGATTATTTACGAACGATTCAATTATATTCGAAAATAATCTCTGTCACGTTTTCTGTACATTCGATCCATCCTATAAACAATATCTACCTCTCAGCTGTGCAGTTCGATTTTTAAAACAGATCGTAAAAGCTTTATATTTTGTCACGGTGTGCAGTTTCTTTATTTACATTAACTTCAAGTATTTGAAAATGTTTGGAAACTACCAGACCGCGGAATGTATGCATTTAAAAAAAATTAAAAAATGGTATTCTATCATCGTCACCTCGATTAAACGATTAAAAAAAGAGAAATCTGTATCTGAACAGCGAATAAATTTATTTTACTGGCGTGTGTACTCGCCATGCCGAGCTAAAAGGTTAATGAATCTCCAATGTATATTCAATATGCAGCGTTCCAATATGTATGTACGTAAAATATTAAATGATTTGCGAGAATCACGAATTCATTCGTACATCTAACATATTAATCGAGGTGTATTCGCGTTGATCAATGTAGGTAGACGTTAACCCGTGCAGTTTCGAGTAACGCGGCCTTTAGTCTGTGTCCCTCGTTTCGCCATGGTCGCTATAGTCAAACGATTCCTTGAAATTCCACGGACACTCGGAAGCATTCTAGCAAGAGGTCGCAGCCAGTGAACGCAGTCTAATCCCGACTGCCTCAGTTTCTAGCAGTTACCATTTGACTGACCCCCGATAAACTTGCTACTCGGCTTGGTTCTCTAAGAAAACTCGCGTTATTGCGAGCCGAAGGGCCAGCGCGTGCAAACAACGAGTTCTGCGAGCTAGCAGAAAGCTCCTAATAGCTGCGCTAGACTCGGCTAATGAAATTAGTGTTGCATTCGTCGACATCAAGAATAATAAAAGACGCAGGGAGCAGGAACGAGCCGCAGGAATTCCAATCTACCGTGATCACTGTATCCCGTAAAGACTAATTAAGTACGAAGCAAGATGACGCATTTGCGAAGACGTCCGAATCGCAGTTACCCTGCGCAAATAATTACAGGATCACAGGCTGCTCATTCACCATACTGCATTTATAAAAGCGGGCGGACGCTCCTAGCATTTCTAGACTCGCCTAATTAAATTAGTATAACAACCGTATTTCGTTGACTTCACGAATGAGAGAAGAGAGAGAGAAAGCTGTTTTCTAATCTACCGCAAGAAAGAAAGGAGAAATCGAAGAGGCTCTCGCTAGCGCAATATTCGTTTTTGCGGCGGTGTATCGGATGCGGAGAAAATCGGCGGATTCTAGCGAGCCGACCGGAATTTCCGGCGTTCGGCGTCGATCTCATCGAAACGAGAATCCCGGCCGAGTGTCCGTGGGTATTTGCTAGTCAGGTAGCTCGCAGTTTAATCTCAATTTCCGGGGCTCGGTGTTTCTCGGCGCGGCTCTGTCTGACGAGCAGTAAATAGCTCGCTGGGCCGCGATAGAGGCAGATGCAGCTCTTTCCAGGCGTCTTCCGTTGCTTATTCCCCCCGTTCCAGCCCCCGCAGAGCAGTCGTCTTCCAAGGATAAGACCAGGAGGGGTTAGGTTGGCCGGATAAAGCCCACAGGTGAGCCGAGTCTCGAGTCTCGCTCGAACGGACCGCCACGTTTCCGTCGTATCTTCTTCGTAACACCTCCAGCGAGACGACTTCTCTCTTGTTATCCGTTCCATCCTGTTCTCCACCCTGCACCCTCCTGCGCGGATATCCTCCAGGAATATTTACCGGAGCCAAACTACCCGCCTCGGTCTTTCTATTTTCTTATTAATCTACCCGCGCGCGCCAGCGCTCGCTTCCTCGCGGTTTAACGCGCGAGCCTTTCTATGACTCGACTTTACCAGCTTTAATAAAGCTGCTCGAGCTCGTTGAACCCCTCGAGCGACTTACCGCGCTCGCTCGCCTTCGACCCGTTTAGCTACGAATCCTCGGAATCTGTCAAACACTCGGATGCTTGCAGGAAATCGTCGAAATCCGTCGAACAACTCATTCCTTACCTCGAAATCGTCGGAATCTGTCGAACGACTCAGTGTTTAGCGGAAAATCGTCCGGAGCAGTCGAACAAATCAGCTGCGAGCTCGAAATCGTCGGAATCGATCAAACAACTCGATGTTCAGCTCCAAATTATCAAACACGATCAAGCAACTCAATGTTCAGCTGGTAATCGTCTGGGCAGTCAAACAACTCAATTGATTACCTCCAACTCATCAGAAACGATTGAGTATCTTATTTGTTAGCCAGAAATCATTCGGGCTAGTCGAACATCTTAGTTGTTTTTAAAACATTTATAATTAATATGTGTCTCTTTTTTATTTTACGGTGATTGACATTATAAAGATGCTTTACGTATGATTTCGTAAATGTCTGTTAGCGGTAGCGCGGTTGGAGGGGAGTTTCGGGAAGATCGACTGAACGAATGTTTGGTTCCTTGATATATTTATGGCAGGGATTTATGGTGCGAGTGGCCGTGAGGCTAGTAAACAGCCCCAATGCCACATGACACAAAAACTGTGGACCGCATAGTTTTCTTCAGGTAGATCTTTGGAAAAGGTGAACGACCCGACGTCGTATTGCCAAACAATAATACGTGTTTCGGAAGGATCTGGCCACGGAGTGGGGAAGGCAATGCCTTTTGGTAAGAGGACTGTGAGGAACCGCACGGCACTTACCCCAGAATTTTCAAAGTGGAAACACCTTAGCATTATATCTAACATGTCTTTATTAAAGTATATGTTAGAATAAAAACTGCGCAAAGTCTAAATAAATTAAAATCTTGTCATTTTTATACGGCAATATGTGTCTGTTTGTTACGAATTAAGGTGGGTACACTTTGAATCGCAGGGAAAGGAAGTTGGTATGCTTGCTGAAGGGAAAGTTTATATTATATATGTTATAATATATTGTTTATATTATTTATGTATAGAAAAGGATAATCAAACGTTCCTAATGCATAGGAACGAGACATGTTGCTTTTATTGCTCGGTACGTTCAGTGTTAATGCTTGAACATTGATCACAGACGAATGAAATTTAACCTCGATTCACAGAAGATGATATTTGTAAGGTTTTCCTCGAAATCTTCATCACTATTCTGATTCGTTGTCACACCGAGATACTTGTTATTATAAGACTCGTTATCATAAATCTCGCTATTACGAGACTCGATCGACCACAAAAAAATTGCGACCGAAGCCAACGACTGTCGAAGGTAACAGGACGATCAATCAATCCGTTTCTAAGCCAGTGTTCGAACCTCGACGTTTTTCCGGGGAACAATAGCCGCGAAATATTTCTGCGATGGTCGACGCGATTCACGAAACAATTACACTGGTGACACGAAGTGGGATGAGAATTTGCTCGGTGACGCAGAGACGGCCGCGCCGGTTCGCGAAATTCGGAAATAAAAACCGCCCCAGTGCCACTCGAACCCGAGGCACGAGCCCGCGAAATCTGTTTGCAGGGAAAGGAAACCGCATCACCGATCACCGTTCATGTTTTCCCGTTTCTGCACGGCCTGCCGACACGTAATCTCCGTTGGAAAAAATCGGCCAACCTCTTTGGCACTTTTGTCGGATTTATTGACCACCGCGAATTTTAGACGGCGGCTTTCATGCCCGGAAAAAACGAACAGCTGAACTATTTACTTTAACATTCACCGTTCGTTTCTGCAATTCTCAGTTTACTAAAGCTCGATTTATGGACTTTTGACAGAGTCTACCTTTATTCAAAATATCGTGTAGATTATTAATCCTTTGCACTCGGTTGTCCTCTCTGAGACACCATTAAAAATACCTGTACCATTGTTCAAAATATTGTCTACATTATTAAATATATCGATATCTAATCAATTACTAAACATTTAGATATTGTATGAGGTATTATACCAATTTCGTATTCATAAAATTTCACAAATCACAGGATATAGAAATATTCTAGACCGGAAGAAATGTTTAATTTTCTAGTTAAAATAGCTCCGAGTGTAAAACGTTAAATATGTTGGTAACTAATCAACTACTAAACATTTAAATATTGCATGAGGTGTTATATCAAGATTTGATATCCATAAAATGATAAAAATGATATTAAAATTTTTAACCATTTTTATCGATGCACGAAAGCGTCTTTGCCATCTGAATAATACCAAACGAAGAAATCTGGAACCCCACAGTTTAAATGTTACGAGTCTCATCCATTTGCAGCATTGTTCGATGAATCCGGAAGTTTGCCGAATGATGTAAAGATCAATTATTGATACGTTCACTGCCGGAACCATTAAATCTTCGCCGAATCGATACAATCTATTTAATGGAGAAATATCGCAAATTCCAACTGTTCGGTCGTTCCATAAATACGTTCGTTTATACATCTCTTTTTAGTTATCAATAAAACAGAGAATTATATTCAATCAATTGTATAATTGCTGATTGCGAGTGGCTTCTTTCCAATCACAGTTATGCACATTTGCAACCAGTCATATTTAAATCATTCGAATCCGAACACATTTATATCTGCAACCAAACGAAATGAAATTACAACGGAATAACACGAAATCCAACGAACATGTTCAATAAAACATGAACCAAAGAGTCAAAGCTCGTTACGATCACTTTCATCTCTGTGCATAGAGATAGGTACAATTTCGTAGAACACTACATTGCCACAGAAATGAATTTCACTCCTGGACTAACTTTAAAGTAGAACAAAATTGCATTCTAACATTATTGCACACTTTCGATTCGAAACTGTTTCATACAAGTGGAAACATTTGCAACTGTGCTGTTAGAATCCTCGAGGCACCACGAATCCCTGGATTGAATGATTTGCGAACGATCCTCGCGATCTCGAGAGTGCGAAACGATGCATTCGATGCAGCGTAGTGACGCGCAGCACGAATGCAGCGGTCGCTTGCTTTTATTTCCCCGGCAGTTCGTCAAACAGTGCCAGGGAAAATTAACGCAGAAAGTAGAAACAACAACGAGTATAGCGATACTTGCTGCAGCCCGGCCTGATAGCGTTTGTTGGAGGCATTAGCCGGTTATCGAACCGGGAAACTTGCTACCAGCGGAAACGGCAGACGAGAGAGCAGCAAGGGATGTTCTTTAAGGAGCTGCGAGCAACGATGCTCGTTTTAGATAGCAGCTGAGAACTCCTGGGAACACACGGCCGAGAGCTGCGAGCTCCGCAATGGAGATGCTGGTATTTTTCGCAGCCATGTTAGACATTTTTCAAAGTTAGCGAACTAACTCCGATAGCCGTCGCTTAATGAGACAATGAAATCGTGCCAATTTACATTGCAAACAATTTCCTGATAAAACTTTTGGAGCAATGACTACCACACTTTCAACGATGCGGACTTGCAAAAATTTAGAGACACGCTTTACACATGTGCCAATATGTCTGCCAAGTTTTGCCAAAATCTGTTGGCCGGTTGGCTGCCAAAAATTCGAGTATCTTTTCACGAAACACCACCTCTTCAGCGTATCGTCGAAGTTAAGCAGAAGAAGATAACTATGCTTCCCCGTCAAATAACTTCTACAGTTTCAACGATACCAACTTATAAAAATTCACAGACACACTTCATACATGTGCCAGCAAGTCTGCAAAGTTTCGTAAAAATCCATCGACCGGTTCGCTGCCAAAAAATTCGCAAAGTGTCCCCTCGATAGACAGAGATATCTTTTCGACGTCTCCTCGAATTGGAGAAAGTAAAATATGAAATGCGAACGAAGAGGATGGAGAGGTCCTGGGGAAGCTGGGTAACTGAGTGTCAATTAAAGCACTGAAAGAACGCGACTATTAAGCGGGAAATTAGGGCACTCCGTTTGATCTCCGCGTGCTAAACGGTGTTCAGCGTTGGTCGCGCGACCAAGTGTCGTTCACGTTTCTAATAAAGGAGACTCCGAACCTCTTAATCAAGCCTGTAGCTTCGAGTCGTCCTCTTCTTCTACTTCCCCTGCCGAGTATCCACTGTCTAGACACGGTCCTTTGTTTGATCTCGCAGCGCTAAACGGTTTTCGATCGGAGCGAGGGGTGGGGACGGCGGCGGCCAAGTGACCAGAGAAGTTGCTAATCCTCCGGCATCCTGGGGGATTCGAGGCTGCTTATAAACTCGCGCCTCTTGAGCAGCTAATCACGGGGACTTAGCGCTGCCGACTAATGCCCGCCAGCTCGAAACGCCCTCGAATTCCTCCGTGTCGAAAGCAATTAACTCCTTTGGTATTTTTGGGGGACGCTCGGGACCGGCGAGTGTAAATAGCGACGCTAATCGAGCCACTCCGAAGTTACCAGTTCGTCGGAGCAACATTCCCTTAACCCACACTGAAATAACAGTTGCCCAACAATGTTTATGGTACACGTTAGTAGACCGCGGATTTTATCCAGTTACATAACAATTACAACAGTGACTATAATATGTCATTATCTAGACTGAGGATTTTTATGTGAAATATGAGACTGTAAAGACACTATCGGAATAGAATGATCATATTGAATTTGGCTTATTAAAATTAATTTAACCTCTGAATCTCACAATTGACGTGGACATTTTTTATTTTGCATAATAATCCGCATTTTAGTCATTTAATCCGTTCGGTTCCAATATATTCTCATTTTAATCTGTTTCTAGCGTGCTTACTGTTTCACTACACGTTTTCCTGATAAATGCACAATGTGATAAGTGATAACACGATAGATAGAAATTCTGTGAAAGTATTAACGTTCACAGCACTTAAAAAGGAATCGCATCCGTTAACAGATATCGAGCGGGGTCAAAGTATCAAATTCAAAGTATTATAGTGTCCGGTCGAGAGCAGATTTGTCGCGAGATTGAATTATACCGAAAATCGACGATGATTCGAAATTTTCGGTCGATGACGCGGACATATTGGTTAAATTGCTACGGGTATCGGGCCGGCGCGCTTTTAAACAAAACGAGCGAGCTAATGAATCGATCGACGAGACTGTCGCGCGCAATTACCCACGCGAAATAAAAATTCAGAAGCGAGAGGAAGAGAGAGAGAGAGAGAGAGTGAATAAAAACAGAGCGCGGACTCCTTGGGTGGAAATGCACGCGCGGGCATACGCCGATCGGCAAACACGGTCCCGCTCGAATTTGCCGAGCAAATACACGTTATAACGGGCGCATATCTTCGTCGATGACGTCCGAGCGACGCGCGGACGTATTTTCCCATCGAATCCCGGTGAAAATGATCCGTGACGGACGCGCGGACCGTGCCTGTGACAAATTAAATCGTTCGACACGGTTCTCGCGGCGCGGCGTCCTTTTTGTTTCCGCTTCGAAATTCGCGCCCGGCTCGCCCCGGAAATTACGCGGCCCCCGAGACCTTGCCTTATAATTTCTAGCCGTGGCGAAGATTTTAATTAAAATCCGCTGAATCGACGTGAAAATTCATATGAAATCAAAATAATGTGATCAATGAAAGTGTCAAGTCGAAGTTTGTCAATCTTGAGGATACTCCACCCTTTTGGATCATAGTGGAAACTAAAAACTGTCCGAGTCAATCCTAAGAAATTCTTCTACCCTTTCTGATTTTTTATTTTATTATATGAGGAAGAAAATGTACTTGTTTCAATTAGAATCGCTCTCGTTCTTTTAAACATCACTTTATTCGCCTTCAAATTAACGAAACTATAATCTAATTTATATACAAACTTCATTGTACGAATGATAAAACAAGCCAAACAAATATTATTAGCGATTCCACACCTGTCTGTTTCTCGAATAACGTTTCACCTCGGAGCATGACGGTTCAGTCTTATTCACTGCCCAGCAATTGTGTACGAGGTGCGCCTAGAGAAGTTTTCACTTAAAAAATTGTAAGTGCCGGAGAACTCCTATCGTTCTATTCCTTTTATACGCTTACAAACGACGGAAGGTAGAAGTTACAGTCTCCGTGATCAGCATCGTTCTCTTCCACGAAATTCTAAACGGCGAAGTACTTGTGCTCGACATAAAGAAAATGGAGGCGCAATTGGTTAAAACGATTGCGAGCCCGATCGGGGTCGCGTCGTCGTCGGCTCGCCAGAAAATTGATTCGTTTATCGTCCCCGATCGCAGTGTTCAATCGTGGAATATCACCGTTCCCGCTTCCACGGCTATAATGTCGGCATTAAATTTCCTCCGGTTATTCGATATCGATCATCAATCATCGTTACGACGGGCCGGGAAACAAGATTCGCGCCGGGAAAAGAAGAAAAACCAGGACCTGTTGCTCGATAGGGCTACCCACCGTATCACTCGGTATCAGCCGTATGGATATCAAGCGAAACCGCTGAGAATTAATCGCGACGGATATTCAATCGACGGTTAATGCGTTTTCCATAGCGCCCCGAGAACCGCGCGATTCGATTCTCCGTGTGGCAGCCTTTGAAAAATTACGGCTCGAGAGTTCCAACGAGCATTTACCGGATTCCGATTCGATGCATTTCGCCTAATAGGGATGTAATCGAATCATGTTCAGCGAGATATCTCGACGTATGCTCCCAGAACGGCGTCCGATGTTGTTGCATCTGATATGTCTATAGGGTGTCCCGATGGCACAATCGTAAAGGGGATGATTCTACATGCGAAAACAAGATGAGAAGAAGGAATAATAGACTTTTTCCTTTAACTACTCGTTTTCAGAAGAAGTGAGTAAATATTTCCAAAACAAAGGCTTCTATGAAAAAATTGGATTCTACACGTTTCGACTTATTTTTCTTACCGTGCCATCAATAATGGGACACCCTGTGTTACGATGCGGTTACGAATATACATAGACCGACTGGATATTGAACGAGCTGCACCGCCAGAGAAAATTAATATTTGCTGCGTTAAAATCGATACCCTGCTTCGCAACGTCGGAGATCGCAAATTAAATTTAATCATTAGCGCGTTGTATTATAAACTGAGCATGGCCCAGTTTTCTTTTTATAAATCCGAATGTGAACATAGGTATAGATCCTTCATCGCGATAAAACAACGCCCGCGCGAGCCAGAGGGTGGTCCGTTCGACCGTGAGCGCATTCACACAAAGATCGTTTATTAATGAGTATAATCCGTGGCGAAGTGATTCGGCTCGCAGGAAAAGACTGCACACGCGAATCGATTAAACACTCCCGACTATTATCAGACATTTTTTACCGGAGCCTGTCACGCTATAATGCGCAAGAAGCACAGAGAGTACACCTGTTGCGCCTGACCACCGATAGACCTATCGAGGAGAGAGTTTTAAAACGCGACGACTCTTCCAGCGAATCGAGAACAATCGATAACGATTAAAATTCATCCGCCAACCCTCGGAAATATTTTTAGACCCCGCTGCGACGCGACGAGATACGTGTTTATGAAGAGTCGAGCGGAACAAATCGCTATCGTTCCGCTCGATCTCTTTCGCCATGGTATTCTCTATTCTCCTCTCTTCTCTTCGCGGCTTTGTTCCGACCGAAGAATAAGGGAAACGGAAAGAAACTGGGGCTCTCTGTCCTTGATCCGAAATGCGACCCATTATATTCATGCAAGGACGAATGCAGTTTTGACAAAGAAATATTCAGCTCTGGATAACTGCAAGCTTTCCTGTGAGTTACGTCACCGATAGACTGAGGCTCTCTATGCGGAATAGAGAGAAATTTTCTTATTGTTAGTCGATTCAAATTAACCATAAATTTATCCTCATCCTGGCAAATGAGTCTAGTCTAAGACTTTTCATTTGATTATTACTGTAATTGTAAAGTTGCATTTGTAGGAAACAATCGAATGAATATTGTACAAAGTCTAAATGTATTAAATCTTACTCTAGAATCATTCCCAAATTGTGGATTGTCGTCCGAGATGAAAATTTTCTACTTGAATTATAACAAACTGTCGTCGAATAAAAGATGTTCATTCTGAACATTTGCAATAGGTTCAATATACACAGACGTGTTTTAAACTTTTTCTACTAATTTTCTACTAAATCCTCCTACAATGACGACACTAATTAACTACAATGTCCATTTCGATAATCGATACAGTATGCTGTACTAAAAATGAATGTACGTAACACTCATTTTATAGTTTTAGATAATTGTGCAAACAATTATTAAAGTAAACATATGTGAGGTACAGTAATAAAGAACTGCGACCCAAAGCGTTTGAAAAAGTAGCGGAACATTCCATTTTAAAGGTGATTCCCGTGATTTCAAGGAAGATCGACTGTTTGCCAATCCAGATGGTATGTATTTAGTCCACGACAGGTCGGGGACCGAACAAAAACGATAGTACGCTCGTTTTCTATGCAATTACGTTGTACAGAGGCGAGCCGCCTCGCAGCTTAGCTCGCATTGTCTTCATCTTCGTTTCCCGCGGAGAATTTGTTTGGCGAGTAAACTCGCGTGTCGAACAATTACGCTGGAAATGCATCGGCTTGCCAACAGACAAACAAAACCTATATTCGCGATGACCTTCCAAGGTCGACCAAGGTCGAAGCTTTGAAAAGTTTCTACAGTAGTTTATTTGCTTCAATGTGCGCAATTTTCGAACCAGAAATACAATTAACAAAGTACTCTTTGCAGTCGGAGCTACTTTAACTCGAAAATTAAACATTTCTTTCGACCTAGAATAATTCCATTCTGTTAGGTGTACAAATAAGTTCCTTTTCTTTTTCTATACGATCATAACTTCTGACTGAATTCGAATTACTTCCCGATTTTGGTGCCCTCTGAAAGTGCGTTCTTCTAATTTCAAGAAGAGTCGTGATGAGCGCTCTAACAGAATCCAGTTCTATGCAAATATTCCAAGAAAAATGGCGTGACAGAAGCATCATTTGCGTCACTGCTTACTCTTTGTATTCCAGTGTAGGAAATCAACTGTTGAAGCTACTGAAATGATTTGTACGACACTGGGAGAGAACGCTGTATCTTAGAGAACATGCAAAAAGTGGTATCAAAGATTTAAACCCGTCAATTTTAATTCGGAAGACGACGATCGTTCAGGAGAATGTCCGATGACGGTGGGTTACAGGAATTGCTCAACGAAAATCCGAACCAGACGTAAGAAGTATTGGCAGATAGATAGGGAGTCACCAAACTAATTTCGAAAAAAGGGGAAAGAACTTATTTACATATCGAAAATATGATTTTTTTCATTTTATGTATATGAAATTGATATAACACCTCATACAATGCTTAAATGTTTAGTAACTGATTCGATACTAGTATATTTAATAATATAAACAATGTTTTGAATCATGGTACAGTAATTTTTAGTGGTGCCGAATTTTTATTTCCTCACCGAATTCAAAGAGAGGAAAAGTTCTAGATCCAACGGAATGGATCAGAGAGAACTGGTAAGGATAAAGAATATCTGAAACAATCTTCAGAGTAACAGCATATCTTCGGCGATCATAAATTTCTCGGACAGCTATCCCCGGCAAAAATTAACCAATCCATAACCGGTGCGAGGTCTGCGCCCACCGGGATCCATTTCCAATCGTTCGTTCATCTCGTAACGCGTCCATTCTTCAAAGGTCCGGTGCTCGAAAAATGAACGTCTCTCTGAAGCTTCGGCCAGAAACCTTCGCTTCCACGTCGAGTTTTCTCGACGGCCAGCGTTCCCGGAAGCACAAAGAAATTCCCGACAGTCGGCGGTACGGCGTCCGGTTCCGGAAAACAAGGTGGCTGATCGGCGTGGAATAGTGGAACAATTTCCAGCGTAGGAATCAAGCTGGCAATACCTCCCCCCCCCCCGCGCGCGCAACCAAATATCCCTTTGAGGAGTACGAGCGGCCAAGGAAAACCGGAAAATAACCCGGTCCGGCTGTGTTCCGTGTACGCTTTTCCGTTGCATTTCACTCGGCGAGTCGCGGGCGTGGACCGATATCCGTTCCTCTTTTCGATTTTCTCGCAGCCGGAGACCGCCGTATTTCCTTTACATTGCATATTCAAATGGAAGGTAAAAGCCGGGGGGTGGGGTCGAAACACCGGGGGTACAACCGAAAAATCGAGATCGACTCGCGTGTCTCCGCCCCTCTGGCACTATCCCCTACACGCTCGTACAGAGGCACACACGCGCGCGCGCGCACGTGTATACATTTGCAAGGTTTTCCATCGAAGAGGAGCGACCGCGCAAGGCGTAAGAGGGTGGAAAGGAAAATGAAGGTGACGGGGGCTGCGACGGTGCGCGACGCGAAGCGAAACGAAGCGGAGCGACGCCACGTTGGAAACGGGATGATGAAGTCGTCGTTTATACTTTATATCGTATGCATGAAAATTTCGGATCCCGAGAGTCACCGTTATTGCGCCACGGGGGAAGATACCAACCCCCGCAGCCGCGTCTCCGCGGAAACTTACATTCTTTATGGATACGGATAGAGCCCCGCACCCAGAAACCGCGATATATCCACGGTACGCGGCTTACGGCGTGTTAAGCCCGCGGTGCGCGAGCCAGGTGAAGCTCCGGCCCGTGTACAGTCCGCCGCAAAATATCTCGTACGCCCCACGATTGCTAATTTTCCTCGCTTCTCTCTAACACCGCTGCGAACACGCCGCATCGCTTCTACTGAAAAATGTCGCTGAAATCCCGTTGCTTTCACAGTGAGACTTACAGTCCTCGGCCACGATCTTAGGGCCTCTTATAATTTTCCAAATTGTGCGCGATAATAGTAAAATTAAAAGGCCAGAACTTAATAAAAATTTTTGTTAATTGGTTGGGTGTCTGGAAGAAGGGTCTAGTCCGGTTTTTTAAATTTCATAGGAGCAAAATTTTCAACTCAAACGTAAATTGCAACAAGAAAAACCAGCTGGAAATATCGTAGGCCCTTCTGCTATCGGAAAAGACTGGAAACTGAGACTTTTTTTACGGTTTTTTTGTAATTAAATGTTGAAGCGAAATAAGTTCCTAATTGCTGTCCTATAAAATTTAAAACAGTTGATTATTAAGGTACACTAAAAACACGGATGATGTCAAAAATTGTGACCGGAGACTGTATTTATTCTCGAATCAGCTTCGTCAAAATTTGCACGATTTATAGAACTCCGATTTTGCGAGATGTGAATGGATAAAACGCATAAGATCCATTGGCATGTCTTGTGCACAACAATGTATTAAAAATATAAATTCTACGCTCGTCCAACGATGCCCGAGTCTATTTCGACACGATTTCGAAAGAATCGTTCGACTACTTGGATTCCGACGAATAATTTAAGCGTTATCTGCGAACCGAGAGTCTTTATGCAGATTCCAGTCCCTCGGGATTCATCGGTCGAAACGAGAATTAAAAGGAAGCTCGTTACGACGGTAAATGTTCCTTTTGGGTAAAGATAAATGTCAGAGCTGTGCTCGACAGTGTTGAGCAATTTTTTTCTTTAAGATTAATGGAAAAAGAATAAAAGTCTGCAGTAGAAACTTGTCGATAAGAATATTACAACTAGTTCTACCGAGTTTTTAATCTTCTAATAGCGTAGCCTATCGAAATCGTGATTTAAAAAAATTGTAGGATCAGTCGGTGAAATGAATTTCAACGAGGGCGGAAATGGATTAGGATTACTTCCCAGAAAGAACTGGGAAATAATATTTACGATTTTCGTTGAAGTTTGATTAATGCTTCTCGGGATTCCGTGGCGAAGAATACAATCATTTTTCCGCGAGAGCGTAACGCAAGTTTGGACGAGAATACTTTTGCGGCTCACTGTATGTACTTCTTGCCCGAGTTTGCCACGGCGCGGCGAGACAGATCAAGAAAGAAGACCTCGAAGACGTATACAGACGTATACTAGGCGTCGCGACGCGGCCCGCTTTCGTTCTGTAACGCGTTTCTCCGCGTTTTTCCTTGCGGAGAACTACTCCCGAGGCAGGTTATTTCTGCTCGCTGTTTTGCGATATATGCGGACGACGCGGCACTTTATTCTCCGGAGGTGACGAGATCTCGTATTAATAGAATACGGAAGTTTTTCGACGGATGGGGTGGCGAGAGGGTTCCCTCAATTTTTCGCGAAACTTCTGTGTCCGATGGGTCCTTCAAAAGTTCGCCGAAAAACTTTGTAGGCGGATAAGTATAATTCGACTCCTTCATCGAATTGCGAGTTGTAACCCGTGAACCACACTATTTAACCCTTTGGTTACCCTGGACGAGATATCTCGCGCCCCGATACTTCCCGATAAACACTCTTGACGAGATATCTCGCGCCCCGATACTTCCCGATAAACGCTCTTGATGAGATATCTCGCCGCCCCACCTAGACACTATAGACAAATATATTTTATAAGTAACTATATCCTGATTTGTAAAAGGGAGAAATGAATGAAATCTTTATTAATTTGTTGAAATATTTTATTTACTTTCTACATGATAAACTTCAAAACATGGTGTTACACATAGAGATAAGTTACACTTCTGACAAAAATACCTTGTTTCTTTGCGTACTCCGTTGTCTTGGGTACAAAATGACCGAACAGAACAAAAACTATTTCGTCTATAATGTCAAACCACTGGTGCTAGGTGGTGAGATATCTCGTCAAAAGCGTTTATCGGGAAGTATCGGGACGCGAGATATCTCGCAAAAGGCGTTTATCGGGAAGTATCGGGGCGCGAGATATCTCGTCCAGGGTAACCAAAGGGTTAAGCTTGTTTAAAATTTATTGTCGTAATACAGTAAAGTCTTCATCTAAGTCCGATCCTCGATTCTGTGTTGGGACATGAATCGCGCCGAACGTAGAACGTAGTAGCACTGAGAATATCAATTTATTCGTTCTGAAATAAATCTAAATCAGTGTTTGCTAACCCATGAGTTGCGACACGAAAATGTATCGCAGAGATATTAAATATGTATACAAATTTTGAATCACAGTTCTATTTAAAACTTAATTTATGTTTCATTTTTTTAACACTGGCCAATCGAGAAGGGGGGAAAGGTCTTTACTCTTCGAATTTTTAGCTTCGACTGACCCCAAAAGGAAACTAGGGTCCCCTCGTATTGCCAGACTGTTTAAATTAGGCCCCACTGTCCGGCTCTTAAAACAAAGTATCTAATTCGACACTTTATAATCTTTCTTTAGAATACGATTCTAAGGATATTTTATCGATAATTCGTAATCTCTGTTTGGAATACGAAAAATAAGTTCATTATGCTTGTAAATCATTGATCCAACAAGTGTTAATATCTCTGATAAGCAAGACTTGTATGAAACACTATGAATTCTACTAAAATTCAAAGGTCAAATTTACAGGATCCCAGCCACCGTTCAGTGGCTTCTGTTTAAATTAGTAAGTTCATTATGCTTGTAAATCATTGATCCAACAAGTGTTAATATCTCTGATAAGCAAGACTTGTATGAAACACTATAAATTCTACTAAAATTCGAAGGTCAAATTTACAGGATCCCAGCCACCGTTCAGTGGCTTCCGTTTAAATTAGTAAGTTCATTATGCTTGTAAATCATTGATCCAACAAGTGTTAATATCTCTGATAAGCAAGACTTGTATGAAACACTATAAATTCTACTAAAATTCGAAGGTCAAATTTACAGGATCCCAGCCACAGTTCAGTGGCTTCCGTTTAAATTAGTCCCGTCGGTTCTAGCATGCTTTCGCAAGCCCTAAATTCTGCGTAGAGCCCAGACACAGTGGCCAAGACGGTCGTAATACCAATCAATGGGAACATTGGTGCTCGAGGCGATCGCAAAATGATCGTGACCGAATGAGAAGACCAAGGCGAAATGAAATTCATAATTGACGAGCGGGCGGGATCGTTCGTGAGGTATTCGAAAATTGAAATTCCTCGGGACCAGTTTTCATCGATCCGTCGCGGGCGGCCAGAAAACGCCGTCCTAAATCCTTGGTTCCGCCGAATTCCGTCAGCCCCGGCGCACGGCGCGGCGTGCCATTGCCCCGTTCCGTCGTGAAATGACTGTTTACGGTAACGACAACGAGTTCAGCTTCTAAGCTCGCGCCGAGCATGCTTAAGAAGGCTATCCGAGAAAAGCGTACGTTTCAGCCAGCGTGTAAACGGGAATTCATGAATCCGTAAACAGTTGGAGGAGCCTGGTCGAGCCTCCGCGTTCCTACGACATGGGCTGGACTGTGCCGGAAATTTTATGAATCGAACGGTTTTTCCATTCCCTAAACCTCCCCATCGTTGTACAACACCGTTAACAATTAGACAGAGGCCTGCAGATGCTGCACGATTTTGGTACTCGTATTGCACACGGCTGACAAATTCCACAGAAGAAGATCGTTTCCTGTACCCGATCTAACGATCAAACCAGAAATACTTCTTTAACCACTTCGCTCTCATGGACTTGTTATGACGCGACGTCGATACCGTTCGTATAAGATCACAGACGCGTTATCACGCGACGCAATGCCAGTCGTGCGATGTTACACACGACATATCTCGCGTGTTTCTTTATTAGATTAAGTCCTTTAATTCGAAAAATTATTAATTCTGGGAATGGTATAGTTAAAGAAAAACATTGATTTCAGGATTCAGGATACAGGAAGAAAAATTCAAAAATGGAGAGAGAACTGTTTTCCGATATACCGGATGACTGTAGTACACCGCTATGTATGTCGGTATAACTAAAAACTTGTGCTTCAAAGTTTGTTGTAGAACTGGGAATATTCCATTTTCTTTTAGTAATTAAATTTTTCCATCTTTCGGACAATGGAACGTTATTGTCACTTACACTACTTTCGCTATCACTATCGCTGTCACTTACGATACGATTTCTAATTCTCCGCATGATGGTCTACTCCCGTGAACAATTAAACAGGAACTAACTGAAACGACATAGAAATAAGCGGTGTCCTCAGACGGAGCAAAGACAAGCCCGCATGTTTACACGTCCGTGGCACCGCGGAAGCGGCATTGCGTCGCGTGATAACGCGTCTGTGACCTTATACGAACGGTATCGACGTCGCGTCATAACACGTCCGTGAGAGCGAAGTGGTTAAATAGTATGTGGATTTTATGCATTTATAACGAAAATGAGTAGATGAAAAATAAAATAGTAAAAATATCAGACGACTTTAAGAGAGAATACGATTGTATAAATAGTAGACTGTAGATCTTTAAGTAAAATAACAAACGTTTGCATTGACTACAGGATACAGGAGCCAAATAAAAATTGTATTCTTATTTAATTATCTTATTAAGCTGAAACTAATGCTATGATGTCCTTAAATATTTTTAACATGAGCTTTAAATAGTACGTACCCATTTTTCTCAAAAATTATATAAACCTGTTAAAATGATTAAGAGAAGGAATAAATGTTCATGCAGTCCTTATTTGTCGAATAAAGATCATCGTTGCTCACATTACACAACGTGAGGATCTTTCATGAATCTTTCTCACAAATTATTCTAGACGGTTCTTTGGGAATGAACATAATGATCGCCTTCTTAGGTTTGGCAAATTCTTACGTGCCACAAATGCATAAAGATCCACAGCCTATTGAAATGTCAATATTGACTTCGATCTTGTGAAATTTTCGCGTTAATTCGCGCAACGGTTTACCAACCGTGGGGAATCGTTTGCGGTTAGAATATGAATTCGTGGAAAGATTTCGCCGGAAGTGACGCAACGGGAGCCAAAGAGACACAGCTGAACAGCTGCAGGCAGAGAGCGGTGGTCCTGGTTTTAGCAGTCTAAGGGACTTTGACCGGTTAGGAGCACGGCCCAAGGCGTTCCCCGATAAATTTGATGAAAAAGTTTCGTTTGGCGAGACGGGACGCGCGCGACGGCGGCAGCCCGCCTCCGGCGAGAAAACGATACCTTTTTCGAGTTTTGTGTCACCGGTCTTGATAACGAGGTTTCGAGCCGTGAAAAGCTTAAACGTCGACTCTCCCCCCGGCTCTCTTCCTTTGCGTCTCGAGACCCGAGCGTCTTTCCGACTCTTGCCACGCTTCCGCTTTGACGTCTCGAACACGACCACACAAATTCGTCCACGATTATCGGTCCCGTGTCCCGAAAAAAAACCCTAAAAAACTTCGCCATTCCCTTTGACAACTTTTTTCGACCTGTCTGATCTAAATGTTTGACGATAAGCGCAAAAACACGGTGATTTATTTGTCGTCTTATTGGTGGATACGAGAATCGTATTTTCGAATTTATAATTAATTTGAATTAATTATTAATTATAATTAATATCTTCCTTTGTTATTAACCCTTAGAACTCGAGTGGTGATTCAGAGTCACCACTAAAAATTGCTGTGCCACTATTCTAAATATTGTTTACATTATTAAATATGTTGGGATCTAACCAACTACTAAACATTCAAGTACAATATGACTTTTTGTAATTGTAACATGATATTTGGTCCCCTCAGGGTTTCAAATTTATTTACCAATCCCCCTCTTTCTACTCACACCATCGCCTTTTCAGCGGGACCTACTGTTTATGGTGGGTTCCGAACCACCTTTTGCCAACAACACGCGAAAAACACCTCGGGTGGTCACTTTCCGGTTTTTTACCAGACGGTCACCCATCCTAATGCCGTTTACGTTCCACATTGTTTAACTTCGGTGATCTAACGAGAACCGGTGCTTTCAACGGGACTACGGTTGTTGGCTAAGTACAATATGACTTATTATATCAATTTCATATCCATAAAATGAACAACATCATGTAGAATTTAATTATTTTAGGTCGGATGAATTGTTTTATTTTCGAGTTACAATAGCACCGAGTGCAAAGGGTTAATAATCCTCCTCTATGCCACAGATCAATGTTAATTACTAGACAAAAATGAGTATTTATCATTTAAACCAGCAGATATATTAAAAGAATTAAACAGCACGAATACATTACTTTTCACCTACTAAAATAATTAAAATAGAATGACTAACTGTCTCCTGCAGGGAGCCATATATGCAGGGAATCGCAGAGTGAAACAATATGTGCAATGACCAATTATGACCGATGCTGCAGTCTGAATACCGCAATCCCAGCGATAAAACGCAATAAAATTGCTGGCCAGTTTGAACAACGAGAGTGAAAATCAATTTACAACATCCAACGTGTCCTAGTATTTCTATTTATAGTCATGCGCGAAACATCCGAATAGTCAGGAACTAAAACTACGAATTAAAGTGAACGATTGTTCCCACGCCCAGCGTCGATTGTAATCTCTCGATTGCAGTTCGAGGGATAAATTAGGAGAGTAAGGCGAGGCTGCTGGGGTAATACCGTCGTGACAGATTGTTTAAAGTAAAAAATATTAGTCCGAGATCGCGGGATAGGCCATCGATTTTATCGTTCCGGTGTATATCAGGATCGGGACGTTAATATTTCATGAAGGCTGCGCATAGCCCCCGTAATGCCGTATAATTTAGGGGACTGGCGATGTTGCGTCGTCGTCGGACGAACGGAGTGTAACCGGTGACCGGTCCGGGGCCGATAATCGATCCGCGAAATATTGAAATTCCGATCGCGGCCACGATCTCGGGCAGGTTTGTCAACGTTATCTCACTCTCTCCTTTTTACCGGCCGCTGATGGGATTTCGAGCTATGCGTGGTACACGAAATTGTTTGTTTACTCGAAGGCTCGAACATAAAGAAGCTGTTATTAATTCCCTTTCAATCACGCTCTCTAGTATTCGAAATTTTTCTAGCAAAGTGCTAGCAGAGGCAAACACAGTACAGTAAAACCTTAAATACTGTCCGGGGTCGTCATCGTAAACTCTACAGGATTACATAAGAAAGAGACATAAATTTCTGGTCACCAAAGGTACGGTTTAACCCAGAGGAGTGACTAGCAAAGCCATTGAATTTGATCCGATAGCATTGTATGGAAACTGACAGAGTCCGTTCTCTTTTTAATTTGGTATCTCATAACAAGAATTAGTAGCGCGGAAGCAGATTTCGAAGAAACTAGACGTACGCGACGTGTTCGATCGTTTGCAGGGGACTCCAGGGAGAGTGTGGGGGCTTGAGAATTCCAGGATAACGAGGACAGTGATTTCGTGAGAGAGTTGTCCGGCCGAAGGAGATTCTCCAGGGAGAAAACAGCTTCGAATTCTCGGCGCGATTCTCCGGGTCCCGGAGTCGCAGCGATAGGGGGACCAAACCGGGACGAAAGCGGGTCGTTTCACCGGCGGGGCTAATTTACCCGGGACTATTAACCCGCCTCGCCGCCACATGTGTCCGGGACTCCTCGGCGAAGAATCCGCTCGGCGCAATCTGCAATATCCGCTCGGTACACGCACAGATACGACTCGAGTCAACTCGGGACTGGGTCTGCCCTGTAAACAGCACCGTCTCGAGAACTTTCCACGCCCTTGGGAGCCGGTAGGTTCGCGAGTAAGCACATTAGCATACCGGTTCGCCGGATGGCAATTTACTGCATTAAGCGCACGCCGGAGAGCGCAGCCGGAAATGGCTGGACCGGGACGCAGCTTGTTACTCGCCCGAGGAAAAACCGGCGCAGGCTATCCGAGCTCGATGTCGTGAGAGAACGCGCAACCGGAAGCCAGAGGGGAGCAAAGATACGACTGGGACACGTAGGGATAGAGGAAACCTACGCCCACACACCTGCCGGATAATCAGAGGGAAACTCGCCGGGAGATGATAGCTTTAGGAACTGTAGTTGCCACGAAAAATTCGTTTCGGAATCGTGCACACCATGAACCCAGTCCACATCTGCGAGGTGATCCCTTAAACCACCTCTAATTTTGCGTACACTATAGTGTGGCGGCTCCCACAGAAAATATCTTCAAATATTGTGACAGAGAAATTTCTTTCCTCTCTTCGTATCTTCCTTTGTCGTTTATTTAAATAAAACAGTGTATTTTGATTAGTGTAAAATTCAACTGAAGTAAATTATTCTTCAAAAAGCATAACTAACACGCACGCAGACCCTATTCATGTTAAGGTGTCTCACCCTGTATATTGTGCACTAGTTTCACCTAGATTCGCGGGGTATCGATCACAAAAAGAGATCGATAGAATGACCCTTTTTGAAACGCGCAGCCACTGCGTAGGCATTGCAACACTGGGCGTCACGTATTTTGAACACGGATTGAAATCCAACGAAGCGATGACTTAAACCCTCTTCAATTCTGCGTGCACTACACGGTGGCTGAGTTCGGACTAGATTTGTGGGGTACTGATGATAGAACATGATCAATTGTTGATGAACGATCCGTGGCAGTTTGTGAAACTACGTAGACTTCGTAAAACATTCGACGGCCTGTACTGTGCACGCTATATTTTACCATAGTACCAGTCTCTCGCAGATCTCAAAGATCTGTGTGGAACGAGATCGTAGCGATCGTGCAGCAGCGAGATCCGATAAATTCAGTTAGCAGCGCGGCATCACGGTACATTAGGCTTGCGGCAGCGATCGGCGCTGCAGAAACGATCGTCCGCATCGGTGATGACCGTTGCATTCATGCTGGCCCGCTGCTGACCCAGCTGAATCCCATTATAAGCATCGAGTCATTACCAATTCATAGCTGCGATGAGACGCGTCGAAACTATTTAGCCCGGCGAGGTAGGGCATCCGTGATGAATCAAACGGAAGCCCACGTTTTCCCCGTTTAAAAACAGAGGACACGATGCAAAAAGGGTTCTATCGAGTTTCTGGAAAACTGTTTTCAATGGTGATGTTGAAAGATTTAACATTCGTTTCGAACCGGGGGCGACAAATTAAAAGCGCGTTACAGAGCTTAGTCGAGCTCGAGAAATTCGGGAAAAAGTTCGCGCGGGTTGCTCCTCGCAGCGAGCACCGCGTCGCGTCGCGCCGGCATAAACAGCCATAATGCGCGTGCATATTTGAGGAACGCGCGCAATGTATGACGCAGCGGAGCGATATTAAGCGGCTCTCCTAACGGCGGCTCCTCTTTCCGCATCAAACGGGAATTATGTTACAGCAACGAGAGCGTAACGACGAGCAAACGAGGCTGTTTGTGGATGTACCAGAGAGCCGGGCGCATCGCGCCGCGCCGCGCCGGTCCACGGACGTCAAGCGTGTTCCACCCGAAAAATCGGGGCTAGAGAGGCCACGCGGAAGATGTTTAAACAACTCGAAACCCGGCCCGACCCGGCCCGAAATACTGTAGAGCAGGTCTTTGCTTGAAAACCATCCGCAATTGGAGTCACTGGGACAACGAACCAACCCTTGCACAAGTCACGGGATCTGGGTTATCGGATTGTAATAATATTTTAGTAATGATTAAATCGAATTTAAGATTGAAGTAATAATATTTTACGAGTATCACCACGTATACCCTTCACATCTTCCACGGACAATCGCGGATAGACCCGTCATAGGCCTGCGTAATTGAGTACGCCGGTAGTAATTCAATTTACTATAAAATCTGGGCCAACGGGAAGACCGAAGCACTTACCGCATTCATAAGATATAAGAATCTTTCATGAATTATGAAATACAAGCCCCAACGATACTCTCGGCTGCGACGACTGCACTTTAGTTTGCATTAGATGGGAGCGAAGGGAAGCCTATAAATCTTGCAATCGGCTGGGAAAAAAGGAGACGTTTCCACTGACTTAGATCCGAGAGCGGATAAAGTTTTTACAGATCGAAAGCGGGAAAGGATCGTTTGATCACTCGACGATTTTTTTGGCGTTTTGAAGAGGATAGAAATCTAAAGGAACGTTGATGAATTTTTACACATTGGAATCGTGGAGAAAGAGAGAGAGAGAAGAACATCTTTCTTTTCCTAACGATTCTCGCGTGTTCTCGATGAAGGAAAAGTGGCACAGATTGCTTGCCATACTTGAAGATCCCTACTGCCTTACCCCTTATGTCAATAACCGCGGACGCCCACTTTCGATCTCTTTTGAAAACTTCTTTAACCCTTCATTGCATAATCTTTTTAATTGGGATGAAAAAATTGAAAGAAGGTCAGTTTTTATGTTTCATTTAAAGGGAACAATTAAAAAAAAAATTAAAACATTTTCAGAAAAATAAACATAAATAAACATAGTAAGAAAACACAGTCTTAGTTTACTACATACCAGATTTATTACCTGCATCAGATGTGATACACTATACAGCGAAGGATTAATATTTCATTGACAACAAAGAATTGTTAAAACATAAAAATACACATTGAAACTATAAAGTGCAAAATCGTTGAATATCGTAGAAAACTGTGATTATTCAGATAAGGATTAAGGGGCCATGTTGAACGCTGACCCTTTTCAAAATTTTTGGATAGCGAGGCTCGTACTGTTAAGTATCTATTTAAAGTAATTCATACACAGCTGTCTAAATGGTCTCAAAATCATCCGCCTTCTGAATGTCAAGAGTAAGTAGCACGCGAGCGTGCATTGCGCTGACTTGAAATTAGAAGGCAAAGGGTTAGAAGCGTCTGGGAAAAGAGTGTCGCAAGGTGCAGGGTGGGTTGTCAGGGGTTGAAGTCTGAAATTGGAGGTGGCTTGGGGTGCGAGGGGTCTAAAGTGAATCGAAGGGGCCCGACTGAGGCACTCGTCGACCGAAATTCAGCCGGCCGAGTCTCTGAAACGAGAATTCTCGCTCGGGTTGGCTGTGAGCTCGCGGACCGACCGAAAAAAAAAACAGGGGGCTGCAGAGGATGGAGCGGGGAAACTCGTCCCATTCTTGATAAAAAGGGGCCAGGGGGCCGTGTTTCGCGTGTCGAGTGAAGGGGCTCCGTGTGTCCGTTCGCCGCAGCACGAGAGCTACTTTCGGAGCAGCCACGGCGTGAAACAGGTGAAACGAGTGAAACGAGCGAAACGAGCGTCGAAACGGTCGCGCGTCGCTTGTCGCCGTTCTCTCCGTGTCTCTCTCCTTGTTGTCCCCGTTCCCTCGGGGCCCTCTTCACGCCCCGGGGGATCCAGTTTATCCCCAACAGGCCGGAAAAATGTTCTTACGCCTCGGCGTACCTTTTTCCCCGGGACCCTGCAAAGTGGCGATCAAGAGCCAAGCCCCGAGAAGAGCAGCGACCGGCTTCTGGACGATTTTACGGCTTCCGGTTTCTCGATTCGCCTCTCCTCTTCTAACCTGAGACCTTTTCCCCTACGGGGAAACAGGGCTCGGCACTCTCCCGCAGGCCGCGAAAGCCGACTTCTTATCGAGCAGAAGCTCTCCTCGATGCCACCGGGCACATATGTATGCGCATACGGCGCACGTTCGATTGGGTTTTATCGGATGGAAACAACGATAGCTTCTTGCGTCTACCGGCACGCCGCCTCGTTTCAGGCAACATTAAACCACTGAATTATCTGCTCCGTGCGCTGACCGGGGATTCGCGTGCCTCCCGTTCCGTCGAGCGCTGTTTAAACAGGATATTTACACTGGAAGAAGAACTTTCTTCCAACAAGTTTGCCGGATGATTAACAATCACCGCTTCCGGCTCGCTCTTTTGGAATTGCGTCGGATACGCGTGGCTCTTCGGGGAAATTGTTGGAACTGTCTAATATATCGTTGGCACTTACCACTGTTGCTAGTTCTGTAATTTTGAACCGTTGTCGGTGTCTATGACGAACGACTATTTCACGTACGAGTCGAAGAAAACAGAACGAGGTTTCGCGGAACAGGTTTTGGGCGGTTTGCGTCCGGTCGAATTTCGCGGAGATGACTTCTTTGTACCGAAAGCTCGGACCACTCGGAAACAGACCGATAGTTCCGTGGCAACCGGGACAAGCTGTATTCAATTTGGTGACAGCGCGCAGCCGGTCGAGAGCGTGGCCGCCCGTAGTTTTGTTCACATAATTCGTGACAACGAAGACTAATAGCCGTATCGCAGCACGGCTCATTTATCACGCTTGTATACGTGACTTAATGCACCGCTCGGACAGCGCTACCACGCCACCGGTATCACCAGAAAGACCGATAGCTTTCGGCTGTTAGCGTTGCCGAACCGGCCGAACCGGCCCTCTTCTCCGAGTTATTGCTCGGGGACGTGCGAGTCGCGAGAAAAATCGCTCTTGCCAGGACCGATACCGTCTGACATCTACAGGCATTTATTAGAATCGCTCCGCGTCCCAACTTGATACATAAGACAGCTCCGAAGTCTCGTTCCGCTTCGAAAAATCAGTGCGAACCCACAACCATCCTACCGAATTTTATTATTTATTGATATTGGATCTACCACGTCTAAAAGTGACTCGATCATTTTTGCTACTTGTCTTCGTTTAAAACTTCAAAATCACGATCTCCGTTCTCAGCTGATAATTGTAAGATAAGAAATGAAAAATAAATCATAATCATATTCTTCAGTATCTTCAAAACTTAAGCCGAGGAACACTGGAGGTAATAATATTATTTATCACGCGAATAAGAAATAAGATTTTCGTGTTTGACGTCGTTTGAATAAAAGAAAAAGGACTTTTGAATGGGATAGTTTAATGTATTCTGTCACCACTATTTTGTAGTAAATGTGTGATTCATTCGCACGTCGTTTGACGTCCAAGTGCCTAAGTTTACGGCTGTTTGATGTCCCTCAAATCCGACAGAACAATCTTCAACTGCAACCACTTATATATACACATCTACTCGTTATTAAATGACAAACGCATTTGGACTTGTTGCGACATCCAAGTAGAAGAAGGTGTCGCCCAAAACTGATCCAGCCGAATGAAGAGAAATGTGTAACTAATGTAATGGACTAGGGAGAGGACGAGAAACAAAATCTCGTTTGCGACTGGTGTAATTTGGGAACGATAAGTCTCGGGTAGGCTGCAGAAGGTAATACCATTCGCAGGGAATCTGTTCCGGAAGGGAGACGAGGAGGAATAGAAAGATCGCTCGTAAGGGCGAAACGAGACGCGTGAAAAACGGAGGGAAAACCGAGGAACACTGCGGGTAATATCCAGCGAGGAATAAAAGGGTCAACGAAGCCTGCCGCCTGGGTTCACTGGAGAACCCGGAGCACAAGGTGATCCCAGGCGCCCACATGCGTAATACACACGTCGACGGGCTAAGGCAGCCCCTATACAAATGCCACGCTTAGCCCCGGTCCAAGAAAGGGGGCCACGGTGATAAATGAATGCGTGGCTGATACGTGAGCGGGAAACTCACCCGCCAGTATACCGGATCCTCCGACTCGAACAGAAAAGACGGAAGACACCACCGGGGCTCGATCCAACGAATATATCTCGATCGCAGAGCCGACGGCCGCACAAAGATCGAACCAGGAATTCCGACACGCCGCAATGACGCCCGGAATTCGAGGCAAACCTGCGCGACTCGCGTGCTTTCCTCCTCTTAGCTACCCGATCCGGATCGCCTCGCTGGATATTGCATCGTCCGACAAGTTTTCAACCTTCTTCGACTGTGCTCGGCACGAACAGGATCGAGTACATCCCAGTCTTCGAGAACTCGACAGTTTCGAACGTCGCACGTGTACCTCGAAAAACGACGGCAATACCTTCGTAGTAGATTCTTCTAACAGTACTTTGAGAAACGTGAGCGGTAGCTGCAGCAGTTGGAAATCTTCTTTCGAATATCAGATAGACGAGTTAGTGCAATTTATAGCGGTAACCTGATTAAAAGAATTTAGGGATGCTGATTGATTAGAAAACTGCAAATTATGTGCGTGTGGAACAAGCGTAGGTAGGAGAAACAGAGAGCAGTAAAATCAGGAATTTAGAACTATGTATTATTGTATCACTGTCAACCTATTGAAACTATTAACCCGTTGCGCTACTATTTATTTTACGATTACAGTAAAGACTTTAATAGGAAGTCTATATTTATGTTATGGTTATAATGTCGGCAGTAAGTAGATCCCTCTTCAATTCATGTTTCGAAATTAAATTGTAAGTTCTACTAGGTGTGACTTACAAACGTGACAGTAGTTGTCACGTTAAAATCGGATGGGAGCAGAACATGTTCCCGGAAGAGAAGACTGTTTACAAAATGCGCGAGTTAAAGAGCACCGATCGGTCCTCGTTTCCCTCGTGGTTTTTTCCTCGTTCGAGAATTTTCCCACAGCGAGAAATAGTGCTGACTTAGTCGCTGCCGGTGGCGTCTGCGGCCATTAAAACAACAGCACGTTAGAAGTAACTTTAGACGTCGCAAATTGCACGTGCCACAAGTGCTGGAGCACTTTGGTGAGATCCACCGTTCTCTTCTCTGTCCTCTTTTCTCTCTCTCTCTCTCTCTCTCTCTCTCTCGCTCGCTCGCTCTCTACGTCTTCGGAGCGATCACACCGAAGCCTCTCCATCTATCCGGCGCCGATATATAACCGATAACTCGATAACCTTCCTTATTCCCTTCGACCTCGTTTCCCGAGCTCGTCGAACGTTATAACTGGCCTCGTCTTGTCTCTTAAAGCCGACGGCTCGACGACTACCGTCCTACGAGAAAAATGAAGGCGCCGTTGGCTGGCTAGGGACGATCCTTTTCCACTTGCTCAACGCCTTCAACCCTGCACAACTTCGCTGTGCACCCCGCTAAATATAGATTACTCTAGACAGTGAACTGCTACGCTTCTACCCGGGGACCAGTGATAAGGGAAATGCGTTGCTGTCTTATCGGCGCAATGCTTTTATTCCTACCGTACGACATCGATCCACCCGTACCATGTCTTTATTTCAAGCATCCTGCACGAATGTCCGATACTGTGCACTAACCATTAGGTTGAGTATCTTTTTGCAAACGTCAATTTTGAAGAAGTATTCTTTAACCCTTGTGAAGCCAACCGGACACCCATTCACTGCATTTCTTTCAACAGTTTGTTAATGTTCCTTATTATTTGTAGAAATAATACAAAATTGAATACTAAATTGAGTATAAATTTAGTACTAAATTCTGTCGAATTTTGATATCCTAGTATTTCTTGAAAATTTTCATCATCCATAATTGCATAAAGATCCGCAGTCTAGTATGACCAAGTGAGTGGTTACGACGAATAGGACGTAGACCTGCGTATATTTCGCAAACGAAATGACCGCAAGGAAGCTCGAAAGTAAAATCAGGAGTGTCGTAAGTTCTCGTTAGGCGGAAAAAAGGTGTACGAGGGTTGGACGGGCTGAAAAAGCGAACCGGTGTCGTCTGATAAAAATGTTTGGCACTGGCGCGGCGGCGGCGAACTTTTCCTTATCGTTGATTAAATTAGGGATAAGGAAGTTCGGCTGGTCGTTTTAATGGATCGGGGAAACTGTCTGCGAGATAGCGGCCATATCCGAGGAAGATCTTCTGGCCGATCGATCCCGATTCTCTTTACCGTCCGTAAAAAAAATCTCAAGTCGTTGAAGAAAAGAATGAATTTGCAGAACGTCGAGGAACTTTGATCGAGGATTAAAAATGTACAGAATATCTTTGCGGGAGCCCGTCTTTTGTGTGTGTGTGTGTGTGTGTCGGAGTTTCATCGAGATCGACCGCATTGTTTGGTAAATGGAATTCTTCGGAATTGCTCGGGTTTTCCTGTGCATTGTCGTTCGTCGAATCGGCGAGAACGTTAACCAGGGTTGTGAACGGCAAACATTGTGTTTGCGATCGATTCAGGGGTCGCGTGAAGTCGAGAATGGCCGGCTCAATGGCGATAATAACAAATACACGGTACACCATCATCGAAAAATCACCACGTCCCGTCGACACCTGTCGATATCTCGTCGTTACATTAAAATTCAGCGGCGTGCCTCCCCGGATTAACCAGGGAAATCTTCCTCGAAATCGCGTCGAGCTGCTTCGATCGATTTCCCCTTCTCTATCTCTCTCCCCCCCCTCTCTCTCTCTCTCTCTCTCTCTTTTTCGCTGTTATTTTTTCTTTTCCGATGCACAACTTCCGGCGACGCTGCGCGAAATTGCGCCGAGTAGAAAAATATCTCCCCGCGACGCACAGAATATTAAATCTGACGTTTACGCTCCGGAATGGAAAATATTGGCGCTGCGTAATGTCGCCACGTGACGTAAGTCCCGATTGTGCCGCGATCAAAATGCATCGACGTTCTTTCCCGACGAAATACAAAGAAAATAGTGGCTCTCTCTCTCTCTCTCTCTCTCTCTCTCTATCTATCTATCTATCTATCTATCTATCTCTTGTTCACCCTCTCTCGCGAACCTAACCGACCCTAACGCAAACAGGATGAAAGAGAGATCGATCTCTGCGGTGGAACATCGCTTCTCAAAGGATACAAATCTCGGGAAACGAGAAGACACGGTGATCGCTGCACGAGAAACACGATCGTTACACCGGGTTCCTATGTTCTCGCAATAATGGTGTACTCGTGTTAGACTGCGATCCGAATGCGAGTGCTTATGGATCTCGAAGAACGATGATCGCAATCGCCAGCCTGCTCTTTGTGGTCCTTCCTCTCTCTGATCAACTTCCAACGTGGACGACTATATGTGAACCTCGACAAAATACAGTCTGATTGTTTTCCACAAATAGATAATTCAATCTTAAATTATCCATATACAATTTATTGTACAACTTGGTAAGGATATAGTTCAAAACACAGTAACTGTTCTGCAAGATATGTTAACCATATAGATTCGTAGACTGCGGATTTGTATGCAAAATATTCGTTTCTTCCTATAATCATTTTACGGAGTTAATGGTAACTGGACTGCGGATCTTTATGCATTTGTAATAAAATGTGGAACATGGAAAATAAATTTGTTGAAAAATTTTGAACGTATTGGCACATCCGGTGGTTCAGCCATTAATAATAATTCATAAAATCAATCATGTGTATTATATATTTTCTGAATTTCTTTTTGTATTTGCTCTACTAATGTTGCACGGGAAATAAAATATCAAATGTTATAATTACTAATTAATATTTAATTATCGTATATTATACAACATTGCGAGCGATGCAATTAAGGAAAATGGCTGAACCACCGGACATGACATTGTCAAATTAACGAAATAACTATTTTTGTTTTGCATAAAGATCCGCAGTGTAATGATAACATATCGATGTCTTCAGATTCTTTTAATCCTTTCACTGTTTCATATTTTGCCCGTCATTTTCGTGGAATGTAATGAAATCTGTAGTCCTGTAGTTCGACTGTGAAATGTGAGGATACAAGTTAAATAGGATAGTTTTGATATTTTTTGCAGTACTTACCTGAATTATCATACACGGTGCAACAATTGTTCTGTCCATTTCATTTCAAGATCAATGATGAAAACGGACCTTCGAATAAAAAATATATACATATCATTCGCTGTGAGTGTATCAGTGATAATCTCTATAATCGTTTAACGATCAACAGACACGAGACAATCTCGATGCAACAACACTCGAAAAGCCACGGTAATCAGAAAAATAACATACATCGAAAATGAATCCTTGGTACTCGAATGACAGCTCTGAGGTGTCACCAAAAATAACTGTACCACTATTGAAAAATATTGTTGACATTATTAAATTACTAAACATTCAAGTACGAGGTCTTACATCAGTTTCATATCCATAACAAAAATAATATAAAATGAGGAAAAAAGACAGAAATGTTGAAGAGTGGTTGGAGAAGTTGAGGAGGAAGAGAGAAAAGAGAGCATAAATATACCAAAGAACATAGCAAACCAACAAAAATGCAAAAGTTAGGGAATTGGGAACGAAGCAATAAGTAAGGAATTAAGTAGGTTAGTGATAATTAGGATACTCAAAAAGTAGGACAGAGTAGGAATTAGTGAGACAAGAAAAGAATTAGAGAAGGTATGAACCAAATGCGTGAAATAAGATAGTTTTGTACAGATAGGTTAATGTAAACCAAGTCACATTTCTTAGCTGTAAGGTTAAAATAAAGCTAATTCTTCTTCATCTTCTTCATATACAATGAGAATGTTCTAAAATAGCTCCGGATGCAACGAACAAAATTCCTGCATCAGTGAAGAATAATCGGTGATTCACAGACAGCATCGGTAAAGAATACTGGAATGGAAGAAGAGAGAAAATAATATCCAGGCGCAGAATCGGAGTTAGCGGTAACTACGAGCCTCGTAAAAATCGGAGAAGGCCGCAAGTGTATGCAGAATCAGTGACAAAATCCTGCGACGTCGCATCGTCGTCTGGCAGACACCTTCCCGAGCGAAGGCAATCGGTCGGTGACAATAATCGCGGCAATAAACGCGCTCGACTGGTTCGTTCGATTCTCGAGTCGGTCTGGATTGAGTCTAGGTTCCAGGCGCAGCGCCGCGGTCCCGTCGATATCTCGTGCATTAAAATTCACCGTGGCGCGCACCGATTTAGCGAGAGAGCGTTCTCCAACGATGCGACGTCGCATCGTCTCTTTATCCCGAGCGTCGCGATAACGCAGTTCTCGTCGCTCGATTGTTACGTCGGTCCCAGGACCATGAAAAATAGCGATTCCGTCTGGAACTGGCAATAATAGTCGGACAACCGAAAAGAGGACGTCTTATGTCCCGACGAGCTCATTAGGGTTGCCTGTGCTTAGACAACTGGAATAAAGAGCACTCGTTTTTGGAACATATTGACGGGATAGTAGAACAGTTACTTAATTCTTATGTAGTCAACTGAAATGTATTATATAAATTATTTAAAACTTTTTGCATTTCGTATATTTGCACAAGTTCTAAGTTTAAGACTATAAATTAATATATTAACGAGCAAAGAATGGATATACAGAGAAATTTCATAATATTTTCAGAGGAACATTAACAAGTTGTTGAAAGAAATGCAGCAAAAGGGAACCCCGGTACCTGGTTGACTGCAAAAGGGTTAATTTCATTTATAAACTTAATATTTTTCGATAGTAGAATTAGAATAACATTTACAAATAATTTGTATTGCGAATAATTTTTCAAATTAGGCAAAATTTAAGTTTCGTATTAGGAGAATATGATAGCGAAAGAGGTGGTACGAAATTTCAGTAGTACAACTCAACGACTAGTCGGAAGTTCGGGAAAAATTGGTAGTTCAATAAATATATACGCATATATACTTTTTCATTACATTGTCTTTACTTATTCATTGTAGATTCATGCATAAATTGTTTGTATTATGCATGTACATATCTTATCTTCTAAAAATTTATAACAAGAATATTGCCACTGTTAGACCATTAAAGCGAGAGTTACAATAAGGTTATACGTGAACTAGTTTGCTGTTCTATTTAACAATCCTATAGACAAATAAAACGAGAGCCACTCGTTGTCACGTTACGTGGTCTGACAAGTACAATAAGCATGTTCTACACAGAAGCGACCTGTGGTCGGTCAAATAGAATTTCTGAGGAAGTTTGTCCCTTCTTCTCAAAAACGAGGAATACTTTCTATGTACTCTTCAAAGGTTCGAACCACTTTCATGTACGTTTTCGAACCTGCAGCTACTCGTTCTACAGTTCGAAATCAGCTTGTAGGAAATGATTACTTAGGAAGTATGCTCGGTGAAACCTTTTTGTTTCCGAGTAGTGATCGAAACCCATGAAACTAAACATTTTTTTATTGAAATTGATGTACATATTAAACTTGATCTCATTCCTACTTATGGTTAGAGAGACTTGTCGTCCAGTTAAGTGAAATATACACAGTCAGGCAGGTAGAATAAAAACGTCTGGTGATCATAGAATTTAAATACAGGCAACTCGTGTTCGGACACATAGAACGGAACCGACCATTGATTTAGGGAGAGAGCGACGTCTCGTCTCTATCTTGCGCGTCGAGTTAACTTTGTCCACGTCGGTGGATTGTTACGTCGGTTCCGGTGCCATGAAAAATACGTAATTCCGCCGGAAGCGGAATGCCAATAATAGTTCTGTCCACCTTGTCGCGGGCCGATGGCGAGCGATATTTCAAACTGCCGGGAAAGGACACGAGAGAAAGAGAGAGAGAGAGAGAGAGAGAGAGAGAACGCGCACGGCCCATGGGCCATTTTATTTGCGCGATAGGAACGCTTGACTCCTCGTCGTTCTTACGGGCTGACATATTGGCCGCGATACCGAGTAATCCGTAACTCGGGCTCGTGTCCGCGATAAGAGAGCCCGGTTGGCCCATCTTTCGCTTTATTTTCTTGTGTCCCCTCGTTTCCCTACGCTTCTCCGGCATTCTCATCCGGCCCTTCCCGCGCAACCCCGCACGTTCAACGTCAGCTTCTTTTTGTCTCTGTTCCTGTATTGCGTTTTGTTCCCGGGCCCTACACTCTCGAACTCGATGCTTTTCTCGTTTCGTCTCTTTGCGCTTTTCGTTCCCTCTCTTTGTCCTTGCTCCCTTTGTTCTATTTGTATGTTCCCTTTTTTACTTTCTCTCTCTCTCTCTCTCACCATCTTTCTTGCTCTCTTTTGCAAGGCTGAATCTCCAGTAAGTGGCCCCCTTCCTACACTACAGTGTTGGCAATATATTTTTCAGACGCGAAACCGGCGCGCGATTCGCGGAACCTGACGCCGCGGATCGACGATAAATCAGAGTCCGAGCGTGTAAATAAAAATCTTGGCAGCGGCCTTTGTGCGAATCGCGGCGCCGATCGCAATTTGAAATTTTTCATCGGGACCGATACCAATTTATAATTCCGCCGCGGGACCAAGGAGGCGACGCCGACGGATATCTCGACGACTCGATGAATCCGTTCAATGGTTATTTGCCTCGATGTACTATGCCGTCTCTTTTACGATCTCTCTCTCTCTCTCTCTCTCTCTCTCTCTCTCTCTCTCTCTCTCTCTCTCTTGCCCTCCGTATCGACCGAAAAGTCCCCGGCTTATTTATAACTCTATTCCGCCGGTGGTCCAACGAATACCGGATAAATATTCGTTGTAAATTAACGCGTTGACTGCCTCAGTAAATTCTCGTGACTATCCATTCGCGCGTGGACCAGGTTACCGCGTTTATTAGCATGTTTGTTCCTCTCGCGCGATATAATATATGTCTCTCCCGTTAAAGATCCATTATAATTCAGATACGAATTTCCAATCGAATTTGCATTTTTACCGGCAGCGAGCTCACTGACCGTTTAAGGTATAGTTTTATTCTCGTTATTGTTTGCTCGGCTTCGTCGTAACCGCGTTAAAAAAGTTACCGGAGAACGCGGTGTATCAGTATAATAGTGAAATGGGTCAGCGTATAGTCGGGCAAGTGGAACAGACACTGCCTGCCAACGGATAATGGTCCGATCTGATGATGATAAATGCATAAAATGCATTCTAATAATCGAGTATGTGGAATAGTGAAGGCCTGCAGTTCTCCGAAGTGAAATGATCTACATGGTCGGACAACTACTTTTATATCACTCGTGCATTCGATCACGCTGGTTCCCAATCCCGGTGATTTTTCATAGCGATTAGTAATTTTTGTGATCCTTTCTGATTGGTGGAGGACGTAATTGATCTTCGCACAAGTCACAGAGACGTAATCTGTATGTTTCATATGAACAATATCAAAACAAAATCAGTTCCTCAAACTATCATTTGTGTTTCCTATGATTGTAAAGTAATACATTGGTATTTTGTAAATCTTAACCCTTTGCACTCGGCTGTCCCCTCTGAGGCACCACTAAAAATTGCTGTACCATTCTTCAAAATATTGTTTACATTATTAAATATATCGGTATCTAATCAATTACTGAACATTTAGGTACTATATAAGATAACGTACCAATTTCATATTCATAAAATTGCAAAAATCATAAGGTATGGAAATATTCTAGATCGGAAGAAATGTTTAATTTTCCAGTTAAAATAGCTCCGAGTGCAAAGTGTTAATATACAGCATATACATACATAAACACGAAGAAAATTGTCTGCACTTTTATACCATTTAAATAAATATATATTACGATTTCGAAACTCGAGGACGAAATCTAAGAATTAATATTTTACTTTTTAAAATACTGAAATAAGGTATGGAAAAGTAAATTGAAGATTTATATGCAGATATTTTTTGCAAGCTAAACAATGTATTTATAAAAAGAACTAATTCAATCAAAATGAAAAAAAAATTACAGTAACTTCCCTATGAATCGGGAAGTTAATTAGGATGACAATGAGCAACGGCACTTTGTATAAAAAATTACGATCGCGGCTTGAATGAAATTTAAGAAGCGGCCGTGATCGTGATTCTGCGATCACTGTGACAAATGATCAGTGAGTTTACACTCCATGACTACTCCCCACGGTCAGAGAAGTGGAATAACGATGGCAAGATACAGAGAGTGCCACCTAGCGTCTATGCAATCTCAAGCCGCGAGGAACAGCCAACTTCTATCTCTATAAATGGCTAGTTGATCCAACAACAATCGAAACATGATCGAGCAGGGGTTCGATACGACGAATGACCGTTGATCCCCGGTTGAAAAGTAAAAGTTTCCCCGCGAAGCCGACAAATTTCCCGACTTATCGACGCAAATGAGACACGGTGCGTGACGCGGGGATGGGAAAAGTCTGCGTCTCTCGTCGGGAATCGTACAGGCTGTCGCCCCCCTCGCCTCGGCGGGCGGCAGAGGAAGCCGGGGTGGAGCGTGGATATAAACAGAAATACGGGTGGGACTCGCTGTCAGGTTGACAGGTAATTCACGGCGCGGATGGCAGGGGCTTCCTCCCAGGCAACTTTGATTTCGTGACCGTTCGACGAGACTGCCGAGACTCGGAAGGGGAAAAGTTGCCTCGCCGGAGCCGCGACGACTCGCGACGCGTCGCTGCTTTCTCTGTTCTCCCCTTTAAATCGAATCGCGTATCACGTTGCCGGGGCGGGAGAGAAAAAAAAGAACTAAATGCTCGACGCATCCGCCCTGCCTCGCTCTGACTCGCTCTATCTCGCTGGAGAGCCAAATGAAATTCCTAGAGGAGACACGTTCGACGCGGCAGCGTCTTTACGATCGAGATTACGCCCGATCGGTATTTTCCAGTAGCGCAGATCAGCGTTCTTTAATTTTAAACGAACCCGACGCTCAAACCATTTCCTTCTTCCGCAGCAGAGTTTCAATCTGAAAAGTCTTCGACGCAGTCGCGTTCGCAGACAATTTGGCTAATAATCCGCGGCAGATTTAAACGGTTAGGCTGAGGATCGTGAGTGGAATATTTAATTCTCGTCTTTGCGCAGCACTTGATCCGTATGTTGCGGGACTATAATCGTGTTTACGTTGCAGCCTTCGATAAGAGCGAAGCTCAGGAATAGGATTCGTTGTTCTACCGTGGAAACGTTTACGTTGAAGCAGCGAAGAAGCTCTATAAAACAGCTCGTGCTGTTTCTTTGTTCTGGTATAATCCTCCGTATAATTCTTCATTATCCCCCGCATATTAATTTATAAGTCTTCGTGATGCATGTAGAAAAATTGATTGGTGAGGTGCTTTGATTAGAGCCGCTGTATAGGATCGAAAAGATCAATCAGAGGATGAAATCGACTTATGGATTAATTAATCCAATGAATCGCATTATTGCAAAATTATGCACTGTTTAAATTTTAAAATGCAACTACGCAGGATTATATGATAATACCATATCGATTGTACTATTATTAAATTTTTCTTTTTGGTGCTTTTCCCTTCTTTGTTATTAGACGAGTAATTTTTTATCATTTTCTTTCTTTTTGTTATTGTGTACAGTTATGTAAAGGGGCTACAATCCGTCTATAATAATAAATAATAATAATAGTAACAAATAACGATTTGTGAACGATCATTGTGACTCACTGTATAACAGTTAGTGTCGGAGTTGCAATATGAACAGAACTTAATTCGTAGGCGAAGAGTTTCTGCGGAAGTGGTCGAATTTCGTGGAGGGGTGGGGACGCGTGAATTTTCGCGGATATGGGAGGCGCGATTCGGGATTTGAAAATATTCGTACGGGGTCCCTGGTGGGCCGATGGAGAATAAGTCGGCAAGCTGGTTGGCTAAGATAGCAGGAAGACAGAGAAGACAGGGAAGACAGGAGAGAGTTTTTCTGTGAGAGGCGTCGCGTCGCTTCCCTGAGAAAGCGCGAGGAAATTTAGGGGCGGCGTCGTCGTCGTCGACGTCGTAGGAAACACTCGGCCGACGCGACGCGACGGATCGGGCAAGGATGTATTTATAGGAAAACCAATGAGATCTCCCGACGTAGCTTGAGCGAGCTCGGATCAGAGATAGCGCGGAAGGGAACACCCGTGGGACTTTAGACGAAAAGTTCCGCTCGAAACTCCTCTCTCCCGCTTAGACGAGTTTTACCCTCGCCAAGTTTTCGCCCGGGAAACGCTCCACGTATGCTGCCCAGGCGGCAAGTATTTCGAAAATGTGCTCTCTTAAATGTTAATCTAAATTCTGAACGCCACGCGCGCGACGAACTTCCAGCCAAACGGAAAAACCTTGGAAATACAACCGAAAACTGTGCTCGGGAAGAGCGTACGTTTCGCTCAACCACGACCGGTCTTGGTTGTCGGAAAAGTGTCTAAACTATACTCGATATGGAATCCGATGTAATTATGGTCCCCCACTCGGTTGTGCGAACGCGAATCGTTCTGTCATTAATGCGCGCGGATTTACCGGTAAGCCAATGACGACCGACTTGCACGATGATCCGGGAAACCATAATCTCCTCGTTTCCGGCCCTTTCAAAAAGTAATTTAATATTCGAAGCCTCCACGCATCGATTCCAAAGCTACTTGTGCATTTGACAAAGAAAGAAATGTAATTGTTGAACCTTTCGATGCGAGTCGTGATTTATGTTGTAGCAATTATAACTATAGTTCAATGTGACACACTACTGTCATTTGTGTTACCTTGAATGTGAGAACACATGTACTCAACATCTTTTAATTTTATTTTTCGATATCTTAAATATTGATGATTTTACAGACGTGTAAAAGAAGTGTCACCATTTTTTCATTAAATCATAACACTAGAATTAACAAACCGATAAAAATGAGTGTTTAGGAGCTTATAGTGAAAACATAAGAGTTAAAAAAAAACTTATTCCTATCCACTACTAATTGTTTAAATTTTATTGTCTCAAAACGAAATTTAAAATTGTTTGTTTGTCACTTATTTAGTAGTTTTCCAGATAATTTAAATCACCGATGTCTTTGGCTGTCAGTTTCTCTGTATTTCTTGAATATATTCGTAATATCAAGAATAAATGTCAAAAGCCAGACCAGTACTCTTAAAAATGTCCGATTTCGCATGGAATGACCCATAGAGAAATGAAAATTGATCACTTATCATCTACGAAATACAGTACTGTGAAAATTTATTTAAATCGTCTCACTCCTATAAAGCGTTTCAGTTTATATGTCTTGTGCACGGTAGGCTTATCGTTAACGCTGAATTTTCTGAAAGCACTTAAGACATTGACAGAAGTACCGAGATGCTAGAATGAAAACCAAAAAACTATGGCTTGCATCTTTTTATCGTCGAGTAGCGCAGCACTTAGGCGTTGCAGATGCAGACGAGCTATCCGGGAGTAACGCGAAAAATGCATTTCTGTTGCAGGGAGCGCGTACATCATCAGGTGGAGTGCCCCGCAGCTGATGGTGGTGGCGATGCAGTACATTCTCACGGGGCCTTACGTGCCCCCATACGTGGCCCAGACGGCCAATTAGGCCAACGGTGAACAGGATCATGGAAGTCGAGGCCCGTGTTCTTTTTCCATGACATTCCACCGTGCCCTAGGAGCCGCATTCGAACGGACGATGCACCGGACACCGGTGCATCATCGAAATGCCCAGTGCATCGCGCGAAATCTATTGGGGGATGTTTTCTTCGGGACAATGATTGGGAGATGCATTCGATAAATGATAAACCTCTAGGACAGGTAACACTGGTCAACGTTAATCTCTGCAGGGATGACGTTCTTAGAAACAAATTCGACAATTTTCTTTGTAATTAACCCATTCGCGTTATATGATGAGTAAACAGCGGATTTTATGCATTTATAACAAAACTGATTAGGTGTAACTAAAAACGGTGAAAGTATTAGACGAATTTATAAATAATGTTATATTATTTTCAACCAATTAAACATATTGAGAAAGAAAGTTCTATTTCACTCCAGTTTGTTGAAAATCGGGTAAAAAATTTGTAATGATAATTTAATCACGAAGCTGAAGATGTATAGCTAAATGCCTAGCACAGAGATGTTTATTAGTTTAAACAAGTATTTATTGGAACGTGACTAGTTTATTAATACTGCTGAAAATATTTCAAAATGACACAATGGGTTAACAGACTACAGATTGTATGCATTTGAAAGAGTTGTAACAGACTTGAAGAGTATCGGCATAATACATGTAAAAATTAAATTAACTAACAATCAAACTGCATTGAAATCTTGAAGATATTCCTACGTTCGGACTAATTTCCGTCATCAAAATGATATAGGATTCGGTTTAAATGTTGTTTCAGGAAAGGGTAAAATGTATGTTGACCAGTGAAGTGAAAGCTTATGCACTCCTGACTGATAAAACTATTGGCAAAATCATCGAACGAAATCGCATCGAAAGCTGCGATAGAATTCTACGATCTGTTGCTTTATCTTCGATTACATTTAACTTCGAGAAAAATTTAAGTTCACGTAAAGTTTGGGCGTGCTAGGGGATTTTGTAATTGTTCTAGATGCAGGAGATTGTGCGGTCCAGGTGGTTAATTGTCGAAAAGTAGATTGATCTGTGCGATTTCCGTATGACATTTTGGGATTGACAGTCGGCCGCGGTCGCGTTTCACTGTAGCAGACGAAATAATTTGCCGAGCCTAGCCGGAGCGTACCTTTAATTGGATTGTTAATCGCAATCGAACATTAATTAGGGTAATTGAATTACGGATCGGCTGCCGTTGGATTACGGGCTTAATTAGCATCAGATATTTATTGTGAGGCGAATTATCTTGGTGAATTATTTGTGGGAAGTAATGATGTATGAACGCCACGCTCCCTCACCCTCACTGAGGGTAATATTACCGCGTGATGTTTCGACGGGATTGTCGCGGCTAATCACGATTAGCTTTCAAACGAACAATAACTACTGTGCAATGATTATTCGTTGGCCAAGTCTTCCTTTCTGTGGAAGAGGCGACTAACAGTCACTATAGTCGTGTGCAACTTTGATAAACGCTTCCGGTCAGAAATATGTCTCATCATTTTGAAAAGAAGTCGCCGAGAATCAGGTATAGTAACACTTTGCACTTAAAGATCTTTCTCGGATCGTCCACCGGCAACTTGAACGCGTTCGTTTACTATTAAAAAAATAATCACACTCATCCCTCGATTTACGCGACAAATAGCCTTCCGGTTTACATGGATTTCTTATAAACAGTTTCAATTTTATCCTGTTTTTCTTAAGTGTATATTTTCATACTGGTAGACTCTTCTTATCTTTTCCTCTTTCTCGCAAAAAGAACTGCGCGGAACGGATAATCCACGTAAATTGAAAGACGTGTGTGCTCTGTTATAATGGGATTTCCTATGCAATTTTATCGACAAGGATTTAATGGTGCAAAAATTACAGACCCCTTGTAAGTACCATAACTGTCAGCAATCTTTTCGTGTCCCCTCGAACGTCTGTTTCGAGTTGTTCACCGGTGCAAAGTGTTAATATTAATTAAAGGTGATTTTCCCTTACGAAGTGGAAATCTCGTTGAAAAAAAAATCACTCGCTACGTAAGATTAAGCAATCCATAAGGTGAGTTGGTCATTCCCGAGCCCACTCTTTTTGATACTTTTATAACCCGTTCACCCGTAACGTAAGTTCGATCTCTTAATCACTTGTTAAAGGAAGTCGTAAACTACCTACCTTGTGAACTCCTATATTCAAAATATCCTGACTCAGCCCGTGAGAGGCGCTCGCACAGATCGAAAGATGCGCAAACTTTGGAACTGTAGTATATTGTAAGCCATGAGAAACCATAGTTGCGTGGCGGGGTTACCTGTGAACGAAGCAGTATCGGGAATGTCAGCCAACCAAACTTCCTTCCACAAGTCTTGCTCTTATTGTTCTTACTCTTCCGTGGCTCCGGCTCTTCGTTTCTTCGCGAACTTAAAAAGAGCCGCTGTATGCATCTGAGTATCGACGATTTTTCAAAAAATCATTCCTTAGGAGACCAGTTGGATGATTAAATCTAGGCCTTCCAATTTCGAGTAATGTAAGAGAGAGTGGCACCTCGTAGGAGCCCTACTTCCTACATCAATAATTTGTGGAGCATTGTCACCTGATTTAAAATCACGCAGTTAGAAGATGAGACCTTAGAACTGCCAATGTAGGATGGTCTAGATAAGAGTGGCACTTCACGAGAGCCCTACTTCAATCATCAACAAATTCTGGAGCATCGTTAAAGAATATAGATAAGAGTGGTAACTTACGAGAGCCCTTCTTTAATCATCAAAAAATTCTGGAGCCTCGTTGAAGAATAACTACTGACTTGTCACAAATAAAATTGTTACCTGATTGAAAACCAAGCAATGAGACCTAGGGCTTCCAATATACAATACTCTGGATAAGAGTAGCAGCTCACGAGAGGCGTACCTCCGTCTTCAAAAAATTCTAAACAAACTGAACTGTCATAAATACAACCTAGGGCTCTCCAAGTGTGCGTTGCCATTTCGCGAAAGCCCTACTTCTGTCATTAGAAAATTCTGGAGCACCGTTAACGAATAAAAGCTCAGCGGTTGGAGGATCAACGTAGGGCTCTCTAAACGTACCTTGTCAGTTGGCGAAGGCCCTACGCTCCTCGCTAATAAAATCGTGAAGCATCGTTGCTGAAAAATACTAAAAATAATGAACTTTGAAGGTACTTTCGCGACAGACCAGAAGCGGAATAATTCCAGAAAAATGAGGAGCAGGGATCGATGCGGGACGGATAAAGTATCGTCCAGAAAGGCCACGCACGTGAGTTGCGTAGACAGGAGGCTTCCTTGAATGGAAGCTCATGGCAGCGACTTTTCAAGCGAGCAGAAAGTAGCATTCAAGTAGACAACTCTCCTGGGAGCGAGCTGGGAGGGGGGTTGGGAGCTTTGGGAGTTAGGGGCTAGGGGGATTTGATTAATGCTTCGGCACGTGAAAAATGGTGCTCGCACGGTCTCGCGTCCTCGCGGAATCATGAGGGTGCCACGAACCGCGGACGTGGATATCCGCAGATATTTTTTAAAGGACGCTCGAAGAGCCACGGAAAATCCAATTATCGAAACCCATAGACCAAGAGCTGTCCGAGGGAAGGGAGAGGGACGGAAGGAAATTTCATTCTCGTTTTTCAAAAGGTCATCCTGCTGCGATCCTTCGCGCTGATATTGACGCTACAAACACCGACCGATTAAGGGAGTCTAACGTTTCCATAACGTACGTACGTGACAGCGCACGATCGTTTTTAAGCATTGTCATCGTAAAAAAGTGGAAAATAATGCCTTTAATTTTCTTAGCATTATATTCGATTGGAAATCTGAATGTCCTCATTGCCGAATGTCCGTTTTTATGAAAATTGTTAAAGCAAAAAATAAATGTCAGCTTTGGTTCTAGTATCTTGTCATGAGAAATTCTAATCTTTCGGAGGTGTAAAATTCAATGAATTTGATCCATCTCGATCGGACGGTCACAGAGAAACGCAATGTTCGCGAAGCGCGTCGTTTGTGCGCGTTTTCCGCAAGGTTTGCGACGAATCTCGAGCATGCTGGAACGATTTACGGACCAGACAGTTTCGGTCGCGTTAATGGAAGGAGGAAGTGAAAGAAGGGGGTGGTAGGAGGGCTCTATGGGAAACCGGAACGGGACATGGTGTTTAATTCTCGAGCCGATAAAGGCATCCGATGGAGCGGTCGATGATGTCGGGCGGGCTTCGTGCGTGTACCCGTTCAAAGACCGAAATTACTATGATTCGCAGCGTGAACGTATTAATCATCCTGTTCCCTGTAATTACGAAACTTTCCATTACCGATCGTTGTGTAATCGGTACCCGGGCCGCGTAATTGCATCCCGCGATATCGAGTGTTGCGCGTTCGGGAACGGCGACGCTCGCCGAGAAACAAAGCGCCGGAGTCCGGTGAAATTAAAACGCATCGAGAGACCGAACTAATTATTGAAAGAAGCCAGAGAGACTTCAAACGCAACAGCAAGGGGAATCCTTCGCCCCGTCGATTCTATCGCGGCTGAACATTCGAGGCTAGAAAACCGGCGCGGCGGTTGTTTAATAAACGACGGTGTAACTGCGATTCAATTTCGTCGGATCCCCGATAATTACACGGCACGCGGAATACGGATCAAATTACAACAGTCTCACGCGGCAGGAAGAACTGGAGGACCGATCCTGGTATGCACCAGGCCAGAACAAACATCGATCCGTTCTCATGAATTCCTACGACCTCGTAAAAATTAAAACCCCGGCCGGAACTATTAAAGTTTACGCCACTCCGCCTCATATCTTCGCTTTTATGATAGATAAACGGAGACATCGGCCTCGTTCCCTGTCATCGACACATTCGTACTTTGAGTTTAAATTACGATTATCAAGCATAGTTCGCGGAACGGAATTCTTGTCACGAGATGTTCCTTTATGGTCGGTCGAAAGAGATTTCTGAACGTGATTCCGCGTTGTTTCATGCAGACCGTATACTGCTGGGATTGGAGGTTCGTTTTAAAGTCGTTTGCGTGATAGATTTCAAAGCTATAAGTATTTTTTATGGAACCGTGTATTTTTACTTCTTAGTGTTTGTTTGTGATCGCACAGAAAGAAATTTCACAACATGATTTCGTTGTTCCTCGCAGAGGTTGTGTTATTGGGGTTCAGTCTTCAACTTCGTAGATAATCAATATTTTCAATTTCTTTTATTTCGGGCCATAATTACATTCACAGTGATTAATATGTAACTTCATGTTACGGTTTCACGTTAGCAAAAACATCGGAATCGTGAAAAGATACTCTATACAAAAATGTAGAAAAAACGAGACGTACATATGTTTTGAACATCAATAAATACGCGTGCAGAATCCTAATGGAAGTGGTTCGATGGTTTATCAGAGAAAATTCATAAACCTTGGTGAAGAAATAACGTGTTAATGGAAGAGGGAAATAATTTCGGAGAGGCAAGGAGCGGCGAGATAGTTCCGGAGGGTAGCGCAGCTTGCGGAACCAGTGTTGGTCGAGCGGAGGGTGTAATTCCTGGCTGAGGAAACCATTTCTGGGTCCGATTCGGCGGGAACTCGGCTGGTTGGTCGCGTGACCGGCTCAGAGAAGCCAGTATGAAAAGTTTCGATCGTGCGCAAACAGGGCTTCGATAAAGTATCACTCGGTCGGAAAGTCTCGCGGCTGGAAAGTTGGCTGCCGGCCCCGCTCAGCCGAGATTGAAAAGTTGCTGTTTAGCGGCGAAACCGAGCGAGCAGCCTGTCTTCGAAGGCCACCGACGGTCGAACGCTCCAAGATTTCCACCTAAGACTTTTTTTCCCGGAGAAAAAAGATCGCGTGAAAACGAAAGGTCGAGCTCTGTTCCGGGAACGATCGGACGATCGGACGATCGCGACACGAGGCCAGAGACACGGCCGGGGAATTTCGCGGGATTTCTATTTTCGGAATTACCATTTAAATTAAATCGCGAATTAGAGCGTCGGTTTTGGATTTATCTTTCGGCGAGAATCGTCGTCGCACCGCGTCGGAATTTCCAGTTTCACGCAGACGAACGACAAACTCATTCGGATTCGGCCCACGAAATAGAGCGAACAGGCTACATTATAATTCTCGGTGCGGTTTCCGACCGGCATAATGGCTGGAACTTCCAACAATTTAATCAAGAAACAGTCTCTATTTACATGCTTATTATAAAACAGCTTCCCGCCGGTCCTCCCCCGCTGATTTCACCCACCCTCGTACTTCAATTACAAAATCGAGCAAAAACCCCGGTCGATCGAATCCTCAAACCGCGCCGCGGCGATCGCTTCACATTTACGCAGGAATGAGACTAGGTGAATTACGAATACTTCAGTAAAAAGCTGAATAAAATAATATACCGATTGGGTAACAATTTTTGTATCGCTTATGTTCCGCTGTGATTCAGTAAGATTTGGAACAAAAATCTTTTTTAACGAACAAATGCATAAACAGTCTCTAGAACGTTTCTAAAATTTCAATTAACAGTACTCGTACTTTTCAGTTAACTCTCTCTCTTTCTCTCCCCTTTATTTATTTGCTTCTCCTTTGCTTTGGTCATTTTATCCCAACAAATAGAATGGAAATTGTTTGCAATAACACACTTCAGCACGAAAGTCTAATAAAATGTGCTACATTCAGTTAACTGAAGCGAAAAAATTGATCACTGAACGGTGCGGGAGACTGTTAATTTAGAATTCGTTAAACTTGTTTCTCTGCGAAGTAAATATTTTCCTGCAAATTAAGATTGGAACGAGCAACGCGCAGGCTCTGCGTCGGTCCGCTCGAAAACGTCGACAAAATAGAAGAAAAGTTTTCTGCTCCTGGGATCTAATTAATGTTATTAATATGCGAGTTCTCTGCGCATTATTTCTTGTGAATTTTAATATTACAACGATAACTGGTTCGACCGTGTTCCTGTTTCACTGTCATCATTAGAATTTATACATTATAATCTGGCGTGACTCGTGTTAGACGTCTTAATGCAAAATGAAAATTGTCTAAATCAACAGTCACAAACACGAGTTGAATGAATATTCATTGGCTCTTTTACCAATTTTAGTAAGTCGAGAAGATGATGTCCAGCATCTTTACAGTTTTGTATTTGACCAATCTATTTCTATCAGAAATGCATAAAACGAGTGGGTACAATTTTAAACATCGGAGAGATTAAAAGATCTTCAGCACATCTGTTACGACTTAATAAAACCACTGAAAAGTGAAATAAATTCCCAATTAGATTCCACGTGTTACAATGAAAGGAAATGATTTTTATTTTGCGTAAAGCTCCGCACAGTCTAATCATAGTACACCTTATAAGAGTGTTCCGGCGTCCGAGGGTTGCAGGAAACCGGAAACATGCGTAAACAGAGTGTAAACGCAGCCGTAAGCGCGTGGCTGGTAGATTTCGAGAAATGTGTGGAGAGTGTGGCGGTTTTCGTGGGTTTCGTGAGCGAGTATGGGCCGCGAGCAGTGAGACAGAGACAATGGAAGAGCAGAGAGGCGGCATAGATCGTATTAATTTCCATTGTTCCCCGGTGAAATAGAATAACGCACTGTGAATAAAATAATCCCTCGATGGCACCGTCGCGGTGCGGAGCGGCGCAGCAGCGGAAGCCTAGGCGATAGAAGCCTCTATCCGGACTGGCCATCTAAATAGAGAACCGTGTATAGTGTATTCTATCGGCGCGTGCACGCAGGAACACAGCCGTGGCGTGTAACGACGTCACCGAGCAGTATCTCTGTTACGCTCGGCTTGCCGTGGACTGTGGCCGCTCACGCATCGCTTAACATAATCCCCCGTCCGACCAGGACTACATAGATTACGGAATGATACCCTCCTGAAACGCGTACAATTATATTGGCGTGAGATATTTCGCCCGCGAACGCTGTTCCGTGGTCCGAATCTGAATGCGGACGCCCGGAATTTCTGGCCGGTGACCTCGCGCCCGGATAAATGTCCAAAACTGAACGGCCTAATTCGCGGCCACCACCGATTGGTTCGATCGATCGGGCTCGAACACCAGCGACCATACTCGATCCGATCGATTCGCGTCCCGTTTCTACGAATAGATCGTCGCTCCACGAATCGCGTACCCCCTCCTACCTCTTCCGAATAACTTGACCATTTTAGCGTAGATGCCAATTTACTTTCAAACGCATCACAGACAGAATTATGTCCTCGTTCGGATGCTAGGTATTTTTAAATACTTTACTTGTTTCAATTTGACAACAATTCGAAGATAAGTAGGATCTAAACTAGAATTTTTGACGACTATAGCATTTTTAATGAATAAGAATCTTTGCCAGAAATTGATTCCCGATTTTGTTCGATTTAGACTCATTTGTCCGTATCACGGAATTCATCTCTGACAGAATAGTTGATCGGCAGGATCACCGATTAGATAACCAACTCTGTACTGCTTCGTGAATCGTGTCTGCCTAATCGCTCGCCTCGATCAAGATTGCGGAGAGTAATGGCTGTCTAAAACTGCAAAGTTCACGAAGTCGAGGCTAGAAGAGTGGCAGACTGTCCTAAGCGGGAGACCCTCTAGATCTAGGCTAGAGTTTAAAGACGCCGAGTAGCTCGACAGGCCAAAGAATCGGGGTTATGTAAATTGCTCCTTAAGTAGTTAATATTGAGTCTCCGCGTCGAACTCAACCCGGATCCGAGATCAGGTAGATCGTGTCTCGATCCTCGGGTCTCGAGGATCAATTTTCGTGGCACCGCTTAATTTCCAATTACCAGCGGCTTTATTAAACCTCTCGGTACTCCTGCGGGGCTCCGAGCGTCGTCAGAAATATTCGGACATCCATTGCAAATGAAAACGTACTGTCTACAGCGTGATGTGTTGTCTGAACAAATTTTTCAATTTCGGAGCTGCCAAAATTGGGGTTAGCGAGCTTCGGAATTTAGGAATTTCGGCGTTATGGAGTTTTGGAGCTTGCAAATATCGGAAATATAGAGTTGTGGAGCATTCAAAATTCAGGGCGTGCGAGTTTCGGAGCATTCAAGTTTCGGAGCTTTCAAATTTCAGAGTTGTGAACTTTTTGGAGCTTGCAAGTTTCGGAGCATTGAATTTTCGGAGTTATCGAGTCGTGGACCTTGCGCATTTCGGGGTTATGGAGTTTTGAAGGTTGCAAATTTCAGATTTATAAAGTTTTGAAGCTTGCAAATTTCAGAATTATGATTTTTTGGAGCATTCAGCTTGCTAATTTCGGAGCATTGAAGTTTCGGAGCTTCCGAATTTCGGAGTTATCAAGTCGAAGACCTTGTGAATTTCGGATTTATGGAGTTTTGGAGGTTGCAAGTTTCAAAGTTATAAAGTTTTCAAGCTAGCAAATTTCAGAGTTATGGGGTTTTGGAGCATTCAAAAACCAGAGCTTGCGAATTTCGGAGCATTCAAGTTTCGGTGCTTCCAAATTTCGGAGTTATCGAGTCGTGGAGCTTTCAAATTTCAGAGTTATAAAGTTTTGAAGCTAGCAAATTTCAGAATTATGGAGTGTTGGAGCATCTAAATTCCAGAACTTGCAAATTCCGGTGTTATCGAGTTTTGGTACTCGCAAATTTTGAAATTACAGGGTTTTTTGGAGGTTGCGAATTTGGGAGTTCCCGAGCGGGGGAATTTTTGAGTGTTGGAGTTCTCGAAAAGTCACGCGCCGCGATTAATAAGCCGAGAACTGGTTGACGGCTCGAACAACAGCCGGGCCGTGACTAATGGCCGCTCGTGAATCCTGGTTTTCGAGACAGTGGGTCGCGTCAAAAAAGACAAGATTGAAATTCCTGGCCCGACGGAATTCCTCGCGTGTAACGCCCCGGTGTTCCATTTAATTTTCCTCTCTTTATTACGTTCCGGGGAAATTAAACGCCGGCCTGCGCCGTACTTTTTTTTTACCAGCCGCGCCGCGCTCCCCGTCGAATTGTCGTTGGTAAATTGTATCGCAGGAAATTTCGCGATTCCCTCTACGCTCCGGATGCCCGATGGATGCTCGAATTTATTTTCAAATCATTCCTCTACTGTGTAAATTGAAACGTTTATTATTTCGCAACGGGGGAATGCTAAGGACGCTGCTCCACGCTCCGGTCAAATATAATATTTCCAGCGACCTGAGTCTCGACCGGTAGAACTGCTTCGCCTATGGTCAGACATCGATCCAGCGGTTATAATTATTATACCCGTTTTGCCTTTTCCCACAGTCTCATGTTCGGATAGGCAGAAACAACAGATCGATAATTGAATGCAATTCACTCTTTGATTACATCTGGACAACGTATTTTCATGGAGGGATAAAAACAGTGTGCAAGAAACAGGAGCTAAATGAAAATTTGATTCCTCTTCTAACTATTTTAACCAGTTGAATATAATAGAAATAGAGAGAACCGTGGTTAAAAATGCTTTCGACTGTTTCCGGTCTGATTACTTTTATATTCTGTGCACAGAACCTGCTGGCTAATTTAACACCAGGAAATGCTTGACTCTCAGCCAAATTATTCTCTTCGAAGCTATAATAATTAGAACTCCTTTATGCTCGCCAGTCTTTTAATATTGAATAAATTTATTGGGAACTTCGTTTAGACTTCTTTATCGGGAAATTCTTTTAAATATACATACAGAGTGCTCGTTAGAATAGCCGCTGATGTGCTCTCAATCGCTTCCGTGGACTAGAAGAAGCGACCCCTTCCAAATCACGAAACGGTACAATTTAGCAATTTGCCTTGGTCGAAGGGGGCCCGATAAAACCGACGAAATAAACGGGCGATCGTTGGGACCAGTTCGCTCGACTGCCGCCGCGGATCGTTCGATCTTTCCGAACGAGATCACCGTGATCATAAAATGGCTGCGTAGCCCCGTAACTTTCCGAGCGGGCGGGTGGATTCAAAATTAGCCGCGTAAAAGGAAGGGGAGCTCCCGTAAAAAATATTCCCGTGGCTCGTTCGCCGTCCGAGTTAGGAGACAAAAGTGAAAATTCGCGGGCGAACTTCCCGCCGCCCGCGCCTCTCGCGAAATTTATTTTCTCTCCGGGGGCGTTCGAAAGTTTCAAGTGTTTGGCCGTTGCTCCGCCGCGATACCGAGTATTCTCAAAGGCGGAAGAAAGTCTTCGGGAAGAGGAAGATAATAAACTTCCTGTTACTCCTGCGAACTAACCGAAGGGCCCTATCTTTGATCGGCGAACGCAAAGAACCGCGCCCGTGCCCTGTACAGTATTTAGAAGAACCTGTTCGGAACTGTTGCAGGATTCTCCGATTTATCGCGAGTTACGGAACGTTAAAATTCGAACAGAACCGTCAAGGGCTTAGCCCCGGTAAATATCAAATATTAATAAATAAAGCGGAATTCTGCATATTTTACGAGGATTGATTAACTCGTTAAAATCGGACGGCCCGGATAAATCGGAATCGCAAAAATAATAACGCGCATTACCCGGCCAGGGGGCGTATTAAAATTCCCAAAGCTCGTCCTTCCATCGGCAATAATTCATGAAAATCAACTGGACCGGAGAGAGGACTTTCTGGGTAACAGACAGGAAACCGTGTTGGGGGATGGTGTGTGGATAAAGCGTGGCAGGTTGACGTTCCGACAAAAACGAAAGTGTTAAAAATAGGGACAAGTAAGTCATTGTAACGTGACTGAACGCAACAAGCGAGAAAATCACAATACAGAGCTTTACACTTTCTACAACTAAACAACACTACAACAAAAGCTGTTCTGATTCCATGCTTGTCTATAACACGCTGGCACCGGGTCATTTTCGACACAGTTGCTGCGTGAATTCGCAATACCCTATTAAATTACGTTATTTTGAAGAAATTACTACAACTTTTTAAGCAATTATGTGTCTCTATTAAAACATCTGTTATAACATATGTATATCTGAAGATAAATTGAACTATTCATAACGTTTCATCAATTTATTTTAAAATGGCATTTTCTGGCAGTCTATTAAATGGCAATTTCACTGTCTATCCTTGAGTATCGCACAAGGTAAGCGTATTAGGAAATATCAATTTTTTCCCGGCACAGTAACATTGGAATCAGGTAGTCCACAGTTGAACCATCGCCGAAAACAGCTTCCGCGCATTGCGAAAACTGTCGAGCGCGGAACAAAGGGATCAATTTAAATAGCGAGACCGTTCAGAGGCCTATTTGCATGATAGTGATTTTCGCGATGCCGCATTCGAATCAGCATAATAATGCTCTCCTGTAGAAGAGGAGAGGCAGCAGCGAGAAACCGGACAAGCGGCTTGTCGCTACGAGCATCCGAAATGGCTAGATTAGGAGCAGACGGGCCGACGAAATGGTCAGAAAACCGGATCCCATTGTACATAATCCCCGAGCCACGCTCCGCGAGCTTTTCTCGTCCGGTTTAACGCGTCCGAGGCCAGGCCGCGAAACTACTGTCCAATCTGTTGCTTCCGCCTTTGATTTCTTCCGTTGCCCGCGGCCAAAGTCCGTTTCCCACACCCGAGAGCCCGACCTCCTTCCGGTTCGACGGATTCTCTCTCCTCTACTCCGTTTCTTTGACTCGAGAGCACACCGGCAATAAATAGTTCCGAAGCAACAGTCTTCTATCCGGCTCTATATACTCACTCGCCGTGCGATATCCGGAACCGTGTCTTATCAATTCGGCCACACGAATCAGCCGACTCTTAACCCTCGTACGCCCCTGAAGAATACTTGCATCCAAGAGACCCGGATTATAATTCACCCCTTTTTTTCTTCTGCAATTTAAATTAGTAAATAACAGCACGTTTTAATATTCACTCTGCGTGCACATATTCCGACGTTAACCCTTGCAGGATTTAATCACACCCCAAACATGTTTCCAGTGTACAATATAAGGAAAAAAACTGTGGCTGCGTAAGAATTTTGAAGTGTTGTTGACTTTCATGACGGTAGACATGCAAAGATTCAAAATTTTAATTCGGTATATAAAAATCCTCGACGAATAACAAAATAAATTTAAAAATTTCGAATTTGAAGAGATCTATGGAAATTTTCCACTCGCCAACTTTTCATTTTTCGATTTTATTAGTCTCCAGTGCTTTTACACCCGTATACGCAAAGTGAAAGTGAAGGAAATACAATTTGTATCAAGTGTAGATTTTTGTGGAGTTTGAAGATTTATAGGAATACTTTTATAAATAATAATAACAAAAATATCACTATATTGCGTTACCAGAAGCGATGTCTTCTGGTACACAATCAATATTACTTTTGTTTCTAAAACTATAATTAAAAATTCATGGCTATAAACTTTTTGAAACGATTAAATACGCATCGCGGATCAAAGTACCATTTTAACTACCAACATTATTTACAAAACAAGCTTGAATGAAGAATTGAATTCTAATTAAAATAGAGAGTCCAGAATTTTATCCGGTTATTCAACGAAACACGCTACCACGAGATTAATACAGTATGGACGTTTGGTTTCGTCGAATATTTACATATTACGCGATATTCATTTGTAATAAATCGAGCCGGCCAGCTGGCAACGTTCTCGTGGCTTTCAGACGGAGAAAAAATGTGGACTGGGAAATATCTTTGAAATCCATTCGGCATGTTTCATCCACCGATCGTGCGTTGATCGAGTACCGTACTTAGAAATCGCGTGGAATCAATTCCGGACCCTTTCCGCGAGTCACTGTGAATAAAACATTAAATACACAGAGATAATTAATTATTGATTCGATCAACATACATTATTTCCCCATAAATATTGACTTTTAATTCCCGATTCTCGTTGGTTCCAGGCGACCCTTTACGCGATACCTGGAATACCGAAACAGCAGCGTTCTTTTTAATATGCATGCAAATAATCCCGCGTCGATCACAGAGGCCAACAACAATTTCGATCGATGTCCATCGAATAGGGGAAGGAGGGTGGTATTAAATCCCGGGGTTCCGCGGGATTCCGGAGGAGTTTCCGGTGGAACGCGGGTCCCCGCAATTCCAGGATATTTAAATCCGAGGCACGCCTCGAAACAAGCTAGCCGGGGGACAGTGGGCGATCTTTATCGGTATAGGATTGCAGGAGGGAGAGGGGTGGCGGTGAGAGCAAATGCATCGAGCCTCATAAAAGCGTGCATGTCGCGGTCGGCTTCTGGAAACTGGGAGGAAAAGAGAGCGAGAGAGAGAGAGAGAGAGAGAAGAACGGAGCAAAAGAGAGGGGGAAAGAGAAGGAGTGAGGGAGAGGCTGAGAGGAAAACCGTGGAGAGAGGTCCGTGGGTGGAGAGATCCTGTTATACACAGTCTGTATCATCACTTTGCGATGTACTTGCGAGCTTTTCCCGCCTCGTTTAACACGGCCCATTCATAATAGGGTGACGGACGTAAAAGTATTGCCGGTTATCGCGGCGGTAGCACCGCGTAACCGGCCCAAACATTGTCCGACCTCCGATTTACCACCTCTGGCGTTGGGCGTCCGCGGCGGCGCACCTATTGTCCTGAGTTACGACGGGGCGAGGTCGCAAGCACGCGGGCCGACACTTTCCCGGTACCGCCTGACTCCCACGCCGCCTCATAATTGCCAGATTGCTGCGACAAAACTGGCTTTTCCCGTACAACTATCGGGGAACAACGCGATAAATCAACGGCTCTCGCCCGGACACAATACGGCCCTGTCGGTGATATTAAATATCGGATGGTTAAGAATTACACCAACACCGACACCTTGTCCCCCTAGCCCCGCGCGATTACGCTTCGACCCCCGGTATATGGCGGATTTTATACGCCTTCCTGCCAACGATAATCTTCCAACACGCTGCGGTTGCTCTTACGAATCGCGACTCAGCCGCTCGAAGCGGAGAAATTGACGGTTGCGTGTACTGGCTCGTGTTTCTACGAGGAACGGTAACCTAGTTATAGAAACAGAACGCTGGGGTAAGTTTGAGAGGTTGGTCGGAACGTGTAAGTAGAATTGGTTGGCATTCGTCAGACACGAAGATGCAGTATGCTCTGACATATCCCTGTTTTGTCTTCAACAAGGTTTCAAAGGAAAGAAATGGTTCGGAAATATGAAAAGATTGTTTAGAATTCACGAGAGAAATGATTGAGTAACGATACAAGTTTAGAAAGGATTGATTCACAAACATCAGGAGATTGTCAAGGAATCGCGAGAGTCCTGTAAGTAGAATTGGTCGAGAATCGTCAGACAGAAAGCTACCGAAGATTCTTACGAAGTTTGTTTCCGACAAAGTGATAGGAAAGAAACGATCCATGAACATCAAGAGATTGGTCAGAATTGGCAAGGGCCCAGCCAGTAGAATTACTTGGCAATCGTCAGACACAAAGCCACGGACGACTCTTACAAAGCCAGTTCCTACTTGAGAATAGTTTGATAAGGAAGGAGTGATCCAGGAACATGATGATATTGTTTAGAGTTGGTGGAACTCCTGTAAGTAGAATTAATGGACAATTGCCGGGCACAGTACCGTTCGACATTCTTACGGCAGCTGCTTCAACTTGAGATGATGAATTATACTTGATAAACATGGAGGAAACAATCCTGCAATAATAGGAGATTGTTTAGAATTGGCGAGGCCACAGTACCGAGAATTAGTCGGAAATAATCAGACACGTAATTACAGAAGACTCTCGCAATATCTGCTTACGCTTAAGCAAATTGCTCTGCTAGATTGATAGGCAAGCAGTAATCAAGCAACGTCGCGAGATTGTTTAGAATCGACGTTCTTACAGGTAGGTCAATTAGGAATCATCAGACACAAAATCGGGTTAAGAGCTGTGGAAAAATTCCAAAGTTTAGACATTACAAATTGTATGTATTTATAAGAACAATGAGACTAAAGATCATTGTCCTATTATTTTCCATATATTCTGTTAACGGCGGAAATACACTTGCATTCATTTTCTGGTTCTCACGGATGCAGAAAATTTGTATTTCGCAATTACGAATCACACTACTAGACTAAAAAATAGACCGAAGACTGTGCGCATAAAACCGCACGGCCGAAATGAAATCTTCTATAACGATTGCATACCTGTCTGTTTCTCGTTGGTTACCCCGAGTTTACCCGAATAGCGTTTCACCTCGAAGCGTGACGGATCAGACTTATTCACTGCCCAGGAATTGTGTGAGTGGTGCGCCTAAAGAAGTGTTCATTTCAAAAACAAGAATTCCCTGAGCAGTTTCGAAAAATCATAACGTTTTATTCGACGAAAAATTTCCCTGCAAAAGACAGTTCGCAGACAAACCGTGTCATCTCTGTTTACCGTCGCGAGGGTCCGCCGAGCGATTCGTATTAGTCAACGTCTGTATCGCACGGAAGAAAGTAGGTGCTTCAATCCTGGCTCGCGCATTTCGCCGTTGGATCGCATCCCGGCTATCGGCTAATCGGCGAGTTTGATTTAAGCGGTAAAGATCGCCGCTTCGTCTTCCTGTCGGATCGAGGTCGGCCGATTCGCGATGCAACCGTCGAATGATCGATTCCCGGGAACCTCATCGACGCGAACCAGTTTCCGAACTTCTCCCCGCGAACTTTCGCGAATTTATTTCACGGCCGTATCAGCCTTCGCTGATCCCCAAGGAAGCTCTTCCGGATCCTCGTCGACCGACTCCGATGTTTCGAGACTTCTGAACTTCCGTTCGACGGTGTACCTAGACCCGGAGAGAACGCCGGGAGAGAGCGATCGGTCGGTCGTTAAGGCCTCGAGATCCCTTAACGTCGTTCACGTTTCGCAGTAAAGTTCCGAGGATCCTGGCTCGAACGCGCGTTTTATCAATTCCGGGAAACGTGCTCTCCCGATCGCGCCCGAAATCTCAACCCTATTTAGGCGGACCTCCTCCCCACCGCATCGCCGAAATCATTCCGCGCGATTTCTCTGGATCCCAGAGACCATTGCTCATCGATCCGGTCCCTTTTATCCGTGGCAAATCGCGTGCAGGCTGGATTTAACAGCTCTTATCGCGCGCCACGTTGCCTTCAGCGTCCATTTCTTCTCGCTTGGTCGGTAATTAACCCCCTGCCGTGTCACTGGACTGACGATCTTCACGCAAGATCCTATTTTCTTTGGTCACTTTATAAAAATCATTCGAAGAAAACGCGTCTTTTAACTACAATAAAAGAAAAAATACTATAGCTTTCTATTAACCCTCGGACAGCAGACTTCATAGCTTTATTTATCAATCTCTTCAAACATATTGCTAAAGGCATTTCTTGTACACCCATTATTCAAAGATGTGTCGGTGCAATTTGAAGGTATAGGAAGACTAACATAATTTAAAAATATGTATTATTTCTAGGATGTTGAAGTGATCAGTGAGAGAATTCGTTTAATTCAATTGTCCCGAATCGTGTAATTAAACGACGACTGCCCATGAACAAATTAGACTCGCACAGAGATCCGTTCAGAAATAAACGCGTGAAGACCCCAGGTAGAAGAATAAACGTTGCTTTCATAAAATTAAACGTTCGTGTCTATAAGGCCAGAGGTTAATTTATACGTGTTGTCCTTTCCCGTTGCCTTATTATACTGCCATTTTCATTCCGCCATTCTTAAGCATTCTCTAACAAGAACGCTTTGTCCCCCTGCACGCGACAGGGATGAAATTACAATTATAATAAAAACAGGACAAGCCTCGCTCGTCCAGTGCAGGAAGCAAACACTTCTGCCTCGTAACGGTGAACACTAAGCAATTTCAAATGTCAACGAACAACGAAATTCACTGGTAAGCGTCGAAGTTGCACGTGACCGGAAGTGATCGCTGTAACGTGTCCCTGTTAAGATGATTCGACGACGACACAGGGAATGCGGCTCCTATAGCGAGATGGTACACGGCCGAGACATTCTACACGAAGGAATGATCGCTAGCGAGTCGCGAACGCGAGTTGCTCCACCGAGAAAAGACGCAAGAGAGAAAGAAAGAAAGAACACAGAGAACAGCGACTCGCGAAACAAGTTGAAAGTATTATTGCTTATACGTTAATGTATCGTTATAATCATCGTATCGACCGTTTGCATAAGGATTGCATGAGGTAAGTAACACTTTCGGTGCTCAACGGAGGCGAACGGAGGTTTATATAAATTTTAGTGTTAATCGACCGGAAGTCCCTCGACGCGAACAAACAAGCGTAAGTACAAGCGAGCGAGCGAGTGTCTCGACCAGCGAGCGGCAACGCTTCCGATTCTTCGCCAGCTCGAGGGAGAACTGTACATAGCTCAGTGTATAAATTTCAGTTTCCGGGCTCATTGTATAAACATTATAAATAAGAGGAATGGGCGAGTCGACGCGTCGAGGTCGACGGTTCGACGATCGTTTGTCGTGTAAATAGTCGATCACATAAGAAGTGCCAAATAAGCGAGACCCAAGCGCGCGCGCGCGCGTGTAAACGGGCGTGTGCGTGATCGCTCCCGTTCCCTGCGGCAACGAACACAAAACAATGCCGAGGATCAAGAATCCTCGACAAATCGGAACGCGATAGAATAGCGAACGATTCAACGACAAATTGTTAGATTAATCGCTGTGAGCCAGACGCTCGAAGCAAGCTGCCTGACAAGGCCAACTTTCGTGCACCTTGCGAGAAGATCCGAGGATCCGTGGATCCTGGAATGATCGTGAGACTATGTAGTGCGGATCTACCGAGCAACGGAGAAAATACAAGTACTGGTTACATTTCTCAACTAAGAACGGTTGCTCGAGAAAGCCGAGAAAACACGTGCAGTTTTCGTTGTTGCGAATCCGTTGATATATTGTCCTACGTATTCGCTCAATTTGAGATTAAATAATTCGAGAATCGATATGTAATCTCTGAGTGTAAGTACTGCAAGGAAGCCCACTTCTTGGCGAAAGCCCTACTTAGATTTGAATTATTTACAGTAGAGATATTGTCTTGATTTCTACATTATGAATTGACTACTTAAGTGGTAGAAAATTGATGATTTAATTTTTGTGAATCTCTGAATAAGAATGATATAATCGGAAGTGGTTGCCCGCGGAAGCCCTATGTGAACACGTGTAATTCTTGTAATTGCAATTCGTTGAGAGATGGTCCTATACTTTCGCATAACCAACGATTAAATAATTAAAAGATAGATTTATAGTCTCCGTTATATAGCACTCCGCAAGCGAGGGTACTTTGCGAAAGCCCTACTCGGTTAAGCCTAATCTCCACCATGGAGAAAGAAACGCTCTACAATGAAGAATCTTGCTCGAATCATTTGGATTTCTGGTGATCCAAAACTGGCCAGAAATTGTCATAGATATCGGATGTCACCGATGCTCGGTAGATGTCCACACTCCGAGTCTTCCAAGACTCTCGGACGTCTTTCATCGTTTTCGGCTCGCGAAGTCGTAACAGCCGATCAAAGCGAAGATCGAGGACAGCATCGAGATCGTGTGAAACTCTAGTCGTAAGAGGATATCAATAATTAATTCTGTCATCGTAAGTCTCGTATCTCGTAGGCAATCCCGCCGGCTGCTTGCCGCGAAATCGATCCTCCAACGAGGCGGGGGAATCGTTGTTGTTAATTATTGTTGTTGCGAGCGAACGGGACCGAGCAGAACGGGAAACACCACTGTGGATGGATCGATCTCGCGGCCGGCAACGTTCACTGTGTTCCTGTAAATAAATATACATAAACGAAGGTGTAACCTGCTTAGATGAACCGCGCCATGCGTAATTACAAATGGCCATCGAGCGCGAGATGCAATGCGAGAGATCGACAAGCAAGCAGCCTAACGAACGTCTTCTTCTTCTCCTCCTCCAGCCTCCTCGCTTTCATCCATCATCCTCCTGCTCGATGCGACGCGTGGCAGCGATGTTCCGTCGATCATCCCGCGAACTTTCTCACATCTGAATTATCACCACGAGAAACTAAAACAAACTCGACAACCAGACTCGAATTATTTTTCCAGAATTCTCTCGCGCAACAAATTGCTCTTATTCGAAATTTCTCGAGATCGTGTAGAGATTCTAGAGTTTACCGACTTTCTGGAACTAGAAACAGAACGATCGTCGATGGCGAAATCGCGCGACTTCGAACGGAACGTCCTGCGACGCGTCGCGCGAATCTGTCCGGACGCAATGTGCAAGGAAGAGAACGAAACTTGCAGAGACTCCGAAGAGACACGAGACGAGAACGGGATACCGGAAAATAAAATCGCTTTTAATGTGCATCGTAAACTCGCTGCGTAGTGTTACTCTAAATGTTGCTACAGTCTACTATGTAAGTATAGCGTTGTGTTCTCGAAGTTGTAAAGAAAGGAAATATCGGTGGGCCGTGTCGTCCCGTCTAATCGCGGAGAGGACAATTGTCAATTACAGAATAACAGAGTCCACAGCGACGGATCGTTACAGACGGCTGGTCCTTTCTTTTCGGTTTCACGGAGATGTGTTTTCTGTCCGCGTTATTGTACATTTTTCATGATTCCCTTATTGTGATAAATTATCTAGAACTGTACGAATAAAACAACGGAAACAAACGCACCACCTGTTCACTCTTCCCCCGTCGTTTTACGCATTACGGTTTATGTTGAAATATTTCTTTCTTTTACGATTATTCAGATTGTACGGATGCATCCATGGGGAATTATTCAACGAATTTATTTCTTTGGATATGTATCATACAAGGTGGTTCGATCGGAAATTTTTTTAGCTAGAGTCACATGGTTCAAGAAAAGCTTTGAGGTAATTATACCAAATTTTCTATCAACCCTTTCTTCCGCAGCGATCAAGGTAACCTTCAGCTTTTTATAGGTAACCCTACAATTTTCCTGCACCCAACTTTTAGGAGATACTGAGACGAATTCGGCAAACACCATAAAAAGTATTTCTTCTTCATTTAAACGAAAGAAACATTAAAGATGTCATGTAGCTTAATCCTTCACTACATGATTTTTTTAATCCAGATGAAAAAAATTGAAAGAAGGTCAGTTTTTGTGTTTTATGTACGGGAAAAATATTTTAAAAAATTAAAACATTTTCAGAAAAATAAAATAAATAAACACGGTAAGAAAACACATTCTTAGTTTATTATATACCAGATTCGTTAACTGTATCAGATATGATCCACTATGCAGCGAAGGGTTACTAATTCGGTACTCAAAATACAGTGTCCACTAGCAGCAATAATACATACGCGTAAAAGGTTAAGAAACGATTTTTTCGATCGTTTTAGATTCAGAAAAGAGAATTTGTTTCGATACTTGCCGTATTCGTCTCAGTATTACCTACAAGATGAGAGTACAAAAATTGAAGGTTTACCTCTAAAAGAAACTGTAGATAACCTCGATCGTTTTGGAAAAAAAAGATCGACAACTTTGGTACAATCATTTTAAGCCTCTCCGAACCATTAACAGCAGAATTAGCAGAATAAAAAGAATGGCTAAAAATTTGGATAGACACATTCACGTTATTTTTATAGAGTAATGTAAACTATATAGTGAATCATTTAGTAAATGCAGTGTTAACGCGCAGCGTATCATCTTCCGTCGAATTTCCAGCCGGAGGTAAGTACGATTCCGATAAATTCCAATGTATAGAATTATTTTACAATGTGAGATTAACAGATGCCGCGCGAATTAACGCGCCCGTAAATCCGATCCCTTGCGAGTCCGCGCTACTGTACCCCGATTCGTTAATGCGTGACATAATGTTATAGTCCGCATACAAATTGTGCAAACTCGAAAGTGGCGCACTGTTTAAAACCTGCTGCAAGTTATGGGGCCCCGTGGCGCGTTATTACGAGGACCGGGCACAGGATAAACAACACCTCATTGAATTCTAGAAATTTACGTCGCGCGCAATCGCGGCAGATTACTATCGATACGTTATGCAAATTCAGTGACGATTTAACACAGCAGAAAAATAGAAACTACCTATACTCGTGAAATGAACGCGCAAGCTTACGCACGTTCTCGACTGTTCACGACTGTTGCATCACGTTCCTGAATATGGTATCTTGCACTGTCTGTAAAATTCCCAGTGGACTCCAAAATCCGGTAAGTAAAACGCGAAAGGGATCACACGAGGAGGAGCTAAATCTTCTGGGCTGCTGGAGAACAGCAAAAAAAATCATTCGAGCGGTTCTACTTCACCGAAAAAATTCTTGAACATTTACAACAGTCGGGAATGGCGCGCACAATTTAATTAAAAGGCTCTAGAAGGGGTTCCGTTAAAAACGGGATCGGAGTCTGTCGCGTTTCTTTCGATAGGTCAGCGCTTAAGGGGGGAAAGTTGGCATTGCCATTTAAGAAGAGCCGATAAATAATCACTCGCGGAATGGAGAGGAGGGTCTAGCGTATCATCCGGATCACGGATAAATTATTACCGGTCGGGTTGCTCGCGTAAACGTGAAATCCACCGCGTTTAATCTTCCTCGAGGCGTAAGAGCCCTCGAGGAACTCGGCCGCGGATATCTCCGGGAAAACCGCGAGCGCTGGGGATGCACACTGCTGAAAAGTGGATATGAAGCATCCTCGAGGGGATGCAAAGTGTCCGTGACAGCGGCGCGGATGCATCGACCCGATGCCAGTATTATCGACTTTATCCTTAAGCTTCTTTGCGCCGCGCCGCGCCGCGCCGCGCGAGAGATCCCGCACAGAGAAAGAGAGAGAGAGAGAGGCGAGCACGAGTAACCATATCGTCTCGTCTGCACCCCGGCTCAGCCCCGGCTGATGTAAAACACCATGACTTCGGCTTGCAGATCTCCGGATGCCTACCCCGTGTCGCGGATTTTATTGATCGCGAGCGAAATCGGCTCTTGGAGCAATCCTACGCTCTAACAGTCAGACCTCGGGTCTCTCTGAAACGCGATTAAGCGGCCGTCTGCTTCGCGAATTTTCTGCATACAGGTGAGTGTTAGGTCACTGCAAAAGTTCGTGCCCCCGTTGCTTATGGTATTTTAACACACGACAAGTTTTGAGAATTTTACACATGACGATCTTAGATTAGATTGTAGCAACTGGTCGTCGGTTTTTCTTGAACAGTTTTAATGGTATTTTATCGTAATCCATTCTTCTTCTTTTTGGATTCAATTGTACAACATTTGAGTGCAAATCATCAACAGGACGCACCCTGTCGAAGCCTCGCGAAGCTGCAAGAGATGATTCGCTGACGCAAGTATGTCGGTATGGTGCTCGGTAACAAACGAATTCCGGTATTCAAAAAAACCTACCCATCCTGCACGCTGAAAACATGTCCGAAAAATAAACCTGCACATTTCCAGTTGCGTCTGACGTTTGCCTATCATTCGAAATGCTATGCATAGAATGCCCTACTTCGCTTTGAGAACGAATTCATTCCTTTATTAGAAAGAACGAAAATAATGATTTAGATTTGGCTCGTAATAACTCCAGCAATCACTCTAGTTTACGGAAACCTGAAAACGAATTTGTCTCTCTGTTAGCAATCGAAACGGGGAAAAAATGACTTAGAATTACTTCCGAAATTGGAGATAATTCTTGTAACAGGTTCGGCTCGCAGTAGGTCGGGAGCGACGAAGGCGTCGATCATAGGAACGAATTCGGCAGCTCCGGAATTAATATTTCTACGTGGCAGGGATATCGACGTCAAAAGCGAGCCGCCACTTTGTCTGCGAGGAACGGCAGCCCTCTCTCGCTCTCTTTATTTTCTCAATTCCCCGACTTTCGCCACGGATTCCTTTGACTACCAAAGAATCCCGGATAAGACAAGAGCGGCCAGGAAGCCGTAAAGGAACCGTCGGCTTCAAAGTGGCACGCGGTATTCCCGAAGGACTCTTCTATCGAGGATTTGAATAATTCTCTCTCGCTCCGGCTCCCCTTTCTTTCTGTTTTTTTTTCTCTCTCTCTCTCTCTTTCTCTCTTCACCCATACCCGGCCTCCGGTTTCCCGCGTGTTCCTCTCTCAAAGATTTCCCACCACGGCGGCCGCCAATTGATTTCACCCGAGCCTCTCGATTATCCTCGGCGAGATCCAGAGAACCGATACCCAGGCAGGATGCGTCCGTTTCGAAACCGCCAGGAGACAAATTACATTCCGCAGACACGGTAAATTTCTGCAAAAAGACGTCTCAGACGGTGAACCGACTACGAGCGAGCTCTATTTTGGGAGAGAGAGAGGGGGGGGGGGAGATATCAAAGAGCGCCGGATCGAAATGGAACTGTAGAAAGCTAGTATGTACCACTATGTAGCTCCATTAAGTGAACCGTTCCCGCAGAAAGAAGAAACAGATGATCGGTTCTCCCGTCTCTGACGCTGCATTCTCAATGGATTCCCCGATACATTTACTATAAATGTTGTTTAAGGGGCCCATTCACCATCAGTCACATTGCGCAACATTATCGACCGTGACTAGTAGTGATTGACTAATTAATACAATATGGATTAGGATGAAGATCATGCTGCACAATTATTGTTGCGCAATATGATCGTGAAACCCAAATTGTCTTTCTTCTTTTCCGAGAATGATAAAGAGTTTCGATACATTCTTATAGCAAAAAAAAAACAGCAACCTTCAGAATAAATTTAGAGATACAACCGATATAAAATTTTCCATTTCGAAGAGTTATAAATATTCGATCGTGAACGTTTTTCCAAGAAAATCAGAAAGTCCTGTGGCTTCAACGAAGCCTCTATCCAACTTTTTTCTGCAACACATTTTGGGAATGAGTAAAAACAGAAGAGTTAAAAAGTAACTTCGATGGACATTTTGCACTTAACTAGAAAAGATCGAGATGCAAGTATTTGACCACGTCGATGTTTTTAAGAAGATCCCGTTGATTATGGATTCTAGGAGGAAGGGTTGATATTTGTCTGGACGAACTTGTGAGGTATCCCAAACGATATCCGGACGTTTCGTGGCCGCCATTTTCGTGCCGTGGCAGACACGATATTCCTCGTGCAGACGGTACATGCGCTTTACATACGAGATCGAGAATGATGAAGCGCGCTGCATATTCCTCTCGTATATGCATAACCCGCGACCGACGAGTACACCGTTACGCTCGGTGGCTTGAGATATTCGGATTTCGCGGCGGCACTTTGTCCCTCGTCCCGGAAAAATGTAACGACGCTCTAAGGGCCCTGGCCGGGATGAAAGAAGACGATGGAACCGAACATGGCGGCCGGATTATTGCGCGACTCGCTCTCGCCTATTGCGAACACGCCAGCGAAAATAAACGACCCCGGTATAACGTCCGACCAAACGTTTTACGATCCCAAAGTCCCGCAAAACATCTCACGGAAACCGTTTTAGCGAATTTTGACAGTATCACACTTCTTTGCAAAATTACTCGCGAACAGATAACGGTTATTTTCGAGCAAATGGAAAAGTAATTAACCCTGGGTAACTAACTGTACGTGAAGGATAACATGATCCTCTTACACAATGAATTGTACATTCATCCTGAGTTGAAACTAAGTATAGCAGAATGTCAATTATACGAACCTCTGACGTCTAAATTCTCTGTGAAACGAAAGTGTTTGACATTTCGTCCAAGTATAAATCAGTGAAAGATTGATCTGACAGTGTACCTTAATAACTGTTCCATTATCACTGACTCCATGTTTGTCGGATCGGTTTGATAAAATATCTTTGTTATAGAATGAAATAATAGCTTGATCAAGATTCTTGGGCCTTGATCGAGCACGAAAACGAAATTTAAGGGGTCATTATTTTTCAGTAATAAAACACGGATGAAACTAATTGATTTGATCAGAAAGTGTAACTTGTAAAGAATCGAAGTCCGATACGAAGGGGATGGGATTGATTTTGGAATGATAGAGCAACACACGCCGTGCATTCAAACATCGAGGGCCGAAAGACGATTTCCGTGGTAATGTCGAGCGAATGGAAGCTTAAAGGGGCACTTTTAATTAATTCTCTGGCGAGTTCCGGGCTGTTCGTCGGTCCCGGGGCTCGAAGGAATTGATTGGCGACGCTTAGGCAAAAGTTTCCTCCCTAAATACTTTCGCGATGGCCGCACTTGAGCGAAGTACTTCGCGAAATGGAACGCAAATGAAGTCCGGCCCCGGTCAACGGCTAATAAACTTCGCAGTCGGGGAAGGGGGGTGGAGAGGGGCTAAGAGAAAACGCCGCAGGAAAGAGATCGTAACGGAGGAGGGGAGAGTTGGTAGGAAGAGATCTCCTTAATTAAGATTGTCACCTTGGTCCGCACAGAGGCATGTATTGAACCGGCAGCGGCGTTGTTACCCTTAGCTCGTTGCCAGGAAAAAGCGACCGAATAATGACTATGCATAAGGACGCGCAAAGGATTTCATATAAATGATAATGCTACCCCGGCAGCTCCTTCCGTTTCCGGCTCGCAGGTGGACGGGGCTCAAAGGAATTACAAATTTCGACGGGGGGCCAAAATTGGCCCCATGAAAAATACATTTAAAAATATACTACGGCAAACTCGACTCCAACCACACCATCTCTCTTTCTATCCCTCTCTGTCCCCCCTCTATCTCGCCTCTCCACTTACACGCGCGCGCAGCTTCGATATCCCTGATATTGTCGACAAGGCGAGGTCCCTTTGACCTCCTTTCATCTCCCGTAAGCAGGAAAAATAGGACGATCGACTCGCGCGTCGGATTCGAATCCCTAATCGATCCTATCCTAGCCAGAGAGCTACCCTAGAATGCTTTCCAGAGAATTATTTCTAGGTTGCTTTATCCTGTAGGCACCTTGGGCACCGTGCCTAGGACCTACGAAGCATTTCGAAACTTCCGGATTCGATTCCTTAGAAAAGGCTGCCAAGACAGGGAAAGCTCCTGTATTAGATAAATACGCTCTGGGAAACACTTGGGGCTTCCAGGAGGTTGAATTCTTTCATCTTTTAGGAATTTAGGAAGAGAGCAAACGGTGAGCTTAACAAGCATTGGATACTTTTAGGAAAGGAACAAACACTGTAGAACCTGATCCAACAAATAAATAAAGTAAAGCATGGATCAGTTGCTTTGGCACCGAAGTGTTCAAAAGCTCGAAAGATTGTTGATCGCTTTAGGCTGTTAACGGGCCGTTTACGAGTGCCACAGTACGGTAAAGGTGGTTAAGATGGTGGAACGTTTATCGCTGAGGTTCCAAATGCCTAGACCCCCGGCCTGGGAAGAGGACTCTGCCAACAGGAAGGGACAACACAGACACTCCGCGCTAAACTGAATTATCGCTTGAATATGTAGAAGGACTCCCTTGGATCGCGTTTCCTTTCTTCATCCAATCCTGTTCCTCCCGGTTCTAGTTCCTGTGCCAGCGGTTTCGCGAGCGTGTGCAACCGAAGTTCATAATTCAGCAGAATTTCGGGCTGCGCAACGACACCAGGCTCGAACATACAGAGTGTTGCTACGTGCAACTACGTAGCACGTGTATTCGAAATCTTAATAAAAATCCAAGAAAAATCGTTTTCTTGAAGATGGAAAGCCAGAATAACGCGCGTAATATATCTGTATAAATAAAAATTAAATGCTGTTCGTTGGTAAGCGCATCACTTGAGAACGGCTGGACCGATTTGGTTAATTTTAAAAAACAAAATGTTCGTAATAGTGCGAATAAATCTTTTAAGGAAAGAAAAATTGGAAAGTTGCCCGGAAAAATGAAAAAATGAAAGTGCTTTTTATTGAAATTTACAAAAGACAACATCTGTCGGGTCAGCTAGTTCGGAATAAATATCCGAAGGATACCGGACGCGTACGATCCTCGCGAGGCAATCACACTGCCTCGGATTTAATGGGAACGTATAGCACTTTCTCGTGGACTCTCGCGTAATCATTCAAAATATATGCTCGAGCGCGATCGCGCGTGTATTCCGCGAGAGACGTCCGTCCGTGTACCAACGCCGCGAAACAATTAGAACGGTGTCCCGGACCCTAATTGAAACGAACAGTATTTTCCCGACCAGGCGCGTGGTTGTAACTTCTCCGCGAAGCTCACCTAACGATGCTCTTAAGCTTAGAGGAACGTGGCGAGAGAGAGAGAGAGGGAGAGAGGCAGGATCTAGTTCGTTCGTGAACTGTTTCCAGATTCTTTTGCTAAGACCAACGTCATTTATCGAAGTCTTTGAATCGCTCGGACTGATTCACCGGGCGACGTATTTCCTTGGAGAATATTATTATATTTCATCGAGGAATTTCAGTGGACACCCTATGGTTAGACTGCGGATTTTATGTATGTATAGCAGAAATGAGTAGGTGTCATTTAAAACAGTAATAACATTGGAAGAATTAAAAAATACTGTTATATAATTTTCAATTATACATATTATATCCATTAAACATATTAAGAAAGGAACTAAATTTCTATTTCACTCCAGTTCGTTGAAAATCAGGTAGGAAATGTTCATTTTGTATAAAGATAACGCTGTCTACCTATGGTACACTGGTGGAAGTAGATACAAGTAGATCAAAATTGGATCGCTCTTTCTAAGCTGATGGACTGAGATCTTCAATTAATTATGACAGAAATATATCAGGTCAGACGAATATAATAATCCCCTTAGGCGTCTAATTCTTAACACCCCTAAACATATTGTTACATTAAAGTCGTCGCAATGCAAGACTGCCCTGTACAACCCCTAAGAAAATAGTGGAAGAGAGAATATTTTTTTGATATTTAAGCTGACCCAGAACTCTAATTGGAGTCTATACAGCTAGACGTAATTTACATTGTGCTACAGATTACAGTTTGAATGACATTATTGTTTAGCATATCTGGTTATATGCCCAAGTTGCACTCCTTCAAGAAAGTTGAAATACGCAAACGCGTCCGAATGTTGAGTCGACAAACTCCCTCATAAGACTTTCAAAGTTATTGTTGTACTCCGGATGGGGGCTTAACAAACGTTGTAGGTTTATGATAAACAAAACACTAGTTTATTAATAAAAACTCCTCAACTATAACTGCGGTCACAAAGTACAAGAAGCGCGCTACATGGTAGGATTCGTCGGAAGTCTGACAACTCGAGAATAGACAAGAATTCGAAACAGCGAGATTTTAACTACGCTGAGGTTTCTACGATAAAACTCGGTTCTGTATTTTGCGCGAAATTAAACAATAGTCCCTTAAAGGGAGAGGTAGCTGACAACAATGATCTGTCATAGTGCTGATTTCTGTGTGACTAAGGGTAGTGACTAAGGTTCACTGTCGAAAACATCTTAGTCACTATTTATCATAGAGTTGGTCATCCAACATTACTATTGGAAAACCAAGGAATTCGATTGGAAACAAAAAAGCGCTCAAAGAAGATTTTGCCCTTAAATGAGCCCTGATCCGTGATTGAAGCGTTGGTTCGATGGAATGCCCCTGTTTTAGAGAAGCAAAATGTATCAAGACCTACATTTAGCAGAGTCAGTCCTCTTCCGACGACTAATTAACCAATCACCGCCTAAACCTAGGCCCCACAAGTCATCTAGTCAGTCACCGCATCCGACAGAATCAAAACGCGTGCCAGTATCGTCTCCTATAGTATCAGGATCCCCAGGATAGGTTCTGAATGCCGTAGACCTCAATGCACTGCAAGCTCGGTTCCTGAAGCTGGGTACGTTAAAGGATCGACGTAAATTACGCACGAGCAGCCGCGGAAACGATCCCCCAGGAGTTGCAAGGGCTCGGAGGGTCGTTCGGTGTCCTTTTGGCAGATCTTGGGGGGATGGGGGTGCACGACAACAAATCACATTCAGGAGTACACTCGTTCGCTCGCACAGGTCGAGGGAAGTCTGCGTTTGATGTGTCGAGCCGCGTAAACGTGCACGCATCACGCGGGAGAGGAAGAAACGCGTGGCGCGGCGCATAGCGTTGCCTCGCAATCGAGTCGCGTCGGTGAGAAAGAGAGGTTCGACAAGAAATGCGAGTCTCCCGGCGTTGGAAGAGCGAGAAAACATTTTTTCTTCGCGCACCACGGTCTGTCGATAACAGCCGCATTCGAGAGGAGGGTTTCGAGACGCGAGCCACCGCCGGTGTACACTTCGCATCGCCCAGGCGCCCTAGTATCGCGTCGCGACGCCTCGCGTCGGGATCTATGAAACCCTCGGCTAAATCGAGCCGTGACAGCTTGAGTGCTCGGTTTCACTCTGTTGCCCGTATTTGCATACTCCTTCATCGCGACGGGTGTAACGAGCCGACACACGGGGGGCCCCGAATCGCAAAAACATGGGCGAAATTCATGTCGCTTGTTAATAGCACGTTGTTCGTTACAAATCGTACAATTTCCGCGGATTTTAGGACTATAGAATGTGATTCTGGTATCGTTAACAAAAGGCGTTTACACGGATTACGTTTTGCCATCGATCTGGAATGAAACTTTAATATGACATGTGTCCGAGTAATTCAATCTGCTTTACGGAAAACATAAGAGAAATGTTGGAAATGGGTGTTAATAAATGTACACTGGCTCTTTTAATATACATATTTAACTGTTCTTTATTATACGGCGCGGGAGGAAGCTCTTTACTCTACTAATTCTTAGGGGAGACTGATCCAGAAAGGAAAACCTTTGGAACCTCGAAAGGAAATCAGGATCCAAGATATTTCGTAATCTCTGTTTATTAATACAATTCTGATATCGTTGATTCGTTTTGGACAGCGAACAATAATTTCATTGCGGCTGTAACTTATTGATAATCCAGCAAGAAACTTCGCGATAATAGCTGATAGGCCACCGCGCCACAGCAGAAGTCATCAAAGACAAAAAGAAGTAACTAGAACTAAGAAAAGTAAAAATTGCTTGTATCATGTAGAAGGTGCCGTGTAATTGTGACATAACGATCACAGCTGAAGCGACGACCAATTTCTGCGAAAGTCCTATAATGTTTCTTCTAGCCATACAACCCCCTGACAGTCTTACATTTTTTTTCGAAATCCCATCATTCCCTCGACAGTGGTACACGTTTTCTTGCGAGCCCCATTCGTTCGTACTGCCTACAACTTTCTTGTAGACCCTCTAACTTTTTCACGGACCCTATCATTTTTTTAGAAACCCTGCAACGTCGTAAAGTCCACCATCCTTTTCTCGGGGACATAATTTCTTTGCCAGTTCTACAGTCTTTCTCTCGGCACCGTATCTCGTTCCGCGATCTACGAACTTTTTGTCAACTTTTTTCGAACGCCTCAACATCTTCTTTGAACGATCTACAAAACGCTGGAAAACAATTGTAGAAAGTGCTGTCTATACATATAATTACTTCAAATGCATCCACGTGTATTTTTTAGTAAATCGTGCGTGCACATTTGCACTCATCTAACAATCCTGAAAGAAATCATATGCCAATGGGTTGAGGGAGAAAATCCTCGAAATTGAATGAATAAAAAAATCTGTGGACCACGATCTCTACAAACGGGCAAAGATCTCTCTCGTAAAAGTGAATACATTTGTCAAGAGCGGTGGATTAAAGAGAGAGACAACGTTAACAACGCCGAACGCAGGGCGGTTTCACAGAAGAAGATAATCCCGAAGAAGATTAGTGTCAGCGGAACAGACTGGTTTTGATCAAAGCGCCGGCGACGCGTTCCCGGCGACTTTCGCAAAATTATTAACAAAAATATCCGCCGGGGGTAGGGGTACACCAGGGTATCCTTGACGAGCCACGGATCTTGCCAATTTATGCGCAATACTTCTCTAATTGGCGAACAGAAATCCGGACACCCCCCAAATCGATACTGCGATTCGCCAAACAAATTAATTATTTCGTTATATTGGATAAGCTCCGTGAAGCCAAGCGCGACGCGGCGGCCGCACCGCCGCCGTCCCGATCCGCGTCGCCTATACGGCTAATATGGGATTTACTGGTTTATTAGTTGAATTCGCTGGCGGATTATTAGTTTAATTCGCCCGGCGCGCAATTATCCGTACGACAATCCCGTCTCACGGATCCACCGAAAACCAGGCAACCATCGACCAAAGAGACACAGATATCCGGTCGACATAGCTCCGAGAATCAAATTCTCGATATCGAACAGAGAATTTCTCAAAGCGGTTACGTGCCTTTGAAGTACTAACGAAATTCGATAATTTTTCTTTATGGACTAAATCATACTTCGTTAAAAAAATCAATACTGTGTGTCTCACTGTAAAATCGCAGCATATGCAATGTCCATCACTTCTATTAAAAATAAAACTTAAACACCATCCTAGCCGACCTATTCTGCCAACGAATTAAATAGGTTCAAACTAAAAATAAAATTTCCTTGCATCGATGGCAAGAAATAGAAACTAACTTGATGATTTGAAGTTTTTAAAGTTTCCAATAACTTTGAATTTCATCTACTTAATTTTACTAGAAATGCGGAAAAATTCGCAGTTTGTTCATAAGATATCTTCGCTTTTGGGTTTTTTTCATGGACACCACATTTTAATCGAACATTGTCAATAGATTTATTTTTCCACTCATATAAAAAGGTTATGTGGCAAGCACATTGATGTCATTGAAATAATCTTTGTTTTAAAAGCAAAATTCGATATTATTTAAGTCGGCCAGTTGGTCAATGAAGGATTCGTTTCTCGCCGAACGTGTAAATCCTTTAGGGTGGTGAAATAGTTTTTTCCACCGGTTTACACATCGCCAGCGAGAAGTATCGTGGAAACACTGGGAAACCGGTTTCCTTCGGTGTCATTTACAAATACCGGCGAAGCGCGACGGTTTGCCGGGTGCGCAAACGAACCGCCACTCAGACACATATATTAGTTCTGCGAAAGTACCGCTGGCTGTGGTCGCAGCAACGTGTTTAGCGGCAGGAAATCCAAACCGTTGCATTTGACACTCTGCCGCCACCGGGCTCGAGATTTTAGCATGTAGACCCGACAACGACCCTCGGTGCTTCTTCGGTCTTGTAAGGGCGCGTTTATGTTGGAGTCGCGATAAAAGCAGCGAGAGCATCGATCACAGCCTAGCGATAAAAGGGTACCTTCATGTTGGAGCTGCGATAAAGCTAGGAAGTCGCCTAGCGCCGGACACTGCTATTTAATTACATAATTTAAACGTTAGGGAGAGACTCGACCCAAGTCGAGGAAAAATTTGTAGAAGAAAGTCATTCATAGTATTAGACTGCCCATTTATAGCAAATTTGAGTAGACGAAATTCAAAACTGTTGAAAATTTTTTTTAATTAAATTTGTCAATATATAATTTTACCTCTATTAAAATCATTGAAACCGTTCAGGCCGATTCGAATTCTCATTAAAACGAAGAATTTTTTAAAGATTTATTGTAAAGTCAAGTAGAAGCACCTGAAGCTGTAGAATATTCCGACCATAAGAATAAGGTATATTATAAAAAATGCAATACAGAACAAAGCAAATGGACTGAATGATAAATCGAGCAAAAACAGCTCGGCAAAAAACCTGTTAAGGGAAGAAATAACATTCGATTTATTTTCTATTTTTTTGCGATCGATGCAGACAATTTTTATTTTACACGAAGACCTGCAGTCTATTTATTATAGATTTTCGTGTAGCGTGTACAAAACACTGCTTTAAAAAGACTGTATTTTATGTTAAATATAATATACTATCTGTGTCATTAAAAGGGCGACTGCTTTTTTTATCACTGACTATATTGTTTTCTAAATGAAAGTTTTCAGAGATATGCCGCAGCTGATATAAAATAAATAATTCGTAATTACGGCTATTCGATTTAACAAATACCAATGGCAAATATTTTTTTTTAATGTCCAATATCCGTCTCGAATTCAATTGAACGTTCTATGTAATGGTTTGTCGAACGAAAATGGAATTTAAGACAGCAGGACAGTCTAACAGAAAATGATATTTTAGTCGCTTCCTTTTTAATTAGTAGCGCCCGAATTGTCATAAAAATCGTGTGACTATATCTGTCAGATTAATTTACGACAAAAGCGACTCCGTACAATTTAAACCAGTGGACACATTAAAAGAATTCAAGATTGTCAATATACTGTGTTCAGCTTACTAAGATTATTAACGAAGAAAAGTAAGGTCTGTTTCTCGAAATTGATGCCAACATCCGGCGTTCCTCGTAACACGATCGCACTAAAACAATTCCTACACACAAGCGACGAGCCATATCACACTGAAATTTCACGTAACGAATATGAAACCCGTCGGTTTCTATTTCCTCTCGGTGATAACAGCCACAGCATCCTTTGAATGAAAAGAAGGAAAATCATTCAGTGAACTTTTTAACTTACGTTGAACCAGTGAAAACCAAGGGGGTCAAGAGGTCACAGTTTGTTTCATCGATTCAAGACCACGATTAATTCGCGTTCGGCCATGCGGATGCACCCGATGCACCGATAAGTCAGCACGAAGCCACGGACAGCCGGTCAGGGAACGAGAGAGAAAAAGATTGTTCCATTTTTGTTTTGTCGCGGACGCGTCGCCTTGCAGTGGCATACCGGGGCGAGCGTAATGTCGATAGCAGAGGTTCCCTGGTCGGAATTATTTCCGGTTTATATTCCGCGGGCCTGCGGCAGCTAGATATAATTAAAAACCAGGCTGTACCGGCAGAAGGGAGAGAGTGAGCTTTCTACCGCGAAATTGCATGTAAAATTGGGCCGAGCCCGCTCTCGTCCACGCGCGAGTGTCCGTATCCGCGCGCGTATCGCCGCACCGCAAAACCTCAACGCGAGCCGTTCGCGTGGCTCATTTTCCAGAGGGGGTCGCCAACCCGAAACCCTCTCCAACCCTCCGCGACCCACTACCACGGCGGGATCGAAGCCCGGAAAAGAAAATCCCGAAATCGGGGGCCGTGCGTGTCAACTGCACGCCTCCAGTTTTCGCGTTTCCGCTCCGACCGGACCGCATTTTCCGTGACGACGCGAATGCGTTTGACTCACCGCTACCTACACACGAGGTCGCCCCATGAAAACCAACCCGTTGAATGAACCTCCATCGATCACCGCGCGTTTCCCCACAGAAACGCAGGACGATAGGCCCCTGTCAGTCTTTCTCGCCTTCCTGCCACCTGCCGATTATTAGCCTCAGGAAACACGCTATTTGTCATTGTTATCGTCGGTTCAATTGTTGATGAGAACGCGGCTGAATCGTGTAACTTTGCTCGAAACGCGCCAGGTTCGTGCAGACTGATTTTTCTAATTGAATTCAGGTGGAGCGTTTATTCGTCTAGTAGACTGTGCATCCTAATGCAGTTTTGAATAGACCATCGAGGAGCAATTGTTCGATGTTCTTCCCTTATTGTAACTTCAGGTTCAGTTGCCTATAAGGTACTCTAAGGGTGTCTCTAAGGGAGGTTCTTTATAACTAAACTGCGACATATATGAAAATTTTATTATCCATCACTAGACTGCGGACTTGTATGCATTTATAAATTAATTAGCTAGGTAAAATGTGAAACAATGACGGGTACAAAAAGTCTAAGAATGTTGTTATGTTGTTTCCAACGTGAAAGTACTATTAAGGGATGAAATAAATTTTTAATTAACTACAGCATCCAACAATCGATGCAGAATATTTTTATTTTGCATGAAGATCACGATGACGAAGAGCCTACGAAATGAAATATAAAACAATGACGGGTATAGAAAAAGTCTAAGAATGTTGTTATATTGTTTCCAAGGTAAAAGTACTATTAAGGGATGAAAGAAATTTTTAATTAACTACAGCATCCAACAATCGATGCAGAATATTTTTATTTTGTATAAAGATCACGATGACGAAAAGCCTACGAAATGAAATATAAAACAATGACGGGTACAAAAAAGTCTAAGAATGTTGTTATGTTGTTTCCAACGTAAAAGTACTATTAAGGGATGAAAGAAATTTTTAATTAACTACAGCATCCGACAAGGGATGCAGAATATTTTTATTTTGTATAAAGATCACGATGACGAAAAGCCTACGAAATGAAATATAAAACAATGACGGGTACAAAAAAGTCTAAGAATGTTGTTATATTGTTTCCAACGTAAAAGTACTATTAAGGGATGAAATAAATTTTTAATTAACTACAGCATCCCGACAATCGATGCAGAATATTTTTATTTTGCATGAAGATCACGATGACGAAAAGCCTACGAAATTGTGAATCTAAATACATATAATTCAGCGGTTAGGTCTGGCAGGGAGATAGAAACCGGTTGATTAATCGGATAGGAGTGCCGGAATTCGAAAGCCTGATACCCGAAACGCGGCGTGTGACTTTCGCGCGCGTGCACACGTCCCAACGAACGACTAACTAAGTAATACACGCCGACGTACACCAGCCGTAATATAAACCGGGCTTAATGCTTCGCGGTTCTCCCGCGAAGTTTCACGAGGTTAAGTTATTCGCATTCTGCAAACCCCCGGGATCCGACGGGTGCGGGAGAGTGAGAGAGAGAGAGAGAGAAAGAAACCACGCAGCGCGCGTGTGGGTGGGCGGAGAAAGGGCAGGCACTCGCGGGACTGCTGAGAATTGCCAGAACAAGAAGAACTTAGTGTTTTCCGCCTCGACGGATACAAGTGCGAAACTCGTGCCAAAAGGTAATCGCGGAGACCACCCGCGTGGAGTCGGAGCTGAACGTTTCCGCGAAAAACTTCGTCGATACGCGAAGGATCAGAAAGATCCGGGAATTTCAATGATAAATGACGTATGAAACATTTCGGACGTCTACGTAATTCGAACTTGATTACTTTGAATGTTCCGCCAAAAAGTAAGTATGTATACATATAATAGCTACCTGCCCATTAATATTCCATTAACCCTTTCGTTCTGTTGGCGCTTACTTCACATCGTCGAACCAAACCAAAGGAGCCCGGAAAAAACTTGTTGTCCATAATGGTTGCAAGAAATTTTACTTGTTTAGTATCAATTTTACTAGAACCTGTGTTATCTTCCGTAGCGAAAGGGTTAAAACGTTCCATTCTGATTAAGGACTGGTATCTTATCATTAGTAGCCTGCGGATTTGATGCATTTATGACAAAAATCGGTCGATGTAATTTAAAACAGTAAAAACATTAAGACGATTTAAGAACGCACATATGTTTTTCTCGATTTATTCAAATTGTTGAAAATAGGAAGAAAGTTTTATGTGACTTCTGTGTCTTGTAATTAATGAAGTCAATTTTTATATTGCACGAAGATCCGCAGTCTAATCATTAGACTGTGGATTTTTTATTGCGGTGAGATGACAAAAAGGTCCCTGACAGCAGTGTCGCTAGATGAGGGATGGGAGCACGAATTGATAGCGTCGTAGAAGGGAAATGTAGAGTGGGGACACAAGTCTTGATCTGGCGACTCTGCCCATGGAGCTTCTTGTCATCTCAGTACAGTACATTTACGACTTATGACAAAACAAATAAATGAATTACAAAACCGTGAAAAACATTCAATGAATTTAAAAATGTTGTCATATTATATTTAACTCAATACATAAAATATTTAAGAGACGAGACAGATGTTCACGCAGCTTCTGTATCTTGTAATTAATATAGGCAATGTATATTCTGTATAAAAAGCCGCAGTCTAATTATAATCTACGAAAAATTACTTATTTCTTTTTATCAGAGGTTGAAGATCTCCGCAGCTCACATTAGATCGTTTTTTTTTTAATTTGAGTTACAATGGTACAAAACAGAGTAAAAAGTAACCTTTTTACGAATAGAGAGTACAGATGAGACACGAGGAAAAATGTTTAACTAACCTACTGGTTTGTTAGTAAGCATGTTCATTGTTTCTCGGTGTTTCGAGCGATTTTCTCCGTCGACGGGTCTGAGCGGCCGCTAACGAAACAATTTAATTCGCGACGGCGCCGAAATAAATCACGAAGAAGCGGGTCGATGCGGCAACGAAGGATCGTAACTCGCCGGCTCGGGTTCAATCTTCGATCGGACGGTACATCACGGGTACGGCGCGGCGGGTCAGGAAACCGAACGGCCCGGCCCTGCCCGGCCCGATGCATCAATTATTTGCGGCGAAACACGCGATTACGGGATACGTGAGTTCGAAAGAGAGAATGTCAGTATAAATGCAATGATCCGGAGGCCGAGTCTTGCCGTATAAAAGTTGCATCCCCGAGCGGAACCTCTCATGAATGTTCGATCCCCGACAAGATGGCGGACCGACGGGCTTGAAATCTAGCACGAGGCACGTTGTTCAACCCGGAATCCATTTCGGATATCGATCCTAGAGAACCCGACGGAAAAACTCGCTGCACAAAAATGCGATCCTTGCGAACAAATCGGCTTTAGCGGTTGGCGATCACTTCGGTAGAATCTGCTGGCCGCACACGATTTTTAGAGTGCACAGGAAATGGTTGATCCTACTATCTTCTGGGTCTGTGTAGATCCCGTTTTCTTGCAAATTTGTAAAGGTTCAACCTAGTATTAACGTGTCAAGTGCCGAAGATCAACCGCGAAGTTACGACAAAATCAAAGTAATTTGGTAAATGGAACCCAAGCTAGGATATAAAAGTATCTATGAATAGATCAGGTTAAATATGTCATCTACGATCCAGCGTGTTAAATATTGAGAACAAACAGAATTTTTGTTTGTTTCAGTTTAACAGAAACGAATAATGTAGATGCTTTTAAATAGCTGTCCGTATAAAATCTTCAATTATTTGATTTCTTGAAAAATTACTGACTGCCTGACAGTCGAATTAAATGAATAGCTGTTAAAAGAAACCTATTACTATTTTCTTTTCAGTAGAAAGAGTTTTGTAATTGGAACCCCGTGGAATGGATCATTATTGAAGCATTAGAGCTCCGAGCATAGTAGTAGATCTGGCAGTGCATTCCAGCGCTGCTTCTTAAGTTGATGCTTACATCAATTCTTGATAGATCTCGGTGAGCTTTACAGAGAAACCTAATTGGATTCTCTTCCAATCCATTTGTATCCTTTTTCTCCGAAGAAGCAGTGTTGCTTCAGACCGGAAGCTTCCTCAATTTTTTATTAAAATATTCTTTGATCCGCTGGGAAATAGTGTAAAGCTGGAAGTAATTGCTAATGAAGATACTGTATACCCCTGAAACACAATGAAAATGTTTTACAGATAGTCTTGGTTTCAAATCCACTGAAATCGTTCGACGAACTTTTCATTGATTACTAATTGAACCCGTTGCTGTATAGTAATGAGCCAGACTCGAATAGAATCTATCGAATTCTTTCTTTAAAACGAAATCAAATTCGATTCTTCCATCAGTTATATTTCAGCATTAATAGATAGTAGGTCTGCGAGAAACGGCTTTTTATTCATTTTCAATTCGGTTCCTGAAATTCACGAAATTATCGGCGGTTTATATCCTTATCGGTAGTCTGCGCGATTTTTAGGCAAAATAAAAATGTTTTGAATTTGTTACAAGATATAGGTTAAAGTAGTAATGTCAAAGGGTTAAAAGGTACTTAATCGAAGGGTAGGGAGACGCAGAACATAGGACGAAGGACACAGGACGCAGGACGCAGGACGCAATGACGTTTTAACTAAGCCAACAGCGAAGGAGTCTGCAGCGGTCATCAAATATGTCACCGGCTCGGAATTCTCTTTGATGGCCTGTGCACGTGTTAGGCCTCGTCCTGTTAATTGATCGTGTTCCTCGATTGTCAGGACCGGTCACCATCCTCTCAGCAACCTCAGTGTTCCTGTCCTGTTTGCGAGGGAGGACCTGTGTGCTCGTTCTTCAGCTGGAAGAGAAAGTAAATCATCGGTAACAAATTTTAATCAAAAATAAACAGATACGCATCTCTCGCTTTTAACAAAATGTTGGAACTGGTACATCTCGAAGAAAACAGCTGTTCCTGAAAAATCTTCGTGAAGGAAAGTATTACTCTCTGGAGCGTCTTTAAGAATTCTTACAACAGATATTTTACTTTTATTTCATCTGTAAAACAGCATCGTTAAGTTTCTAACTGAAAAATATATTCAGAATATTATATTAATTGAATATTCAGTATTTCTTTGAAATGATTCACATTTCTTTTAACATCGACGACCGAAACACCTGTCCCTGCCACAGGAAGGTATTAATATTTATATTTCATCAAAGTTTTATAAACAACGAACATTTTTATTTTCAAGAAATAATTTTCCATGAAATGTAAACATCTATCTAAAAGACCAAAAATTATTTATTGTTACTGCAATGACATCGTACACAACAGAGCATGATAATTATTGTGCAAGCAAGAAAAATAAAAATAAGTACTGATAGTCGATGATACAAAGATTTTATTCATCGGGATAGATCGCTGTCTTCGAGTGTAAAGAGTTCGAAGTTCCATAAGTTCAGATCCTGTTTCCCAGCAGACAAACAAACGGTCGACGTTGTTTCGAGAAAGGGACAGATCATGGACAGATATAATCTAAGCAGGTATCGAGAATGGAATCGATCGTTTTCATTAAGGCCAGTGTACTCCACTAGGCAATACCGTCAGAAGTGCAGCGCGGATAATCGTAAGCTAGTCGATTAATTAGTATCGTATCGTATCGCGTCGCGTCGCGTCGCGAGTGGCACGCTTAATTTCGCGCGCGTTCGGATCGACTCTACTCGATTTGGGGAGGGGGAGAGGAGCATTTGCGCGAATCAATTAGCAATTATCTGTTTACCGCGGGCGCGATGCTCTTGTATCGGAATTTCTGTTCATAATGTAGACTTCTCCTAGCTTCGAATCGCAAACCTGTCCTGACTTCTTAGCAACGCTTCTGACATACATTCTGACAGTTTGTTTAAAAATTATTTCAATATCCTCTTGTCTACAAATATCAAATTTGCTGTATACAGCTGGTGAAAAATTTATTAAAGCCATTATTTGAAAAACATATGGAAAGGATGTCTGAAAGAAGGGCCTATGTCATATCTTTTAAATTTTATAGAAGCGCAATTAGGAACTTACTTTGCTTTAACGTTTAATAAAACAATTCGTGAAAACGTCTTTCAGTTTTCAATCTTTTTCCAATGGAAGTAGGGCTTATGTTATTTTCAGCTGGTTTTTATTATTGCAATTCACATTTGACTTCAAAATTGCGCTCCTCTAAAATTAAAGAAATCTGACATAGGCCCTTCTTCCAAACACCCATTCATTTATTATGTGACGGATAAAAAAATTACTCAATACTTGTAAGTTTTAATGAAAGCCTCACAAGAGAAATACAAAATCAAAGCGAACTCATCAATTTTCCAAGTGATTCCAATAGTTTGATCATGCACTGTACGTTCTTCAGGTCAACTGTCTCCCACTCCAATTCTAACTCAACCTACAATAGAACTGTTCAACTGTAACACCTGTGTAGACAATGTATTACACTTATGTGCATACAAACGCCAAGTACATCTAGATTCCAAAGATGTGAGACAATCGGTGGCATATCAAGATATATTATTATATGAATCATCAACACGAGTAATTTTACTAAAAAAAACAGACTGAACCCGCGGCCAGGATCTTTACTTAACGAATCCAATAATTTTTCGCTCGCCTCACAGCAAATTCTGTAGACGTCGGAGAGCAAGTGTCTTGAAGGGCTCGCAAGAGAAGGACTTCCGCAATAAAAAATCGCTAAGACCCCGGGTGTGCTTTCTCGCAGTATCCTCGGAGAAAGAGAGCAGTTACATTTAATTTCCGCTAATATTTCAATTCTCGTAAGAGGTATATAACGTGGCCGTTTAAGGGATTAAACTGGAGCGGCCGCGACAGAGAAGAGGAGAGAAGAGAAGAGCGGAGACGAAGAATCCTGCCGGCAGGCTCCGTGCAGATTAAAGAGTCCCAGGACCGGTCAAACGTTTAAGATATATCGCGTCCGTGGACTCTCTTCTCTTTCGAGAGAGAGAGAGAGAGAGAGAGAGAGAGAGAGAGAAAAGGAGGGAAAGGGGGCTTGGACCTATGAAATACAGGTGTAATAATTGTCTGTAGCCGGAGATTGGTTTAGACGTTACAACGGCCGAGCGATAGGGAGCCAGCTGTTTCCTATTGTGCAGCTAATTACATCGGGGATCCGGGGACCGGGCATGGCTGCGCCGAAATTAACTAATCTGCCGATGAAAGAACCGACGGCTGACTAAACGGTCCGGCGCATAAACTCGCCTCGTTTGCGGGGAACACGTTTGATAACCGATCTCCTCTTCCAGAGATATGTGCATAGAGAAGACACACACAGTCAGGCACACGCTACCATGGAAATTCGATTGCGAAACGAGCAACGGGATCTCGGATGCCGAACCGGGGTCTCAAACAATCGAGAAAAAAGAACGAACAGCAAATTCGGTCTGTCGCGTAATCAAACTAACGATCGAGGCTCAAGGGTTGACGCGAATCTCCCGGGGCAAAAATCCTACGTGTTTGAGCCGTTGAAACTTCGTGACGAAAAAAAATGCCCGAGCGAGATCGAATTACGCTCTTTTCGATGAGCCAGCACTCTACTGTAATCTCTCTATGCTAATTTTTTGACTGATACGCTTTTACGATAGAACAATTACTTATGGGGAGACGCGCAGCTTTCGTTCCTTTCTTTTTATTAATCTCTGGATACGTATGTCTGCGAGAGTGTTGACCAACTATTTTAGCAATTCGATTTATGATTTTTCATCTCAATTGACACGTGACAATTGTTTCCGGAAGTTTCCATTTTATCGAAAAATTCTTTCGGACAGAGTTGAGTTATTCCAACATGATCGTCTACGGTCTAGTAGTTTATGTGAAACTAATCCAATTAATTTGATATATGATAGAACATTCGACGATGATGGAGAATTTTCCTCGTATTTTTCAGAAATGAAATTTCCTTTTGTTGTCCAAGAAAATAAGCGTATCGCTTGTACGGAAGATATTTGATTTTTGTTTCTCGAATAAAGTTGCCACAATTTTCTGTTATTTCGCGGGAATGGAGACATTCGGTGGTTGGAGGTCGGTTATCGATAAGGCGTAAAGAGATCCGCTTCACGTGTAGTATTTAAGCCCGAAGAAAGGGGAGAAGAGGAAGAAAGAATAAAAGAAAGAAAGTAAAGAAAGAGGTGGGACAGAGACGGAGACTGTTCGGTTTACGAGGGGCGCGCGTTAAACGAGTGGCACGATTCACGGGATAATAAAGGCGAACCGACCTCCAAATTTTTACGGCATAACGGCCCCGCCATTGTGCTGCGCGCGTCCTTCGAACTCTTCCTTGTTTCCTCGTTTTCTACTTTCTCTTCCCCGTTCGCTTCTTTTTTCCACCACCCCTGTCGGAAAATTACGTCCGCTTCTCGACGGTGACCGAAAAAACGGAAGAGAAAACGAAAACCACGGCGGTAGGAGTCTCTGGCAGAGAACGAGAGAGAGAGAGAGAGAGAGAGAGAGAGAGAGAGAGAGAAAGTGAGGAGAGTGGAAGGGAGTGAAAGGAATAAAAGGAAAACAGAAAGAAAGAGTAAATTGCGCGCATTAATGTCGTCCGCCCCGTCCGGCGCCCGCCCGCTGCGCGATTCTCGCAGTCAAGAGTCTACCCCTAATGAAATTCACGAGCGTTTTGAAACGGGGAAGCTTTATTAAACCAGGATTAAATAGCTGGAATTATTCAAAAGCTCAATTATCAGCTTATTGTCGGTCTAGCTGGCACTACTGGCTAAACGCGTGAGAAGGGCACAGATGGTGCGCGACCGTCATCCTCATCCTCCTCGCCCTTCGTCCCAGCATCGCTATACTCTCTTACTCTCTCTCTCTCTCCCCCCTCTCTCTCTCTCTCTCTTTGTCTTTCTTCTTTGTCTTTCGCAGGCTAGAAATAAAGGATTTTTAGTAGCCGGACTACAAACTAGAGATATATCAGCCTCCGGGATACGCGCGACGGCATAGCCTGCTTTACAGAGAGCTCCGCTTTAATCCGCTCCAGCTGGTCAGCCTTATTCTCGCCCAAATGGCCCTCCCGACCATCGACCAAGAATCGAATCGACCCTCAAACGTTCCCGCCTTCTTTTTCTTTACCGGCGAACACGCCCGCGAAACTCCGAACACGTCACCCTCCCGATTCGCGATTAATCGCGGCTCCACACAGAGACTCGATTAATGATCTTCTTCGAGTGTTCATTTTGTAGAAACTGTTTAGGAATTTCTGTAAAGATATCGAACGAGTGATTTACACTGTGGCATTGTATACATATTTTCTATTGTCTGGAACATACGATAGAATTTTTTCAAGTCAAAATACTTGAAATTATAGGAATTGTAGTTTTTTACCTTGAACCAAGGTCTTCTAGACTAGAGCCTCGTTTCGTAGACCCTGCTTGGGAATTTTTGTGATAGAATCAGACAACTGTTTTTTATCGAAGTTTTGCATGGATATTTTCTATTCTTTGGACTATACCATTGGATATTTTGAAAATAGAATACTTTACAAATTGTAGGAATTATAATTTCTTAAAGAGGAGCATATAAAACACGATTGTTACGAATTAAGGTGGGCTTGCTTCGGATCGCAGGGAGAGAAAGTTTGTGAGCTTGTGGAAGGGAAATAATGGCACGTTTTGTCAGGAAAAGCCGTATTTATTTGTAAAAAGCCGTAAGGACACACGGATGACCATTCGTTTTGACAGACGTGTTTCTTGTCGCGGCGTTCGTTTCGATCTGATCTCTTCTTGCGATACGGCGATCGTAATTCTATGACTCTACTGTTACTTTCGATTCTTTGTCATTACAAATTCAGTCATATATAGGGCTGTATCCACATACAATTCACAAATCAACCCTATTGTAAACATAAACTATATGTTTAATGATAAAAAGTGTACATATACAATATATATTATTAACGTTTCGAAATGGGGGTAGAAACGAGACACACTTCTATCGGTCCGAACAAAAAAATTGAAGATGCATTTTAATTCGTATGGATGGAATGATGGGGTGAACGAAAAAAAAATCTCATTATTACCAGAATAACAGCATAATGTATATCGATTTTTATTTGCAGTCTTTTTCTTCGCACTTGGCATAATAGAAAAAGTTAGTGGGGATTTTCGAATTTTTAATGAAACAAGCGTAGCAGCTTTGGAACGATCCAGCGAATGCACGGGGCAAGTAGTAAACGTTGGTTTACGGTCAGACTCGAGACGCTGCAAGCCGGGCTTTAGCAAACTTGTCGCAGTCGGGAAGCAATAAATGCTTGATCGCAGCCAGATTTCAGTCACTTCGGCCAACAATAACGCGGCCGACCCTCGGTCGTCCCTATCCACGAGCGGTTAACGAGTAATTAGATTATAAAGTGCGCGTCCGAGCCTCGGCCGAGCCACAGCCGCAGGCTGGGAAAACAATTACGGATCAAAAGTGATACGATCGATACGAGAACGAACTGCGCAGTGTGTCCCTGCAACAACCGATGGTAAACAAACAAAATCGTATTTTATCAGTACCGTCCGTAAATATACAGGGGGCTGTCACCGTGGCAAAGATACGTTTTGCAAAATTGAAACGAAACCGTGCCTCGAACGGGACTTTTGCCAAGAACCGAGAATAGGTGATCTGCATTTTCGAAAATTGAAAACAAAATAATAAATCGACAATATTCTGGTTCTTCACATTCAGTCCCGAGCTCCTGTTGTTTTTCAGCAAAATGTGAAAAAATTCTGTAGTACTTACTGGTACGTCCAACTCAATATGCAGGTGGTGTTTCAGTCAAATGTTTGAACGTTCTTGCAATAAAAAAAAGTATTCGCCAGAAAATTTCTAATAGTTAATATTGCGTATTTATACAAGATTAAACTTGTCAATGGCAAATTCAGCGAGCTGAATTAAATCTTCGCAGTCGGAGCCATTTTAACTCAAAAATTAAATATTTCTCCCGACCTAGAATGATTCCATTCTACACAATTGTTTTCATTTTATAGATATGAAATTGATGTAGTATGTGATACAATACTCAAATGTTTAGTAATTGGTTACATACTAGACAATTAGTGTGCTAAGGGCTAATAATCTGCCTGCTTCCGTCCCTAGCAATGAACTATCTAAAATAATAATTGTTCGAACACGGCATAGAGCGTTTTCGATGGGCAGTGCCAAAACAGGAGAAGCGATCTGCGTGAATCTGGGCCCAGCGAAAGCCCGTGTCTCACTGGCAGAGCGAGTCTGAGACGCGCAAACATTGAATAAAGTATGTACGAAGTCCCCGAGAAGTTCCGACCCTAAAAAGCAGGCTGGATGTTCGTCGAATAAACACGAGTTTCCATCCGTCATCTATTATTTGAGGCAGTGCAGCGCGTCCCCTGTTCCGAGTGCAAATAAAATTCCTTCGGCACGATTTCTTTGAGGCGAATTCTTCGAGTGCCACGGGGAGACACGTACCGTGCATTTTTCCCCGAGAAGAATCGCGCGCCGCGACCAAAAACAGTCGGAATAAAATATAAAGGACCCTAGGGATGAGTGGAAGGACAAGAAAAAAAGAGAGTGGGGGTGCCTTTTTTCTACGGGCGCGTTTCGAATCGATTCGAATATAGTCAGTGGGTACAAACGGGTACAACGGCTGCGAATGGAGTGACTTTTGGTCAGGCGAACGGTCACGGGACATCGATATTGAAGTGCAAATTCCGTAAACCGAGTCCGAACGGAGCCACGCGCATTTAACTTTGCACCTGCGACGATCGTATAACGCGGCCGACCGGTGTTTACAATGCACGTGTCGCATGGACCCGTGCTACCCATGCTACCACCCGCCGCTACCCGTACTACCCAATCCCACCAAGGCATTGTGACGCGCGAGCGATAACCGTAATAATCGAAGTGCTCGCGATCTACCCGACTCGACCGGCTAAACCAGCCGCGTTATCGCGCCAAAATTCCCATCGAACTGATCCACCAACGAAAAATTCTCCACTGTCCTACCAGAGCACACTATACCAACCCCGGGCTCAAGATTTTTAGCAATTATTCCGAGAGAATTGTGAACAACACGCCTGTGGAAAGAAGACAACCTGCTGACATGCGATTTGGATTGCCAACAGCGAGAAAAGTCAATCTACGTGGACACAATCGGATAACTAGGACAACCGTATTTTTCCGTTGGTTCAGCCAGTTACAACTACTAATTAGAATCTGACAGATTTCTACTTTTTTCAATTTTGGACCATACGAGTTGGATTGTTTTTAAGAAGTTAGAACGATTAGTTTACTGCACGATGTGGACAAGAAACTTTGAAAAAATTGCAGCGAAGATACCAAATGTTATTTTTCACAAGTTTTTCGGACTCGACGAACTCCGAGGAATATTTCAAAATTGGTTACAGAATTCCCGTGTATTATTGCCCGGTTTCTGGAATTCGGAGACAGCTAGAGAAAAATATCATACAGTCTATGTCATCGAGAGATTATCGTACCGTATGTAACATGCAAGCTGACAATCCATCGTCGTTCCCAAAGAGTCAATTAACGATGCGTCGAAACCGTTCGGCGAATGAAGAACTTTCCGATCGTTTTTTTTTTCAGGTTCACGTCACAGTTTTCGCGAGATATCCGAGATGGGAAATGACGCGTCATCCCGTCAAGCGTCGACGCTGTTAACAGAGGCGTTTAAACCGTGCCACTGGTACGGAATGTAAATTAATTAATTGAAAGCGGCCACGACATGAAACGACGCAACGCTCGCCGGCTCGACCCGACCCGACTCGACCTGACTCGACCCGGCTCGACGCTGCCGCGACGGAGAAGAGTGCGTTTATCAAACAATTTTCCGTTTGCCCTGTCGTCGGCCGGAACAACGGGACGTGACCACAATTAATTAAATTTAATGACCGAGTGACAATGGCTTTATTAATTAGTAAAATTAACCGCGTAACGCGGCGACACGCGCGTCACTGGCTGCCCGCCGGATGCCGCTGCCCCCGGGACACTCGACTTTATTAATGCAATTTCCTGTTAATCCGATTTTCCTTGCTCGTTACGATTCACTTTCTGATTGGGCCCGGCCGCCTGAGCCGAATAACACACCGGCACCCGCGTCGTTTGTGACGCTCCGATCGCTCCAATTAATTATCCATCGGTGTTGTCCATCGACGTCGTTGCACTCTACGCCTCGACGATACTCTCTGTTTAACACGTTTACACACACACACACAACTTTTTTTCTGTAGGTCGGCATCAAATATACCACCTTTTCATGCACATTTTCATAGAATGATCCTCTTCTGATTGCTGATAATATCTTTTTTGAACCAAGAAAAAATCATATATTGATTAGAGAATACATAGATGTACAGTAAATGTAAACTTTCCTCGTCTACTAGGAAGTAATGGACCAGAAATAAGGTCTAACCACGGAAACCATAAAATAAATTAGTGCAGAAAATTTGACAGAATCGTATATCCTGTTACGCTCGCACGCGACGATACGTAAAGCGTGTCAGTGAAATTGATCATCTGTTTCCTTCCTCTAAAATTTTCGAACTGTTGAGAGCTCGCATTAGCAGCGAAACGAAAACCAATCTCCCGCGAATGCCTCGAATGAAAAGTCGAACAGAAACGGCTGAATCCCTCGCGTGTTATCGCCGAGTACCACAGGCAGATAATACTCGAAGCTACGCCCTTTAGAATAATCCCCGGTAGACCGTGTCCGATTTATATTCGCAAAGTTACGACAGCTCAAACATCGACGATTTTTCGCGCCAGTAAAGGTCTGCACAAACGCGAGTCCTCTAAATTACAAATTCCCCGACAATTTTCAACTCGTCGCAGTCGAAAACAGTTTGCTGGATGTCGAAAAACGGCGCAAGCTCGAGAGACGGGAGAGGAGGAGAGTACAATCGGTCGATTCACGGGACGAGATGGAACGTGCGCTCGAGTTATGGTTTCGGCGACGAAATATTCGCGAGCCAACGCAACGGCGCGGAGGCACGCACCGTGCGAAACTTTCTTATATTCCGCGCTCGTGCCGTTTTAGATATACCCGGCCAGCAGCCCCGCAGCTTGTCGGCTCCGGTATATTTCCGTGTTTTATTCATGAAATACCCAGCTGTCTGTCGTATCGCCACGGATAAGATGCGGCGAACGCAGACAAGACGCGTATCGTCGCGAGAACGTGCCGTCCCACAATTGGAAACCAGCGGAGATGAAGGAAGAATCCTCGAAGACCGAGCGTCGAACTATTTTCGATCCTCGTCCAAGATTCACTGACAGGTCGTTAGAGCGGCACAAGCATAGTTCGCATTAACAAAGACACGTATTCTGAGCTGGACTAAAATTAAAGCGACTGAGCTATGGATTTCAAACGATACCAGTCGACGAAGAATAGTGTAGAAACACTACGTACTCAGAACTTTTATAGATACACACAGGAAACCGAAATACCCCGCAATAATACTCCATCGAGAATATCTACGGTTTAGAAATGCTTAGTTTTCGAGGAGAAACGGTCATCCTGGTCACGGTGAACCGGGCGACCGATTTAGCAGTTCGTTAACAGTTTAATACTATTTGGAAGTTTAAGGGTATAACAAAGTGGATCGTTGGATTTGTTTTAACTTCAAGCACAATGTTACGAAGTCACAAATATATATATATTGATTTTTATTGAACACGTTTGCTCGCAGCATTTTTTCACTGCTCATTTTCATTGGTAAAAATACAATGTATCTCCTCTACGAAGTATTTCAAAAATTTTGTCTGAGAATATCATGAACTCTCTGAACATTGTGCTGTCTACTACGACTAAGAAATCGAGATTCGAAAAAAAAGCAGCTTTCGAAAAATTCTCTGTTCCCCATCAAAGAAAGATCGCTAATTAATCGGGACTGGTGGATCGCAGTTTCGCGACCGTAAACAGGGCCAAGGTGTGCTTTAGAGCTCCGTAACCAACAGCCCCGACTCTCGCAGACAAAGTTTGCTACCGCGAGCTTTGCGAGCCTCTCGCTCTCTCGCTTTCTCAACAAGATCCAAGCACCGAAGGGTGAAGCGGCGGAGGGTGCGCAGCCCGAAACTAGAAAGCGGCTTTAGAATTTAATGCGTGAGAGGTTTCGGGCGCGATGGTATTCGAACGTATCCCGTCTGGTTTTGTCGCTGTGCTTGTTCTTCGATGTGCGAGAGAAAGAGAGATAGAGAAAGTGAGAGAGAGAGAGAGAGAGAGAGAGAGAGAGAGAGAGAGAGAGAGAAAGGAAACAAGCGAGTGAGAGAGAGAGAGTGAGGTAGGCTGGAGAAAGCTGAAGAGAGTCGGGAATAAGTATGCGGAGTACCGAAAGCCCGGGGTTTCCGCGGCGGTCTCGCCGCGTCGGTATGAATATTTAAACGGATGTAAATTGCGAATTAACTATTGATAAAAACAAACCAGAGGGTCCGCGTTAAGCCTGCCCCGTAAATCACACCCTTTACGAGAGACGGGAGGGGAACGAGCATCGGGGAATTTCCGAGCTTTTTGAGCGGCGACAACGACACCCGAAATCGTGAACCCTTCTCCCGTTTCATTTTTTACCGAGCAAGCCACGAAAAAGAGCGACGGCAGCCGCTTTTACGATCCCGTGAAACTTTCAGCTCGACAAGCCAGTTGTCGCCCTCGTAAAAGCGCGTTAATCAAACGCCGGGACCCACCCATTATTATCCTGTCCTATTATTTTTCTTCGTAACACGTCCCCGAGCAAGCGGGTTCCTAGTCTCCTCGGAGAATTCTGGACGCGGTTCCCCTGCGAAGCTTGGTACACCAAACAGGACGCGAAGCACAGGAAGCATCGATCGTTGATCGCGTGTGCTTCCCGCAGTCGCACAGCAAACGCATGCGCTTCGGTTCCGAATTGCCGACGTCGATTCAATTTATCCATCTTAACCTATTTGAATGAAATGCTGCCAAATAGGCAATTTGCCTTGGCCAAATAGGCAGCATCCAGCTCCAATCGCGGGGAATTTAGGAAGAAATTGATGATGAGCATATTATTGAGTAAGGTTCGGTGAAAGTAAGGGAAATTTTTCATAGACGAATGTTATTAACCTCTTGGCGTAAGAATTTAATGAACTCTTCCATTTATTATCATTAATATCATTATATTTAATATTATTAATGTATGAATTTAATGAACTTGTTATTTCTGCAAGCTTAACAATGAGGTACCAAGTGATCAGCGAATTTTTCTTGTACTTAGCGAATGAGCATACCAAGCATCCACTATATGTTAACACGTAATCTACCGGAAGCCTATTAATATGATTTTCAATAATTATACTACGCCAACTGAAACTTGAAAAAAATTTGTTACACACTAATCCAAAACGAAATGATTACTGTACAGGAAACTTGTCCGTTCACGATTAAAATTGCTACTATTGTTGAAAGATTTTTGCATCTCTTTATAAAAATCCTCAGACTTTAAAAAATTGTGAAATTTTTACAAATTCTACTTTAATCCGTACAATGGCTTAAGAGATAGACGTATCTGAAACATCTTTGCATTGCGACTCGAACAATTGCTCAGCGATAAACATTAATTTTCAAGTCTATTCGCTGGCCCACGAAAAGAAGGGAATGCAGCCGCGAAATTCGTAGCGTCCATCGCGGAACGTAAACAACGGCAGAGCGTGGGTAAAGCGGTGCAATAAAATTCGCCGCATTATGAAAATTCCCGAGGCTGTCGTCCGTGGGTAAGCGAGTGAAAAACAACGCCGCGCGTTCCTAAACAACCCCAGAGCGTGTAAATCCGGGCGATATCGTCCGCGATGAACAGACCGAGAACAGGGAAAAATAGAGAAAGAGAACGAGGAATATTTTTTAAAGAGAGCTAGAGAGAGGGAGAGTGGCAGATATCCGGTCCTCCGTTACAAGCATGGGCTGGTGGGCTCCTGCGATAAAGACATCGAGTCATGACCGGGACATTCTTCAGAAAGGAAACGTCTCAAGAGAGTAATGACCTTAAGGCCCGCTACACACATCTGTTTATTAACGCGCGGCGACCTTGCGGTACCGGAATTGTGCAATTCCGTTGTCACAATTTTAAAAGAGCAAAATGAGGCCCCGAACACAAATCCAAGATCCAAATTCTACGTATTTCTAATAAAAAAATTTCGCATGAACCCATACAAAGAGGACTTACATCAACATTTCCAAATGTTGAGGTAATTTTAACAATATTTCTAACAATTCCAGCTTCCAATGCATCGGCAAAACGTTCTTTCAATGTCCTTGAATTAATTAAGAACTGTTTAAGAAATACTTTGAGGCAGGATAATAATATTTTGTATTTTTATGCAAAAGATTTTCAAGGATAAGGGAGAATTTATATTGAGTTCGTTTTGCGATCGAAAAGAATTGATATTGGGAATATGATTTCGGCGCACAGGTTCGATCAAAAATAAACTATAGTCCTTGTTTTATAACAAATTTGCAATTTTAAATCTTAACGTTTCGATCCTGATTAGGATCATTTTCAAAAGACATTTGCGTTTGTTATGTAAGGAAGAAATTTAAACTTTAACAGTCATATATTATGTAAATATTATGTAAGGAAGAAATTTAAACTTTAACAGTCATATAGTGATTCCATGAACTGAAGTTCATTACCTACCAGCATGGAATCACTATATGACTGTTAAAGTTTAAATTTCTTCCTTACATAACAAACGCAAATGTCTTTTGAAAATGATCCCAATCAGGATCGAAACGTTAAGATTTAAAATTGCAAATTTGTTATAAAACAAGGACTATAGTTTATTTTTGATCGAATCTGCGCGCCGAAATCATATTCCCAATATAAGGGAGAATTCATTTCACTTTTTATGCAATAATAAATATGTAGATGTTTTTACAATTGTTTCATTTCTTCCAACGTGAAAGTTATTTCGTTGGGGTTAGGGGTCCTGAAATTCTACTTTGCCCAAGACCCCAACTAGTTATAACGCGCCACTGCCTGTAATGAAAGTTGAATAGGTGCCTTTTGTAGACCTAAGTATATAGTCGATAAGATTAAGCATAAATGATTAAAAATAGCCAAAATGTTAAGAAACTGTGCTATTTAAACGAATCGCAGACCCGAAATTCAAAAGTTCTCGCATCTATAGCAAACTCTGCGTTGCCAAAAATACTGATTCAAACCGAATGTCGCGATCGAATGGAGAAACGAGAAAGTTTCGCGGTCTGAACCGGGAAACGGAAGGAAACCGAGGAGGTGCACGAGGTCGAGAACGAACTAGAAACTTGTCGATGAGAGGGAAAGAGGAGAAAGGAGAGCGGAGTCGGTAAGAAAAAAGGCGAAAGATGATAACGGAGGGAAAAAAGGACTCGCTCGCAGCATCTCGGGGTCGGATAAGTGTGCGGCAGCACGCGCGTCGTCGCAAACAATGGTGGAGGCGTGGGCGTGAGAGTCCGTGCGCCAAAACGGCAGAACGGTCCGCAGACGAGCGAGTCCAGGATCGAGGAGGATCGACGAGAACCTCCGTGAGGGCGATAGAGAGGCGAGGACGAAGATTATAGGCACGTATTGGCGCATCGGCCCCCCCGGGCCCGGGTATAAATGTAATCCAGAAGCCGGACGTGACGCACATAACTAGAAACCGGCTCCATCGTCTTGTGCCAGCCCCTTCTTCAGCGAGGAATCCGCTCTTCTGCGTCCCCGAACCGAGTTCTGCCCGATACCTGTACCGCAAGTTCGTCGTTTAAAAGTTTCACTTGCATGGTTCACATTTTTCTTGGATTATAAAAGAAACTATGTTATGATTCTAATTAGCCTTTTCCTAAGGGTAGTAATCTCCGAGTGTTCTCCTCATGTTCCAAATATGAATCGTATTCTATGTCCTCGCAGTTCTAGTGACATTGTCCTAAATAGAAATTTTCAAGACTCGAACAGCCCCGATAAAGTTTCAATTCCTCGATCATCGACGTCTCATTTCGAACCGTTCGAAGTTCTCGGATGCACCGCGAGTATACATAAAAATCCAACGGTCCAGCTAACGACTTCCCCGAGTCGTGAAATCGTTCTTCCCATGTTTGTTAGTGTCCCGCGGAACGGCAACGACATTTCCAATAAAGCAGCAGCGACGGAATTCCGTTTGCTCGAGTGGAGCGAGCAGCGTTTCAAAGTTTGGAGTGTCGGTGGCCATGTATCGGCAACCGATTCCGCATAAAACATGTACGGAATATCGTTCCGGGTGGTCCGGGCCGACTGGGGGATCCATCCGGTCCGGATTTGCCGGTGAAATTGAAATAAGCTCCGACTACGTTCGCAGCGAGACTTCTACGTACATAGAAAAACCGATCTCCGCTCCGGTGGACGGAATGTTGTCGACACATTCTACACGCCTTGGTCAACGTGATGTGACGTGGCGAATACTGGTCCCGAATCGGGATTGACCAGTTCAGACTCTGTACCAGTACGCAAGATCTTGAAAATCTTTTTTTCTTGTGAAATCTACGTCTCAGCTATTTTGCACAGACTAGTAAAGCTATATATGGGAATATAGTTGAATTATATGATGCTTTCTTTTATTTAAGCTTACCCAGACCTCTGTCTGAACGACATCAGTGTCTAGTTATAAGCAAAGGTTCCATTCTTTCAAAAAAGTAAAATAGACTTTTTAAAAAAATTTTGTTGAATATTGCATTGTCATCCAGTTCTGAGCTATGCTTCTAATTTCAAGTCTCTAGCTCATCAGGAAATTAGTTTTAAATCAATTGCAAAAGTTGCGATTGCAGAGACAAGAACGCTAGCTAATAAAAACGTGGTAAAAACGCAACCACGCCTGAATGAGGGGTCTGGGAAGAAAGATATCTGCCCTGAAAGCCAGAAAGAATCCCACCTGCGTAAATCATCAGTTAGTCTAGTTCTATGTTCGCCGAATAAGTAGCATTTGCAGATTGTATAATCAACAATGCATACACGGAAGCTGTGTGATATTTAAGTATGATCTGAAATGAAAAATGCCTTGTTCTCTTGTACGCTTTCAGGGAGTAAGAGAATGTAAAAATTCTTCACATATGCTCCGATCAGGGCACGGCTTCAGCTTGATATTTTGGAAGGGTTAATTTCGTCGGAATGGAGTTAAAGGCGTGGATCAGAGGATGCGATGACCGATCCAGAGATCGTAGGTATTCCAGGGTTCGGTCGATCGGGGATCGGGAACACGTAGGCGCTTAACGAGGGTGCTCGTGCGGAGAGAGCGAAAGGAGCTCCCGAAATGCTACACGCTGGGCGCGATGGCGATATGAAGCCGTCGGATACATTTCGAATCGCGGGCAAGCATCGTACCCGCCTGTCTCCTATCGTTTCATTTCGAGTCCAAGACTCGGTCGGGTCGTGGACAAAAGCCGAGGAACGTGATTCATCCCGAAACTTTTTTTGTTATTCGAAGCGAGAGTCATTCGTAGTTCCCTTTCTTGGCAAGTTCCAAGCAGAGTTGGGCAAAAATTTAATCTACGATCGACGAATAAATTTCTACTTCAATCGTTAATCGCAATTAACAATTAAATTCCTACTTTAGTGGTTAATCCCGATTAACGATTATTCTTTTCAATTGTAATCGTCAATCGGATAATTAATTAATGAAATACGGAATCAAAACTATATGCATACTGAAAAAATATGTAAACTGAGTTTTTGTTGAGATATATTTCTGTTAATTCTCCATCTCCGCTCTCTGTCTCTCTCTCCCTCCTTATTACAATTTATGGATAGACCATGTGGCGATTAACTTCAACAATTGATTAAATCAGTCTCCAATTTTTCGACGATCTCTTTTTTCAATCAACGATTGACGATTAGCTTCATCAATCGATTTCATCAATCGTCCATTTATCAATGATTACCTTTTTTAATCGTACACATTAATCAATCAATCTTGGTTAAAATTTTAATTGATTAATGCCCAACTCTGGTACCAAGCAAGCATCCCGATGACACAGGGTGTAGTCACACCTGACACAACCACTTCGATTATTTTCGCTCATGGAAAACCGATGAAAAATGTTCTTTGTCGCGGATGATGCGACTTCGAAAGACCTTCCAGGAGACGACACTTCATGTTTTCGTGTCCCAAGTTTTTCGCGAGGGCGTCGACGAGCCGTGAATAAACGCGGATCGACAAGACGGTGTTTTTGCAATCGAGCGTAGCCGAGCGGAAACGGGTTGGCAGCGGATCGGTTCGCAAGTTGGGCACATGATTGCGATTTAATGGAACGATCGATGTTTATTATGCGGCGCGTACGTGTTGTTGCTCGCGTGAATCGGCTCGAGTCGGGTCTGGTCGGGTCTGGTCGGGTACCTATCTCGTCGAGCCTGTAAAAGCAACGGGTTATGAAGCAATAACTCGGCTTGGTGTGTCGGCCCACGACACCCAGCCAAGGCAAACACGCGGTTCACGGCTCACCTACACTTCCGTAAACTACCCGCTCCTCACTATCCCGTATGCTCTCTTTCGCTCTAATCGCGGCGCACCAACCGTTTCCGATGTCTTCCCGACGCGGTTCAACTGTGCACCCCGGGAATTATACAAATAATACACAGGAATGTTCCGGGACCAGTGCTCCGTGCGGCAGATCAGAACAATTTTACCGATTCCCCTATCCTGGCCTCTCTGCGAGCCAACAACGGAGCCCCCAAAACATTCCTTATCACGTTTGCACAGATTTCATCCGATACTCCCGTCTAGTAACATTAATTTAACACGTTACTTACCGACGATTATCTCATAATTTTACTGTATTCAAACTTTGTTCACAATCTTTTAATCAGACCCCTTCTAAATATTTATCTTAATCCTTTTCTTTAATTTTCGAAAGTCTATGGTCAATTTCACTCGTGAGATAACAAGTCAGCCTCGGTAACGTAATCTAATTATTATCGTTTGAGATTGTTATAAAAACGATGATGTTTATACCTCGTTTTAGTACAGCACAATTATCGTGTGTTCTTCACACAACAGAGTTTCGATACTTACATTTGCAAATATTATTATATGTCAACTGTATTATTCTTGTTTTTTCTGAAGATTATGGCCGTCCATTTTTCCAAAATCATGGGTACAGTTCTCGATGGGTTTAGCGTTGCCAAAATCGTTCGCGCGATTATTTACGATTTCGATGGTTCAGATTCAAAAACCGGTCTCGCCGTTCGAATACTCACTCGAAATTGGGACACGTGGGGTACGTGGTCCGCAGATGGGCGCAGAGAGCATGAACTTACGTCATATCCGCAAAAGGGAGCCGTGAAATCTTGCCAAGTACACGTCCCCTTCTATCTTGCTCTCTGTCCCCCTTCGTCCCTGTCCTCGCTGATACGGAAGAACGTCCAATATTCCGTCGTCCCGAGGAATTCCGGCATCCGCTCTTCCAAAAGAAAATATGTCGATCCGGATCCATGTTGTATCCGGAAGTTATGATAATGATCGCGCGCGACACCGCAGGACGTTCGAATTCGAAATCTCCGTCCGAAAAATTCCGGAATGTCCCAATCCCAAGATCAAGACAGAAATTATCGTTAACACTTTAACGACCGCCCGTCTACGCAGTCAAACGTCGCCAGGGGCCGGCAGTATTTTTGAAGAATTAATTTTAAAGAACTTTATTGAATTATTATTAATAAAGAACTTTATTGAATATTATTCCTTTGTATGATAATTATTAAAGCAATCACCTACATGTAATGGTATTACACATGTCTTACACATAAAACGGTTGTTCCGGCTATCACACACATGTTTTGTCAGCGGTCGTTAAAGTGTTAACGTATTAATACTTATATGCAAGTTTCAGCGTGGACGCGAGAGTTCCGTGTCGTGAAAAGAGATCAGGAATTTGTGAATCGAGAGGGTGCGATGAAGTCCGTTGAACCGTGCGGCGATTAGGATCGCAGTTAGGAGTTCAGTGTCGCGGCAACGTTATCGACGCAACGGCAGCGATTTATTAACGCGTCGAGGCACCGGGCGGCGCCGGGAACAGCAACAGCAACAGCAACAGCACCGAGCAACGGCAACAATAACGCGAGAGCCCGGGCTATCTGATATCGAATTACAAGCGGCGAATTCGCTGAATCGCGAAGAAATTCGGTCATCGATAATCGAAGGGCGCCGCGACACGAGATATTGCATGCCCGGCGATATTTCATCGATAAATCGGAATAGGGCAGGGGGGAGGGGGAGAGTGTTGCGCGATATTGTACCGTGAACGTTTAGAGACCGGGGCGGAGTCGCGCGTAATCATTTTTATCCGGGGCGAATGCTCGACGAACGGACGCACACACACACACACACTCATACGCACACACAGAGACCTGTCTGGCTCTGTTCATCTATGTCCGTCTGTCCGTTTGTCGGTCGGCGTTCCTCGAGCTTTCCGGGCGCTCCGATCGATGAAAGTCTCCGGAGGATTTAGTCCGTTACTTTCGACGAGGACCATACCTACCCCGGGAAATAGAGTAGCCTAACCGGAACCCGGAGCCGATGCTTTCCCCCGCTGAATTTTCTCGTCGGAAAACGGAATATTGGGTTCGAACCTTCCCTTATTTCCGAGCTTACAACACACGCCCTCGAGTAAGACGCTGTTCTATGGGAAATATGGTGCTCGCGCTTCTCGCTCACGACGAGCCAGCCACCTTTTCCACGCGAAACCTGTCGGGATTACCTGCTGCTCGGCGAATCTGCACCCTCTGACAATTATTTCTTCCCTTACGCTCGCTATCCTCCTTTTTGTTTTCACTGCCTGCTATACTTGGACGATTTACTCTCTCACTCTTTGCGACGTTTCTCGGGGACCAGGCACGAGGTACAAACGTCTAACACTCGTGGAAGATGGGGTTAATTAATCTGTCGTGACAGTTGTAATCTCTGGTTCTATACCGATCCCCTCAAATTGACGGATTTCAAATTTTTTGGAGTCGAAAAATCAATTAATAGTTACATTAATAAGAGAACATTCAATGTAATTATTGAGCAAATAATCCGAAATAATAACGAAATACTATTAACCCTTAGCACTCGAATGGTGACTCTGAGGCACCATTAAAAATTCTTGTACCACTATTCGAAATAATGTTTACATTATTAAATCTGTTGGTATCAAATTAATTGCTAAACATTTAGGTATTGTGTAAGGTATTATACCAATTTCGTATCCACATAATTTGAAAAATCAGAGGGAATGGAAATATTCTAGGTAGAAAGAAATATTTCATTTTCGAGTTAAAATAAATAAAACGTTTTCCAGTGCTTCCTCGTTCTGCTAGGCCCGCCGATGGAATAAATGGGCCTTTACGCGTAAGTTCGGAACAGGTAGCATCATTTCTAGCTGGCGGGACAGAGCCTTCAGTAATACGCTGCAATATTAAGCGGAGCTCCCGCTGGATCTCTGTCCGAGTAGGAAGGAGATGAAGAAGGGATGAAGAAGGGATGAAGGGGTTGGCTAAAACCAACGGGGGCAACGTGTATGCCAGACATGTGCGACCCGCACGACTTATATCTGTTACGGGCGAGTATCTTTCCGCGTGGATCGTAGACTAAACACCTTCGGAAGACGTAAAGTTATAAATATATAACTGACAGTGCAGTTCCTGGACGGGGGTGGATGGAAGCGTAACGAGATCGCGCGCGTAGTATCGAACCGCATCACCTCTCAATCCCATTCGCTTCTTCTTGAATAAATACCGGTCGAATTGCACCCTGCATAAATAGTAAATATTCAATATTTAAACAATCCGGGCTCCGATCAAAACTCGGTTTTGATCCGTTTTAATTTCGCAATATTTAATGCCGTAAGGCTGCTCTCGCAAAGAATAATCGATACTAGCAGTCAACAGAAATGTTAACGGGCAAGTCTCTATCGAAAATTGACTCCCGCCGTGAGTTTCTTTCTCCTTCGGGTCGCTGTAGGAGCAATTTTCTTTGAGCAGGATCATTTCTAAAGGACCCAAGTGACTGTGAAACTGCCTCGACGGCCTAAGTTCAAGCTCGCGGAGTAATATCGACGGGGGTTGCTTTTCTCTCGCCCTCTTTACAGCAATTTTACTGTCTTCCAAGGCGAGACTAAATTTCAGATAAATCCGAGGGAAAAATTGGACCATATAGAACCTGCAACATAGAAAATGATTTTCGTCAAAACCAGAAAGTATCAACATTCGAATACGCATTAACAATGAACGAACAAGCTGAACAAAGTTTCGAGAAAATGCGTAGCATGTTTTGTCTACCAGTTCGGTACAGTGAAAGCTGTGTTCTTCAAACATCCATAAGCAGGATCTTCTTCAGCTGGATTTTTCTTTCTTGCTGTTGCAAAGTATGTCTGCGGTAAATCTCGCAGAAAGAGGAATCGAGCTTCTCTAGGTCCTTTAACGAAAAATGAAATGATAATTAATTAGAAGAATAGAATACAGTGGAGGAAATCGAGTGGAACTTGCACGTTAATTAGGCCCGGTCGCTTTTAGCGTTAGGTGCTAGAACATTGGGGCGAACGAACGTCGTAGGATGATCCATCACCGAAGGTGCCGTGATTAGGCGACGGTCACGTCACGCCCGTAAACGTATAGACGAGCAGATACACGAGGGTACAGCGTGCGGATACACAGTCGATGTCGGACGGGGCGAGAACGTACCGAGGCAACATGTATGCCAGACATGTGCGACCTGCTCGACTTATATCTGTTACACGTGCGCATTCCCTCCGCACTAGCTCGGCTCGCGACGCGACGCGAATGTAACACGTAACAAATATGCGCATCATCTTTAATAAATACAGAGCCTTGCTCCCTCAGCCGAAACTATTGAATACTCGAAAGAAAACCCTCGGCTCTCTCCCTCTCGTCACGTGGCGAATTTGATTAACCTTCGACCAGAAGAACGAGCATCTCATACTACGTATTTCTTTGTCTTCTCTTCACCAATGAAATTGCAACTTCCAACGAGAAAGTCCTCTCAAATCTCTAGCCTTAAGATCAATGCATCCCCGAGGAGAACTTCGAAAATCTTTCTCGTGATCCAGCGTGTCCTTTGTTAACCCTTTGCACTCGTCTGTCCTCTCACGGGACGTCGTAAATCTGGCGACTATCCCTTACCGACGGGGAAAAGGTTGTTGGCAAAATGCTACTTCGAGACTTACAATCTTCAACCAAGTCCTACTTAAATAATTATCTCCGCGAACGAAAAAGCCTCTGTATGAAAATTGTTCCCAGCAGAGAAGGGGGAGACTGGTTTCAAAATCCACAAGAGTTTCTTTTCTTTTCGACGTTCCATCTTTGTATCTTTGAATTAATAAGCTTCTATAGCTAATAGTTTTTTAGAAGAGAAACAGTTCAAACCTATTAGTTGATTTTCGAGAATTCCCCCTTAAGAACGAGAAACAAATAATCGAGCGTAAAGACTATGGCTGATTAGCTGCGGGAGAATATCGAACACAGGATAATTCGCGGTGAGGGATAATTGTATAATCGACTGGCAGGGTGGAGCGGTTTAATCGAGTGGATGATTCAGTCGGCGCGAATGGCCAGCGCGGGAAGACGATGTTTTGCGAGTGGATTACGTCGTCAGCGTCGGCATCGGCATGGGCGTCGTCGTCGACGGGCCACGCGCGGGTCCACCCCTGTTTTGTCACGTGCACGGTGATAATTTGATTCTGCTTAAAGGCAGGAAATAGTGGCGCGCGTTACCGCTCGTTGCGTACACCGAACCGGTTAAAGTGAATTCAGTCTGCCAGCTGCAGACAAATTAGCGGATCGTCGAGCAATTCGAGCTGCGGTGCTGTGCAGCGCGTGTCTGCAACCGAGGAAATTACAACGTTATCGTTCGTTACCCGCTCGCGCGCGCGATACACTTATCAATGGAGCAGGGTAATGCGAACAAGTAGCAGCGAGGAATTATTGCTACGCGATCGGAACGATTAAAATTAGCATCAGGACTATCGACAGAATTAACTGCTGGGAATCGCTGCGTGCCGCTCAAGGGCCGATACGATATTATACCGTACGGATGGAATTACGCCGACGGACAGATTTTCCCACGGATTTCAAAACATCGCGCGCGCGAGTCCTTGCAATTCATATAAATTTCATGGCTCTTTAACTAACGGAGCAGGTAACCCGAGGGACTTGGAATACTAATCCTTCACATTCCTAAGACACTTGAAATACCCGTTCCTCATTACATTCTCCAAATTCGCTTGGAATATTGATGCTTTGTCCATTCTGGATATCTTTCAAATACCAATAACCCTCTTGTATTTCTGAAATCTTTAGAATATTAGCTACTTTGTATTCCTAAATGTCTTTTGAACACAGGACCCCCGCATCCTTTATATTCCTAACCCTTCGTCGAAGTACTGGCCCATTTTCGAAATTCTAACATTCTCACTTTAGAACTCTGTCCTCCCCTAAAGCCGGATACTTGGGGTTATTTCTGAGACACTTGAAATTATATCTGTATCGTGGATTCACAAAAACCTTGAGAGAATAATTGGCCTTTCGTGTAGGCCAAGGACCTTAAAACCGACCTTGGGACATAGACTGACCCCTATAACCCTTTTCAGATGTCCATCGATCCATATTGAAAATGGATGGGACATTGAATTGCTGACAAAGCCCGCTCGTGGCAGCCCATCATCCCCTAGCACCCCATCCCACTCGGTAATGCGACCTGGCTCGCTTAACCCCGAATACCAAATAACTAACCAACTGATCGTGATACCCACGCATTACTAACAAGTATACTAAGGTAACTTCAGGTGTACCTAGTATCACTTTTATTCTAACGAACTACCTTCCACAAAATAATCTGGAAATACAGTAGTACTTCGCTTATCCGAGCCTCTGGTGTCCGAATTCTTTATTGTCTGTTATTCTATTTGTTATTCTGTTGTCTATTGTTCTTTATTGCCACAAAGAAATATTAAAGTTTGCGGTAAACCAATCCACATGCTACACAATTTACTGCATGATTCAAGAAGAATTAAATGCAATACTGAAACTATTATTAACTGTCATATTGTTTTAATTGTTACATTGTCCGAATAATCATGTTCCACTAATTAGCCCGAGTAATCAAGGTTGTACTGTGTACACAATGATTCGCGATCCGATTAATACATCCATGAAATTAATAGACAAAGGAAAACGACAAGGAAATTCTGTTTCCATCGATAGGTCCATACAATTCCGAGCATGCGCCGGGGAGCACGGTATCGTCGGCAAAGTATCGAAGCTTTTCCCGAACGAGCTTAAAGTTCCGATGGAAACGGGGGCGGCGGAACGGGGACACCGAATGTAATTATTTCCGTTTTAACAAGCCGCGAATTATTTCCTGTCGTCGGTCCAATATCTTGCGGCCGGGTCCACGGGGACCGTCCCCTTTCTCCTGACCCCCGTGTTCGAAAGCGCTCGATCGCAGATATCTCGTTTTCGCGTGAGCAAACTAGTGCCGAACGAGTTTTCCATTTGCCCTGGCCGCAATTGATCCGAGCGACCGCGCGCCCGCACGATAACTATCCGCCGGACTCATTTAAGATAAACTTAGTCGGGGATCAGCGGATACGTGATTTCCACGAGGTTTCCACCCCCTCCCCCTTCCACTCGTCCCCTCCCCTTCTGTACCATCGGCACGGTAGCTCGAAATGTACACGAGAGGATTATTACGAAATTATATAGGATCAATGGAGGGCCCCCTACGTGCCGTTCGCCACGTGTAACGAGTTCGAAAAGCGTTTTCGTTATTCCACGTCGAGAGACCGGCAATCGTTACCCGATCGGCCGTACGCTAGCGATATAATTAATTCGATTACCGACCGACCACCCCTGCGGAAAATGAATCTAGGAGACAAGCGGCCCTCCGAGGAAAGGGTGCGACCCTCCGCAGACCCAAAACTTCGAATAGACCAAGATCGGGACACGGGATTATTATTTATTTTGCATCGATGCGCACCTCGTGCCATTGAAAACGGACGGAAACTGGAAAACAAATTGAGTCAAATACGGCGCCGATAATTTTTACTAAATGATCCTATTTATTTTAAAGTATACGTATAAACTTCGAAAATAAAAATGCTGCCATTCAGTTAATCTCGATGTAATATTTGAAGCCAGATAGGACATTTCCATAAAGAATAACTTTTTATTTGCCGTGTCGGAGGAACAGGCTGTTTCTTGCAAGCTTAACTTGCGGAAAGAAAGTAAAGCAGGAAATGCAACCTGTGCGCGAAAATAAAACAAAAATTGTTTGAAAACAGACAGCGGCGATGCGAAATTTATTTTTCGCGGCCGCTTGTTGCAGAATAACGAGTTGAGTGCTTAAAATGTAAAGTTTCAGCTCACTGGACGAGACAGGGCACTGCCACTATGTTGAACATTTCTCTGTACTTTCCGTGTTAGATTCTGCAAACTTATTTTAACATATTTTAATGAACAGGCGTTAAAGTAGTGCATAGTTTTTACGAATAACAAAATGAATCATTGCCTTATGTTTGACAGAATTCCGTTTTGTTAGTAAAAATTTCATCGAACCGATTTTTCGTTGAAAATGCGATAACGGTCTGAGTTAGGTGCACTTCTCGCGAGCTCGAGAATCCTGAATGGTTGCAGCAGCGATGCTCGACCTTTAATATCAAATAAGGGATCGAATGAGAAAAAAAACGTCCGGTTTCGCAAGTTTCGCGAACTGCATTAACAAATGAAAATTTAATGCCCGAGCAGAACGGGATAAAACTGGTCGGAGAAGCTTCCGATTCTTCTGCAAAGTTGCTGCGTGTCTTTAATGGATAGCAGCGGGGACGAAAAGTAGAGCGGAAGCGTCGTTACGTCAGAACACTCGCTATTCCGATGTCACTCCCTTCCTATTCCCCTCGAAACGGCGCATATCGTGACTTCCGGCGAGCCCTGAAACGCGCGCGTTGCAAGCTATATTCCCGGTGCATCAATACGTATGCATTACGCCCACTGACGAAAACAAGCACCTTAACGGAGCGCTGTCAGATTAGTTACAGTTCTGCTGCACGGCAGGTGTTAATTAGGCTATGCAAAGATTCCGTCGTTGCGACGTTGACGCTCGCGAGAACGTCGCGCCGCGTTGCGTCGCGTCGAAACACGACCGGCTGCTAATCAATTATGCTGATTAGCAGCGCGTCGTATGGAATTCGAGGAAAAAAAAGCGTGTCGCATTCTTGAGAGCGTTTAGACTACCCCACTCCCTCTTTATTTTCTCAAAATTCCTGCATCAACATATCCGGATCACTTTCCGTTCCAAATTATCTGCAATACCCTCGTTATCTTTGGGTTCCTAAATTTCCACTGTCCTCAAAAAACCCTTTGTAAGTATTGGTCCTTTGGAGTCCGAAAACCCTTGGAATACTAACCCTCCATTTTAGCAGTCTTAAGGATCTTTTTAAGAATTTCGTGACTACTACCTTTGTATTTCCAAGTATCTTTAGCAAATCCTTGTCGATCCTTTGTACTCCATGAAACCCGTGAAGTAATAGAAAAGCTTTGGTGTGATCTCGCCTTTATTCAAAGGACCTTTAAGTACACAATCCTGGGAGATAATCTAACTCCCTTTTCAGGAATTGCTGACACAGCTCGCGCGCGGCAACCCATCCATCCCTCTCGGTAACGCGACCGTAACTCGCTTAATCTGAGATACTAAACAACCAACCAACTCATCGAAATACCGACGGACTGCTAACAAATATATGTATTAACGTAACTTCAGGTGTACCTAGTATTACTTTCATTGCAGTCAATTACCCCCTAGCTTTGTTTTCGCGAAATACTGTGCAAGCATGTATGAAGATCCGTGGTTCAACAATAGTATCCGCGGTGTCGCCAATGAGATTAACGAATTACTGGCATATAAGGAGCGTCGCAGCAGAACACGACCGGCAGCTAATCAATTATGCAGATCAGCAGCCCGACGAGAGGAATAGTTTCCAAAAAAAGCAAGTGTACCACGTCGTTTTCCGTGACTTTTCCGTCGGAATTTCGATCCTCGGTTGTTGACGGGTGTCACGTAACGGTGATAAAAGGACATGGGGAAAGTTCGTTTCGGGAAAGCGGACGAAAATTGTTTGGTCAACGACCGAGCACACCAGAGGCGAATCGTCGTCGGCGTCGTTCGACACGCGTTACAACGCTTAACGAAGTCCTGGTAATTCCGTTCCCGCGACACTCGTGTTAATTACAGTTCACCTAAAGGCAAACGACGCCATTGTGGCCTGTGCCGTTCGCGGCCCGGAACCCGGGGCCATCTTACCCCACTGACACATAATTAGCCGACGTTAATTAGACGACGATAATAGTGCCGACGTAATGTCGTCGCCGGCGCCGATATTTCCTTCGATTTTTCCTCGGCGACGATTAATTGGTCGAACGCTCTGACGTTCGACGGAGCTATTAACGTTATTTGCAATGTATTGTGCCTCGTTCGTCCTTCACTTTTCCATTGTTTTCTATTAACCGCGATGCAGAACCAAAAGAATCCAAGTAAAATAAAACTTTAAAATCCTATGAGATCAATCCACAATCTTGAAAAGGCTCCATTAGATGTTCGGCAAGCGTCCTGATGGACTTCTGCAGTTCATCGACGATCCTGACGATGTCCCAGACACCACTGGAGCTCCAACAAAAATGCTAACAAGTTTCCACAGCCTACTGGAAGTCTAGCAAGTATCCTGACAAGATCCTAGAATCCACTGAAACATCATCGAAAGCCAAGTAAATCTAGGAGTCCTATGGGCACTTTTTAAACGTTTCAATAGCATCTTCAACCCATTCGAGCGTCTCGGGGGATCTAAATAGGACCCCGGAGACTACCACAAACTCCAACCACCAAAACTAGAGGAATCCACCGTGCAATGATCGAGAAAGAGTGTAGTTACATCAATCCTCAAGGTGGAGTCGCTCCCAAGACTTTCCGGTGGAGAAACCAGTTGCTTTATCGTGGCCATATCGTTGCCGTTCAATTATGGAATTAACAACGCGAACGTCCGGCCCTTTCGGTCAGATGCGTAATAAATGCTTGCTCGCGCAACGATAACGGGTCGAATGAATGCAACGGATACCGGTATTTATGCGATCCAGATATCAGTGGAACAATAACGACCGCCACGGTATCGTACGCAAACGCGTGCGCGTAATTATTTTGGAATTAATGGGATACGCGTTCCTGGAAACGCGTTGCACACACGGCTCGCAGCTGCGGATCGAGGAAAAATTGTGCCATATCACGAGAGACGAGTGGCGTCGAGTGCCGTGGGAAGTGTGCACTTTTCGTGTCTTTGTGAGAAAGCAAAAACCGCGGTCCGGTTAGTCGGGAACGAACTTTCATATTAAATGATACAAACACAAAGTGCGTGGAATTGATACGGGTATACAGCATCGTCGGCCGCGAATTTTAAATAAAGTACACAAACGGGCGAGATATTCAAGGATAGGCGGCTGGAACCGTTGGCTACGTTCGCTCGAGAAAACCGGTCCCCTCCGTTTCCTTCCGACAAATAAAGCATACGAGAAACGACGGTCCCGGGGGCGAGCAACAAATAATGTTTGTCCTCGGATGGGCGGTAGAGGGCGGAGTATTTTAAACGCGGATCCCCCGAAAACGTCTCTGTCTTCTCCCATTCCCCCCCCCCTCTCCCTTTCTCTTTGCCTTAATAATGAGTGGTTGTTCTCCGTTTCTTTTCGCTCCTTTTTTCGAGACGTATATCATGCGAGTAATACACAACGTTGCGTCGTCGGACGACGGCGGTGGGAAAAGAAGGAACAGCATTCTTGGCAAGATATTTGTGTGGGAACGGAGGGATGGCTTGGCTTAAGGAATGTCTACCCCCGGCGGCAACAAGGGTCGAAGGTCTCGACAAATATCATAAAATGTAAATGCCGTGGATTCGCTATGATCCCACGGAGAACTACTCAATTTACCAATATGCCGGGGACCCTTTTATCCGGCTCGTACGCGCGCCTTCGCCGCTGGATTAATTCCGCCGCGGTGCATAGTGGGCCGGTAACGTAAAAAGCTCGAAAAAAACTCAGGTCTCTGTTAATTATACATTATTCATTCCTAGGCTGCGGATCTTTGATCAGTAGAAAAATTTCCTGTATCAATTGCGAAAGGGAGTCTTCCTTTTTTTAATCAAAATGAGAAGCTGAAAAAATATTGATATTCCTGAATTCTGTTAATTGCTCTTCTGCTTGAAATTATTAATGGTTTTTACTTATTTGCCAGAAATAGAGACTGTCTCTATAAAACTACCCTTACACGGATTGTTTCAATCTAGGAAATCGATTATAAGCAATAAACGTCCTGAAACGGTCCACTGTTGAAGTGCGTCGATCCGCGCGTGTCGGCCATCTTCGTGGCCCGTTTTCACCCGAGATTAAAATTTCTGTTCGAAACGCCGATGCTCGTGCATTTTCATGGCAACCTGAATACCGAACGAATACATTTAACTTTGCCGTGTCTCGCCCCGCGACGAATAAACTTTCCCGATCGATTCGCGTCGCGAAACACCTCCTCCTCCTCCCAGTCGGCCGAACTGGCCCGGAGAGGTCAACTTTCCAGCAAACGAACGCTTGCAACTTCCGGCCGCGCTCTATTTTGATTATTACTATCGCGAGCGTCGGTTCCGAACAACTTTCCTGTGTTTTAATGATTCCTGATGGCCACGCCGACGTGCGCGGACTCCGCAACTCGAAACGCCGATGAACTCGCTGGAGTTGAGGCGAGGGTCCACGAGCAGCCCTTTAAGCCCTTCCGATACTACTGACAAGACTATAGTCACTGGTTAAAATTTTCCATTGCTGCATTGCGTATGTGCTTCGGTTAACCCTCCTCTGATATAGACGTTGAAATTCACGTGACTCAATAATTGCTTAGTAGAAACAGGAAATCTAGATTCATTTCATGCCTACAGTGCAGGAAAGTAATACCGTTTACGTTTAGTACATTCTGTTGTATATCTAATTGCTAGTAGAGTCTGGTAACTAGTCTGTAATCAAACTGTCTATGTCCTACACTCTGTAGACAGCTGTTACATCTGAGGACAGAACGCAATGTCCACAGATTGACGAAGACAGCGAATGAATCTACAATAATAATTCGGACAATTCGGAACTACCATCCCACCTCCATAGGGGTTGCAGTCAAAGTGTGCAATCCTGGTGTCTGTATTCGACACTCTCTCAAGAGCTGTTCCACTTAAGAACACAACAAGCAATTACCAATTGAAAAGACATTGAATCTCTGGGGAGTGTAGAGATACAATTGGGAGAAGAACAATTGAAACCATTCGGAACAGCGAACTATCTAACCCGGACCATCGAGTGACGAAGACAGCGAGTGCTTCGGGACTGAGTTTACAAGAACAATTTGGACAATTCCGGACAACCTTCCTACTTCCAACTTCCATATTTTTGAAACCTTCCTCGCGCCAAAGATAGCTCCGTCGCCGAGCTCCCAACGATAGTTCCTCCCGTGTTTCCTGGTCCGGAGGCCAAAGGAGGACCAGAGGCGTGTAGGATCGGGGATTGTCGCGTTGTCGCGAGTTTCGATGGCAAGACTCCGGTAACGCAATAGTCGAGGACGACGCGAGAACGGTTTTTCCCTGTTGCCCCCGACAAAGTCGTTTCCTCGGTAGCGAAGCTGTCGCGTAACTTTCCTTTCTTCCTTCTTCCCCGAGCTTTCAACGGCCTCGTGCCACGCCGCTGCCTGGAATTGGACAAGACGAATTGGAAAATTGAATCGATTACACGCCGGAAACTTTCCACACGGACGTGCAGCTAACTGCGCCCGTTTTACTTCTCCCGTGGAGATGTCCTCCACGAAGCTGCTGCCGTCGCGTCGTCCGCGTCCGCGACCTGAACAGACCCTGAAAGGACACGGCTAAGTGCGTTCCCTCCTTCGGCGATATAATTTACGAACCTCTTTCTCCGGGAAGTTTGCCGATGGATCCACTACTCGTCCCTGTACCGGACTCGGAGAGATTCATTTATCGAAACGATTCGTTATAAAGGAGTCGGCTTTCACGGCTGACGAATAGTAATCAACTGAATATTCCGCCGGAGTGGAGACCTCTAGTTTCTTCGGTTTCATCACCTTTCTCGAGCTACCTTGCAACTGCTATTGGTTATCTGATTAGATATTCACAATATTTATTGCTAATCTAAAGATTTAATGCAATTTATGACGAAAATGAGTACATCAAATGCAAAACTGAAAAGATATTAAAGAGAAGAGTTTTAGGGGTATATACTTTTACTTAGATACACTATTATTCAACTCTGGTTTCTTACAATCGTCTATTTATTTTACATGACTGTAATCATGGTTGCGTGAATTGCATGATTGTCCAAGTCAATTGCAAGAAGCAGGAGTTAAATAATAATGTCTTACCTCGTTTAATAAGATCAGCTGTGTTGCGAGTAGATAGAAATATACCTGGATTTCACGCCTTGACTGCAACCCTTATGCCAATACAATAGCAGCAAATTGCAGTAGTTTGCAATGGTTACTCGGAGCGTAGACTTCTTCGTGGCCGTTTCTGGAACTGAAATCGATATTATTACACTTGTCAGGTCGTGGTGCGAGGTACGAAGCGTATCCGAGGCGTGCGCGAGCGTGCAGCGGCACATCCGCGCGAGTTAAGCCGTACAAGATGGATGGTCCAGCCGGTGGTCCTGTCTCGGCCCCGAACGTTTCACTCGCACTTATGATATATGGTGAGGCCGCTAAAAACTGGCAGATGTGTTTCCCCGGGCATGGTGTGCGCGCTGTTTCCGTTTCGCAGCAATCGTCGGCCCAGCAGCCACCCAGTTTCTCCCAGCTTTACTCCCAGTTTCTCTCCCAGCTTTTCCCACCTTAGCACCCGGGATAAATCGACGGAAGACGCGAACAATACTTGAGAGATTATACGCTCGACCGGCGCCTAGCGTCGTGACGCTGCGCGCCGCGCCGAAAAACCTTATATTCCTTGTTCCCGGTGATATATGACCCCGAGCGAGTTGTCGCGGCCGAGAGTTCTTGCGAGCGACCGGTTTGTTTCTCCGGCGGCGCCGCGCACCCTGAAGAAAAAAACATTCCTCGAGCAAGTCTCTCGATCCACGAAAGGTGTACGAGAGTTCTTCGTCCTACGTCCTCACCGCCACCGTCATGCTCCCCGGCGATCACCGATCGTTGTTTCAAAATTTTCCCTGTGGTTTTGCTCCGTCCAAGTTCGTGCGAACGAGACGCTCGTGTCCGGCGACAGGTGTTTTATGGTTTTCTCGAACACGCTCCCTTAATACCGCGTTTTAACCACTGGAAAAAGAAACCGCTCGAGCGGAGCAAACAATCCTCGGCTCTTTCGCCGGCTACTGCGAGCTTCAACTTTAATTTCAAGCTGACCGCTCGTTTAACCGAGTTGCAGAGACGAATGTTTTCTCGATGTAATTTTCTACCAGTAAAACTGAGTAGAATAGTACTCAGCCTGAACATTCAGTTCAAGGGACGTCTGGAACATCTTGGTACGGAATCCGAAACTAAAGCGCCGAGCTTCCAAAGAAATTATGTGGGCTGTAAAACACTCTACCACCATTCAAAATTATAGAGACCCCTACAAGATTGTAGAGCTTACAAAAGCACTGCAGGATGCTCTAAGAAATTGTAGGACTTCGAAAAGAATTGGTTAGTGCATCGAATATAAAAATGTCTGAGACAGAAGAAGCTCACGATACGGCTCTACTAAAGAACCCTCGATAATCAACCCTGTTCCTTTATTCCTTCCCACGTTTCTTCGACGATTAATTAACGGTATTAATCTTATGCGAACCCGCTATAGATCCTGAGACCTCTGGAACTCTTTCGGACGTTCCTTGAAATACCAAAGGGTCTCGAATGGAACCTATCCTCCACTGAATGCTCGCTAAATGGAGATATATTAGGGTAACCCACGGATCGTGTGGTATTCTTAAACTGAAATGTTGAAAATTTAATCCTCGATGTGTCTCGACCATCGTTTTCAACTTGAGCTCTACGTTAATCATTCAATTGCATTTTTTAATATTTCGTTAATAAGTGCTGTTTATAAAACTCCGTTTCGAAAAGTACGCCAACTTCGTTATATTAGATCTTTAGAAATTTTGCACTGATATCCAAAAATATTTCTAATGGTTTGTTCAACTGTATTGTACTTTGTAACTTCTAATTGCCTTGACTGCATTAAATTGGCGAGATAGAAACATAGACTAATGCACAAGTGCGATAAGAGGCAACTTATGGGACGTCCTAATAGAACCCAAAGGATGCTACTTCTCTAGTGTAGAGTCGAAGAACGGCCAAGAACGGTAGCGACGCTGAAAATGGAATTTTCACTTAAATTAACTCTCTTCAAAGGATGGAATCCGCTCGCGACTGCGACGAGCTAGCGTCCCGTGTGCCTTGTAACATGCACCTGCAGCTGCAGCAGACGTGACGCTCGGATTAGAGGGTAAAAAGCAGTGGACAGAGGAAAAGAGACGCGGACAGCCGCCCCTGGTTCATTAATGTTTAGCCGGATCTTTGATTTTCACGTTGACTCGGTCCGGCGCGGAGTTTCGCTGAAACGAGTCCTTGCACGTCGTTCCAGCTTCACGGTAGGACTGGTAACTTAAATTACTCCCTCCACTTTATTTTCGTCTTTATCGAGGAACCGCCGCTCGACAAAAAGCATTAAGGCATTAACAATTTATAACGAACTATCCCAAAAGTACGTTGAGACGGTTTATTTATCACGCGAACACTTCGCGACGACGTGCAGCTATTTGTGGCCAAAATTATTTAAATCAAAAATATACATTGACATACAAAACATCGAGGTAAACCCCATTCTTCATGAATTTGTTTTTAATTTTCTATATTGCAATTTGTAGAAAAGTGAACACTGATCAACTTATATTCTAAACATCTTTTCCCATTCATCGGAAGTCCCATGTCTAACACTGCTAAACGTTTTTTTGAAACCCTTCTCAAATGTTAAATAAGTTTACAAATTAATTAAGTAATGGAAACATTAACTCAAACTTGTTATTGCTCTATAATGAGTTCTTAGAATAATTGGTTCCACTTTGAATTTCTGAATTTTGTCTTATGGAAAATGCCTAATCTTTTGGACGTTGAAACTTTGAGAAGTTATTGATTGATGTATAGAATTTTTTTTTTAAATACAGAACTTTAAAAATTCAATTTTGACGATAAAAATGGGTTTCCAATTTCCAGACCAATGTGCGCGGCTCCGCGACGCTCCGGGGCCCACTCTATTCTACCATCCCGCCACCGCGCCACAGCCGTGAAATTTCGAGGAAAATTTCATTCCAAAGACTACGGAGAAACCGCGTGAATACCGGCAGGTATTTCGAGCTCTGCTTTGATTGCAAGCGCAGCCAATTAACGCTGGGGTTGCGCCGTCGTCATAGTCGTTATCGTCGACGTCGTTCCACGCGTGTACCCGCCGCGTGCCCGCTAATCACGCCGCCAGCAGTCGAAACCGCGACGAGCGCAGCCTTAATGTCAAAATACACGGAAACCCAACAAAGAGCTTCGACAATTTCGCAACTACGACGAGCGATGAGGTCCTTTCACGGCAATTCCTTGTAGACCCACTTATCTTCTTTCCACCTGCTCCCTCGAAAAAACTTCGATGGAAGATCAGCTTTCAACCAGCATCCAATTTTCTAGTCCTCGGACGAAGTCAGTTTTCCATTTTCCTATGTGCTCTAATTACCTGGTAGTGTTGCTTCCAATCAACTGAATCGACAATCATATTTTCCTTATTTATAGACTGCGGAGAACTTTATACGAAATGAAAATGTCGTGTATCAATTTAAGAAACAGGAACCAAGTAAGAAATTCTTTCTTTACTAATTTTAGTAACTTGAAAATAGTACATTACTTCTTTGTTTTAAATTGTACCATTTGTGTCATAGGTGCATAAAACTCACAGTTTGCTTATCCTTTTTGGATAAACAGAAACTATGATTTTAAAAATTGTTGGATTGTTTTTTGCAATTGGAAAATTGAAAATAGGGTCGTCGCTCGGTTTTACTTTCGAAATTGATTCGCCGTGCCGGCATAGGTTCGCAAGCTGCCACCTTAAACGTGGCGAGGATGAGGATGAACCGGTTCGAGGACGAGAGGATTATACTATCCCGATGCGGCGAGGATGTAGGACGAGCCTAGGGACCCTGCCGCCCAGCTGGGTTCTGGGGTTAACCAACATTTACATAGGCGCGAACGTAGACTGAATAACAATGCTTGAAACGGAGCTAAAACCAGCCCCGGACTCCACCAGCTCCACTGAGACGACACACGTTCGTCATCCCTTCCGTTCGAGCACACAAGGGCTGTTACTGTATCGAACTTCCGTGGAAATCAGGTCGGATGAATGAGGCTTTGTTAATTGAACGCCGTCGGAGTTTGCCATTCGAGTTATAACACCTTATGATAGTTCGTTTTGGTGCGCCACCGGATACCGGTTTACGATTCGCGCGACGCGAAATTCGTTCCGTTTCGTTTCGCGCTAGGACCGCCTAATAAATCTTGTCCCTCTTATACATCAACTTTAAATTAATAACACCTGTTAGGTGTACGAATTACTTTGTAGCAAACAAGTACACTAAGATAATTTCCAAAAAAATTTTTGTTCTGATTACAGTCTTAAATCCATTAGTATTAAACGTTGTTGAACAACCCGAAAAATTCTTTACAGCATCAACACTCGTTCCTCAATTTTTCCAAATACAAAATATCGCTCTAAATGTTTCGAATGCACATTTAGGATAAAAGGGTGCATCCTAAAACGTGACATAAAGAACTACGAACGTTTATACAGAATGGGATAAGAAACAACACAACTTGCATTAATTTTATGTATTAAACTTATTATTGCATATCCTTTGAAACAATTCTAGAGTATAATCTCATTTGCTAAAGTGTCCCGTTCGAAGATAGACGAGAAAATGAAAGAACGATAAAATAAAGGGCGAAGATTGAGATTGATTCGACAAGAGGTAGTATTAACACCTTACAACTTTAATATATCACAATAGAATTTATTTCTTCATATGGTTTGGAGACAGGCATTCATGATATTCTATACAGAGTAGTGTCTAGAGCTCGAGTTTCGTTTGTTTTGTCCGGTACCGCACTCATCCACGCTTCCTTATGCCATTTTGTTCACGATAGCTAAGTGCAACGAGTGCAACTGACTCGTCCATTTGTCGAGAGCATTGTAACGCGCAGCGCATACTGATTTCTTATCCAGTTCGAGGACTTGGTTCACCTGTTGATAACGTTACAGACAAACCATCGATTTCAAATCATACTCACCGAGACACGTATGCAACGACACAAACACTGTATTTACCTGATCGATTCGGCCGCGGATCGTATTGTCCAAAATACAACAAACTAAAAGGCTCTCGACTTCCGACACATCGATATTCAATTCTTTGCTTATAAAAGGTATATAAATTCTAGTGTAAGGTTTTATTAGCTTAATCAGGACCTAGAACACAATCGAGCGGATTAGTCCTGTTGTGCTGGTCTAACAATGATTCTGCACACCAGGTATACATACCTGAGTGCGTATATTGCGCAGTAGATCTTCGATGTGTTCTCTTATAAAAGGGTCGTCCATTATGTTATTTCTATTCTGCTTTAGAATTAGTTCAAACTGGTTGATATCATTATTCTGATAACTAACCACTAAGTTCGTCATCGCCAAGATCTCCGGATCGTTTTTGTATGGTTTTGCCTCCTGGGAGTCGAATGGATTGATTCCAGACTTCATCAACCTGTTACCGAGCACAATGACCCGATGGTAATTATGTTAGACGAAACATGTACTCTGATTACTCTGCTCTTATCACAACTACTTACATATTCGCTAAAACTAGGTACTTTAGACACGTTGTACGTCTCGGTGAACCGGACTCATCGTAATTCTTAAAGGCTTCGAAGAAATCCGTGTGCGCTCTCTCGAATTCACCTTCCCTCAAGTGCATTTTCCCACCGCATTCTTCGAGAAACAAAGTGCAATTTTACCTTCACCCGAGCACCGACATCCTTAACCCTCGAGTGGACTATCAAAGTAAACTTTAAATCTGCAACAGCTTGTTCAATGCTTTACCTATTGACTATATGGCTCGCTAGTCTTCTTAATCAATATCTTACAACAGCAATTTCGTTTTTCTTTGTAATATTATAAATGCCGGAAAGGTAATAGGTCTTCAAAATCTTTGGCTTAGAGATTCCACTCAAATAGTCCACTCAAGGATTAATTTTTCTATTGCCATACCTCTGATCACTCCCATTATCAGCGGATGCGGTATCGCGCTCTTAATGTGCAAGCTCTGTTCGTACAATGTCTTTAGCTTCTTATTATTCTTTTGTGCTGTGTACATTTGTATCTCCAGAGCATAAATCTCTAACAATTGTGTTCCCTTTTTCAAATCATCCTCCCCGTCGTCGGTCTAACGAAACACAAGCTAATTCAGTCTTACTTTGCTAAAGGTAAGCTATGGCAACACCAACCTGACAACTCTGATGAAGCTGTTTCAATATTTTAGCTAGTTTATTAAAATCCGATCGATCGAAATATAATTTGCCCAGTTTTGTGTTAGTTTTGAACCATAACCTATCGTTCTTGGCATCTTTCAATGCGTCTAAGGTGGTCTCGTAGAAATCTTGCAATAGTTCCATCTAGAAACATTGAATAAAAAGAAGGTAATCATTTTCGAAGGCCCACACTGTGCACAGTAAATTACTCACATTCTTTGAGGTGCTAATATAATCCAATATGGAGTTTATAGACTTTTCTGAATGGTTTCTCGTAACTGCACTTTTAATGTATGTCAACAACTGTTTGTACCTAGCCATCATTTCCTTGTAATTTGCCTATGAGAGTAAAATGTTGTAATATAAATGAATACATTTCTAAGTAGTACTAATTCGGATAACCCACCAATTTAAAATTAATTTTTATCATCTGCTTTAAAGCCTTGAAGCCCCATTCTCCTTTCTCACCACCCTCCAAGTCCAAAACCTTTTGAAAACTTTGCAGTGCCGCCTTTGGATCATCTTCCTTCAACGCTTTGCTATTGTAATATTGATTTTCTAAGTCGACATCCGGCTCTGAATTTGAGTCTTCAGAATATTCCTAAAATTAGTATTAAAAAGTCATATCATATCGCATTTTTCCTAAGTTAAAGTACCCTAATAAAACGATAAATCAAAAGAGAAAAAGGACTGGTATTCCTAGTCGTCGATATAACCTAAATACAATTCGAACGCTATTATATTGTAATATATCTGTGAATTTCTCGGGGAAGAACTTGCCGTGAGCATAATCGTTAGTTGTTCAGCGATCAGGAAATCGCTTCGAAACTATTTTGAAATTTCATACATGTCAAAACGAAAATTCTAACCTATAACTCAACCGGAACATTTACAAACGTGTCTAACAGCGTTTCCACTGTAGACAAACGAATACTCACGAGACCATAATCTTCCTCTTCTTCGCACATAAAATCATCCTCGCCGTCTGACATTTTCCAGAATACTTAAAGCCTTCGAATGTTGGAAATAAAAAATTCACGCTACCCTGTTGACAACCGCAAGCTCGGACCAGTTTGTATTTTGAAATTCACATGCGTGCACTAACCCTATGCATGTGCAGCAGTGCTGTATGCAGCTTACATCGCTGCGAGGATATCTCGTCAATATGGTACTGTTTATCGAAATTATTTCCACCGAAATGCCTGTAATCTCTGAACAATTACTATTTTAAGCTTACCTAGATGAGAACGATCAAGTCAATTATACTTGAACCCTCTTATAGTCGGTGTAAAGTAAAGGGAAACAGTCATGACGTTGGCCTGCTGATTCGTCAAGCTCTAACTGACTTTACTCTCTGCTCTATGTTTTCGTCGGTTCGCTAGGTTATGTCCCTGGTTTCAAAATGGTTAATTACAGCGAGGAATCAAACGAGAACGAGCCGATACTTTACGAATTGCTGGAATATTTTGTTCGGAAACAAGAACCAGAATTAATCGTGAGTTTTCATTATTTTCTTTATAAAAAAAATATATATATTTTATCGAACCGTTATGATTTAACTGTGCTGTGACATTTTTATGTACAATATTGTTGGTTCTAGAAATGCAAAAACGACGCTATAATATTACCGACAACCGGAACGATTAAAAATGCATTAAGATATCTGAATAACAGGTACAGCTTACCAGAAAGCATATCACAGCAAAACAATCTCACTTTACCATGGAAGTTTGCTATCAGCGATTCTGGCAGACTGCTCGCAGTTCTGCAAGAGAACGTCATAGAAATTCGGAAAGCAAAGGATGAGTACTCGTCGGTGGTTGGGAAAGCTTCTGGTAAGTAATAAGTATATAGAAAATATTGTTCGATACTACAATGACTTATAATGTTTTTTATAGTTCCAAAAGATGCTTTTCCTCATTGGCGTAAACTATCCTGGAGTCCAGATGGAACGCTTTTAGTATTAGCATCTAGTAATGGTTACACTTCCTTTTATAATGCCTTGGGAAATAATATCTTTAACATAAGTCCAAAAACTGTTTCACAAAATCCTCAGATCTTAGAAGCTGGTGACGCAATAGTTTCTATGATTTTTCTTAAACCGAGAACAACCTCTGAGAAATGGTCCTACGAGTTCATGTTGATCACCTACAGTGGCCTACTCAAGTCCTATCACGTATCGTTAAACAATGGATACGAAGCAAACTATGAATTTTCTTTTGGCAATTTTTATAAGAATGGTGTCAATGCAGTTGCCTATGATCAAAAACATTGTCTATTCTATGTTGCTGGCAACACAATAACTCAAAAAGTAATGGCAATAAGTTTATTAATTGTGTATACTAAATTGCAAAGAATAACATTTCATATTATGTATTACATTACAGTCGACTGCTTCAGAAAGTGGCTTAACATCCTGGAGACCCTTAAACGATTACCCCTACTGTAAATTGTCATTTGCTTTTGACAATGACTCGACAAACAAGTCAAGATTTTCTATATGGAATATTATTCCATCCCTAAGTCTGCAACCAGAGTCAATTATATTCAAAATAAAAATTTCCCCAAACAGCCAATTTTTGACCTGCTTGCACACAGATGGTTCTATATCCCTATGGGGATTACCAAATTTAGTGTTACAGAAAAAGTGGAAATTGTCTGACCAGCCAGATTTTAATATACCTAATCCACTGGGTCCTGCAAAATTAAAGAAATTTCCACCAGGTTTTACTGAGTTCCATCCATTGGATATTGGTTGGTGGTCTGAGCAGGTAATACTCTTGCTCTTATATCTTAGTTATGTATCATTGATTAGTAGACAGCGGATTTTTATGCAAAATAAAAATTTTCTACCTGAATTGCAACAATTATAACAAACTGGAGTGCAATAGAAATTGATTTTTATTCTTAATGTGTTTAATAGGTTGAAAATAATATAACAGTATTTTTAAATTCCTCTAATATTTTTACTGTTTTAAATTACACCTACTCATTTTTGTCATAAATGCATAAAATCCGCTGTCTATTTATTAGTTACATTTTTCTAGGCGATTATAATTGCAAGGTACGCCGGATCTACCTCCGTATGTGCTACCAAAAACTTGAAGAATCTTTTAGGAATGAGCCCAGAGTTTCTAGCTGGCCAGCCACAAATATGCGAACTAGGTTCGGATCGTGGCTTCTTGTGTCTAGACTGTGAGACATTTTTAACCAGCAAAAAACGGAATAGAGAGTCCAGTGTCGAAGGTCAAGTATCAGGTCAATAAACGATCTAATAATTCTTATATGGCCGATAAAGTATTTGTTCATTTCGTTAGAAGTTTCATCGGAGAGCGAGGAGGAAGACGACGAGCTGGAGCCAGTCAGCATACTGAATTACACCACAAATTTAATGCGGAGTACATTGTACTCTATAACGGACATCGAAAGATTTCAGCCTAAGAGAAGGAAGTCCAAAGTACTGTTCAGAACATACAGAATCCTTGGTCTGAAGAGTACAACACCCGAAGAACTGTACTCGAGAAAAATTGATATCGAAGTATGAGTACTTATACGAACGCTTTCGAACAGAGGGTAGAACATTTTGTAATTCCTTGCAGGAGTACGAAGAAGCTTTGGCATTAGCGAACAAGTACAATCTGGACACCGACCTGGTTTATCAAACACAATGGCGAAAATCGAAATTGTCTTTGAACGCTATCCAGGAACATTTGAGCAAAGTCACGAAAAGATCTTGGGTCTTGCACGAGTGTGTAACAAGAGTTCCCGACACTATCGAGGCAGCGAGAGAATTACTGAATTTTGGGCTGAAAGGTGCCAATTTAGAGACTCTCCTGGCAATAGGTACTTGCGACAATGGGAAATTCGTAACAGACAATGTGGACGAAGAATGGACAGATCTAGATGAAGCTAGCGAAAGTTTACGACAGGTAAGTCATAAATCTGCCAGGGTGTATAGAGACTAATTATTGACTCTGGTGAAAATTTACAAACATTCAGATACAGAAAGCAAATGAATTGTTGGATAAGATCGATCCGAATCACCTGTCTGATGCCCAGATAGATTTAATCAAGTACAGAAGAAAACTGCTGGATCATTTGGACAAGCTGCTCACCTACGAGATTATATTGGGACCCTCATTAAATTATGATAAGAACTTTTACGAGGAATTTCGTCAGCTTTCGGCGATCGAGAATGCGATTAGGTACTAACAAAATGATGCAGATTATTTAGAGTTTATCCCAGACTTTATACGTCTATTGTGATATACTTCGTTAAGCGCAGATTCGCGAAAGATGGCGATTGCCGATGGGTCGAGATCATGTTCACCTATTACGGGAAGAGTTTGCTGCCCCATTGGCTAGCAATTATCAGCTTCTTCCCGGAAACATTGAACCCATTGAAGTACGTGAAGCTTCTACCAAAATGCGACACCGATTGCCAATTGTTCTTGCTCGACCAGCGAGAATTAAGGCAAAAGGATTGGTCCGAGAAGACTGAATTCAACGAAGTAATTAATTTTGAAAATGATGATAAGTCTGAGCTACTCTACGAGTCTGATTCTTCCTTATCTATTTACAGGTAAATTGACTTATTTTTTTTTTAATCTTGAGTGTTTGATATTTTTTTGCACGTATAACATTTTTATTTAAGGGATACCTTCCTCACCCCGGAATTGTTGCAAAAATGGTACAAATCGAGAGCCTATCAGATCGAGAGGAACAGTTACATAGTCGACAACGCTTTGCAATTAATAAAAATCGCGAAATTGCATAACATTAATGGCTTAGAGAATTTATTGTTAGACCTAGAAACATTGGACGACCTAATTTATAAAGTTTACATAGAAGATCTGTCGTTGGACGAGCTACAGAAATTGTCTAATCTAGAAAAAATCAAATTGTTGATGAGCAGGACCACTGAGAAAAGCTTTGTCGACGATTTGAAAAATTTCGTACTGCCATTTATAAAAAGGAGACACCAATACTTGGTATGTATTGATATCAAGAAATCGGAATTAAATATAGATTGTTATTGAATTATTTCTTTTTCAGGAGGGAGAACTGCAGAGACATTTGTTCAGCGATTACCTGATATGCATCAGCAAAGAGGATCTAGGATTACCAGTGAAACTATTCGAGCATTTGAAAGTTTCTCAAGACAATGAGATTCTGCAAATGATAGAGAACATTGACACTCTGGCATTAGACTGCATATATGCTTGCAACGATGCAAATATGTACGACAAAGCGATTTGCATCGTGGATTCGATTTCGAAAGACAGGGACGACAAGAGAAGCGGTGGAATAAATTCGCTTCTTGAGGAACTGGACAGGGAACTCGAGTGTACGAAGATCTTGAATAAGTATGGACTCACGATCACGCTGAATGCGCTCAGAAAGAATAAGACTGATCCCGATTCTGCTAAACTTTTGCTGGTACAAATGGCGAGAAGCTTGAACAGAACGTAAGGGAACGATGTTCTCCATAATATAAAGAAGTCTGTTTTCCGTCCAGTAACATAACAATTTTTATTTATCCATAGGATCGCACCTCCCGATGAAAAACAGTGGGCACAATTGCTGAATGACATGCTGGAGATTCACAGTATGACCTTCGCCTGTGTCGACATAGAAATATGTTTCGAGATATGTGTATCTGCGCGACTGGTGTCTGGTGCTAAGTCCAACATACAGAGTTGTGCGGCTCTGATCGAGACCAACAGGAACGAGCAATCTCTGCTGAAGGTCTCCTATGAGAAGGCTGTGAACTTGATCCTCGAGGCCAGCAGAGAGTATTTCAACAGCTCGAATTCTCTGACCGATGCAAACATGGAGCTTGCTAGGTAGCTATCTGTAGTCCTCGCGACCACCTTCCCTCTTAACTAACAAGTAATTATCGTTTCAGGGCTTGCCTCCATTTGATTGCGGACGATAACCCACAGATCAAGGAGGAATACGATCTCATCAACTCCCTTCAAATTTTAAACGAGTTCAACATCAGTATATTACCTCTTCAAGTCCGGTTGATGCAAGATAGATTGAAGTTGATACAGGATTGTTTGAATAGACGTGAGGATGCTCACAAGAGTCGTCAGAGACTGTTGACTCTGGCGACTTATTTGCGGATTGAGGTGAATAACAGCAGAGCGAGAGAGGGGAAGGTTTTGGAATTGATTGCGAAGAAAGCACTGGAGGTACGTACTTATTGTTTAGGATTATGTATCGTAAAGCACATTGTTCTAACGCGATGAAACCTCACAGAGAAAAGACTTCAGTGTGTGTGCTGCCACGTGCCAGCAACTGATACAGAACAATTACATTCCTGCGTGGACGGTCGCTTTAGACTTAGGAAACTGTGATGAGTACAATGACTTGAAGACTAGACAAAAGTGTCTATGGTTCGTGATAAACAAGGGGCCTAATGAAATACTAAGCGAAGCGTTGGATCAGATACATTTAATAGAGATACAAATGTTGCATAAGGAGTTAGAGTTATGGATACCACCGAGTGAACCTGACGACCCCGACGATGCTGATAGCGAAGAAGAGTTTATAGACGCCATGACCACCGTGAGAATTGCAATATAAAAAGCATAATACGAATACAGGGTGTACAGTCTCGAACAGGACACCCTGTGGGGAAAAATTTTAATGTATCTTACATAGCCTTGAATTTGCAGCCTCAAGTGGAGTCGAAAGATTTCGTTCCGAAGGTGCTGGAAGCCTCCACAGAAATGGTCAAGACTTCCGCAAACATAATGAAAGCGTCGACGTTCAGTTTAATAAGAAACATAAGCGACACGAGCTTCTGGAAATCTAGATTGAAGCTCGGCTTCGAGAGCGGCCAAGATAATGAAGCGGAGTACAATGATCAGAAGAGTCACGAGGATAATGGCGATATTCAAAGTCTTCCATGTTTTTACGAAAGTTTGCACAAAAAAAGTAGACTCAGTAGTTTGGATACCAAGTATGTAAACTACTCGATGCCGGATATACAAAATGCAAAGTTGAAATGTTTCCGAGCTTTCCTAAGGATAGCAATGTTAAGCGAATCCTCTTGCTATGGCTTGGTAGTGAGCGACATTAATCATTGTATGTATTGCCCAATACGCTAAGTACAATGAATGTGGATTAAATATTTAAAAAACTATGCTTTTTAATGTTCCAGTGTTTTTGGAGTGCGCGAAGCACACGTTGCGGGAAGATTGGCTGCTTGGAATGTCTTATTTATTTAGTGTACAAAGAGATTGTGCAAATGAGACCCAGAATGTGCTAGCCGAGCTACCTCAAACAGAACTGCACGTTCAAACTGCGATGTATTATTACTCCTTGGAGTTGTATAAGAAATTACACAAGAATACCGAGAATTTATATTTGTTTAATCCATTGAGCTTGATACGGAAAATGATCAATGTAATGCATAAGTGCAAGGAATCTGAGATGCACGACAGCTTCAAGTATTGGAAGACACGTTTCTTGAATGATCAAGAGGTGGATGACATCAAGTTCTTTGACTCAAATCAGATAATCGAGAAGAATGATCATAGGGCAGATAGTGAGGTGAAGGTGGAGCATAACAATGATCTCATTGAGAGTCCTACGGGTGAAGAATTTAAGGAACAAACGAACTCGACGAAAAACTCAATTTCTCAACTTGATGGCGAAGTCGACAGGAACTATTCTGAGGAGAAAGATGATATGGAATGGACAGACGATTGGGGAAAGTTTTCTGACGAGGATGTAGCAGAAACTGCGGAAAACAAGCAGAACATTCCAAAGGAAAAGCCACGCACAGATAATGATATTTCACTGATGAAAGAAATTGGCGATTGTGCTACAGAAGAGGACCGTTTCAAAGCATTTCAGAGCGTGTGTGATAAAATACAAAGCAGGGATCACTTTTGTGAGATGAAGGATATAGTGTTAAAATGGCCGAAATTTAGCAATCCTGAATACACCGCTGTTGAAAAACATCCCATTTACAAAATGATGAAACTGCTTAGTGTCTGCGACACAGAAACGGATAAAAGAAAGTATAAACAAATTTTCCAAGACTACAAAGACTTAATGGCAGCCTTACCCTCGTTAGACGTAAGTTCTAATAAATCATGTCCTGCCAGTTAGCGGCATAGTAATTACATGTTAATAATACTTTTAGACACTTAAAGAATTCCTGAACAAGGAAGAACTTCCTCTAGATCATGCAGTTCATATCAGATTAGATACAGATGATCCAGAACTTCATGAAGAGGCTGTGAATATTCTCAAAGAAAGGCATAAAGTGCGTTTATATTATGATTAATGTTCATATTGTACTACTAGATATACTTATTCATCTTCAATTTTGTTTTTCAGGAAATAACATTGTCAGCGCCCATATTAGAGGCATTATTTTTGAAAAATTTGACTGCATCTTTCGATCCAAATCACGAAGTGTATGGACGAATTATTGAACATGTTTTTGTTAATCAATCATTGACGAATACAAGGGAAAACGCGGAATTGCTTGTACAAGAATTAAAGAGAAGGAAGCATATATCGCACGCTTTATGCATAATTAGATTAATGGAAGATATACCGCCATCTATGTGCACATTCGACACTTGTTTCGAACTTCTGATGAAGAAATAATTACCTAGTTTTTTCATTATTTATCTTAGAGAAAGATGCGATTTCAAATTCGGAAAATAATGTAAATACACTATATTTTAGCGTGATATTTCTGAAAACCGAAAGATGCATCCGATTTCGGTGTATGCAATATCGGTACAAAACTTATAATTCGCGTGTCCTTACGATACGCTAAATCTAATTTGTACATATTTAAAATATTTGTCACGCCATGTACTACTTTGTAAATATAAATGTGATATATACACTAGAATGTATATCTATCTGGAAAATACCTGTAATTTCTTACAGCTTACACCTCCCCTCTCTTCGAGGCCGTCTGCGCCACCACGTTTGAATCTTCTGCGACTTCGTCACCCATCGACTCGATGTCTTCATTTATCCCTCAGAATCTTTGATTCTTGACGATTCAACTCGCTTAAGAATCAAAAGAATACACGAATCATTATTTTCATTTTGAATACTGTACTTTTTCCGCAACATAGAACTCTGACTACCAACGAGATGTATACTACATGAACAGTAACCAATTTCAGTCTTGTCGACAACAGAAGTTTTAAATGGCGCTATCTAGCAGCAAAATTCGGGATCATCTGTCGATAAATTTAACGAACAGTTTGAGTACTTTGCCTTGAACGGAGTAAATGATTCTCGCCGGAATGTATACAGTGGTATACAGTCTCTAGTGAGAGTAGTGAGGAAGGTGGTGGCAAGAATCATTTGTGCCTGAGACGTCAACACTCGTGTTTTCGTCTGCATCAGCTGTGTCTGAATCTTCTGCGGCCCAAGCGTGAAACGTCTTAATCTACTTTAAATAACGCCAAAGGATTTAAAATACCACGCGGTAACTAGACATATTTTTAGTTAATAATAAATTGTGACCAACGTACTTTTGCCGAAGAATCGCTTTGTCCATTTAAATAGAAATGACAGAACAATTACGTGAGTAATACTTCGACATACTAATGTATGAAGATTCGTTTATTGCATGTTCGTTTCTAATACGAAACAGTTCTGTTCAAGAATGATTATTTCGGGATTTATATTATTGAAACTGTTTACTTTAACTATATAGATTGATAAACTACAATAGTGTCAGTAATAGTACAGAGTCGTTAATGACAGGTAGCTTGTTGATGAGTTACAGAAAATTCTATGTATTGAAAATGTAATTTTATAAATAAATAATTCGAAGGTTATTTATTTCTGTGTTACAGAACCAGAGGTAACTAAAAACAGTTTTCGCCAGCAAACATGGGATTACATGATGAAAAACGAGTTAGTCAATTTTCGTCTTGGCATACACAACCAGACACCAAACTTCAAAGGTGCGAGCAAAGCAGCAGTACGGTTAACAGAGTTGGAGGAGTTCAAGAATGCAAAGATTATAAAGATAAACCCAGATAAATCTCAACACCATGTAAGATTTTTGGCATTGATGGCCAACAAGGAAATATTGGTTCCAATACAAAAATTGCGATCTCATTTGTTTCTTCATGTTAAACCGGTACCTGGTATGAGTAAGAAATTGCTTAGAAGTCTGTCACAAATTTATGGTCTGATGGAAGCTGGTGAACCGCTGGGTGTAGACTCTAAGATAAAGGTACATATATATTAAAGTTGCAATTGTCCACCTGCAGTCAGTTGATATTATTCCTTACATTCTCTCTCTATTATCTTTCAGGTAGACCTTGTGATAATGGGAGCAGTATGTGTCAGTCGTGAAGGCTATAGATTAGGTAGAGGCAAAGGGTTTGCAGATTTAGAGTTTGCCATGATGATGAGAATGGGTGCAGTAACTCAGGACACTACGGTCATTACAACAGTGCATGATTGTCAGGTGTTCGATAGCCTCCCTCCAGCATTGTTCAAAGAACACGATGTACCTGTGGATATAATTGTTACACCGACCCAGACGATAATAGTCAATCCAAGATTGAAGAAACCAACTGGTATAGTGTGGCACATGCTGAGTGAAAAAAGACTGGAGAACAAGCAGGTGTTGCAAAAGCTGAAAGAGATGGACGAAAAGTATATCTTAACTTTGTATTAACATTTGCACTAACTGCATCAACGTACACATATAAATAAATCATTGTTCTCCAGAGATGGCATAGTAGTGACCTGGAAGTCAGACGATTCCGATGATGCGAAGGTTGGTGTATAAACTATAAATCTGAATAGGATACAGAGCCTGTTTGTATGGTGCTCGTGTGAAATTTGTTTTCAGAAGAAGCCGCAGTATGAAGGGAAGCGACGCCATAGGAACACGAGGCCAAAAACCAGGATGCAGATAGAGTTCTCTTTAAAACTGTCGAACATCTCCTCCCGGGCGAGAGTCCGTGACTTGAAGGGCGTTCTGCAGGTACGTGGTGTCAAACCAAACAGAATCGTCTGGCAGGGCTACCGCGGGATCTGTTACCTTCATTTTAATAAGCCCAAGAAGGAACCCGATTTACCTGAACAGCCGATGCAGGTCGACTCGATTATGGCGAACCTACAGCATCTCCGAATCGAAGGAGTCTCTGACGACTTTATAACAGTCGAACCTGCGAAACCGATTTCGAGAATTGAAATCACTGATGTGTCTGCCGTCTAAGACAGTCGTAGCGCTTCCTCGATAAGCAACTATCTTAAACAATGTGCAGGATTATATATATATATATATATATATATATATATATATATATATATATATATATATATATATATATCATTCTGTGCATCATTTACGTAATTGCAAACATCGTGATAAAGTATTTTTTTACAGCGTTTCCGGTTCTGAACCGATTTTCACAGATCAATAGCCGTTTATAACTTTTCTAACGTGTACAAAGCTTCACAGGTAAAACGCAGGTGCCTGTAGATATAAGCAAAGTAATCTTCGTCTATCTTGTACATAATTAAGTTGTTAAGGCATTTAATTTGTGATCGATCGATAGTCTATGCAGAAAAGACGAACAAGCTTTACGGTTTCATACGGATATTACATCCTGAATTTATTTGGTCAAGATCGAATGTTTTGTTTGTAATCGTGGTTGAATTAACGTGCCCATTACAATATTATAGTTACGAATCGTTTCGATGATAACTACTGTGATTACGTGAGGAATATTTAACGGTAAGGGATAGTGGACTGCAATGATTTCTCGCGGGACCGGTCACCGGAGTCCGGAGGGCCGAGTGCATATCTGTGTGGCATTCGATAACGCTTATCTGACCCTACAGACTGATAATGATAGTTTAATTAATTGTTACAGAAAAATAGAAAATACTGCATATATACAAATAATCTAGACAAATGTATCAGATCGTTCCATGGGAAATCCATTGTCTCCCAATAATATCGAGTAACAATTTCCTCCATTGTAAAGAGACTATGAACACGTTAATTCTTAGGAGTAGCTATAAATATAATTTTGTTTGACTTTAATATTAACGACCCGTGGAATGGTTTGACAGTAACAATAAGCTTTTCGCCGCAGTCATTGTTAATTCTATTTTTATGGAATACTTTTCGCAGGGGGTAGGATTCGGGACATACATACGCAAATATCGAGTACGTTATTTTTCTGAAGAGAGTATTTTCACAGAAGGCAAATAGAGATATAAAATTCATTCTATTTTCATGCTGATATAGTATAAGCTATACATAGAGATACATTGTACCGTCGCGTCGAGGGATGATAAATGAGCCACTCGGGTTGTACACGAACGTGCCACGAGCGGGAGGAATTAATGGGAGCACCATACAATTAATAATCTATGTGCTAGCATAAAAAAAAGAATACTTTTGTGATATTAACAAACTCAAAATCGATCGTTTTTAGTGTCTGTAGATAATTACTACAACGTCGGTTTTTGTTATCGCTGCAATTACTACATTGATATTAAACAGGAAGTGTATTCTGTATCCGCTAATCGAGTCTTTGATACAGGACGTTCTTTTTTGTGAATTTATTTTCAAGTTAATAATAAATGGATATTTTTAAGGCTGAATAGAATGATGTACTTTCTTGCTTGAAACAAAAACCTGGACGCTTCCTCTCTTGTCCTTTGCGATCTAATTTTTCGAGCTTTATTAATTTTTGTTAGCATCCCTTCGATTAGATCATCGATTAAATCATCCCTTCCTACTTTTATTATGTTTATTGATTTGACAACGACCATTTCGAACTGTAAGCACTGCCACTAGATATAAATTATTCAATATTTATTTGATAGAAAATTAGTTTCCATGGTCTGGCATCTCTTTCATTAGCCCTAACTATTTATATCCAGAGGGAATTGGTAAATACATATAAAAATGCACCATTTTCTTGTTGAAGTATACATTTTCAAGAAAATTTTTTTCCATAGACTGACAGCCCTTCGCTTAGCTTCCTTTCACTGCTACTCCTTAACGAATCATTTTCGTAATTGCATATTTCTTTTCTAGGCGTGGAGTTTTCGAAACCGGTAAATACCCTTCAGAATTGCGGAGGTAATAAAGTTCCCCGTTGAATCAGAAACTTCTCGACGGTCAACTAAGAACTTTTAATGTTCCACAGGGTGTGAATCGATCGCAAAAAGCGATTCCCGTCGCCTCGGAACGGCAAATTGCATTAATCTTGATCAAATTTCACGGACGAGGATTTCTGGGCTGCAGAAAAGAAATGAAAATTCTTTTTCCAATAGAAACATCCTTGAGTACATTGAGTTAATATCCTTGGAAGTAGGCGTGTGCCGTCCGAGAAATTTAATGAACGAACGCGATTACTCGTCATTCGTTTTTATCGCGTTTGCGCGACTTGGCGATGCTGCTCGATAAATAACATATAAAGGAAGAGATGAAAAATGGTTCGCGAGACCCTTCCAAGATTATTTGCGAACAACTTTAAAATACTTTCGCGCTTCCTGTTGAATATGTCTCGCACACTAACGTATCGATTCCCGGTACGTGTCTTCTTCGTTTTTTTCTTCGTGCTCATTTGTCGTTCCTTGGAAATATTTCATCGCGAAGGAAATATTTCCTCTTTGCGCGATATGCGAGCGGAAATTAATTTGCAATAGTTCTAGAAATCTCGGACTACCGTGTGAAAACGTACGATAAATTTTTCCTGTGGAAAAACCTGTCTCAATCGTTTCCACACACAATTCAAATTTTGTAATTCGCATGCACCCTGAACGAAGCTTTTAGAGAAAATATTTGCTGGCAGTTCGAGTAGTGGCTTTAGCAAATTTACAAATTGTGCGCGATTTTCCGCGTAACCGAGTCGACGTTTCGAAGCTCTTCTTCATCGTTAAAATATTCAATTGAATGCAACTCTTTAGAAATCATTAAAACGATTTAGCATACAAATATTATACTTGTTCTATGATTTTAAATAACAACGTCATAAAATGAATTTCACTAATTTGATGTAAACCATGAGATTGTAGACGTCGCTCGTATGTGGCAATGGTGGGCGAACGCTCTAAAGGTTGTGAATGATTTTCGAGTGTCCATTTAGGGTAAAAGATATCGTTAGTGTGGTGTGTACGGAATTTATTAGTATAGCTATTACCGGTTTCATCTTCGGTTTCTTTTTTGTGAAATGGCGCCGAACTGCGCGGCTTTATGTTCAATCCTAGTTCACGAACCCCTGAAACACTGAACCTAACACTGCCGGTCAAATGACCGGTTTTATATTTTTCATCACACAATTATTGAAATGATGAAGTTACTTGCACGGAAATTTTTGTATCCAAACACATGTTGTGATAAACATTGCACGAAATCTAAATAAATAGAGCCTCGTCATCTTTGCAAGCTAAAACAAATGTTGTAGGTGTTCTTGAAAAATTTGATTTCTTTCTTAGTATGTTTAGTAGATTGAGAACAATATAAAAGTATCCTTAAATTCTTCAAATGTTTTTGCTGTTAACTTACGCGTACCCACTTTTTGTCATAAATGAAGAACAGAACGTTTCATACGAAAAAGTTACAAAAAGACTATCAATTTCACCAACTTTCTCTGCGTTTCGTGGAGTTAGATTTGGAAGACGAGTGGCTCGGCTCCACTTTCCATGTAAATATGCGTTTCGGTTCGTCTAGTCCTGACTGAATCCAATATGGCGTTTCTAATGGTAAAAATGGAACGTTTCATTCATGGTCTCGGTTTCGATAATGGATTTCCTGGCGCAGATGTAGGGCAAAGTTGTTCTAGCAGTGCAGAATCTGAATATCATTGCAGAATCGATCGTAACAATGCTTGAGATACGAAATGCTGATGTACCTATAGCTGAAGAACTAACCGATTTATAAATATCAGATATCAGACGACCCGTCGTATATTTTAATTAATAAATTCAATTCCAAATACGTTTCATTTCATCAGAGATTTGAGGCTTCCACGGCTAGGTAGTGAACAGTTCTCACGGTTGAAGCTTTCGACTGCAAGCCGTGTGCTTTTGGAATTACTTTCCCAACGTTTAACATTCTCTTCACAGAGTTGTCTAATTGGAGATTGAGACTACGAAAGATTGAGACTATCGATGATGTTACTTGCAATAATCAATATTAAAAGACATCGCAAGACTACATATCGATTTGTCATGAAACAGACGAACATATTTTATTAATTTCAATTTAAGTAAATAGAGCTTACCTGTTAACGTTCAAACATGCGAAAAGCCGAGCAGATTTAAGGAGGCAGCTCGCTGAAACAGGAGTGACAGAAAGAAGAAAAAAGTATAAAAATCTGGTCGAACTTTATTAAACATTTTATTGTACCGAACTCGAGATAATCGGGTGTGTTACAATTGCATAAATATTTGCGACACTCGCTGAGTTGCGATTTTCACGTGAATCCTCAGCCTGCTAGTTTACTCGAATTTTCATTCTATCAATAATAGACTGGCGCGCGAAATCCGCAGATCAGCGACGGTCGAGCAACGGCGGAGGAAAGCTCCGAGTTTCCTTTTAACCGTGCGGTTTCCTCGATCTTTTCCGAAATCGGGATTCGAATGGGGAAATCGCGCGGACTCGATGCTTCTTTTCAGCTAGCTGCTTATATTTGTTGAAGTGCTCTCTAGAAAAGGGCTCTCTATTTGGTCGGGTTTTGCGTTTTCCATTCCATATATAAAAATAAACAATAGACTTTTCCTTGAAATATACACGTACACGGGGTGGGGAGTAAAATAGAGATATCGTTTGTCGTCTATTTGGTACAGAGAGCTTATAATCTGACTGACGAAGTGAACTTGGCTAGAAAATTCGTGAGAAACCGAAAGAACAATTTTACGGTTTTATCCTTACGGTTAGTCTTAGTAAAATGCAACAATTGTTTCTGAAATATTCGTCACGTGTCTGAGACGTCTATTCAAATCTAAACAAACCGCAAGTGTTCGAGAAGTGTCCGCAGTCTGTCCATTCTTTTCGTTGTAACTGAACCAATTAGTTCTTATCAGGGGTAACATGATTTTCAAGAACAGCCTACCAGGATGGGTTTCTAGAATAAAATATGGATTACAGGATAGAGGTGGATATAAATCAAAGAAAATATCGGAAACAGTCTCATCGCTCACTGAACAACGAAACAGAATATCCTCTACGGCTATTCTAGTCCTAGTGAAAGCACAAGTATCACATTGGTCCGTAACAGTCACGGAACCGAAGAATTCGTCGATTGGTGTACGGCAGACGTCTTCAAGTAGGGCTTTCGCTGATAAATCACCAATTTTTGCCTCGCGAACTAGGTGGAGAAAATAGCTGAGGGATATCCCATAACATGTCTACGTGGCTCACTGATCGGTTAGACGGTCGATCCTGGCTCTTCAGGGTGATAATTTCACTTTTACACAGTCCTTGATTGTGTAATCATTGAAACAAATCGGTCCAAGTAGAGCTTTCGTAGGTAAAATGTTTCTTTTTGATTCTAGAGCCAAGTAGGGGGAGGGGATTAGGTGGTTAAGGCTCGCACCATAGCAGTCTACCTCGCTCTAAGATCGTATAGATATGCGATTCTAGATTCTGGGGGCGTAGTTTAAGTAGGGCTTTTGCAAGTAAAACGTCTCTTCATCTTTCTAGAGCCAAGTAGAGAGGTTAAAGACAGTTGAAGTAGTTATTCGTCTACCTCGCTCTCAGATTCTCACTTTTAAACTGGCCTTAGCTCAGGATTCGTCCATAGAGGTGGGTCCAAGTAGGGCTTTCGTAGAATGCTTTCATAGAAATAAAATGCATCGTCTTGCCTTTAGAGTCAGGTAGAGAGGGTTTAGCTGGCTAGGACTCGCATAATGGCTTCTAATGTGCGTGGTTTCACTTTTAGGCAATTCTCGTCTTCGGAATCGTCGCGTCCGTAGCATTTGCAAGCAACACACGTCTCCTTGCCGCCAGAATCAAACGAAGGGGTATGGTTTGTGCCGTAGCTTTGCATTTAGGTGATTCTCAGCTCTGGCGTCGTTAAAACCGACTCAAACTAGTCTGGTTCTCGACAAGTGACCCGTTCAAGTGATTTTCCGCAGTAGAATGGGGTGAACGAGGCGATTCCAGCATGCTCTAGGAGCATTCTCCACGGAGAAAAGCATGTCCTCGATGTCCGGTATGTTTCCTGGGGATTTAGGACGTCGAGGGCTCAGGACTGGCGTCGATGTAGTCGATGTCGGAGGATGTTGCAGTACTCGCGCGTCTGCCTTGTCGAGGGGATGAACTTATCCGCGTCTTGACGTTCGCTGTCGAGACGGTTAACCGGTTTCCGGTCCGCTGCTGCGGCTGTTGTTTCGTTCTGTAACGAAATCAGCCTTATCTTTTCGGGTTTGACACATTACAAACTACATCACAGTTTACAGCAAGCTGAAAATAAAGTCCCGAGTTCCAATTGCCCTTTGTGGCTCATGCTCGCTTGAAACCACATTCACTATTTGAACCAAGCTCGCATCGTTGCGAGCTTGAGAAGTAGCACGGAGATGGTATGAAAATATAAAAGGTAGTCCTACGTCTTAAGTTGTCTCAATAGTCCCTAAAATTGCAATCTCAAGATATTCCTTAGGGTTTTTGCTTTTTGATCATTTGGGGATCAATGAGCATTACTAATTGACCAATAAAGGAAATAGGGGTGTCTGTACAAAGACTGACTCTAACATTTTTGGGACCAATCGCAGAGGCAGATGGTTCTGACAACTCCCGAGCTGTAAACGCTACAATCTCGGCAAAATGGTAACTTTGTCTCACCTTAGTCTCTCCTCAGCACCCAGCATGGCAGTGTTCAGTTCCTCCTCCCACTGTTTCTCCTTCCTCTCCCTCTCCTGCCTCTCTAACTCGCGTTCTCTGTTATACGCACGGTACTCCGGGATGAATGCTAATCTCCTGAGATCCATGCTCGGTCCGGCGCCTTCCGCCAACGCGAGGGAGTCCTCCGGGGGGTGCTCGACTTTCAAGGACCTGGGTGAACAACAGAAAATAGCGAGGTAGCTCCGTCCCCCCTTTCTGAATCGAAAACTCGTATACACTGAGATAACGAGGACCCGGTCCTTTGTACTACATCTTACGATCCTTCGGGTCTTCTGCACCCTTGGCTCTTATCCTAAGAGAATGTATTGTGTTGGATATTGCGGAAGTCTCACTGCTTCGCGACAAGGAGACGGAAAAACGGAGCGCGTTCTCGTGCGGACTTAACGAGTACCTCTTTTAGCTAATTTCTAATTGCGAAGGTCTGGTGTCTGTTTCTTGTGTCGAAAAAGGAATGAGAAGTGGGGTAAGCTGGCCAACGAAGTCTTGCATTTTGTTCTTTTTAATCTGTCGATGGTATTATTTGAAAGAATAAATCTTAACCTCTTGCAGTGTAATGTAGGGACGCAGAAACCGTTAAACGCGATCGACGGTTAGAATGTTCTCAGAGGCAAAAACGCCATGCGTTTTTGCCAAGTAGAACATTTGCGGATCGCCAAAACAATAAACAGCGGACAGGTGAATGCCCTAGCGAGCGTGTACGAAAGAGTGAGACCGTGAATGTGTGCGAGAGAGAGAAAGCGACAAAGTGCGACAACCGCGAACTCCATGCGTGAGCCGATTCACGCGTATTTGTTGTGACGATCGGCCTATATATGCAAGGTAGGTCGCGGCCGCAGATCAGAGGGTAAAGTGTAGAGTGAGAGTTTAGCGAACGTGAAGTAATGTGCGAATGAGCAGCTGTGAACCTGTATAATTTATTAAGAAAAATACATATACGTATCTTGTATCCACCGATATCACGTGGGGTTATTATCCTAACAGATAAAAATCGTCCTAACCCCTACAGTAATAACGAGTGACACTTCAACCAAAATTTTCTAAGATTCTATTATTTTGTAACCACTAGTTAAGCATTAAAGTAAATGCAGGTTTCCAGTAAATATTTTTCTTCTTTTTCGGTGAAATGATTAACGAAGTTCTAATTATTGTAGTCACGAAGAAAATCTTATGGCAACAAAAACAGGTTCGCTGTAAGAGAAAATGTTTTCGCATAGAGTTGACAGCGCGTGTATTTTTCAGATTGATTTTTCACGACTGCGTAGAGGGAGAAATTGAGTTGAGGGTCGGATGAGAGTAAAGATTCATCTCCGATTGAATGGAGCCAAGTTTCATTTCTCACCTCTGCTTCGCCAGGCGTTTTTTCTTCTTGTGCAACGGCTTCGTCTCGATGATCATCTCCTCGAGCTCGAAAGTCGGATCGCAATTAAGATGATCCTTCGGCGGCGTGAACGCTGGCTTGATTTGCTTGTTCAACACCTTCTCGAAGTCTAGCTCTCTCATTATGCTCACTTGCTTCAGCTCCTTCAGCGTCGACACCCTCGCGCCCGGCGCCACGGTTAGCAAACGTTCTAAGAGATCGCGTATCTGGGAACTCCAACCGGAAGGCGTATGTCTCTCCTCCTGCGAAATCATCCCTTCAACCTTTAGAGAACTATGTTTACAATTACGGCAAGATATCAGATTGAAACATTCTATTTCATTCCAAAAACCGTCTAAATGGTTACAGAGAACGCACACAGGAATTGTCAGTTAAAATTAAGTTTTGCTCCTGCTCCTGTGGACTCTTCAAGTACTGTAGTTCTTGATGTACTCGAGAACATTACCTGCAAGATTCGCAGAGCTTCTCTGTGCGATGTGGTGGAGTGTAGAGGATAAGGACGATCCCCTGCGAGCGTCTCCCAAGCCAGAATTCCCAGACTCCACCAGTCCACTGCGAAACCGTAACCGAGGACACCAAACTCTTCGCAAGAACACATGTAGATTTCAGGAGCTGCGGGTAAACCAGATATTAAAGGAACCATAGAAATCACTGTAAGAATTTGTAACTAACTGTATAATCGTGTTGCTCTATCAAACCTGATGCCTGGTTCTTGTAATTTCGAATTATTATAAAGATTAACATATTTCAAGGATGTTAATATGTACATACTGTCTTCGACTCATTAAGATTGCTGAAGAACAAAAGAACAGGACAGAGACAATTTTTATTTTGTAAAAAGATTCACGGTCTAATTACAATACATTCTCGAAATTTAGGAGTAACGTTGAGTTATCGCATATCATCGAGGCAACGAAGGAAGACGATAAAAAATGTACGTAGGTGCTTAACGTTCGTACAAGAAGATCAAGAAAGGATCAGGGACCACAGGGGTAAAAAAATAAGGAGATCAAGTAGAATGCGAAAGGTCAACGGGGGAAAGCGGTGCTGAAAAGATCGAGAGGTCTCGAGTGTCAAAGGATTATGACAAGGATCAAGAGGATTCGGAGATCAAAGGGAAGTTAGAAGGATCGAAAGGATACCAGGAGGATCAATGAGGTTTAGAGGTCAAAGGATACCCAAGAGGATCAGGGACTAGGGCCATCGGTGGCTAAGAAATAACGGAGGAGTGGAAATAGGGTCGAAATCTGGGCTCAAAATGGAGAAATCGAGCTCGAAGGCTCGACAGGAAATGAAGACTTTCCATTCAAAAGTAAGCAGCACCATAACTTATTAATAGTATGCAGATTTTATGCGAAAATGCATTGACCAAATGAACAACAGTGACAATCATTGAAAGAATCTAAATAGAGTATTACTTCCAGCTGCTTACTATCATTAAGAAAAGAAATCGTTATGTATATAATTCTTGAAAATAGTGCAGACAATTTTCATTTTGCATAAAGTGCCTAATGATTACACTCCCATTCACAATTCTCTGAAAGTTTCGTTTATTCCATCAAAAACTAGGCTTGTTTAGGATTCTATTGTTAAGATGTCAGTGGTAGAGTAAGACGTGAATGAACATAATTGTTTGTCAAGCTATCCACGCAGTTGTTTGCGCAGCTGACTTGCAGTGGCGGAGTTGCAACGCTCGAAGTGCAAGCTGCTCGGTGCAGCTGTCGCTGAGGATTCTTTTCGTCGAATTTTCGAGCACGCGAAGGTTGCTCTGGCTTAGTCTGATTTCTTTTGTAAGACCCATTCAATTTATCATTTATTAAAATTTTGGTACACATTCACCGTGAAGTTAACCCTTAGTACTCGAGTGGTGATTCAGAGTCACCACTAAAAATTGCTGTGCCACTATTCTAAATATTGTTTACATTATTAAATATGTTGGAATCTAACTAATTACTAAACATTCAAGTACAATATGACGTATCATATCAATTTCATATTCATGAAATGAGAAAAATCATATAAAATTGAATTATTTTAGGAAGAAATGTTTCTTTTTCGCAAAGGGTTGATAAGGTTCATTATCGGCCTAGCATCGGAATGGTACTACTAAGTACTTTCAGCTTCTGCTAAATCAGATTTAGCGACAAAAGAGTAAGCACCGATGATCTGCATGACTGATTGCAAACTAGAATAACCGGCCTAGTACCAGGCAGGATAGAAGCGCCTTACGATAATCAGATTTCCCGTTCGAGTCGTTAATGGCTTTAAGTCGGCGACGCGTGGCGTCTAATTAGTTCATTACCTATGTACGGTTTTGTTCCTGACATGGACGTCGCTAATTCCCCGTACTCCAGCACCGTCGCGATGTTGAAGTCAGTTACGTGCGCGTGTCCTGCACATAGAACATAATAATTCTCCTATTACACAAGTATAGCTAGGATATTGAGATCGTTCTACATCTACAAGTTTCCTCGAAGACAGTCAAGAGGAATCGATCAATTGTCAGCTGGCTATCGTCGCTGGTCACACAACATCTGTCAACTGAAGAGAAGCATCAAGATGTCATCTCTGCGTGGCTCCGATCAACCGTGAGGATATCGGGTATCCCATTATCTCCCTTTCAGGGTCCGACCTGTGTGCAGAATTTTAATACGACACTGGGTATTCTGTTTCCACTGTGCACAGGTATAATGTTGCAACTATGGAAGCAAGGGTTGGAGAGGAACGGTCCGCTGAATACATGAGCAATTGCCAGTGATTCCTGGTTAGGATTGTACACGGAAAACCTGTGATCAACGACGTCTCTAACGAGACCGTATCTCTGTCGCAGTGTCGTTATTACTTGCTCGAAAGACTATTCCCTGAAACAGAAATTTGTAAGATGGCTCTCCGTGAATACTGGAGCAATTGCCGGTAATTCCTGGCCTGCAGTTCTGGAAACCAGTGATCAACCACGCTTCTTGTAACGAGACTGTCTCCTCGCTCGTTGGGAACGAAATAATGTTTCGTCTTCAACCCTTGACAAAAAATTTCTGGAAATAGGTCCTGTGAATATTGGAAATATTACTAGCAAATCTTGGCGAGGGTTGTAACCTGAAAAGTTATGATTCGTGCCGGTGACGATGAAATTGCGTTAAGTCACGATTCCAAACAAATTGAACTTGTTTTTTGTTATTTATTACATCGATTCATTTTGCTAATAATTAGACAACGGATCTTTATGCAAAATAAAAATTTTCTGCCAGAATTGCAACAAACTGGAACGACGTAGAAATTTACTTCTTTTCCTCATACGTTTAATAGGTTGAAAATAATACAACAGTATTTTTAAATTTTTCTAATGGTCTTACTGTTTTAGATTACACCTACTCATTTTTTTATATAAATGCATAAAATCCGCTGTCTTCTAATAAGTATATAGCGAATTGAAATATTATAATGGCATTTTCAATAAAATTAGGTCGTTTCTATCTAACGAGACTAGCTTAACAAAATTTGCAAAAACATCTGCACAGTGCTGTTTCGACGAGACCTGTATCCTGGAGACCTGTAACTACACCACGTTCTCTGACAAGTGTATCGCAGTACCATTTTGATATTATGTATTCCGAACAAAATATTGTTTCATCTCCAACCACCGGTTAAAAGTTTCGACAAAATTATTATCAGTTTCCGGAGGGTCTTTGCAGTAAAATAAGCAGCGAACGTATACCGTCATTATCGTTCGCCAATATCCAGAGAGGATTAGAACGAGGCCGGGCTCTTCGCTGGAATTAATACGGAAGTTATACTGCAATTTCTACAGGGTTTTTAAAAGGTCGCGCGTTGCAATGTTTCGAAAAGAGGGGGTTTTTACGGAGGAGACGAATTCTCGGGGACGGTGACACCAGTCTTCCGTAATTTTAAATGATGCAGAAGCAATCTCGTGGCTTGAACAACTGTCGCTTAAGTACACCGGGGAATTAGGGTCGCGCGTTCCACCAGGCTCCTCCAAGCTGCACCATGTCAACCCCTTTCATTTTCTCATTCGCGTTCGCATCGACGCGATGGTAGCGGTGTTCGCCTGGAAAGTTTGCATGGAGGTTTGCATCGATCTTGATAATCGCAATCGAGAGAGTGTTATGAAACAAAAGGTTGCCTCGCTGTTTTATCGGGTTCGCCGAACGATCTCGCCAATTTCAAAATAAAGATATCTGTAATATATTGTTCAGTATATCCAGAATATAGGAGAGATTGCGTGGCACGAAATTCATGACAAATAATATTAAAGCTGAAAGGGAGGTCGAGTCTCGAACCCTGGAAAATCGCTAAATCTTTCATTCGGAACATTTCTTTTGCCGTTTCAAAAATGAATTTTGCCCCGTGACGACACGCTCAAAGGCTTCAATGGGAACAACTTCCGTGGAAGGCGGTTTTTGAACAACTTCCACGGCGAATCTATTTTTCAGAAATTCAGAGCAAAGGGGAGCTTGCAAAGTTTATGATCGCGAGGAACGCGATTGAACGCTGGAGTCGCTTTGTGAGATCGTGTGTACCGTCGAGGAAAATAACCTATTCCTGCCTTTGAACCGAAAATCGTCTGTAATTCTCGCGATCCTTCTAACCGGGGAACGATCCCGGAAGCTGAGAAATGAACTCTGATATAATGGTCTGATAAATCTCTAACTATGTAAATAAAACTTAAATGCTGTTCGTTGGTAAGCGCATCACTTTTTTAAATGTTCGTAGTAGTCCGAATATGGTTTTTAGGGAAAGAAAAATGGAAAAGTTGTTTGATATTTGGACAGGACAACGTCTGTCGGGTCAGCTAGTATCAAATAAAATTTAGTATTAAATCGATGGTATGACGGCGCGTCAAATTTTCGGAGTCGACAATGGGGATCAAACGTATTCCGAACACCGTAGAATTCTTTATAGGCTGAGTCAGTGTTCTGACATAGTCACGCCGTGGAAAGAGAGAGGAAAATTACCGGATCTGCGGCCTGCTACGTCACCGGAATATAATGCAGTCCTCCATTGCATTGTGGCCGTTCTTCGACCTTTGGAGAACCCGCGAAAGAGGTTCTCCACTCTCAACACGAGTCCTTCCTCGAACAGCATCGCACAGGACCAGCGAAATTTAATTAATACCAACGGTGCTAATAGTGAATGCAATTTTCCGAATGCCTATGCTATCATGTTAATAGGATTGGCTTTGATAAGAGCAACGCGGTAGAATAATCTCGCTCATTACACCACCTCGTTAATCGCGCGACGCGCAGAACACGATCTCGTGTAATTAGAAAACATACTTTTATATACACCGGTGGTGATAATTACATTACGAAAATCAACGCGGGATAAAAATTTTCTGCGTTCATTACGAGAAAGCATATTCCTCTTCACTCGATTATTTCAATTATTTTGTGTTGTTTCACGTTTTCTCTGGTATTTTGGAGAAACGTTCGACTAACTTCTTGTCGAGTGGCCTTTTAATTATTTCGTGTGGATTGCGCTGCCTGCCAATTAAAATGGTAGTGCTCCTAGAAAATGAAGTTCCAAATATTCAGAAGGATTACGAACACGGTGCACGCGCTAATTTATTTTCCCGAGGTCTTTTACAATAACGAGACTGTAAATGTGAACTTACAGCAAAGAGAGTGCGAGTGAACTCCTACTTCAAAGAGATTTCATTTTCTATAAATATTTGAAGTCGCAGTAAAATCTTTCCTACGACATACTAAATAATCGAACATCTTCAAAGCGCAACAACTTCTGCAGCTATTTACGCGCATTCATTTCTGCGAACTTCCTAAGTGTATACTTTTCGTCGAGGAAAAGGGGAAACGAAAATTTATTCGGACAGCAGCGCATCCTTTCGCGGAACAAATATACAAATTAATTAACTAACGGGATAGGAACCGGCAGTGTTTAACCAACCGCGATATTCCAAAAACCAAGCTGACGATCTTGGTAATTGAATCCAGCAAAAATTCCAGGGACGAGATTGAAAATTTGCGCAAATATCCGTGTCGGATTCGGATCCGAATAATTTTAATTACTTCCGGAAAACTCGCCGGAGAAGACGAGAGACAGAAGTGGAATGGTGTTAATCGAATACAATTTTAAGCCGCCCCCGTTGACTTTATTTCGATTGCTGTCGAGAACACCGGCGCGGAGAACAGTTTTTTGCAGGGATCGAGAGAGAAAGAGAGTTATGGGACTCTTTAATCGGTTCTATTTAAAACATGGACCGCAGAAATCCTCTTGAAAAAAGCCGTCCTCATATTGCGAATTCCGATGAAAAGAGAAACAGAGTTTGCGGGAATTTATGCGAATCTTTTTTCTTCTTAAAAGCTTCCTGCTAGAGTAGAATTTACAATACACTTGAATAGAAATGTCTTTAAAAATGTCTTTCCAAAATTGATTAAACGAATTTGATTTTATTGAAACGATCGGTCATCATAGCATCTCGTTAATTATTGTCCTAATTAATCAACATTTCTATTTAGAAATATGATTTAGATGTAACAGGGAAAGTAGTAATAGTATTGTTGTGGTGTTAATTAACTATGATTCATAAATTAAATCCAACCTAGGCGCTCCCCTATGAAGTTCGAAGAATTGTCTGCTATCCAAGGGTTGAATGAAAAATTGAAACTGAAATGTTTATTTCGATGCCTGGTTGTTGAGCTTTTATGAGGCTTGTTCGCTCTACTCGAGGATTCTAATTTTCGTGCTCGGACCATCTCATTAAACTGTCTTCTATCATTTTTCCGGTCCCTTAGTCCGGTTCGAAGGCAAGGGTGGCACGTGTTTGTGTTCCATCCGCGAACAACGCGCCCCGGGGAAGAATTATGAAAGTTTCGAGCGTGCCGTGTCGACAACAGGAGAATGAGAGACGAGAGGAAGGGCGGCGTACTGTCAAGGAACACCGTGACAGAAAGTTATTCGCGTGTGTTCGCCGTCAGGAGCCTTTCAGAACCTATTTCGCCACATTTCCAGGCTGACGCGTGCTCGTTCAACCCTTATGTCCATACCGAAAATTCTCGCAACGTTCAATAACACTGCCAGTCGTCTGACGGCAAGTTCTAGCACGTTTCTTCGTGTCCCAAGTGTAGATTCATTTAAAATTAGATGGTGGATTTGATACGTTTATGGTAGAAATTAATATGTAGATGAAATTTTCCTCAGGACGGTTCAGGGAATTAATAGAGGAAGACGTTTCGAGTTGGCTTGAATTTTGGTCCGACACAGTTCGTTATTGACCTTCAAATTTCATACATTTATTAAAAAAAAATGATGGGCAGAGCAAAATGTAACAGAATAGTTGAAACACTGAATCAGTAGGCAGCGGATTTTATACATTTATGATAAAAATGTAATTTTGCGTTACTTTCAAATCTTTAAAATTTTTAAAAGGAGAACTAAATGTCTATGCGGATCCCATAGATTGAAATTAATTCCAACAAATTTTATTTTATAAAAATCATGATTCATAAAAATAAATTATAGTAGTCGCGAATGACCTAGATCTTGATACGACCTGTATAAATAAATAAATAAAAACAAAAAAGTTCCAAGTAATTTCCAACAGCGAAACACAATAATAACCGAGCTTATAATGAAAAAAGCCAGGTTCTTCCTGCGAAGCAATATTTTCGTTTAATCAATGCGGGATAAACAAAATTCACGTCACCTCCGGAAAGTTCTCCAAATATCTTTGCCCTGTATGAACTAGTATCGCGGCACAAAGTGATCGATATATGGAAAGCACAAAGCTCGAGCATTTTTGCGAAATAATTATGTTTGTTCGATCACTCGTCAAACGCAAATTCATGTCGGTGGGAGCCTATGGAATATACACGACACGCGTTTCCGTTTTATTGCAATCGAGAAAAGCTTATTTGATCCACCATTTCGTTTCTGCGAAACAGTCACATTCCGAGTACACTTGAACTGGTTCTCGTTTCGGGCTCGACTTATTGTTAGTGTCACTCAGAGAAGCCGTCGCGCGACTTAGAAGGAGCCCATTTTTATTCAAATAGACAATAATTTCTTGCTGGAATATGATCGGCTATTAACAATGTTCCGAATGGGAAACAATCATCATCATTAATCATTTCATTGGATTATGCATAATTCTAGAGGAGATAAGTCCTCGAGTATGTCTTTTTTCCTCGTGCGTCGACGATTGCTAGTGAATTGTACAATCAGATACGTAAAGTAATAAAGTAGCTCAGCTGGGTCTAAGTGCGGATATTACACCGGTCGGTGCTACAGGTAAATATTATTGATTTCCGGGCTCCGGGGACACTAGCATTCCAGCGAACTCCGTCACAAACGGAATCCGTCGCGTCGCGACTCTCTACGGCAATTTATCTCTCGCTAAGGCAGTTTTATATTATCCACGCAATCATGACTTTTCAATGAAGCGGCACTTCAGAATATTTACTGCATTCCTATCAGTATCTTCATTTTCTCGTTTTAAAGATCACCGTTTACGGTCGTTGAACTTGTCCATTTATTAGCTGCAAAGTAGTCCTGGTTCAAAAACACAAACTCACTCAGAGTTCAATAATATTTCAATAGATATGAGAGAGAAAATATAAATGCTCGTCCCGATTTTTACATTACAAAAAATTTCAGTTTGTGCATTAATTCAGCTTTAGATTATAGGATTTACGTATTTACCAGAAATAAAGTCATGGAAACAAATTCGGAAGGCTCAAAAAATAACGCAATTTAACCGATGTCCTATGTTCAATTAATACGCATCAAAACTTTAAACGGCAATATTTCGAAAGGGAAAGTATGTGACATGCGGCGCTCTTCCATACAACCACAGAATTGTCCACGTAAGTTTCAGCAACATCGTGTTCCTTTCGCAAAGATAAGTAGAACGAAACTAAATCAAGCATTAAACCTAAATGGAGCTTGCAGAAATGGATGCTCTGTAAATTCTATCGCATTTTCCAATGTTTATAAGCTACAGAAGTCACGATGAAGCTACCAAATTGAAAAGAAACGTAAAAATCTGGTTTAATCAGTCCGAGGATCTTCATACCGATCGAAACCATCACACAAACAGATCAATCCATACAAGAACAAATTAATCGAACCATTCTCACAGAGGATCCTCTATTCCTAATGCTCTGAATCAGAGTTCGTCACGGTTGGGAAACTGGTTTCCACATTCGCTATTGAATATACACATCGGCGTGCTACGAGAACTAATGGGAGCTAATTAGTGCAGCGAGTTCTCTTCCAAACGTTTCGGTACTCCGAAATTAATTTCGTGTGCTTGAAATGTTTGGTATTGGGCTCCTTGCCTTATTCAACATTCTTATATCATTCATATCTATGTATACTTCTGTTCAGTTTTGTTAAGTTAAAATACTTATTATTAGGCTTATTAGGTTTTATTTGTTTTTACTTGCAGCCACAGTTATAGTTAAACTATCAAAGGACTTTGAAGCGCTCTCCTACAGAAGAAGAAGATTTGTGACGCTCTTCTGCGAAGAATTTTCACGGGTCAACAGTAATTTATGCATAAACATCCGCAACTAACATACGAAGCATATCGGTTCTTGATAGGACTAAATTTTATTCAATTTATTCCTTTTAATGAGAAATTTTTGTTGCAGATGACACGTCGATACACACAGTGTTAGGGTATGCTGCGCAAGAAGGAAAAATGTCCGTCGGAACTCGGATCGATTCTTTTTATTTTTGATCGGAGCCCGACGCGATTGCTCGACGTTTAATGGCGCGTAACAGCCCGGAAATTACTCGGAAGGATTATCCGATGATTTTCATGTAAAACCGAGATTTTACGAGCGGCCTAACATATTTGCGCGCCGTGAAATTGGCCCGGTCGTAATTTGCGTAATTCGCAGAATGTGCCTTAGCTCGACGCAGCCTTTGTGGTCGTGTTTTAACAATATCCCGAACATCGACGCACAGTATTCCGATAGTTATGGTATCTCTCGTGAAATTTCGAGCGATTCCAGCCGATTATTGGCCGGACAGAAACCCGATGCACGTCCGCCCATCGTTTTCGAACCTGTTAAACTGTTAACGATCGTCAACTTTCAAGGACTCGTTCGACGCAACTTCTCCCCAAATGTTCTGCTATTTCATACAAACGATTGGCGAGTGTGTGTGATTGGCGATTTACATTCACGAGTCTATCGACAATTGTCAATTGTCGAAAACCTGATATACGATTCACGTGCTTCGACTCTATAACGAACCATCGTTATCGAGCAGAAAACATTTAGTTCTGAATCATTCGAAAATCAGATTGGACCGGTAACGAGCTTTTTAGTAGATCTTTTTGTGGACCATGCTAGCCAACTTGGTAGACTCTCTTTATGCTTTTATAAAACCTACCACGAATTATCGTGCACTTAATTGCTTATTACGCAGACTCACGCCATGCTCGATCGATATTTTCCTTCAAGACTTTGTCCGACATTTTTAACATTCTGATTCCTCTAGACTTCGTGAAGAAACGAGAGAGCTTTAATGAATTCTGTTCTTATTTAAAGGAATAATAGAAGTCTCTAATTATTTAATTGTATAGGAATAATGTAAGGAATGAACTGATATACTGATTATTAATTCCTTCGAAAATTACAATTGTGGTGTGTATAACACCAATATTGAATTTATTTCAATTTTGCTCGACTTTAATTGCATCTGTTGTAACAACAAAAAATATATTCATTCGTTCGTTAACGTAAATATTTTGATCATTGGAGCAGTGCTGGCCTGTTCGTTTAATTAAATCTATAACAGTAACATTATACTTTGTGAACGAGAACATTTTCAAATTTATTTTTCAATGGGTTTACTAATACAAATACAAGTCTGATATATTTACAATTTTTCCTGTTAAATAGGATCATGGACTGAAAATTTAAATATAAAAGTTAGACGAAGGAAAATACGTTTGATATTATTTGAAAATAATCGTGTACATACTCTAAGGGTTAAGTCATAGTATGAAAATAGATTAAAAGTAGAATTTCGAGGCTGCACCTTTGCTTCAGCATCGATCTATTCAGAAAGCTTGTCATGACTAGACTGCGGATCTTTACGCAAAGTAAAAATTATCGGAAGTCATAGTCATAGTCATAGAAGCCAAGTCGGAATTTATTCCTTTTTTTAAAATAGATTTATTAAATTGTATGAAATGTATCGACACTCTAAAATCCTAGTAATCATTTTAAAGTTTGAAATTACACCAACTCATTTTTGCTATAAATGCATAAATTCCGCAGTCTAATCACGACATCTCCGAAAGCCTGTGAAGTTGAAGTCCGCCAGGGAAAGTTCATGAAAAAGATGAGGATTCTTCGAGCGAATATGATATATGTACACGCCGTGGACAGAATCGATTTTCATTGTCTTCGAAATGCATCGTGATTTATCTATCGTTCTTTCGGTCGAAGAATTCCGCGAAATTATTCAACCCAGTGACCGGAACCGCCGATTCGTACCTCCGAAAATTTCTTCCGGAAATCCCGGGGACAACAATGGCTTCCCGGACGATGCATTATGTTCCCGACCGCGGTTGGATAAATCAATCGGTTTGAGCCAGGTGAACGAATTTTCCGTCGGTTTTCACGGTGTTTCCGGGAAGCACGGTTTCGGTTTACTATCGTCAGACAGGAAACGGAAGTCGGGGACTCTCGTTACAAGCTTTTCCTCTCAGGTTTTCACAACCGCGTGCCCGCGATGCTCGTAAATCGATTAGACTACCGTTTTACGCATCTTTTCTCTTATCTTGTCACGCTAGGCAAATCATATTTACTGTGACGGGTGAAAATACTTTGTATTTTCGACTGTGGTTTTGAGATTTCTCAAATTGCTGGAAGAAAATGAATTTCTAAGGTGACTCACCTTCCTCGTCCAGCAGGATGTTGTCCGGTTTGATGTCACGGTGGACGATTTTGTGGCTCTGCAGATAATCCAGGGCCAATGCGATTTCGGCGACGAAGAGGACCACACTTCTCTCTGTGAACACCACTTCCTGTTGGATGTGGTAGCGCAGGTCACCACCGAGAAGTAAGTCTGACACCATGAACAGGTCCTCTTCGTCTGAAACGATGAAGACGTCCTTTCAAATATCCTGGAGAAACACTAGTTCCAAGTCAATGATGAAAATCCTTCCAAGCATCTTTCATAAAAATTATTCTTCTATATCCAACAAGCACATTCCCATCTTAATTTGTAACACTTCTATACAAAGTAATTATTCTGCCTTTTATATCTGTCGCGACACTGAAGCTACAGGCCGCTGGCCAAGTCAGTGGAAAATGAAGATTAACAAGTCACGCAATCTTTACCTCGAAAAAGAGCAACGCGCCGCCATTCATTATACCAGATCCCTTCTTTGGAAATTAAAAACTGTGACGAAACCTGACAAGTTTCATCCATCTTCTGCCCCAGTGCTTTAAAAGCATCGTCCAACGACTACTCTGCCGCATAATTTAAGCTCGCAGCTATTTAACCGCAATAAGAACATCGAGCTACCGAAGAGAAACGTTTTCGAAAATATGTTTAATTGGAAGTCATAAATAGTATGTAAATATGTAATTTTGATTTTTAAGAATTAAAGTAGGTTTACTCGAGTTAAACTTTATATTGACTTCGTTACATGTATTTCGAACTGCAACAAATTGATATCGAAAATAAACAAGGCAAAATATTCAATTACTGCAACGACTGCGTATTCCCGATTCTCGACTGATTTTACACGATTTTTCACTAATTACTTCATTATTTAAACAAACAAATGAGAACACATGTAAATTGGAGATTCGAATGTAAAAACACACAGTCCTGATCAGAGTGAACAAAATAGTAACGAATGCAAATTGAATACGAAGTCCCAAGATTAACTCTTGCAGCTACACTGTTTAAAAAATTGGGTCATTTCATTTTGAAGATGAAATTGGATTGCAGTTGGCATTCGTTTCTGGAAAAAGTCCAGCTCGTAACTGGTGTGGTATATACAAACTGTACAAAAGTACGCACGTTTATTCAATTAGCATATATTGCAGCAAGAGAAATTACAATGAAGAGCAAAGGTCTGTTTGTGTTCGAAACTGTTCGGAAACAGCGAATTAAATTTGGAACATATTTAATATCTCTGTAAATTACCAAACTCGTAGAATCAAAAGTTTACATCTCGTTCACATAAACGTCAATATGCACGTCGCAAAACACAATATTAGGTGTACAAATTAATTCGTAGCCACTGCAGTGAGTAATTCGAAAATTGTTCCAAATTGAAATTGACCATTGGTTTCATCAGTAAGATTCAGTAAATATACATATATGTAGACAATAATGAGAACTGTTTAACAATATTTCAATAGATTATTGAAAATAACACTTCTAAATTAAATAAATATAGAATATATTTTATTTAATATCTTGCAAAATGAAAGTAAATATAATTAAACAAGAACGTCACGTCGCTTGCGTGGTCAGAACGTTAACTGAACATCGATGGCATCGCAACGGGGTCGATGGCATCGAGAAAACAAAAGACTAATGAAGAGAGCACAGCCGATTTTGGAAATCGGTGGGTGTCCTCTTCATTTGCCACTAGCGCGGCGCAGAGATTGAAAAGCCACCTTTACTTTCCAACATAGATATTGCTTGTTTAAAATCGAATTAATTAATTTGTCCATCTACTAGGAATTCATTTTTGTTTAAAATCGAACGATGATCCTACGAAGCAACAACCAAGAATTAATTCTTACAGACATTGACAATTCAATGCGGAAGGATGAAAAATATTAAGCTCGATTTACATTCTTAATGAATTTCCTTCAGTGTCGTCACGCCCTCCGAATTTCCCGGTCACTGTGGAAAGCAAAATCGCGAGCGAACTGGTGAAAAGATCGAGCAAAGGGGTGGAGGGTGGAAGTCAGCAAGTGTTCACGATCATGCGAGCAAAAGCTCGATCGTTATTCAAGTGTGGCGTCTCGCGGGCTTTAGTGAGAACCGGGCTTTTATTCGGTTCTTGCCAGTCCAGAGGAGAGAAAGACACTCTCATCAATTTTCATAGAATCCACGAACGAACCCGAGAAGCAGACTCGGCGAACAACCGCGAGTCTCATTAAAAGGTGAGCGTGTAAATATTCACAGTTGAACCGAGAGGGTAATCCATGCTTTTAATGGAGAGAGATTTCGCGGTTAATCAAGCCGGAGCAACGGAACGAGCGGAAAATCAGCGAGCCACGGGAATCACAGTCCCTCTAATGTTCTCGCCGAGAGTGGCAGATCGATAATGTCGACGCTAATTTCATCCTCTTCCTGAGAAAGCGATGATAATTTCGCCGTTCTCCTTCTCCTTCGTTGGAATAATAACAAGACTCCTCCAATTAGAAGCTAAAGAGACTTTAACTCGTCTTGGGATCGTGGGACCTATCCTAAACTTCTACATTTTCTAAAGTAAACTCAAGCTTCTACTACTTCGAGGCTACAGAGTTCAATTTTTCTAAGGGAAGCTAGGACAATTTCATATTCGCAATTCTCTCTCGAGACAGCAGCATAAATACTCAAGCGTATGTATTAGCACTGCAAAATTCAATTTTTCTAAAGGAAGTTTTTCTATTTGCACTTATCTCTATAAGCTTCTCGACTCATCAGAAATTCTCACTTTGATCTTCCCAAGTAAAACTGAGGATGACAACTCGGGGAGATGTACTTCAAAATCTATCTCAATTATTAAACACTAGACAACACTCTTGCGTAAATATTACAGTCCAAAGTCTGTAAAGGATGTAACTGTATCAGGAGGTCGAAAGTGCCCCTAAACCAAACTGAATTTCCGATAATAATGGGGTGACAAAGCAAACGAGGTTTTTCCGAAATTTCTCAGGATTTTTATCTTCAAAACCGAACTTTAAAGAATAACATATACTTTGAAATGTCAATTTCTCGTAGAAGTTATGAAATACAGTAATGTCTCTATTAGAGCAATAGCCTCGGGGGGGGGGGGGGGGAGGATTTGGTTGTATTTTTATCTACAAAGAGCGAGCTGAACATATTATACCGAGCCAAGATCAGATTACTAAGTTGGGGGAAAAACTTCGTCGCAACAATCGTGCGCAGCATTGTTGCTCTAATCGAAATATTACTGTACTTAGTTCATATAATTACAGTTTTAGCATTTCGTTATGGTTGTAACATACATTTTTTCAAATTCTTCAAAGTGGGTGCACATAGTTAAAAAAAAAATGAAAAATCGGTAACTTTCTATACCCTGTGATATGCTGCTGGAATCACACAATAATTTAAGTAATAATAAAGATAATTGCATAAAAATTACACTGTCATCTTTTGATGTGTAGCCAGACTTGTATACGAAATGTTAGAATACTTGAACTGTAATGACTCCTAACCATTCATGTTAGGAAAATTGTTTAAAATTGATGACTCTAATGGGACGACCCCCTTAACTTGCACAGTGTTGCTAGTAGCACGTGATTCACGGCGCACGAAATTGATTAACAAGTGAAATCAATTAGCCGAACAGGGGAATCGAAGGACGCTTACCTTGGAAGCTGAACCACAGGTTAACGAGACAGGGGTGTTCGAGTTGCGAGAGGATCTCGACTTCCCTCGCGACGTTCTTCAGTGCACCCCTTTCGGCGCACTCACCCTTGTGGACGTACTTCATCGCGTACATGTTTCCGGCGCGATCCCGTTTCTGCACTATGCATACCTATTAAGAAATAATTAATTGCTCGTTAGCTGACTAGAGAGGGGAGGGATGAATGATGTGGTCGGTAAGGCGCAGCGGGGGTAATTAGCTGTTGTTCGGAAATGAAGCGCACGCGAATGTTGCAAGATCGAGGTCCCGGGAAGTTTGAATTCCGCTCGGTAACGAACGAACCTGAATTACGAATGAGGCCGTGATTCAGTGCAACCCGGTTGCACTAAAATGTCAAAGAGAGTTTACTCCCACAATGATTTTCTGCGTATTCCTTCTCGTGGTCCACATTTTATGGTAATTTCGAAGTGTATACATATTTGAAACATGGACTGTAGATGTTTTTTTAAAAGATCTTTGTATACTTTAAGTTTTAATGAGGTTGGATGAAAACATGGTTGGCAGCATGAATTCCAATTTAAACGAAATTTGTAAAATATTGAAAAGAAAAGTTTTCTTGCAGCAACTGAAAAATCAAATACAACACAGTGAGAATATTTGAAAAGTTTAAAGACACTGTTGCATTATTTCCAATTCATTGAAATTATTGAAAAAAGAAATAAGCTATTCGAAAATATCCTTTATTTTCGAGACCAAAAGGGTAGTGAATGGTCAGTCTGATATTTTTCGACCGTCAGTTCGTGGTGCATGGGATGAAATATAGTATGAGTTGGGGATAAGAGGTGGGAATTTTCGGATTTATATTTTTGGGACACCCGGGGCTGGGGGTTGAGTTATGGGACAGACTGCACAAGAGAATCTAGTTGATTGTTTTTCACCAGCACGTTGTTCCTGTTCCCGGTTCGAAATAGAATGAGAAGCAACATTTTTCGGCTTTGTATTCCGGGGAGATGAGGTTTCTATGTCGAAACGTGGCGTCGCGCGGTGGCTAGAGAATTTGGAGGGTGAAATTGGCCATCTTTCAAACGTCAGACACGTTTGCATTTAACAGCGAAACTTGGAAGAGCAACTTGGAAACAAAAGGTGGAGATTTTCAGACTCGCGTGTGCGACGTTAATGGGTGGAGGGTGAATAATGGGGGAGGGCTGTTGGCAACTGGGTGGCAGACTATTTTTCACCAGCGAGATATACTTTCACCGAGCATGCTTGAAAAGAACACGGTGTAACTTAGAGGTAATGAAAGGTAGGAATTTTTAGATGCGCATTCAGTTAATGGCCGAGAAACGAGTTCTGGAAGAAAGTTTGCCCGGAGGGTTGTTTTCCAGGGGAGAAAACTAACTATTCTGCTGAGATCTTTCGGTCGATGAGTAATTTAAATGTTCCTCGAAACCGAAGAGTTCTCGCTTCCCAGCGGCAATCCAATAAGATGCAATTAATAAAAAGAAACGAGAACCGTCATCAAACCATGCAATTTTTATAAAGTAACATTTCGAACACTACTTATGATGTTCAAATTGTGATAATTTTGTAGAAATAAATAGTATGTCTATGAATCCAAACTTATTTTAAAGCTTGAAGCCTCTACTTTGACCACATATCATTTGTTTTTTCTGGAAATATGTTTGCATGACATGGCAGGTGAAAAACGGAACGCATGAAAATAATTTCTCGTGAATGAATCTTGCATGCATTTGAAAATTAAAGCTTGCTCTTTACAACAGGATTTCAAAAATGGTTTTACGATTTTTTTGGTTGTTTTATGAAACAAAAAGGAGTGTTCTTTATACTACTGTAAAATCGACGGTACATTTCATATTAAAAATGTAATAAATCGTCAAAAAGAAAATTGTGTAATACAATACGGTGTATTTCGAAAATTTCACATTTAGTATGCAAATATTTTCTTAGACTACTGTAGATATTTTTATGAGTTAAAAGGGGCTTTTGCAATTTTTAAATAACATATAGGGTGCTCGTAGAAGGCAGAAAATCTGAATGTAAAACGGCGTGCTTAAACAGTAAATAAAGTAACACGCGCAACAACACGAAAGTGAGAGAAGTTCGAAATTTTAGGTGCAGTTGATCGAGGGTTAATTACGAAATTGTTGCATGAGGGTAATTAGCTTTCGCGCGGGCGAGAAGGGGCGCTACGCTTTTGAATTTAATTAAACTTTGTAAATAACGTAATTAAACGTCGAAAAAACGTACACGTTAATTTAGAAAAATTTGAATTTCCACAATATGGGTTGTCCAAATATATGAACACGAGTGGACGTTATGAATATGAAATTAATTGCGTGAGATTTCGTGGGCGCAGTTGGACGTTCACGTATTTAATGAATGTGACTGGATGGCAATCAACTTTCGTGATAGCGTTACGGGCCGTGCGTCGGCTGTCGTATCCTCGATTAATTCAATTAATGTGATTATTTAAACGGGTTCCCTTAAACGGGTTCCCGGAGACCGGCTCTCGGGCCATTATTCCCGCGCAGTATGTCCGATATTACAGGAGTAACCTAATTTCGGCCTCGATCCCCGAAGTAAACAATCTTTCATTTGCAAATTATAACTGGGATCAATTTTGTTGACGGCGAACACGTACATCGGATCCACGTAATTAAACGCACGCCCAGAGATTACAATAGAAGAATGCTGCGGGCTTAATTACAGGGACCATAATTAACTGGTTGTAGCGTACCTTGCCGAAGCTGCCCTTCCCGATGGCGCGCAGTATTTGGAAGTGGTCGAAATTCACTGAAACAGACAAAGATCATCCATTGTTTATCCAGTTTTCAAAGTTTATTTGTCAGAACTTCTTTTTCCACTGATTAAGAAACTCCTGGTAGGAACAATTATTATTTATTATCCCCCTCCGTTATCAAGAGTTGCACAGATATTTATAGTCTGCTGTTCAACCCACTGACCGGAATCAAAATAAATAGTTCTCAAGCATTTTTCAATTTTCTATCCCCAAAATACAATTTACAATTTTCAGGTGTAGCCTATGGCAAAATAAAAATTTTCTTCTTGATGAAAAGTTATATAATCTGGCCGGGCGGCGCACACTGGGCAATTTCGATGAATTCACAACTTTTGAACAAATGGACTTGTTCGAATGCGGTTTGCTCTAAAACCTTCCCGAAGAAACGCCGCGTCTAAAGGCTCAAAGCTCAGCTTTCTAAGTTCTGCCGTTCTCAATTGACGCCGTTACAAACAGACACCCAGACAAACACGATTTTATTATATATCGATATAGAGTTATATACCGACATTCCTAAAACTTTTATAATTTCTTCACATTGCTTTAAATTACACCTATTCATTTTTCTATAAATGCATTAAATCCGCAGTCTACGGATGGCATACAAAATACTTGGAACGCTAAGGTGTTTTCAATAATACATCTGCTTTCTTATATTGAATAAATTTGTACACGATGTGAATGCATAAAGTATTCACCATCCAAGTATATTGCATTTCAATATTTCCCCCATCAATAGCCACAGCAGAAGACAATAGCGAACGATGTGATTGTTGTGGCTTCAATGTACGTCTACCAATAAACGAGAAAATATCTGTTCAGTGAGAACGTTTTTTTTTTTAAAGACGCTCGTATAAGTAGACAGCGATCTTCATGCAAAATAAAATTGTCTACCTGATTTGCAATAAATTGGAGGGAAATAGAAGTTTATTTTCTTTATTCGTATGTTTAATAGGTTAAAAATAATGTAACAGTATTTTTTAATTATTCTGATGTGTTTACTGTTTTAAATTCGCTGTCTGTTTATAAGGCAACAGTCGCTTGAAAACATTTACACGTGCTACGAATGCCGATGGTCGCTATGTATTACAGTGCATCGTTACAGTTAATTATTTGTGAGATTGAAAGCGACAATGGGAGACATTGGAAAGCACAGCATTGTTCCATGCTGTGTGCATTTGCGTTACGAACGAACGAGCGATTTGGAAACGTTGCGACAGCGCGTCTGAGCGTAAAATTTTAATCCGAAACTAATAACCGGCGCGGATAGCCCCGGTGGAATCCATTTGACGATCGACCAGAAAGTATTAAATTTTCCGTGGCAGAAACAAAGCAATGATTTCGAAGAGTGAGAGAGGGGGTGCTATGTATGGTGCCTCGATTGTCTTCCACAAAGGATCAATTAACGGAAAACCGTGCGCGTAAACCCAGTGCACGAACTCTCCCATGAGCTCGTCAGATTGGTAAACTCGTGACGGGGCCGAGACCGCGGAAGTTTATCGTCGTCGACGTCGAGGTTTACTGCTTCGAAAAGCGGTTCTGCGCGTATTCTGTCAACCGATATTCAAACACTAATATAACCGGCTGACGAGACGGGACCAAACCTGAGGCCCGGAACTTGAAGAATTTCCAAGATCGACGGCAGCACGTGTCTAAGAACGATCGCGCTCTCTCGCGTACCGATCGTAAACATATGACCTGGTAGATCTAATTAGCACGTTGTACAATGAGGAGAACGATTTCCTCTGTAATAACGTCTGCGAGGTATTCTGGAGTCACAAAAGCTTCCTCGAACGTTCCTAGGGATCGTGTGCGCGGATATTGCCCTGGGGCGTTCGTTTCCTCCAGTCGGAGCTACGTGGCCACGCCTACTGGGTTTGCTTGGAGCAATACATACAATCTTTCCTATTTGTTTTCGTTTGATGTGTGTGGTCTTAAGTTTTTGCCTCTGGGCTAAGTCGAGGGACTCAAAGGAAGGTTCTCAAATTTATTGTTAGTGTAAATTGATTGATCTAATGAAAAAATTCATTGCTGTTCATCTTTAGAGGTACATTTCCTGGGGATATAAAAGTTAATTTAAGTACAGACTTCCTTTTGGGACAGTAATCTAGCTTTATAGAAGTTGGAAGCAAAAAAGCCACGCCTAAGCGGGGCTCTCTACACAGCCGATGCACAATTCATAAGCGATACAGAGCCTCCGCAATTAAATTGTTGCGGGAAACAGTATCTATGATGAAGATTTAGAATCTTACTGCGCTAAGTAAAGAAGCCACGCCCGCTCAGGGCATTTTACGCAGAGAATATGAGGTTCCTACAGAATGTAGAACATTCGGAGTGTGATTTAAGGGCGGTGCAGAATTTAAGCTAGATAGACGTGCTGATTGCCCTCTGGGACATTAGCCTAGCTTCACGAAAGTCAAGAGCAAGCCACGCCCACACGGTTCAACACGGATCCGCGTCGATCAAGAGCCATTCCCATTCACCCAGAAATTTTCATCGTCGTCCGCAGAAACACGGAGCTACTCACCTTCTTCGCCGGGGGTAGGCAGATTCCGAGTCGACTGGATGGCGCCCATTTTCGCCACTCAATGGATCCGGATACCTCACGCGAGAGCCGGTGGTGGCCGATGTAGCTTGGAACCGAGTACTTTTGTCGAGCCGGGGATAGACAGCCACTCGGAAATCTCATGCTTCCACCTCCTCGCGGTGCGGATATTCATCGGATAGAGGCTCGCTCTCCCTCATCCAAACGCGAGAGAACTTGTCCTTGTTTGTACCGTTCCGTGGCCCGGTTAATCTTGTTTCTATCTGGCCATGCTCTTCCTCCACCGTTATTAGATCCCTATCCGAAGGCTACCCGATTTTTCCTCACTCGGAACAAACTCTGCGTGGCCCCCACCCCCGGCCGTTTACCTTTCCCTTTGTCCCCGGATCGATCACTGCTCTCCTCGAGAGCCCCCTGGCCCGTCTATTAGGCCAATTTCTCTCTCGCAAACCTCTCGGACACCTCGCGAGAACTCGCCGCAGGCCTCGGAGAACCCTTCGACCTCACTCATCCAACCTCACAAGCTCCTTTTCCCTTTTGATATCTCATCCGTCAGCAAACATCCTCGACTCGCTTTTCCCTCGACAGCCTCTCTGACTTGCCTGCCAAATTTTGTCATACCACGAAGCCTTACAAATGGTCCTTTTCTTCGACGATTCCACTCAGGTATTCAGCTCTCTCTCTCTCTCTCGTCACCTTTACGAGTTTCCGGTAGCTTAGGCGATCCGCTTTTTCTCCGTTGAATCACCGACGTTCTCGACGGCTGAGTAATCGGCGAGGAACGGCCGCGGTCGTCGCGTCGGTCGATTCAATCCTCGATCGATCCCCGGGCCGGTTCCAGCTGTCGCGTTAATTATTCCCACGCCGATTCTCGCATTAATTAATCCCGGTTGCCGCGGCGCTAATTCGCGGGATAACGCCGACCGGAAAACCCTCGCTTCTGTTCCTCGTTGACGTCGTCCTCTGCAACGTCGATGACGTTCGCCGAGCAGCAACCAGGTTGTCCCGCGAATCGTCTGCTGTTAATTAATCGGCTGATCGAGAACGGCCGAACAGTCCCCAGGGCTGCGAAATTGCGCAATCGGCGACGGATTCTGCGAACAAGTAAGGGTTGCGAATCAGTCATCGATCGATACCTGACCTCATTGTACGGGATAGATTGTTATAAAATAGACGATGTTATTGTAAAGCCCATTGTGCTGTGAATTTCTTAGACTTTATTCAGAAAATTGATTAATTTAATTCTACTATTGCTATTAGGTTGTCCTAAAACGTTCTTTTAGATAGTTAATCAAAGAATATGAACAAACATGGTAGACCCCTTTTACGTGACCATTTCAATTATGTTCTATTATCATCAATTACTATGAATACATATGTATTATCGATATACGTTATCTATTTCCTTCTGAATTATTTATTAGTGGACAGATCAATGTTTGTTCATCATAGGTCATGCCAGGGTACCACAATCGATATTCCACAGAAATGCCTTTAGGAAGACGGCTTCCACGTTCTTACAGTTGAAGATATTTAGCTGAAGTTTCCAGAAAATGCTATTTACATATCACACGATAAAATTGGTTGAAAATTGTTCTTCCACTTTAAAGGTACATGACCCCTCAAGGGATTAACCTTTAGAGGACCAAGCTGACGATTTGGCCAGGGACAAACTTGATAATTTTTCGCAAATACAATTCAAGCTTTAATTCGAAAAATCCCGACACTCGAAAAGGTAAAAAGGAAATGATTAAGTGCAGTAGAACAATAAAGGACTACTTAACGGAACACAGCATTGACCCGCACACAGCAGAACCATCGATTCTCGCAGTAAACAAAAAATCGATCTTTCCTTGATGTCTCCCCTCTTAAGGACGCACGCGATCCTCCGCGAATCCTTCTCGGTTCGCAGAGGAAACTTTTCCTTCTCCTCGTTAACTTCGGCAGGGAGCCGTAAAGCCGTCCGATCCATAAATCTTCCGGCTAATCGCCGGTCCGTTCGCGTGACTCTCTTCTAGCACTTTGTCTGTCGATCCCTCTCCCTCTTTTCATTCTCAGCCCCTCCTCCCATCTACACGATCACTCGGGTAATTGGACCCGAGCCCCCAGATGATTCGGAAAATTAGGGAACGCCTCAATCGTTCAAATCTTTTTTCCCCGTGCGTACAGCGAATCCTTCATTCCGTTCGCAGTCTCGCAAATTCGATTAGGCCCGACGCGACGTTTCACGTGTTGCATCTCATTACTTACTGCGCGAACGGCAAGAGCTTTTCACCTGTTTCGCAAGGGAACTTCGTCCTCGTTCCATTCGACGTTACGTAACCAGAAGTCTTCGAGATCAAAAGCAAGTAAGCACCTACCTCGTCCGGTGTAGTTACACCACTTGCGAGAGCCTTTGATCAATTATTTTCGAGGCTGAATTTTCACTCTGGGGATCAAAAATTTTCCTCGATCTAGTTTAACATACAGTATAATATCACAACGTATAATAATTTACAGACACAATTATTTCTTGAAAATCATCTAAAGTAAGATCGGAACATTGAAATTAATGTGGTAATTTGCAAAAGTGTTATTGAATAACAATTGATCGAACCAGTGCGCCGATAGCATTAATGTATTTGTTATTAACAACCCTACGATCGATATAAGGAAATATGTATAATATTATCTTAGCGCGCGACTGCGACCAGGCGGTCGCGAGTTCGAATCCCCGCGCCCGGCACCTCTTGAATTAATTCAATGTGCTATTTTAAAAAACTGTGGTGCCCAAGGTGGTTCAGAACCCACAGTAATAAAAAGTAGGTCCCGCTGAAATAGGCGATAGGGAGAGTGTTGGTAAAAGGTGAGAAGTGTGGAACGGGATTTGAAACCCTGATGGGACCAAATATCCATGACATACTCAATCCGTATAATATTATCTTCAGAAAAGTTGACAATTTTTGGTCCCCTGGAAGTTTCACCATTTTCGCAATTATTTATATAGGAATAATCGTACAATTTTACCATTGGTTGACTAATGTTCCCCGTTAGGGTGTCTCATAAGTGTCACCATCGACCCGAAGCCGTTTCTATCGCAGGAGTTGAAATGGTTCGGGGTTGAAAGGTCAATTCCCGGCGTTGCACTGACAGGATCGATGTGTCGCGATATAAGTGAAGTTCGACGGTAGGTTTTATTAGGCCGTGTACGTTAGGTATCGCGAGGAATCCGAAGGCCGTTAGGAGTCGCGTGAAGCTACCCCGGGCACTTAACCTGTCAGCTGCAGTCACAATTCCGGTGCCATAACATCTCCGAAGCGACGCAATTTCTTTCGCTGATCCAGCAACAACCCTCTGGTTGACATTTAATCGACCGGCATACATAGTATCGCGTACGGTCCGCGTTCATTGGACCGATAAACAAGAATTTATCGACTGCTATGCATCACAACTCTGTGCACCGTCCACCCTTGTGGCGATGCACTTTTGTTTTTCCCCGGGGCTGGAAACGCTGTTTCTGTTTCGGACGGCAACGAGCCACAGCGCCACTAGCTTCTATGATAGATTGGACAGGGAATGAAGCCTGACGGATTATAATTTCTTATCGGGAATCCTGTCGGGAGGCGTCCCGTCTCGCACCGGTATCACAGAGACGTGATTTCTGGTTTTATTTCTGTTTGCCTCCTCCCGGGATTAGAGGGCTACCCGAACCATCAGTCATCTGCTTTCGGTGGTTAAACTTTACTGCGGTCACTATCGATTTTGGTTTGGATTGAAAAAGCTGCGTTCTCCAGTCCGATAGATTCCGTTGTGCTTCCTCTTCAATTTTGGCGCGTCCCGAATTTTGGTCTAATTTGTTAGCCGAACGGTAGTTTATGTCATGATTTTTAAATGGTCTGACACGTTCGCTAACACCATTTGTTTCGCTGCGTACCTTACCAAGATAAAATATTTCACTAAATGCAATACACTTCCTTCGCGAAATATTGAATCAATTTCATAGAATTATGCTGAGCACTGTGACATGAAACAACAAAGTGAATAAAATTAATTTTACTGTCTTTGTGTGACTCGCGAAATAATGAACGTCATATAGGGGGAATCATGAATCGTGACCAGTAGAGATTACTATGTTATTAGCACTACGATGGAAAATGTTTTAATCCCATATAACATTGTTTCAAAAGAGCGGTCACATCATTTTCTGTAATTTTTTATATTATGATATACTTACTGAATTCGCCTTGAAATCCTCAAACAGATAGACGTAAAGAAATTATAGGTGTATTTGTAAAAAAATTGAAAGTGACCTTGTAAAATCATGAAAAAAAAGAGTTGACAAAAAATCTTGTTGAAAATAAAAATATTTTCGACCGGACAACTAATAACAGAGTAATCATTCCTGGTCACGATTCATGGTTCAACCGAAATATGCATGACGGTGGTAGATAACGTGTTATGGTTTCGTTGATCTTCTTTTCATTCACACATTTCTGTTCTAAACGCATAAAATCCACAGTTAGTCAGGAGACAGCGCTCAAAATTGAGAAGTCAGCGAGTAGAGTAATTGTTTGCGCTAATTAAGGGCAAGTGCGACGCGATCATACTGGCATAATCCGCGAACGAGGGTGCAGAATGAACGTCTAAAAATAGGGTGGCAGCTCGCGCAACGCAACAGAGCTTATGCGAAAACCGAGTCAAGTAGAGCCTCAACTTCTTGCATAGCGAGCTGGTGCTCGTTGCGGCGTGCATTTCCGGTTTCTTGGAATCAATACTCCGTCGCACAGAAGCTCGCGTTGTCATTTCTAGACGTCGTCGTTCTTTCGTCCAATCGACCATGCTGAAATTAACGTTCGCGGTTACCGTTGTAACAAACGCTCGCAATAATCCGTCGCTGTTGCATTTCCGGGGATCGTTCTGTGATCGCGTTGTTACCGGACATTATTGTTTTTCTGCATTAATATTTATCGTTATTACGAGCCTGTCTTCGTTCCGGGTACATTATTAATTGCAGCCATTACTCTTCGCGCTCTCCCGTGGTCACCGCGCTGTTTTTCAACATTGTCGTTCAATATTATTATAAATTCCGTCGACGAGACCGCCAATAATTCATGATCCATTAATCCCTAATTCAACATTTAATCACAGCGATAATAATCCACCACCGCGCCGCGCGGGCGCGATAATAATTGAATCGCTCATGGTTTAAAAGCACCCGCTTGTTTACGACGATCACTCTTTATTAATACCGAATTCAATTTCACGTTTGATCTTGTTACTTAAAAACCACTTTTGCGAATCCCTTGCTGGTCCTGCATATTTCATTTTCACGGAAGTAGAGATCGAGTTTCATCTTTTTGCACAGGGAGATAATCAATTTTGGAAAAATTCGCTCAACGTGCACCGACCCGTGGGATCTCTCTTTTTCATTATTAATCGAGAAAGTATTCTAAACTCGTTTCTGAATATAATGCATATTAATACGTAATATGCTTGGAATATGTCTATTTTAAAAACATCGAGGCTTTTTCGTTATTCATACGCAGGAACCAGCGAGGTTTTAAACAACGCTTTGTTTCCAAATCATTCGTCTAGACCACTCTATTATTGTAAAATGGCAAACCGTGAACATCGAACTCTTCCTGAATAAAATTCGAATTTACCAACAGGGTAGAAGCGCGGATTGCAAAAATCAAAGCGACGCGGTACATCGACAGAGACGATTATCGATCAAAATCTTTACGTTCATTTTCAAATTTTACGCTTTTGTTCGATGGAGAAACGAAAATATTAAAGATCACTATGAACTCGGCCTGGTTATAAAAAACATTGTTAACAATACAGTCAGTGTTTTACGTCAACGTTAACCTCATTTTGTGACTCCATTGTCAAAACTTGCCGGAACCTTAAAAAGCCCATTAACAGGCTTCTTGATGACTGTGTCGTAACGATGAAATTATGTCACGCTGCTGGTGTGTTTATTAACACCGATGTGGTACAGTTAGTGAGCATTGTATCCAATTAAATGTATTCAACTTGGTTCTTTATTTGTGTACCACGGATTTGTATGCAAAATAAAAATGGTCTGCATCTATTGTAAGAAAAAAATAGGAGCGATTTATGAATTTCTTTCTTCCTTTAATATAAATCTTGGTAGTTCAGAAGTAACATGCCAACGGTCCTGAATTCTTTTAATCTTTCTACTGTTTCAAATTGCAGCTACTCAGTTCGACTATAAACGCATAAAATCCGCAGTCCAGTCACTTCTGTCAAGTCAGGTCAAGACATAAATTCAAAATACATGTTGGATGCACAAACGCTCCAGGTACAACAGAACGTAAAACCGCAATTTACGTCAGAATAAGCCCGTGATGTTATGAAGATAGAATAACTTTATTAAAGTGACCCACTAATTTATGGCTCACCCTATTATCCCGATACACGACGCGGCAAATAAAATTCAGGGTAGAAATAATGGCCGGGCATTTGTCGCCGGCAGAGGTAATACTATATTTTATTCCGTTGAGTTTACTCGCTATACAGTCCGTTGACAGTGTGCGTTCCTGCACACAGTTCATTTCACGTTATGCTAGTTGGACCGCGCGTAACACCATCGATCTTCCCTATTTTATTTTTCCTCTCTGTCGGTGGAACGCGATGTCACGCGGAAGATAATTGTCTATATTCGAATCCTCCCTTTTTGTCTCTCTCTTTATTTCTTTTTGTACTTCTTTGTATCTCGCAGCTTCCGTCTTTCTCTCCGGTTCGGTCTGGTCGTTAAATACTGTTCAGCATTTTACGTCAGTGGCTATAATGCACCACGATGTGAAGATATTGCTCGCGACGGTATTACTGTTATAACATCACTCGCGCAACTCTCTACGCGAAAATATAGACCGAAATAATATTCTCAGCTGGAATGGAACGCATTGTGCATTTATCGGCATTAAAGAGCTGTTGTATTACGCACGCGGAGAGCTAAACCCCCTGTAAAACACGAAGTCTAATTCCGCACTGTTAGCTAAATCAATTTGCGTAAGTTCCAACATGCTGCGTATTATAAAATATTCAAGAATTTTCGACATTTAAACTGTTATAGTTTCGTTAAAAAAAAAATTCAACAATAAACCTGGTCTCATTGTAAAGCTTGAAGTTCGACATCCCTTAGTTCATATTCTTGTAAAATATTCTTCCAGCATGTAGAGGGTGTAAAGCTGAAGGCACGTTTCGACTCGAAAATGCTTTAAGTTTAAATGTGACTAAAAACATCACAGAATATTTTTGTGCGTAAATTTTCCGTGGATTTGAAGATTGATGTTTCTCCTTTACAACGACACCTTAAAAATTTATCTACGATCTTTTTTTGCTCAAATTATAGAGTTAGATCGGCATTCAAGAAAGGAAAATTGAAAAATAATACGTGTTTCACGATCACAATGTCTGCAGGAAGTGTTCGAACGCTTCGCTCAAAATCCTACAATTCGAAATAGCCAGCAGTCTTTCGACAGCGACTCCGGTCTGTTTGCGTTGTGCTGCGGAACTTTTAATGGAAAGGCGAGAAAGACTCCTCTGAATTTAAACAATGCCGCACCTTATTAAATGTCTAAGAAATTCCAAAAGACCGAGTTCATCTGCGCTGTTTTATAAAAACGATGTCGGGAGAATGAGATATTTCATGTTCAAAATTTCTTCGCCGAAGACGGATGAGAGAAGAGTGTGCACTGTTAAAGAAGTTCGAAGAATGATTTTTTTTACTTCGACAGTGATGCGGCTATCTTTTCAATTGGGATATAAAATGTCTCTTTCAATTGCAAACATTCCGCAATGAACCGCAAGTCCGAACTTAACCCTTAGTAGTCGAGGGGTGACTCAGAGTCACCACTAAAAATTCTACATGATTAAATATGTTCCTATTTAATAAATTAATACACATTTAAGTATTGCATGAGATGTTATATTTAAATGTCAGGTTGAAATAGCTCCGATTGCAAAGGATTAAAAACAATCGACTCACGTGAGCGAGAATATTCAACCATCGTTTAGCCTAGTTTCATCGAACTACGATCGTTGGTCGATGAATCGACTCTAGAATTTTCGCGGACCATTTCATTCTTCTCGATCGCGGCCATTGCAGAAATAGTGGTTCATTGTGTAACAGAGGAATTCTAGCAAAAAGAGTCGATTAACAAATAAACTTTAAGCGCATGCTACAGGCTACAAGCTACACACAGTGCGAATCGAATTCTGCTCACAGCTCAGCAACAACGGCGTTACACATAATTTCCAACGCGTAACTCGTTTATGAAACTCGTTGAATCGGAAGTTTTATTATTCGACCGCAGTAATTTCATTGTCTGCTTCTGGAGCGGTAATTGGTGTTGCAAACTTTGTTTTACCTTGTCAGGAATATTCAGAGCCTACTGGGATTATATCGAAACTGTCTTTGGAAAATGTAGTCTCAATTTGTAGGATCTGCTAATCAGATGGAAAATAAATTAATTCGCGTGGTTTATAAGAAGATTAACCCTTTCTAGCTGGAGCTATTTTAACTCGAAAATTAAACATTTCATCCGACCTAGAATAATTCCACTCCATATGATTTTTTTTCATTTTATGGATATGAAATTTTAATATTTAATAATGTAAACAATATTGTAAATACTGGTACAGTAATTTTTAGTGGTGGCTCTGAGTCACTACTCGAATGCTAAGGGTTAACACTACCACCAGCGGTTTCAGATTTTGCCTTAGCAATTACTGAAATTATAACGACTCTTCTGTGGGAAATGATTAAATAAATATATTCAGTACAGTATTATCATAGGAACCGCACAAAGTCCAAAGAAAGTCATTTGTAGAAGGGAACGTGTACACCACAGTGGTTATAGTTTAAAATTTGATAAGAAAGTAAAGAGATTTGGTGTATTCGCAAGATATTAATTTCTGAAGGGTTTACAGAGTTTCGTTTTGAGTCCTTGCCGAGTATTCTCTTTCGCAAACACCTAACAGCTTCAAGATCGAAAAGTTTCGCCGAAGTTGACGTTATAGCTGGCCAAAGCGATATGTGTATGTAGCTCGGTCCTCGGGACCACTCAACCAAGTTTGAAATTCTGTTTGAAATTCTGGGAATAGCGTAATCGACGCCATTACCATGAAAATTCTTTCCACAAAGAGCACGCTTCTCGACGTCGCAGATACAAATCGGAAACGGCTTGATCATTTTTAATGAAACTTCTCAGAACTTCTCTTTTGATAGAATTAATTGCACTCGAGTTCGTTGACACCTCTAGCTCGGATTCACAAATCGAATATGTGAATGTTCGACCTCGATGTATGTACAGAATTCAACTGATCGTCCAAAAACAACATGGGAATTAATTGACATCTGCGCATACTGAGCTTGTTCCTATTTTAGCGAAGCAAGCGGTTTCGATCAAGTGATCAGAGTAAACATAGATGATACATCCATACATATATACGGATATACGATACAAATAAATAGAATATCATTGGAGTTATACAACTTTTTTAGTTCCGCTCGAATATTCCAATGTTACTGATACGATCTGTGTACCTGAGTTCTGCCAATTTTTACAGAATGTTCTGGCGTTTTAATAACTTAATCAGAGTTTGATAAATACGTATGCTATTAATTTCTTTTAAACCGAAATAAAATTCTACTTTGTTTCTGGCTGTAATAGATACAAATTTTCTGCGTTTTTAGGAAACTGCAAACTTCAAAAAAATTCTAATCACTGAAATCATAGGGGAATGTGTTAAACGTGCAAAAAAAAAATCTAATTACCAACAGAGTTTCACTATTTTTTAAATTTCTACAATTCACGATTGGGAATTGTTTAAGAAATTTTTCTTATGTTAGCTATTAACAGGTTTCTGAATAAAGTGTCAAGATAAAATAAAAGCGCTGTTACAACTAAGACTGAGTCCAGAGAATCGAACTGACCAATTTCGGACTTCTTGTTTCACAACCTTCAAAGACACACAACTATCCTCGCGGTAATTTATTCAATAAATTGAGCCCGCATCGATTGATATCTCAGTGAATGCACTCTCATAATTTATGTAATAAAATCGAACTCGGTCGCTTCGATTGCTTGCCACGTTCAATATTAATTTAGTTGAAATATTTAACTGTTTGCACTCGGAGACTCCTTTCGGATCACGTTCCAGCAGCACGAGCACATTTATTCGTTCATTATTTACGGAAATAATTACTCTATTACTGGATTCCGATATTTCAACACAAACTTCCGATGTTTAAACTTTCTGCAACGAGCACGGATATTTGAACATTGTACAAGGAATGCCGATGCTTAAATATCGTGCACGGAAATCTGATGTTTGAACTTTGTGCAAGGAACACTGATGTTCAAAAGTTCTACAAAGGTGCTTATATATCGTAGACGAAGATCCAATGTTTCAACTTTGTACAAGGAAGTCTTCTATTTCACAAAGCGCCGATTGTTTCCAGCACTAATTCTTCAGACTGATGCATCTATTGTAAGAGAAAATGCGCTTCTTCTAAGACTAATTGTAATTAACATAACATTCCTTCTTAAGACAGTGAAGTTTCTCCTGAAGCTAAGACAATAAGTTTCTTATAAACCTACGACTGTTAGACGTGTCTTTTTAATGTTTCAGAGTACGAATCGAGATTCTTGGCTAATAAGTGTTGCTAGGAGAATCAAGCTATGATTCAAGATTAGTACCGAGTAATGGAACCAAGGGCCGAATACGCAATTATGCACAGAACACATTATGTAGAACAGATGCAAGGGAAGCTCGGAGCTAGCTTAGCATAAGCTGAATGAGAGAAGTATAGGCATGTGTATACGCGAATCTGGAGTGGTGCCCAACAGTATTGTAAACGATATTTGGCATGAAATTGACACAGACTTTAGGAATCAAAACTGTTAGGTATGAACACACTGTGTGCCATATATGCATTGTCGATTGAAATGCGAGTTTGTAATTGCCTAAAGATTATAAAGGTGAGAGGTCGATGAGAAAATGGTTCATTGTGAACAATTGAAAAAAAGATCGAACGAAAATTTACAACATATTAGTAATTACAACGACTTCTTACAATCCTTCTAATCAAATCGTCAAAAATGGCTCACACACAGTATGTTAAATACTATAATTGCTAACAATCCTTTCACGTTCTCTCGAAAAGGAGTGTTTATTGACTTGCTGCCTAGATCTACTGCATCTCCTTGGAAGAGACAGTTGAGTTCGAACAATTAACACTAGATTAATATATATAATCTACGATTATTGAGATCGTGAAGAAGCAGCCATGAGAAATTATTCAACACATTTATTTATCAGTTCATATATTTAATATAGTTTAAAAAAAAACTTGGTTAAAAATTTGGATATAAGTATCTTTGTCGTACATTTAATATAGTTTTAAAAAACTGGTTAAAAATTTGGATATACGTATTCTTGTCGTACATTTAATATAGTTTTAAAAAACTGGTTAAAAAGGATATACGTATCCTTGTTATCGTATATTTAATATCGTTGATATTTCTATAAAGTTTCGAACTAATAGCTGGAATCAACATAAAATAAACAGTATTCAAAAACGTAAATAAAGCTGGTACTATTTTCCACCTATCAGAGTGTTCCCCTTGGTCAATTATCGTGTAGCTTCGCTGACCCTGTTAGAGTTATTTCAATGACCGATCGTATCCGATAAATATTACACGAGCCACCTACCATGAGTCCACTTTCACCGGTCGATAGAAGAAAAGCGATTTCCCCGAAATCAATTCTCGACACAAGGATCAGGATCGCTTCGGATCCATTCACCGTTCCGTAGGATCGGTGATCTCGTGGATCGTAGCGCGATCAAGCATGGCACGAGCCGGCGCGGCGCGGCACGGCGGATGACGGGTGGTTGCAGATTGTTCTGCGAATCGCGCGCGGAATTCTCGCGTGTTGCAGCGGTCGCGGACGCCGCACGAGTGTCGGCGTCGTTCCTCGGTTCAACGGAACGACGATGCGACGCTCGTGCTCTCGTGTACGCGATATTCCGCCCGGCGTCTGCGCCCAAAGACGTCGGCGTCGTGGCGCGACGCGTGCCACTTCTGTTTGGATTCACAGAAACACAGTTCCTCGTGACCGCCAGATCTTGCATAATTACCATCGCGATTTATTGTGATAGATTGCGAATGCTTATGCTACACAAAAATTGTTTATATGAATTGCAAGGAACTTGTAGCTGACAGAAAATTCTTTGCTTCTGTAATAACTTCAAAAAGCTCTGAACAATATATATTAATAAATTCGTGACTGCCGAATCGCGCATAATTACCATCCCGATTTATGGTGATAGATTGCGAATGCTGATGCTACACAAAAATTGTTTATATCAATTGCAAGGAACTTGTAGCTGACAGAAAATTCTTTGCTTTTGTAATAACTTCAAAAAGCTCTGAACAATATATATTAATAAACTCGTGACTGCCGAATCGCGCATAATTACCATCCCGATTTATGATGATAGATTGCGAATGCTTATGATACACAAAAATTGTTTACTTCAATTGCAAGGAACTGGTATGTCATGGAAAATTCTTTGCTTCCGTAATAACTTCAAAAAGTCCCGCCGCCGGCACCTCTGGAAATATTCCTATGCCATCTAATACTATTCCCGTCGCGAATTCACCTTAGCAAAGAGTCGAGAGTGGCCGGACGAGTGATGCTACCGGGCAGGGGACAATTCTACGTGTAAAAATAAGTTGAAAAAAAGGAGTAACATTTTCTCGTTCGATGCCTCGTTTTCGTGAAGATAGACTTTAAAGATCCGTCAGGTTCGCATGCTTTGGTATACGTAGGAAGTAGAATCGGTTGGTCATGATCAAATGCGTCAGACGATTCCTATCGATAGCACGTATATGTTTTTTCTGCATTTTCAAAATCGATTTTCTCGAAAACGAGGTGTCAAACGAAAAATGTTATTCCTTCATTTGGACTTATGTTTACATGTAGAATCATCCCCTGCCAGGTTGTACCACCCGGCCGGCCACACCCTGTATATTGATAAACTCGTGACCGCCGAATCGCACATAATTACCATCCCCATTCATGGTGATAGATTGCAACACAAAAATTACAATAACTTCCCTATAAATCGGGAAGTTAAAAATTGTCTATATCAATTGCTAACTTCTTTAGTTAGTACGTCAACAGGTCTGAACAATATGTATACTGATAGTCCTTCAAATTACGCCTACCCATTCCTGCCACGAATGCAAGAAGATCCTCTGGCTATTCTCATCTCATTGATTTCTTGTCATTAGGTCCATCCGACACCGAGGGAAATTACGCTAGAGTTAGGTATTCACGTTTCCAAGATATTGGTTTTTTAGCTTTGTGACTAATTTGATACCAAAGGGAAAATTTAATTATAACAGAGCTAATTTCTCGAGTTAATGGTATTGGTACCTTGGAATCGCGTCAACGAGAGACAAAGGGACTGTAATTACAACAACGTTAATTATTTCTGCTCCCATTGTATTGATCTTTTACCATCGCGTCGATTTGTCACCATTGGACAGCACAAGCACCGCGAGTTTCGAAGTACTATAAACGCCGTTTACAGTTCTGGTCATCGGTTTTGTGATCATCGTCGTTCCATCGTGAAGCTGTTTCGGCTTCGACGAACGAAACTTTTCTCATCTTCGGTTTGGGGTCGTGGATATAGCTTTTTTTTCTCTCGATCCTTCGTGAGAAAGTACGGCTTGCTGGGACAGTAACTCGGTGTGGAGGAGATTATTCGGGATTTTTATGGGAGACCGTCGCCCACGATCTTTTTCTTTCTTTTTCTTCTTTTTTTAAATCGCCTGACACGTTTTTTTCCCTAAGGGACGTGACAAATGGCTCTGAGGGCCTAAGGGCACAAGGACGAAGGGTTGTCGCAGGATATTAACCTCTTGAAGGATACTGGCGTACGCACATTTAATTTTCGACGATAAATCTACACGTGGACGATTTTAGTTTTTCCAACGCATTTACGCAATTTGTTCTCAGTTTTGATCTTGTGTAGTGGATGTACTATGTTTAAATTCCAAATTGTTTGCATCAAATGCAAGAAACAGGAGCCAAATAGAAAATTTGTTCTTCCTTTAATAATTTGAATGTTCTTATATTCTTTTAATCAGTCTATTGGTTCGTGCTTTTCCTGCGGCTAATTTTCTCAAACGAAAAAGTTACTTCAAATGTCCTCGGGAATCGCACCTTTTAAGTACAACATTTTTGTACACCGCGTATAGAACGTCCATCGATCAACCCTATAATTTCACTAACTCGATATCCTCATTATCGGAACTGGCATGAAGAAACGGTGAAGATCGATCATTTATTTATTATTCGAACAACCTCATCTCCGATAGGTTCCTCTGCAAGTTCTACTGTAAATTGAAACCTTCTTCGATTTTCGGCTTAACATACCTACATATCTCTAGAGACCGTCGCAATGTAAAGCGTTCGCGAACTGAAACATTTATTTCGAAATTCTTGAGCTGGACTCTCTCGATTGCCTTCCGAACTAAAGAGCTTTAAGGAGACTCGTGTCTCCGTGTCTTTCTCCATCGCGTTTCGAAGCTGATTGAGGGATCGAAGCGAAAGGTAATCAAATCGCGATCGACAGTCTAATTCATTTCAAGCACTGGTACATATAGTAGCCTGGATCGTCGTATGATGACATCAACTTCTAAATTTATTGTTTCTGTTAAAAGCAATCTTTTCTGTCCTCCATTCTGTATTGAATTCGCAACTCGTACCGTTCCATAAATTAATTATAAGATTCTTCTGGCGAGACTTCAATAGCTTTATTTAGAATTCAATTTTCTTGATCCTCTTCTTTTTTATCCACTTTTCGTTCATTCCTACTAGACAATTTTTATTTTCCATTATCTCCAGAAATTCATCTATATTAAGTTCGCGTCAGTTTATAATTCTGTTCACAGCCGATTCTTTTATTCTATAATTCTATGTATATCTACCCTTACCTTGATATTAGAAAGTTAACGGCAATTTAGCATTTTAGCTAGGAAACAGCATGTTATTTTAATAAACAATTTAGCTAGAAAATTCCATTTTAATTTATAAAAAAATATTAGCATTCGCATTTAGTTGGTTCACGTCTAATGGACGAGAGAATATGATGCACAGCTTCATTGTGCTTCTAATTTCAGATTCTGAACCACCGTGTAGCTTTGGATTCTTGGATTGAAAACAAACACGGTCTCATTCTCGGATTACCTCAACTGCAACTTTTCTTCCATATTTAATTACAACCACACGACGGGGGTGTACGTTATTATCCGGGCGATTTTTCCTCGGCGTCGTAAACAGCTCGAATTAATGTCCGAGCCATACCTCATCCATGATGCAATACCCTCATATATTTCAACGGGCATTATGAAAATTTCCCTGAGAATCGCGTGCGTCTAACCAAGATCGAATCGATCATAGAATCCTGGTTGTGTCGTCTATGCGTGTATATTGCGTTTTTTTTTCTATTTACCAGTGGACTACAGGTCTAGACAGTTCGAACGAAGACGCACGCGAGGTTCACTGTCCTGTGAACGCTTGACCGACGACAGGTGACACGATCGATTCGCGGAATCTACCACCTGCCTTCCAAGAACCATGGTCTTCCCCGAGAAAGAACCACCGTTTTCCCTCATCGATCATCGTTGCTGATAGCTAGCAGCAATATTCGCTAGCCCCTGATCCGCGCGGTGCACGCCTACCGATAGTTAAGCTCGAGCGCGCATCAATCTTCCGAGGTTCAATTATCGTAAGCCGAATTTACATCGTTTCGCTTCGGGTGATTATCGCGGATGAGCCAGCTTTCACAATGAACGCGAATGATGCAACGTCGAAAAGCCCGAAGACAATGTTTCTCGATGAATTATCCACGAGGAACCAGATGAATACGATGAATCCATTCATTCTGCTTAGTTCGACGTTGTAGATTGGCTGCAAGGCTGTACCCGATTTTCTTGCGTCTCGTCTCTGTTGCAATCTTGGTAATAGTGCATTACCTGACTGTGGATTTTATGCATCTACGATGAAAATGAATAGGTCGAACACGAAACTGTGAAGACAATAGGAGAATTCGAGGACGTTGTTGTATTATTTTCGACGTATCAATATTTATTTTACAATTAATTATATTATTATAATTAAACGTGGTAAAATCTAAGTAAACACAGCCTTGTCATTTTCAGAAGGTAAAACATTTTAATCGCTTTTAATGTTTGATAGGTAATGGTGTTAAGATGATTAAAGCAAGAGACACATTTTCATTAATTGACAGAGACAATTTTTATTCTCCATAAAAATCTAATAATGTTTCTTTCACGCACCTTCTCGTTAATTCGTAAGTTACGATGGAATCGAAGGAACCAGACTATTTTCCAAAGCAATCGCTTCATATCGTGTCCTTGTTCGCCACTAATTTTCATAAATTGAGACAAATAGAAGATTCTTAGGTTCTTCTAGAGAGGTACTTTCCGCAGTCTCTAGAATCGGCACACCATTCCTAAGACAGAGTAGGCAACCTAATGGAGATAGAGTGGCTGAAGGTCTCGAATCTCCGGAGGCCATAGTGCACCCTGTACTACGAGTGGAACGGTCACGAGGCTGAGACAATTAGACCTGTCGCTACCGCAGACAGTGTTCTCGAATAACCCAATTCTGTGAAGGATCCGCAACCGTATCTTTCCTCTGTACAGTGTCGATCAGGATATACCATCCGGAACGCGTCCTTCTTCCCGTGGGAAACAACTCGGTTCATGCTGCGATCCGGAAGTGTGCACGCTATTGTTCTCACGAGTTTTATTTACCACTAGACTGCGGATTTTTATGAGAAGCGATTAGTCGCAGAAAATTAGACAGTTAACCCTTCAGGGATGACGTTGGTACACTATACTGAATCTGACGAATATTTAAAAATTGATTACACGTGCTGAAATTATTATACACTTTCATACTTTATCATTTGCTGTCTAGAATCTTTTAATTTTTTTACTTTAAACTTACATCTACTTTCTGATATTTTCTATAACTATGTTCAAGGTATAAATCACCAAATAAGTAGAACTATATTTTTCCTTTCTAATACTCTTGACAAGCCGAAAATAACATAACAGCATTGTTGAATGTTTTGAATATTTTACTGCTTCGTATTGGACTGCTAATTGTTGTCCTAAACAAGTATTTAATCTGTTCATTGTTGTGCAGTTCAAGATACATATTAAACAAAGTACTTACTCTGCATCGATTCGTGGTAGCAGAAGTTACATAAAAATTCATTTCATTCCTTAATAAATTTTCTACGTTGGAAACAACATAACAATTTTACTGTTCACAAAGTTTCACGATTCGACACACACAGGAATGAACTCGGTTAAAGACAGCTTGCTAATAGTATCCCAGAAGTACTTATTTAATTAGGTCTAACAAAATTCCTCTATAAAGTCACAGCAGAACGATTGAAGATCTGTTATTGGGAGATTGGAGGCATGGCCTCAAAAGGGAGCAACGAGATATCTGATCTCGTTAGGGGTGGTCGAACCGCCGCGCCACACCGCGCTGCACCGAGAAAAGCAAAGTCAATTAGCAGCGATAATTCGGTCCCGGAGGGAAGAGGCGTCGCAGTCGAAGCGTGCTGATCGGGCTCGCCGAGGCGTGACCCGGGGTTCAGACTCAGTCAGCAGATGCCGTCGATGTCGAAGAGGAGAAGTCGCGATGGAAAAACCACAGGCGACCGGGCACCTAGTTCAATCGAGGACTAGATAGAAATGGTGTTTTAATATTCGTTCAGCCCCCACTCCGGAAAACTTGAAATTCAAACGAGCATTCTTCTATACTCATTAAAGTATTCATCGAGCATTCAGAATGATTGAAGGATGCTACTCAATTTTTCTATTGCAGTTGACATAGACTGGTCATTGTATTCGTTTTGAAACACTGCACCAGAATGTCCATAAAAACCCATACCCTTAAATTTCAGAAAACAGAATTGACATTCTTATCTCCTTGACCTCTCCACCTATAAAAAAAATTAGTAACATCAAGTTACGAGCGTCTCGATTCCAAGTAAATTTGATTTTATGCATTTTTTTCTATCTTCAAAAGTAAGCGAGTTATTCAGGTGACCTGTTTGTAACGCCCCACCCTGTATACGAGTTCTCTATAAATAAAAAATAATAAATTAAGTATTCCTAAGAGAATTTTGGAAATTTTCCATTCCGCCACTTTTCATGTACGTTTTTATTAGTGTGAGATGTAGACACTCCCCTATACGTTGAGTCAAGGTTAAATATGCACGAATTAGTCGAAGAGGAGGCCGATCGAGCATTCGTTGGCAAACCAAGGTGAGCCTAGGTGAACCTAGGTGGGCGCAGGCAAATGTAGGCGGATGAAAAACACGCGATTCCTCTGTGTTGTTTGGTGCGTGTTGCATAAGGTAATTAGAAACGCAGCTGGGACCTGGGAACAATAGGGAACTTTGTCGAGCACGCTCCGCAGCTTTGTTTGTTTATCGCGTCCCTGGCAACTTCGTCCTCTCCGAGCTTAATGAAAGCTGCACGGTTGATTCGGCGATCTCCTATCACGCCACACAGCGGTCAATTTTCTCGAAAACGTTGACGAAAGTGACGTAGCTCGTTGGTTCCGATGCTTTATTACGTTTGCCGTGGCTGCTTGCCTTTGCAGCCACAGCAGCTTCATCGAGAATGTAAAATTCTTGATTTCATTACCTGGCGTTTGTGCTGAAACTCGGTTGAGAAGAGTATGAAACCCTTCTCGAATTTCCTCCTGACGCACAATATTTGCAATTATTGTTAATATATTCATAGAAACACCTTGCATCTTTATTAACCTCTCGTTGTATAAGTACACTGTAGCTCTTTAAGCAAAATAAAAATTCTCTGTGTATATCACTCTCTCATTCTCCCATTAAATATTTTTATTCCTTTTACTGTTCCAAGTTTGACCTACTAATCTTTTTTCATAAATGCGTAAAATCCGCAGTCTATATTCTTTTCACAGTTACAATGGTGAGAACTACTTTGTACCAGAGTCACTAGATGAAGGGAGGGCGCACGAATTGAGGGGAAAACCCTCTTGCTCTCTCTTTCTGCCAGTACCGGATTAGTCACGTGACCGAGCCGTGACGAAAGCGTGGGGAATAGAGTCGTAGAAGGGGAAGGTACAGTGGGGACGCAAGTTTTCATCTTGTGACACTCCTTTGTACACGGAAGTTGAACAACGTAAAAAACACTTATAGATTCTAGTAGTGAAATCATCTTTTTCTCACAAGGCTGTGTGCTTTCTTTACAATAATCTGATAATATTCTTTATACCTAGATCGTGGATCAAGTTCATTCGTGGTCACACACAGCAAAACAGGTTTAATTATCGTGCTCTGGGGAAATAACTTTACAGGAATCACCCTGTATTTAATTTCGTTTGCGTTTGGCGGTGTAACCAGGTTAGGCTGGACAGATTGAACACCAAAAGCAAGGTGGCGTATCGCTTCATTAAGAAATTTCATTAACTGGCTAAAGACCGACCCCGCCTTCGGTAAACTCTGTTTCGTTGGCGCGGTATATTAAGAAAATTCACGACAATTAAATAGTGAAAATAAACAAGGGAAGACAGTGATGTTTTATGCTCGTTCTATTATGATGAATAATATCTCCGGTGTGTTTTAGTACGATTAGTTTAACAACTTCGAGAATACATAGAGCTGGTTCTGCCAGCTCAAGTATGTACAAGTCTTTCATGTTAAACTATCATTTGTTGTATTGCAACCAGCAAGGGTCATCGTATTAACCCATTGCTATGGTTTTAGGGTTTATTTTCGATCCGTAATTCGGGTGTTTGAGTTGATTAAAAGTACATGTATATAAATTAGTAAAACACTGTCAAAAATAAAAGAAATTGATGCATCAAGCACTGTCATAAAAAGAAAATCGTATCAATGAAAATGTCGACTTAAAAAATTGCTGAATCACATTCCAAATGGCTCAAAAAAAAAATGGCAATGGTATAATCGTCGAAACTGTCCGCACCCCAAGACCTGAAACATGTAAAATATCGACTGCACATAATGCGTGTACATTAAACCGGAATAAAAAATTTATGCGAACGACGAGAAAGCAGTTAATTTTTAAACGAAGCGACGTTTCAAATATTAATTGCGACGAATCTGTCGAATCAATAGCGCGCGACAGTTAGTTGCATAAAAATGACGCGTTTCGACCGACTCTCGTCTCGACGGTCTGACGAAAATTATTGTATGTTTGATTTATGATGTTTCTCGCGGCAGGCCAGATTATATCACGTACAGATGAGAGATCGGTGTTGCAAGGATCGCACGGAGGATTCTATTTTAAAGAACTCCGACAGCGAGAAATTATTTACGGCGCCTCCCATTTATTTTTGCAGTTTCGCGTCGAGTGGATCATCGGCGAAGGTGTTCCCACCGGTCCGCTCGATCAATTTAGAATCGTCGACCTTGTGAAAAATGGATTTCATCGAAATACGAGGAGACGAGCGATCGTTAACGTATTCTGTGGCACGGCCCGGCCCGGTTGTCCATGTTGTGGCGTGTCGCAGGCTTTTGTGGCCGAGAAACGGCAGTTTCATAGAAAACGTATCGGTAACACGATCGCGAAAATCGATGCGTTCCCTCGACTTTTCATTCTTCATTCATACCCGCATTCCTCCATAAAATGCATCCCCATGTCTGCATTAAAAGCCTTCAAACGTACCGCATATTCAATAATCTTCTGCTAGCTTAATCTCCAGGAATTTCTGATTATTTTACTCTGCGTATAAGGGTGCAACTACACCCCAGACTAATAAAAACCTGTATGAAAAGTTACCAAATGGAAAATGTCCAAAATTCTCTTAGAATTTATCTTTCCATACCTACCGCCATGAAAATAAAAAAAAATCCAGAAATATTCACGCAGTCGATGTTTTTTCTTTACATTTTGCACTGAAAACATGGAGGGGTGTGATCGCATCCCAGTATACGGTTAACATTAGGATTAAATAAAAATAGACGAAAGAAAAAATGGACTGCTTGTAATGCCTTCTAAAATAAATAAAAAATATTCCCATCGTCAGTATGGTAACTTGTAGAATTCACTATGAAAAGATTGTGGATCTTCGGGCAAACTTCAATTTTCTTATTCGTAAGAATTGGAAATTGAGAAAAATTCGATCCTTCCGAGGAAGGTAAACATCTCGTTAAAGTTTTGCAAAAATTGCGCATAAGATCTACAGTGTAATTATGATTGTCTCCACATCGAGTAGAGCGCAGGTGCTCGAATTTGCAGCCAAAGAATGACATTGCTTCGCGAACAAGTCGAAGACCAGCTACGAACTTCGGTAAGCTTTATTCGCATTTTATCGAAGCTTTTAAAAGTTCAGTTGTTCAAATGCTCGTCAAAACTTTCATCCTGGTCACCTCTTTTTTTTTATTTTCCCGCCGCGCTGCAGATGCGACGAATCCACTTATAAATTTTGAAAGCAGCGAGATTCCATAAAGTCCTGTAAAAATGTAACTTCCCGCTATTGGAACGTCAGACGGTGTAACTACCATCAATCTCGAAAGTTCCGAGTTAGGACAGGAGCAAAACGAGTGTTACGAGAGGCTTGTCTGTTTCTTGCCGTGAAAAGTATTTCGCCAGGGTGAACTCGGTTTTCGCGTTTCAATTCTGGTGAATGTCCCTCTGAGCAAATAACAAAAAAGCTCACCTGGCTTGTTCCTGGTTTTTCAGAGCCTAATCTAGTCGAAGTACGTGTGGAAACGTTCTGAAAGAGCGTTTCCCAGAGAAAAGCGAATTTCAGTTGGCACAGTTGCCTCGTAACATCCGACCTGGCTGCTCGGGACACCCTTTGACTCGTAATTAACACTCTCTCCGATTACAAAATGAAAATATTTGCTCGTCTCGCAGGCACGGCACTCGGAAACTGTCTTTTTGCTATTCCGGGAGAGCTGAAGACTCGTGATTATTCGCTTTAAAACGAATTCTCCTCGTGCAGGGGCCGGTGCGCCCTTCAAAGGGCCACTTCGCACTGACTCGATTTGAATACTTTGCAGATTTTAAGCGTCCTGCGGCACCACCATTTTCACGCTTAATGGAAGAAACGATTTTTCTCGACAGAAATGGATACTCGGAACCGTGAATGGAAAGTTTTGTGGCCGCAAAAAGGGCTCATTATTCTGTTAAACCTTACGTGATCACTAGACTGCAAATTATATGCGTTTATAATACAAACGGGTAGGTAAAAATTCAAGAAGTGAAAGAATTGAGAGAATTTAAAATTAGTAACGAAAAAAAGAACTGTCTACTTGGCGTCGGTTCCTTTTAATTTATGCATAACATTTTTATTTTACACATGGACTGCTTTCTAGTTACCACACATTTTGTCCCTTACATTCTTATTAGACTGTGGATGCTAGTGTAAAATAAAAATTCTCTCCTCCAGTTCTAGGAAACGGATCGTTCTCGCAACTTCTTTAATATCGATGAAGAAAAATAGTTACTCTGTTATTATTAACGATTATTAACGTAGTATTTTCTATACGTTCTATATCTGCCCTACGCATGGAGAATAAGGAATAGGCTGAATCATTATGTTGATTGAAACGTCTAAGATTAGTAGTCTTCATCTTCAAGCAATTCTATTCCGTGGAGGCAGACCATAGGGGCTGCAATACGGCACATTTACCCTAACACGTTTCGCATCAAACCAGGAAATCTTCGAAAGCGCCCGCACGGGATGTAGCCGCAAACATCACGACTCGATTTTCTGCGTGGGACAAAATCAGTGTTAGGGCGAGTGGGATCAGAAAATAGGGGAATCGTGCGAGACAAGGGATCATCTACCGGGTGTCCTGGATTCTAAGATCTGTAAGAACGATATCTGGCTCGGCGGTGGCGGCGGGTCCGATCAATCAAGAAAAGCGAACGGCGGTCGTGTTCCCGGTTGTAAACGTGAAACACAAAGGCGGCCACGAGTCGCAGGATCGATAACGCCTTCGCCACGCTACCGGACGTGTATCACGGTATAGGAGCGTGTGCTGGCTCGATGACCAAAGAGCGTGTCCCTCGTCGGCGGGAAACGCTGTGGGAAGGGAGAGCCAAATAGAGAGAGGGAGAGAAAGAAAGGAAGAGAGACCGGAGTAACAGAAAGAGAGTACCGAGTGACAGAGAGAGAGAGAGAGAGAGAGAGAGAGAGAGAGAGAGAGAGAGAAAGAAGAAAATATAATGATAGAGAGAGAGAAAAAGTCGCACACCTGGCTGATTGAGAACCGCTGTCCTCTACCTGGCTGTTTAATAGGAGAGCGGAGAGCGTGGAATGTCCTCGTAAAAGTGAGAGCGAGAGGGACGGCTAGAATTGAAGGGGATAGAGCAGGAGCCACGCGGATGGAGGCCGCTGTTTAAAGAAGGACACCCGATACAGGAGGCATTGTACCCGGTTCTACCGTGTGCCGTTCCAGGTGCTGGAGGGCAGTCGGCTCTCGCCTCGGGACGAGCATATACTGCCTGTGTATTTCCTTCTCCGTAAGTTGCATCGCATTCGCCCGGTGCGACGTTCGCACACGTCAACGTACACGACCACCAAATGTCGCCGCCACCGCGATCCGTGTACCCGCGATCCACATCAGAACCTGGACACCTGCTCTAACCACTCACGCGACCTGGAAACTTTGTCCGAGGATTGTAAACTGTAAATATATCCAGCGTGTCGAGTCAGGCAATCGTAGGATACTTCTTGGTAATCCTGTAAATCTTGAAGAGACTTACTTGTAAGAGACTTACTCGAACGATTCAGGTAGCTACCAAGTCCTTGGTAGATCTCTGAAATGTTAGATACGGTTGTAGCAGTCTTGTTTGGTAGGTGCAGAAAGCTTTTGGAGTTTTGAAGTTCGGTGGACAGGTCGAGGAGCCTCTGATAGGGTGCTTGTACAGTCGCCAAGTTCTTGGCAATCCTCTGAAATCCTGTATATGCTTGTAACTGTCTTATTTGATCGATAGAAGACGCTTTTGTTGTGAACTTGTGGAAGTTGTTAACTTTGATGGACTCTCTTCAGAGTCCTTGAAAGACTACTCCGTAGATTTGCCAACTTCTTGATAATCCTCTTGTATCCTAGACACGGTTATAACATTCTTCTTGGATCGATGCTAGCCTCGGTTAAACCCTCGGACATCGGCGCGCCGTACGGACTCACAGGAATATTTCAAAAATTGATTACAGAAGGTCAGATTATTAACCCTTAACGGTCCAACGCCGCAATATCCGCGGCACGCTACTTTTGCTTATTAGGTCGAGCGCCGTGTATGTTGCGGCAAAAATAAAATAAAAATCATTTCATTATTCTTATCACTGTTTTCTATGTTTCATGTAAAAATCTGTAGTACATAATTTCTCTTCGTATGAAAAATAGCTTGGATAATTAATTGGATTAACGATTAAATGTAATTTTCTTCCCACCTGCCATTTTCTGGAATTCCAAGATAGCTAGAAATCACATGAAACGGTCTAAACCATCAACAGATTATTGTAGCGTTCGTAACATGACAGAAAGTCGACCATACCCGCGACAGAAACAAACTGGCAATCCACGCTCGTCCCCAAAGGGTTTAATTCCTCGGTGTTCGGGCATTTCCAATTTAGAGTCCAGGCTCGTAGCGAGACATCTGCGTCGGGGACAGAGGGAACTCGACGAGAGATAGGCTCGACGGGAGAGCAAGACAGATAGTTGTCGGCCAACGCGACGTTCGGTCGAACGGTTGAGCATCGACGGCGCCTTCTGGCATTTCTAGCCCGATCGTTCGTCCGCCGTCGTGTCGTGGTGGACGTCTGCACGGAGAGACAGCCGGCGCGGAGCGGCGCGACGCGGCGGTGTGCTGCCAAGTGGGAGAGAGCCGATTCGTGCGAGCAAGACAGAGAAGGACTGACCGAGTGAAAGAGGATAAGAACGACAGAGTGAAAGAGAAAGGCAGCGAGTGAGAGAAAGAGAGAAGAAACGAAACGGGGAAGCAGACCGGGAGTGTGTGTATCGCAGCCGTGTCGGTCTGCAGTGCGACATTCGACGACAACACACGCTCGCACGACTTCCTCCCGTCCCTATCCGGCGTGCACTGCTAATAAACTTTCGTACGGTCTCTCTCTCTCTCTCTTCCTCAGCTTCGGCCACGACCACGACCGCGAGCACGACACGACGATACACGCGGTCGGACGTCGCGACGCGTCTCGACTCAACTCGGCGCGGTGCGCTCTCTTTGTTCCCTCGACTCCTTCGACCTCGGCCCAGAGCCTCTGAGAGAGCTGCGAACAGAGAACCGCCGCGCCGCTCGCCAGTCGATCGACGCGGACGCTCGTCGATCGTTTCGCGCGAGCGAACTGCTGCGAAACACAAGCGTCGTCGTCGCTTGTTGTCCGCAGGATAACGCTACCAGTTCACGTGCCACCGGCGCTCTTTTGTTACAGCTGGCCACTAACGACAATACAACGGACATTGGAAGACCGGTTCTTGACGAAGTGTCTTGATGAAGTCCTTATCAAAGTATCCAGCAGGAGAGACACAGAATACCTTGAGTTATTGTGAACGGAGAAAGGAGTTGACAGTGACACTTTTCTTATGACGGAAGAATCTGAAGGATACTTGTATAGGAAGTTGAAAGAGCTCCATCAGGAGTCGTGACAAGTCCTTAAGGAACGACGGTTTTGTGTTGACAGTGATTTTTATCCTGGCGGAGAAGTGAGCAGCGACAGGAAGTTGCAAGAAGCTGTCCCATCAGGAGTCAAGAGAAATCCTTGACGACCTCCTCTTGTGCTTACTCGATTCGAAACAGAAGACAATTTTGGATTGACAGTGATTTTTCTTCTAACAGGGAGGTCTAAAGTCTAAACGATATCGTTATACGAGACAGAAAGTTGGAAGAAGCTGTTCCATCAGGAGTCAAGAGAAATCTTTGGAGACCTCCTCTTGTGCTCCTCCTTCAATTCAGCAGACAGGCAATTCTGCCTTGACAGTGACTATTATCCTAGCATAGGAGTCTAGAGAAACGTCTGCAAGGAACAGGAAATTAAAAGAACAAGCGATTCCGTCGGGAGTCGTGAAAAGTCCTTGGACGAGTCTTCTCATTCAGCTACAAATAAAGGAAAGACAGTGTTGCCTCGACAGTGGCTTTATCGTGACGAGAAGTCTAGAAACACGTATAAAAATTACCCAATTGAAAAAAAAGAAGAAACAGTCCGTCAGAAGTTTCCGAGAAGTCCCTGAACAAAGCTTTTCAGTCTACGAATAGGAAAAGCAGAATTTTGCGAAGTTAAGCGAAGTCTAGAGGAAATTAAAACAGGAAGTAGACACTATTTATTAAGAGTGAACGATAAATGAGAGGAAATTCATCCAAAGGAATCTGCCTAGAAAAAAAATTAGGAAAAGAAGAAGACTGCTTATTAACAGTGGATGATGAATAAAAGGAAACCATTTAAAAACATCTAAATAACAACCATAAAATTAGGAAAAGAATAGGTTACCTATTACCAGTGAATGATAAATAAAAGGAGTTCTATTCGGAGGATTTCTATCTAAAGGAATCTATCCGAAGATAGTGAGTCTATCCTCGAACAGACTACCGATCGCTCAACGATAGATCGTCGAGTGAACAGTTTCGCGGTGATCCTGTCGGTGAAAGGTTCCCAGTTGGTATCGAAACAAAAGCGTGTCCCAAGGATCCAAGTGTGCCGGTTCTCGTTGGAAGGTGAACAGGGTGGTGAGCAGAAGTACGCAACCCTGGCACCCGGTGATAAAGTTGTTCTAGGATAATCCGTTCCCTTTGATTCTTTGGATCGGTTTTGCTGGAGGTAGATCGGTTGTTCTTTCGACGGATTTCAAGACTGAGCGGCTCGTCTCGGCGCCGAGGAGAGAATTAACCGAATTTGCGGAAGGAATAAAACTAAAGTGCAGTGGCCGCTGGTCTCTCTTGGACTATCTCTCTTTCTCTCCCGTGGAGAGATAGAGGATGATGCATCCGCGCTGGTGAAGCGGATTCGACCGATGTCTTCCGGGCGACGGTGTCGTCACGACGGCCTGCGAAAACCAGCCACGTGAATGCCGCACTCAACGGAACCGACCTTCCCACCGGGAGAATTATTCTGGACCGGAATGGAGCCCGTCAAAGCCAAGTACGTATCAACAACGGATAATCCACTTCGCCTCTACTCGATCAGCCGAAACGATCATTGTCTTCCCCGACTCCCATTTACCCAAATCGTTTCCCGACGTATTCTCCTATTGACCGTCGAAACATAACTGCGATAAAGGCTGCGGGTTAGGTCTACAATTCTATAGGATTATTCTGTGTACAAGCATGTCCATCGTGACTCGATATCGATTTTATTCAGAGGAAGGTATGTCGAGTGTCGACATTTTTAAACCGCTTACGAAAACGTTTATAATTAGTCTGCGGATTTTTATGCAACTTTTGCACAATTTTACTCATTGCAAGCTATAAGACCTGTATAGGTAGGTATTTATTTCTTAACCATTTTAATGGTATGGAAATGATGCAACAGTATTTTGAAATTCCTTGAATATTTTCTTCTGCGTTCGATCTTCTGGATTTACCATTTGTATGATAAATGCAATTTTTTCAAAGTGTTCTGGATAGCAAAAGTTGCTCTTACAACCCCTTTTATCTGTACCTATAATAAAAAATTCTCAGATTACGTTTTATAGATTCGTGACAGCTATAAACACGCTGAAGGCATCATCGAGATACTTAGGTTAACGTTTTTATGAGCTACAAATGCTAAAAAATCGTGAATATCGCAGTTGTACCGCGAGAATTGTGATTTTCACTATTGAATCACTTTTCCTTGACTAAGTTGCGACCAAAATGTAGTATACATAAAGCAGCAGTACATATTCGAGGTTCCCATTTATTTCTCGACGCTACAAGCACACGCAGGAACTGAACCTTATTTCCCTATGGAAACTTTAAAGGATATCTGCATACTCGAGCTTTAATTAATTTGTATAGCAACACAAAAGCCCCTGTCTGCTTAAATTTTCTGTAAAAAAAAAAAACATTTCAGCAATTTAGTTTGTAGTTATTAAACCATGTTAGTCTGACGATTTCAAATTCATATAGAATTTTCTCGTATAAAGTTTCAAACTGCATTTTTGAGATTGAAGAGCTCGTTATTTTCAACATATTGATATATGTATGTATCATACAGAAATTAATACTGTTCTGGGAACTATATACATATATATTTATATAAATTCCAAGTCCATTTAAATGTTTCGATAAGTTTTCGAACTCAGTCAGTCGAAGCTTAACTTTGGAAGACAGAGCAACCTATAAATATCGTTCAAAAGATGTCTGCCTTTTTATTACAAAATTACTTTGCTTCCCTCAAACCAATAGAACATTTCGGTTATCAGTCAGGATCTGATTCTCATGGAAATATTTGAGAGAACCCTATGAAAATCGTTCCTAACGTACACAGACAGCAGCGAAATTAATCTAACTTTCAGAAAATTAAAATTCATACAGAATTCTGCAGGCTCCAATGAACGTTACCCTCGAATGCATTTGATATCGATCGAACGTTCGCGGCGTCTGCAGCAAAATGAATTTACCCGTGTCGCCATCAGGTAGTTTCTTTTTGTCTTTCTCATCACCTGTGCAAGTGCAACAGCGAACCTTTGAATTTTCCTCGCTATCCACGTGTTTCTCGCATTCCGACCTATGTACACTGTTGGCGACATGGCTTGTCAACCGATCGGCGAAGGAAATACAAATATTTTGCGGAAATCCATGAGCAGCTTGTTCGAGAGGGAGATTCAGTTTACTTATATACCTACGTATACTTTCTTGTACCTAGTATTTCAGAGACTCCGTTGAAACGCGTTCAATGTCGGACGCACTCGCAAAAACGTTCTGCGAGAACAGGTGACCAAGACAGCAACTCGACAACTTATTTACCTGTCCTTCGAAACAAACAAAAGTTTCTCGTACTCGTATACTTCATGTGTATTTTCTGTTTTCTCCGTTTTCCTTGACTTTGCTTTTCTCTCGATGAGCTTCTATTTTATTAATGGTATTTCTCTGATAAAGAACCAAGCGAGTTTTCCCGGTTTTTGGTCGACCGGTTTCACGGTGCCATAATTCATCGCTAATTATTCAAGGGAACGGCCATTTCGGCTACTCGAGATATCCTCGAAACGAAGTCTCGTGATTTATCTCTCTTTTTCCCGTGATCTTGGTCGACGCCAAGAAGGAGATCGTTCCCGGCTGATTTTCGGAACGGTTTTTACCAGCGCCGCACCGCGCACAATGTTACCGTTTCGTGGCCGCGGGACCGTGAAACGCGATGAATGGAGCCGAGTTTACCAATAGTTTCGACGGAACGGCAACAATCCGGTAAGAAGTGTTTCGCCTTTACATTCGCTATTCGCATTCTCGGAGCGCAGACGGATTCGTAAACATTTCGCGTGCCCCTCGCAGTTTACGTTTACCGTGCCGATTGATCCCTAAAAATTTCACTGGCACGCGACGCCGCGCCGCCGGGAAAATGCTATTTGCTCGGTTATGTCGCGCGACAAACTCAATCGGAAGCGGACTGGCAGAATCGAACGGCGAAAAAAGAATTGGTGGCATCTACCGTTTTGCTTTTGATGGAATCTCGCTGCTAAAACACCAGGCACCGGCACCGAACCAGTATTTTTCGCTCAACACTGCTCTGTGTTCTTGTTTTCATTTTTGTGTTCTTTATTAACGCTTTCAGCACCTATCGACTTCGTAACATGCAAATTTCCGCCTTATTTTTCAGCATTGATCACATTTTCGTACCACAATTTATTCCAAATATCAGAGACGTTCATGCTGTGTTCTACAAGCTTCTTTAATATCGATAATAGCATTATGTTCGTTTAATTCTACAAAACATTGATCCAAATAAAAAAGTTTTACTATTCTTTTTGTAATTCGGATCAAATACATTTTTTCTTAAATCTTAGGAAACTAATCTTTCTATCTTGGGCAGAAAAGCTATTCTGATTTAACACTAAACCTACCGAGCGTTAAAAGGAATTGATACAATTTCCCTTATAAAAACGACAACGTTACTTTTATTTAGATTTTGCGCGGCTCCTATTGTAATACGTGTTCCACTGAAGGTATCTATAGAATCATTTTTTATGAAATCATATTTATTATTCTAATAATTGTAAAAAAATATCTGGAACCGGTAATTTTGACCAGTGATGGTAGGTTTAGTATTAAAGTGTGTCCTACCATTAATTATTGGACTGACTGTATAAATGTTTGGCGATTTTCGGGAGCGGATAGGAAAGGTCCGACGGTTCTTTATGGTTCCCACGGTTGCGTTGTTCGTTTCCATTGTTTCGCTCCTCTTCCGGAAACAATTGCGTCTTGTACGGTCAGCGAGAAGAGCTTGTTTGCTCGCCTCGTATTTTACGACCCGCCTTGAGTCGAAGAAGACGCGGAGATCCTAGAGTGGTAAGCAAGCGAGCAAGTAAGCGAGCATCGATTCCGCCTTCGCGTTTCTCGGTGTGTGGGCGCGATCGAAAAAATCGCTTAGAAAGTGCGCGCCGACTCGCCATGCCAGCACGCTACACACCTTTCTGCTTTACGCTCGCCGGAATATGGAACGCCGTTTCGCCGATCCTCGAAGAAAGCAACGCTCCTCCGCTATTCCCAGGCTCGCCTGCTGCCTCTCAACCCCCAATTAAATCTTTAACAAGATCGAGCTCTTAACGGAAAAGCGAGCTGTAACGCTGTAAACAAGCACAATTTTCCTCAGAATTTTTAGAACCAGACTTTGCACGTAGACGAGGATGCTTTCAACCTTTTGCATAATTACATGATGTCGTGGAGGTGATCCTAATGTGCTCTCTCTTATAACAGGGTTTTTAAAACTATGTCTACCAAAAACGTCGAAAATTACTTTTAAGTGACAAACTATTTCGAACGCTGGTGGTGACTAACAAAATTCGCGCGATATTCATCCGGTTAAAATAACAATTTAATTAATCAATTGTATTGTATAGTCACCAGAATTTTCTGCGACTGTCTCTTAACCCTCATCTGTTCTTCATTTCACTTTTCACTTCATTTTTCGATGTTTTTTCATTCAAATTGATGAGTTCACAGTTACATCTTAGTTTTCCCGATTATGTGTTTCGCATTAAAACGAATAAAAGTCACGAAGTTTCGGGCAAATTTATCTACAAATAACAGAACAGTATTACTTGTCTCGGGAAAACTCTGTCAAATTCTCACAACGGACGGATGAGGGTTAATAATAAGGGAAAACATTTACACCTGGTCATTTTTCATAAAAATGTCATGGCTTTTTTTCTGAAGGTCTTCGAATTATGAATATGATAAATAGATTGCGGATTGCATACATTTATGTCAAAAATGGGTACGTACAATTTAAAACAGTGGATAGATGCAGACAGTGTCTTGTAATTAATACAAACATTTTTTATTTTGCATAAAGATCCGTAGTCTAGTGACAAATGACGCTCGAAAATATGCGTTAGAATTTCTTAGTTTTTCGACGTTTCGCGATGCAGAACGCATTGGTCTGTTTCGGTCCGGCTTGGTATTTTCCTGGCAGGACCTCGAAGTAAATAAGGAGAATCGAAGCGCGTCGATCGATCCTTCGGACCATATTGGCGGATCGTTTTCACGTTTCGGGCTGTTTGAGCACTCGGTGCCGTTGCTGTTTGCGCACGGATGACAGATAAACTTTCTGGTACGGCGAGACGGTTTATTTAAACATGGGCGAGCTGGAATTCGATGGTGAATATTTGTAGAAACCACTCTTGCAACGGCGAAAGAGAGGGAGAAAGGGAGAAGAAAGAGCTGTCGACGATGTTGTAACGCGATTGCATCTGAAACTCGGTTCGTGATCGATTCGCGTAATATTGCGACGTAACGACGTTTACGACTTCGTCCGGCTAACTGCGGAAAAATGGTAATCGGTGTTTTCCTGGGGCCTAGGAAAAGCCGATTGATCGCGTCTCGTCGCCGTTAACAACGGAAAATCGGGACAATGGGAACCGTTCTTCTCGTGCCTCGTTCCCCCGTTCCTTCGTTCCTACATAATGTATTATGCGGCTCGTTTGCTCTCGCGATACTTCTGCGACTGCTTTTTCCCGTGGGCTTTTCGCGAAAATGTTCGAAAGGAGGGCGACTCGGCAGCGGTTTCATGCTGCCACGCGCAATTACACTGGGAAACAGAGGAACAGGGACCGGCGTGGCCCGCGCGGCGGAGACGTTAACGAGAAGACAACTGCAGTCTGCGAGACGTGCAACATAATTGAACTCGTTTCGTCGGGATTTTTCAACGCTGTTCTCTCTTTTAATCCGCGAAACAACGACGCAAACAACCGCCCCTTCTCGGTTCCCTGTTTCACGTTACCGACTCGTACGCACATGGAAACTCGTGAAAATTGAACAAACAAAGCCTTGCGGTTTTTCTTAGACCTTGGAAATACACGTAGATGGGCGTACTCTACATTATACAATTTGATATTTTAACTGAAACATTTTTTAAACATTTTCCGACCCAGAATAATTCCATTGTACATGTACGATTTTTTTTATTTTATAGATATGAAATTGATATAATATCTCATTGAACGAACAAAGCCTTGCGATTTTTCTTAGAACTTGGATGTACTCTACATTATATAATTTGATATTTTAACTTGAACATTTCTTAAACATTTTCCGGTCCCAGAATAATTCTATTGTACCTATACGATTTTTTTTATTTTATGGATATGAAATTGATATATCTCATTGAACGAACAAAGCCTTGCGATTTTTCTTAGAACTTGGATGTACTCTACATTATATAATTTGATATTTTAACTTGAACATTTCTTAAACATTTTCCCGTCCCAGAATAATTCTATTGTACCTATACGATTTTTTTTTATTTTATGGATATGAAATTGATATAATATCTCATTGAACGAACAAAGCCTTGCGATTTTTCTTAGAACTTGGATGTACTCTACATTATATAATTTGATATTTTAACTTGAACATTTCTTAAACATTTTCCCGTCCCAGAATAATTCTATTGTACCTATACGATTTTTTTTATTTCATGGATATGAAAGTTGATATGCTATCTTATGCAATACTTGAATGTGTAGCAATTGATCAGAATCCAACATGTTTAATAATGTAGACAATATTATGAATAAGTAGTGGAAGAAGGAAGAACGTGTTTGAACGAAGACGATCCGCAATTTACGGAACGGCATCGTTCGCGAGGCTCGCAAAACATTCACAGATCCCCGGCGTGCTAAAGAACCGCTTCTTCTGGAAGGAATGACCACGTCGGGAGTCTAGATACATTTCTAATAGACTAGAGCAAAATGTTGTATCTCGAACATTATGTACTTTGTACTTCAATCTTGTTTTCCTAATTATTCTCTGTACTACATACATGAATGTTCTTCCATACATAGAGAATCTTCGGTCTTGAAATTTCGTAAAGAACGAGCCCGCAGAGAGAATTGTTCGTGCGAACAGCTTAAAATAGTGCAACATTGTTCCGACATGTTTCTTCGTACGGTCATAAACAACGCCGATATTTTCACTTTTCGACCCCGCGCAACAATTCTCGTGCAGCGGTCTTGCGCCGCTCGTGGAAAGTGAAAATATCGGCGTTGTTTATAGTCCAAGGGAGAGACTTTTTGGGGACAAATGCTCCATTTTAAGGGAGCCGCTGTCCCAGCGCAAACAATTTTCTCCCGTGCTCGTTTTTCCCGAAGATTTATAGTGGAAAAAGTGGCAGGCTGCGCAAAATCGTGGAGCGAGCTTGCTGGTGGGCTCGTAAATTCGCTGATCTCGGTCCGAAGATAGTGTATTAACGTGGACTCGGTCGCCGTAACTTTATTTCGCGTGTAATGTATCGGAAAATGATAAAACGAGAAAATTCGGGGCAGGGGAGGGGAAGCTGGAAGGCAGATCCTTCATAAGTTGGTCGGATCGCGATGTATATTAACCGCGACTCGAAAAACTTGAATTCTCTCTCTCTCGTTTATTCTATCTATATCCAACGACCGAGCGAAGTTCCCTTTCGAATCATGGGATCCTGCAGTTGGTTTCGTCGTCTCGTATTCAATGGTGCAATATGCATCTACGACTGAAAGCAGGCCGACTGAATTTAAACGCGGCATTAACTCTCGAAGGACCTGCTCACGCGACGATTGTATCGCGGAAAGTCTCTTTTTACCAGAGACGATATCTCGATAAGGAAAAATTTTATACCGACTTTAAGATCAATATTAGGTCTGCAAATAGAAATCTGGAAAAATGTCATAACTAGACTGCGGATCTTTATGCAAAATAAAAATTGCCAATTGTAAGAAACAGGGGAGCGAAATGAAATTGCCGTTCGTTCTTCAATAGTTTCAACAAGATGAAAATGATATATCGATATTCTGAAATTCTTTTCATCCTATTCACGTTTAAATTTCATCGCATTTGTCATAAATGTATAAAATCCGCAGTCTAGACACAACATTCGGTATTCTTAGATTTTGCAAGCCTTTCGCTGTTATGCCAATATTTCTTCCAGTCATGAGTCACTCAGTCTGACTAGTAAAAATGTGTTTCTAAGTCTAAAATGATTTTTATATTGTTTAGAAATTACTTGGTGATTACCAGCTACTAAACGCGGCTCGGAAAAAGCTTCGTTTAGCGGTGGAAAAGGTAAAGAGAAACGGCGAGAAAGTATCGCGCGAACCTTACTCGTTCGAACTTTATTGTTGCAGTTAGGCTGTATATCGTCTCTCACGTTTTTTAATATGTTAAGTGCCTTTTCTACGGGCATGGACGCCACCACTTTGCATCTGACATTAAACCTGCATTAAAGGCGTTGGAGTTTTTCAGAACCGGCGGTTTTTTCCTCTCGATACCAGTCCTTTCATTATGCTTAACATTCTCTGTATTCGTTCCCCTTTTAAAACCGTCCCATTGTCCAGAGAAACTATCTGGACTTCAAAATACAATTTTTTACTGTTTTCCAAAGCTATATACGCTAACAAACTTGATTCAATGTCCGAAAACATAACAATTCCAAAATGCATCTTCACAATCTCGATAATCGTATATTCATGTAGACAATATTTATTTTGCACCAGGATTCGCAGCGTGTCAATAAATAATGTTCACTACAGCTGCTAAAATATTGGAATGTAAAATAAATTCATTCCGAGGACACGATTTCATTTGTACAGTTATTACATAATATATATGCACTCAACTGATCGAAAAGAATGCTAAAAATAATTCCAGACCACAAAGGATTAATTTACTTTAATCTTGCAGCTCTCACGATGCATTCCCGCGAGTACGGTGAGCGTAGATACACATATCACGCTCCTCTATTTTCAATGGCGAGGGTCGCGCGAGTTTGAGAAATTTCCCGTGGCAGCAAATACTCGTTAAGACAGCTTTTATAGTAGGATCCGTGAGTTTGCAAGCTGCGAGCATTGGGTCAGCATCATTCCACACATCGTTCCCGTGACTCCTCCGTCTCTTTGTCCATTATTTTTCCTACGTAGCTGCCATAAACGGGGCGCACTGTGTGCGTGTCGCTGACACACAAACAGAATATCGTACGAAACGGGGGAATAAAACACTCCGAGGGTCTCTCCAAGAGAATTATTCGCTCTCCGGTTCCAGTTTTCTTTGTTTTCCCGTCGACTCTTCCTCTCTCACTCTGTTTTGCCTCACTATCTTTTTATCGGAGGGTCTAAGTAGGTTTCCCTTAACAGAGACACGCTTTTACGTTTACAGGATGGCGCCCGCAGGGATGCCGCCGGTTACCGGTGTCCTACAGCCGCCCACGGGCTCCACGCTGGCCGGCTCCACCATGTCCAACCATAAGAAAAGTTGGTGGAGAAAGGTGGCACCTTGCTTGGCGTTTCTCGCCGCTTTTTCCACCGCCATGGCTCTGCTGCTCGTCTGGAGCGAAGCTGCGGCTTTGAGGTAAGCCATTTTCTCCCCATTAACCTCTCAGACGTGAATTTTCTTTTGTCTTTGCTCGAACATCTTCGGCTGCTTGGGTTCTGACACGGGTCGCGATTGGTCCGAAATGTTGTCCGCAAATTCCTTTGCAAACATTCTCGAAAGTAGATTAAAACCTCGGTTGTCTGAATGAATCGGTTGGACATGACGTTCAGTACGTGCGAAAGTTAGTAAGGGTTACATTAGTCGTTGATAATTAGACAGCGGATTTTATGCATTTATGACACCACTTAGTAGGTGTAATTTAAAACAGTAAAACCATTAGAAGAATTAAAGAATGCTGATATATAGTTTTCAACCTCTTAAACATATTAAGAAAGAAAATGTTTATTTTGCATAAAGATCCGCTGTCTAGTGAGAACGTGCTCAGCAGCCGTAGCGGGTTTTTGTGGGAGCAATCGACAGTAAAAAAAAAATGGCAACGACGAGGCTGGTACATAATTGAGCAGCAGACTTAATTCGGCGCGCGTTTCCGCTCGTTCGACGGAGAGCATGATGAAGTCAGGGTAAAAGAGAGTGTATTGCAATAATATCGTTGCACTCGGGAAAGTCCAGTTTACGGGGCAACAAAAATCTTTACGTTCTCTTGCGCGCGTTAAGAAATTACGAAACCGTAGGATTCCCCGACAGAACGGACCCCCGTAAAACTTCAAGGGGAGTCTTTCTCTCTTCAAGAGTTGCAGGGGGTAAAAAAGGAGAAAGAGTCACTCAGGAAACGCTTGAGCCGTCGTAAACCTTAATCGTCCGAATAATGGAACCGTGGAACAGTTACTTTGCTCAAGATTCGTGTAATCCCGAAGAACTCCTCGAGATTGAGTTATATATTAGAATCTGATTAGGGACAAACCGACGACGGGTCCATCAAATTTCAAGTAACCCGGGATTCGTCCTCCGATTAAGGCAATCCTTCAAGTAAATTGTATTCGCAGCGTCTTCCTCGTTGTTCCTGCTGGCTAGTTGGAAAAATAGATTGATTATTTAAATTATGCAAATCCCTTGCTTCTCGTGTCATGATAAATTACAGTGATAGGTAGATAACGTAGGAATTATTTTGTGATTTTGATACCTCTAGGAATAAATTGTATTCTTAACAGCTTTCTGTAGCTGGTTCTGCTGCTCCTTGGAACAATAGATTGGCTATTGAAATTAGCGTAAATTTCTTGGTTTTCGTAACAGAATAAATTAGAGCAGTAATGGAGTAGCCTTTATCCTCTTTTATATATTTATTTAACGTCGTTCTCAACTCTTTGTTAAGATTACTTCGCGACGGGACCTAGAGTTTATTAAGGTGGGTTAGATGGCTTTACCCTTTAATTAGGATACCTCTAGAAATAATTACAGCAATCGTAATTTCTGGAAAAAAGAACACAGAACTGAGAGCTACGCAACATTCGATAATCGGAAAATTCCAGATTCAAAAGCAATTTCACAACTTAGTGTTGACAAACGCAACCAACCATAATCCAGGCATCCTGAGTGCTGAATAGAGAATGTAATGTTAGCTAATTGGCGAGAATGCGCCACCGCGTAGATTGTTTCTGCTGGTTCAGGTTACCTCTATTTCCATCTACAATACGTTCTTTCTTTATCATTTTCTTACGATTGCCTAGCACCAGACTGTCCGATTAATTCGGCAAAGAAAAATTTTACTTAATTCCTCCCTGGTTCAATTAGCGGCAGAAATCTTCACTCAACTTACACGATCTGCTATCATCGTGCCGCCGATTCGATCGTTCGATTCAATTCACAGAACCCTGTTTTTCCGTGCACAAGTTTATGCTCGCGAAAACAGTAACAGATATAAATTCCCCGGAACTTCTAATTGATCGACGAACAATAGATTGCGGCGATAGAGATCGATGGGCGACGACGCAGCTCTCGATCCGATCACAAAGATGCAAAATCGCGTTATTCACTGTCAGCCGACAAAAGCTGGTATCCCATGAATAAAAGATCGCCGAGAGTGGACCGCGAATTTTATGCATTTTCACTGTATAGGAATCCCGTCAGATGGGACGACGGGATAAAAAATGAAATTTCCACAAACTTTTGTCCCACTTGCGCCCCACGTTTGTCCTATTTTCGTTGTTCGGAAAAAAATATACATGAAAGAAAGTATTGTCAAGAGGCGTCGACGACGACGACGACGCGACGCCGTATTTCATTCCGCGGAGAGAAGACCGAGGGCTCTGGGAAAACTAAGAGCAGAGATATTAACAACTTACTGTTCGCCGAGCAATTTATAATCTCAGTCAATTTACCGGAACAAATTGCCGTCCGCAAAATCGCGTTTGCCAAGCAAGAAGCGTAGCCATTGTCTTTTTCTCCTCGAGAGATCGACGCCGCTCCTCGCGGAGACGGTTCACCGAGAGAACGCGATTGTTGGACGGAGCTAATTACTAGGTCACTCGATGATTATCATCGTTTCCCTTCGCGGCGGTTGCGCCGAACACTATTAACGTCGCTCGACAATGCGCTTACGAGAAAAAGTCTGTTCAACGATGCTCGTTAGTGTCTAAGACGATTACTTTTAACACCGACACTCTAACATTGTGGACCGACGCGACTGTTTAAAATGTAAGGTGTTAAAACGATCTACAATTCATGATCTCGATATCCATCGAACATTGAACTAGCTTTCATTTCGTCGAACAGTACCATTGAAAGCAAGTAACACTTTGCAACGCTTTGTCCAACGAGAAAATACACTAATTGATTAACATTCGCATGACCAGAATTGTCGAAATCGTCATCCGGCTACTCAGTTTTCGATGATTAACGCATTCGTAGCCGCTGACGTACATTCGCCTCATTTCGAATTCATGGCTGCCACCGACCGCGAATTCACATCGTATCGTATACTTTCCTTAACCGCAAGATTTGCTTGTTCCAAAGAACGATATATTGGAATTCGAGAAACCGGGCAAGTCCACAGTGAAATTGTGCACGTTTTTCTATATTCACGATTGGCTCGGTGCAAAAGTTCCATAATTTTCAAAATCTGGACTTACCAGGTTTTTGGTAAAGGTATTAAGACGTTTCCATTGAACAATGGAATTCTGGAGTCCCATTGTTTTCTATAAATCGGATAATTGGTGTTTCTCGGGCACGTTGCACCTTGCATCGTTGCGATTGCACCGTGAAATTCGGGGGTCGAACTCGGCACGAGCAGCTATCGGCAAATGCGTTATGCGGTTACGCGTCGGACTTAACGAGGCTGGGTCTGTGTGTGCGCGTGTGCATCGCGTTGTGCATCTTGCGTGCATTAAAGCCGATGTGCCGGTTGCAGGAGGCAGGCGTTCGACGCGAACATGACCAGGGACTACGTGTTGAACAGTGTCTCGATGGACAATCCGGAGCTGGTGGCATACATCAGGGAGGTTCAATTGAAACCGACCACCCAGCAGGACCCTCTGAATGCGACCCAGACCACGGAGGAGAAGTATGTGTCGGGTTTAACCGAGGGAAAACGCGAGGGCGTCTACGTCGAGTACATTAGCAGGGTGAGCGGCGACCTTTTAATCCGTCTAATTGCTAGAAAATTAGCTGAGACCTCCAATTCATTCCCGCAATGTTCTCGAGAGATTGCTTCCAGCAACCCAGGGGATTGGTCCCATTTTGCGGAAAGTTCCTGGGTGTTTGCGAAATCTTTCATCGAGTCAGACTCGTTTCTTTTCTTATTCAGATTTTCACGTTTCGCAGATAGGCGCTGTATCTAGCACCGGTTGGCTGGAGAGAAACCTGACCTGGAGAGGTGTACTGGTGCTCACCGATCCTAGAAGCTTCTTCGAGGCGCACAGGAGCACCAGGAACTTGAGGACCAGAGTCCTGCACGCTTGTCTCAGCACCGACAAGGATACCAAAGAGGCAAGTCCTTAGAAAATGTCTTTCAATCGACATAGTACTAACCAAAGACTATCCAGTATCTTTTAAGAACGCAACTCGTTGCTAAGCATCTCGTCTTGGAAGTTGCTCAAATCCTACTGGTTTCTTCTAAAATTTCTCCCTTGCACACAGCTATAAATAGTAGGTAGAGATGGACTTAACTACCCTGAAATTGTTCCCAATGCTTCTGAAGAGGCGTAGCTCGAGTTCTAAGACTTCCGCTCGCGTTCGACTTGCAGATTACTTATCACCAGGAGTCGGAGGTGCAAGTTACCAAACTGGGGGAGGGGCCGAACAGTCTGGTGTCCTCGGACGAGGGTTTGCCAACGACGAGGTTGAAGTGCTTCCCTCTGTACAGTGTTCTGTTAGCGTACAGCGCCACTACCTTGGACTACCTGAGCCTGGACAGTCCTGACGCGCAGGACGGCCAGGTAATTATCATCATTAGACTGTGGATCTTTATTCAAAATAAAAATTCTCTATGTAAATTCAAAGGTATTCGGTCCAAATAGAAATTTGTTTCTTCCTTCAACAATTTTAAATTCATTTTACCTCTCTAGTGTTTTATGTTTCACCTACTTATTTTTCTTATTAAACTGTGGACCTTTAGACACCATATGAAGAAACAGTAAACCACACAGGCCTTTCTGTCCTTCTTCAACAATCTCAATAAATTGAAGACCATATATTGACATTCTTAAATTCTTTTAATTTTTCTACATTCCATAAATACACAAAATCCGCAGTCTAATCATCACACAGAGCTCCAACCACCTCCAAGAAGTCTAGTCATGTTACAAAAACGCGTTTTCTCTGGTTTGTTTCGTAGGTGCTCGACACGATTCCCTGGGAGACGACGAGGATATCGGTCCTCTCGATCCGATGGAGTTCGCAGCACAGCGAGGCGGAGACGAAGACTCTAATCGACAAGATGACCAGCAGGAGGTACAAGCTGATGTACACCACCGAAAACGGGAAGCTGATTTTCATGTACAACGCGTTGCTAAAGATTTAAAGAACCGTGACGACACTGGCTGGATCTTCCGACGCTGGACCGTTTCTACGATCGATCATTAGCCCTGTGATCGAGAAAAGAACGGTTTCGCCAGGTGATCGAAGATCGTTCAATCCTGCAACACGATTAAACACGATCTAGTTCTAGTCGTTGAAGCTCGGAATCGATTCGAACGAATCTTCTATCACCTAATGGGAAACGCGTTTCTTTCGCAGATCGTAGAATCTGTCGAGGATTTTTCGTGGATCAGGATCAGTTTTCTTTTGTTCTAGCACCGCGGAGTCGACGCTCGAAATCGATTCAGAATCGATGAACCAAGCGCTGATCTCTGTACTAGAGGAACTCCGTCGATTTCGAATTCCTTTGCTCCTCGAACGCGTGTGTACGTTACCTTACACCAAAAAAAAGAAAGATGATGAGAAATGGTGAACGAAAAGCATTTCCGTGCTCGTATTTTAGCGTAGGTTCGTTTTTAATCTGATGCTCAGCCAGTCTAGACGCCGGGTCATTTTTACAGACAATCGTTTTATTGCGAATATACTTCGGTGAGCGACAGCCCGACATTACCCACCAAGAGACATTTTCGCAGGGCTGTCGCAGTGATAACGAGTTACTCTAATTACCTACACCACGGGCCTTACTAGCACGTAAGTCGATACTTAGCTTAGCTAGCACGGAACGACGCGAACCGGCCGGGTCTCTTCCGGTTCGGTGCTCTTGCTTCATCCTTGAGTCTTCTGTAACCAGACAGCAATTGGAAACTGGAGGATCTTCTGCCGGAGCCACCGTATCCAAGAGGATTAAGCCCAATTCCCACATGGGTGATTTACAGAACAAGTTCAGAACCTGGCCTCGAGTTGTTCCCTGCAGATTTCGAATTGAGACTTGAGTTTTTCGCGCGTTGGTAAAACGTTCAAAGAGTTTTCCGTGTGTAATTCTCTGTGGCTCCAGTGGGAACACGACTTAAAAGGGGTTACTTTCCTGCATCATGCATTCAACCAGACGGCCGCACCTTGCTTTTAAGACGATGATCGAATACTCTGTTCTTTTTGCTACTTTTAATTCGTTTTAGTCGAGCAATCTTACAAGTGACAATAATCCTGATGATTTCCACCAGATTTAATATTAGAATATTGCTCTCAGTTAGTTTCTGTTGTCGAAAACGATTCGCAGCATCTAATTTATTTACACTGTTTTATTGTTTCCATCACATGACATTCTACTTGTTCATTTCTGTTCATTTCTTCGTTCAGTTTAGCCACACTGAAATTCTGCACGATTTAGTTCACGTTCAACGATCATTCAGTCGTTTTACTTTCTATAGTCGAAGATGGTACATCCACTGAGATCTGCCTTACGATATTATTTTACCGTTTTCATCACATGGTATAATTCCCCTGTTAATTTCTGTTCATTCGTTCGTTCAGTTTATCACACTGTAATATTGTACAATGTAATTCAAATCACCTCGAAGATCATCAACTTGTTTTACTTTCAGTTACCGAGTCGACATATCCCTTGATCCATGTTACAATAATTAGTTCCATTGATTTTATTGTTTTCATTTGCTGAAAAGGATCATCCGCTCTGCAACGATCCTATTGGATGTACAAACTAATTCAAAGCCCTTTCTTCGCGAATTTGTTGATTGTTTACGGACAACTACAATATGTTCTACACTTCGAAATAGTCTCCATGACTTTCTGAGGGTCTGCTTGATCCCGTAAATAATTAACAGTAAACCTACCAAGCACTAAAAATTAACAATGCGATTTTTATTATAATGTGTGCGTAAATAAAGAAACGTGTATACCCATTTTTAATGGAAGCATCTTTATGAATTGGTTTGTGTAGGTTTAGTGTTGATCAGCATATTGTTTGAAGGATAAAAGACTTCAAATAAAATTGCGATTCATTGCGAGGGCCACAAATTAATTCGTACACCCAATACTGCGGATATGGATCCAGAATTGTTTCACTGGCAAAGTAACCCCAGACACGGTTCACAGTTGACAGCGATGAATCGCGGGATTTATAGTTCGGCAATTACGGTTCAGCGCGATACTTAATGATTAGACAGCAGATTCCGTGCGTCTATGATAAGAATAAATAGAGATAACATAGAACAGCACACTATCAAAAGACTTTCGAGACTATCGTTCTATTATTTTCAATTTATTCTAATTATCACAACATTCTTGGTCATTTTTATTTTGTACGAAGATCTGCGGTCTATTAACGATACTCTCCCTGAGATGAGGTTCGCAATTTATCAAGAACGTACATGATTTTGTTTATTGATAATTATACATCTGGAGGGAGACAACCTAACCCAGACCTCTATCGCACAGATAACTGGCTCTATTGTAATCGAATATAATGTACAACACTTTCGATGATCTGTCGCTATCAATCAAAAATTGTCTATCTTTCGTTTGTAAACTTCTACGGTACGGGTCACATTTCCTACAGCCTCGAGCCTCAATTTCCATAGAAATAAGACGAGGAAATATTTTCTCCAATGAATTATGGCATAAATTTCATTTTCCCCGATGCGTGACTTGCGTCGTTCTTCTTCAGGACCGCTGACAGCGTAATGGAGGTCCGTTAAACATCGTCCTCCTATAGTTCGGTCTATAGTCATTTCCCTTTGCTCTCGTTTGTACGATTCATTCCGAGAGAACCGATTCTTTCGGAGATAATAATAAAGGTAGATATTTTGGAAGACTTACGACCTCGTTGCACGTAATGTTCTTTCCCGTAATGTTCTTTGATCCTCTTCCTAGCCCGGGAAGCCCACGATCAGCTACATCGTCAGACATCAATTATTTTCTACCATAAAAAATCTTTTCAAAGGTACGTACATGTTGAATTTTCTTACTCTAATATATGTATACAGTGTATGAAAGGAAATAACATAGAATGAAAACATAGTGGTAACATTTTTCATGAACATCGTGATATTTTCATAACTGCAGTGTCTTTTAAAAAATCAAACCTGCGTTTTAAATTTAAATCATTAATTAGACCACTTGTCCTTTTCTACGAGCATCAGCTAGTACAACGGCGGCAGAGAAGAAGTGCTTCGTCAAACGATTTAAAGTACAAGAAGGACTAAAGTCGTGGACTTTATCGGTTCATTGGCTGATCCTATAATTAACTTCCTTAAGCATCCTTTTATAATTCACCGTGAGCTGGTCAGATTCTCTTAGCGAGTACAAAGACATGTACAAGTTCGACCACCGTGTTCCCAAGAGAAAGAATTCCCGGGCATTCTTCTTGTAATTGATCACTCTAATTCTTCCGAAAAGTTACACAGCTTCCGCTTCCTTGCACAGCAGAAATCATTCTAAGTGCACATCGGCCGCGTCCCTTAAGAAAACAATAAAACAAAGCGACTTTTGAGAGATTGCGTGTTACGGGGTCTCTCTTCTCACCCCTTTCTCTCTGTTCTCCGGTGTTTAAACTTTTTTTCCCCGATGTACTTCTCGCTTATCTTTCTCGAGACCGGCGTCTCAACTTTCCTGTAAGCCCTCTCTCGTATTTCCCGTACCTCTTTTCTTTTCTGCTTTCTTCGCGTTTCCGTCAAGCTGATGCATCGAGTTCCCCGCACTCGGTTAAAACTTAAATTAAAAGCGACGCCATAATTCATCGATAAAATATCGCACGCCTTTTCCGGGAATGCCGGAAGGCGTGTTACGAATTTTTCAGCAACAACCCCGGCCAAGAATTATTAGCGTATTACGCCGAAGAGCAGCACTTTCGGAACAGACTTTCGCGCGAGAACGAATCGCGTGTTTTTACGAGCTGGAAATTTTCATTTTTCACGAGTGGCCCGTCGAAAAATATTCTCGAAACCGGAGCAAAAAGTCACGGAAAGAGAAAGAGAGAGGAAAACGTTTCCTGATAGCTGTTTTTCACTGCTCAGAGCTCTTTTTCCAGGAAGCGCGCGATTCGACGCGCCACTTAAAAACTTGTGAAATAAAAAAATGTTTCAAATTAAAGCTGCAGGGTATACAGAAAAGTGTGCGACGATTATATTTGTTTAATATGGCAATGACTTTAAAAAGCTCTGTATGCGTCAGCGACAAACCACTGCGAGGAAAATGTTCGAACCGAACGCGAGATACTCGAAGGTTGCTTTTGCAGCATCCCGATTCTACATAATTTACCGAGCCATTTTCATCCTCGATTTTCCGAGGTTTCACAATTTTACCTCCCGGAACTGCAAAAGGATGCAAACGCGAAACAGAGCTCACCGAGCACCGCGATATTTTCTGGAAGCACAAAGTCCCTGCCACTGCACTGGAAAGTTGATGTGCGTGATACAGCTTTTTCACTCATCGATGTTCAGTACGTCAATATAGTGCATAGGCAATTTGATCCTTTTTGCTTAAAATTTTGGAACGCGGAGAAGGTATTTTAATGAAATTATTTAACAAGGAACTGCGATAGAAAAAGCACACTTTCAATGAATAATTTCGCTTTAGTAATTATTGTATATTATTTGGTGTTCAAAAGAAATAGACAGAAAAATGAGTGAAATTCAAACTCCGACTTTTTATAGATTTTTACTTTTAGCAATATTGATTCGGACGAAATTGTTCCTTTACAAGGGTTAGAAATTAGTTACCATTTAACGCTTCGCACATGTTCAGAATCATACAATTTCCTGAACATCCAGTCCGGGATCCTTGTAATTGGAACAGTATCAAATTTATTCCGGAACAAGGTGTTTCTCGAGGATCGATGAAAACGCCCCATGAATCTCTTTATGGGGGTGAAAAACGAAAGGTCCGCTCCGGGAAACAAAGCGTTTAATTAGTTAATTCGATTTGGATCTCGCGATGGTGTCGCTTTCAAAGAGAATAATGGCCCCTGGTAATTTCATTCGTGTTTCCCGTAATGTCGGCGAACGGAAGAAAGAAAAGCTGTCGCTGTTTTGCGAGAGCGCAGAACGCCAGGTAAAAATCAGAGAGACGGCCGCGTAATCCGACAGAGAATTTTTTCCATTCGCCGGAAATTGCGTTTCGTTGAATCTGTGTACCTTCTTCTCAATTTTCCGATATTAATTAACCCTACAAAAGAATCGAGCCACGAATAACGCCATTTTCTATGATCACCAATTTTTATTAAATTCGCAGGATTCATTAGGCAGCTAACTTTTGATAACGCGCGGTGCTATCTGATGGAAATTCCCCTTTTTCTAGATTGTTGAAGTTTTTTCAGCGTTTTGAAAGCCCACATTTTATAGGGGAGTATTTGGAGAAGTGAATGGCATTTTTTAAGGGGATTAGAGGGTGGGACCACTGCGATATTTATTTTAACACTATATCTACGTTTTTTTAAATAGGCAATTATATTATAATAGTTTTTTTGGAATCGATTGCCTAATGAATTGTGACAAGTGAAAGTAATAGCAGCAATTTATATGGATAAATGTAATAGTAGTAGTATTTATTTAATTCGATCTCGCGGCCAAGAAATTGGAGTTGCTGTACAATTTTTCATTGTGTCACTCGTCCCTCCATCCATTTATCCACCCATCCATCCATATCTCATAATGCCTTACATCTAGTATTGTCTCTCCTCTCTCCTTTTGGTTATTTCTTTCCTTTTTCTCTCGATACGCCTACGCCAGTGTATTATTTCTCCCATTCATTGGATAAATATAATATAATATACTCTTTTAGATACAGTTCATCAGAGGTTCATTGATAAGCGTCCAGTTAGGGAAAATGTTAGAATATCGCCATATGTATTCATAATAAATGGAAGTTTTATTCCACGAATCTTTAGGCTTTCAGCTTTTAATGTTGTGAGGTCAGAAAAGAACGGTGATATCGAGGAGGAAATGGTAGTGAGTCAGTTCATGTTAATCTAACACATTTAGCGAATTAGTTAAACTAGACGTGAACTTAAACAAAAATCGGTGACTATGTGTAGCAAATTCTATGGAATTTGAAATCCGCGACGACCAACGAAAGGGCGGCCATTAGTTCGAAACAAAATTCGCGGGAGTTACGTGAAACCCTCGCCCGTTTCAATCGATTGTCCTCAGTTTCGGGAATGAAAACGCGACCGCGTACCTGGTGACCCAAAAAGGGACGCGATTAGCAGGCTGTCCTAGAAACTATTGCGCACTTGGTAACGTTCGATCGTGTTGAGTCATAGTCTCAGAAAAAGCTAGTATCTATCGTCTAAACACATCGCATTATCTCTGGTCTCCGATTCTCGTTTTGTAAACAATGCTATCCCTATTTGTTAGTGGACTGTACTAGTTCATTGCGGCCGGCGATAATGGTTATATCGAATATATTTTTGATAGAAGATGCAGCCATTCTCGTACGACAGTTTCGCACAAAAATTTCCGTGGAAACGGCTAGTCCGATTAAAATTAAACGGTATTTACATTTTACAGGAGTTTTTAATCCGCAATCTTAGAACGACTGCTTATCTTGACGATAAATTAAATATCGTACCACCCGGTTGACATAGATACGCGTGCAACGATAGATTGTTTAAAAGTGCTGCGGCAAAATAGATTGCAGAGATGTGTCAAGTTGTCAGTTAAAACTTAGAAAATAGCTTCGTCGAAGAAGAATAACCTCTCTCGACCGCCATCTTGCAACTAAGTCGCCGCAGACACTACGAATTCCGATTTATGAACCTTCCTAATCGTTAACCACTTCCCTACAATAGCTAATTCGATCAATGAAAAATTGTTGTTTAATTAACAGCCGATGCTTGATAAAATTAATGTCATAGATGGCTGAAATCGTTGTTAAATATGAATTGAAGTGATAGCGAGTGAGTAGGTATGGTGCCAGCGTACCATGTTCTTGAACTTCGATCCTCTGGGAGACCGGCTGACGCCAAATTCTCAATTTCTAGTCAAATTGAAAGCCATAAACCGGTACTCGAACTTTCCTCGTCGTGTACCGTTTGTACTCTGATGTAATATCCGCGAGATTAGGTAAGATCAGTGCTCGAGATCTAATCTGGCTAGGAAATCAATCTATGATAACGCTCCGCGGCTTCCCGGGACGGAACTTTGCCAACCCGCTGTCGTTGCAAAATTACTGCATGCGATAAATAATACTTTCCTCATAAAAGGATGCCGTTAGGTCTCTTCGACTGGTAATTGTATCGATCCAATTCATTTCTGGTTCGAAAAACTGTCTGACCTGTTCGAAACAGTGCTCTTCAAAGAGGATAACGATTGGAAAAATATATTATGCTTCCTGAGCTTCCTGTTACTCTATCGTGCTAGAGAATCAATTAAAATATTCGAAGCTTAACCCATTTGCACCATTAGCGTATATATATTTGTTGTAATTTTTGTACTTAAATATTTTTGTCCTTAAATACTTACGATGCAAATGGGTTAAAGTGGGTCATCTCAAATATCAATAGAATTTTACAAGTCCTTCACGACTGTAACTTTTAGCATAAAAATCCAATAAAAAATCGTCTATTACATTATTACAGAATGATTGCACAACGCACTCAGAGTGCCATTGATGTCACAGCCCCAATCTTTCCACGATCGGTGCGCATCGCTGTCAATCAACATTTTCCTCGGTGAATAGCAGTTTCTTCGTGGTTGATAAGGATTGTACAGTGTCCCGGTATCGTTGAAAATCAAACGGTGGTCACCATTGATTTACTGACACAGTTTCATTGCCATTACTCGTCAAACACCGCGGCGATTACGATAAGTCCGGTTGCCAACTGATTTATCGGTAGGAAATGTGCGTATATTCGCACGTCAAACACTCGAGAAAATCCTTTCGCTGATTCGGTCGTAATCCAGCAATAAACTGTACGCAGGCTGATCAAACAAGGAAGCCGAATACCTTGACAAACGCGCTGCCGATTTTTCACGATTTGCTCAGTCAACAAGAACGATCAAATCTTCGAATGATTTTTCTCACAGACAATTGAATGTCTGGAAGAAAGGCGCGTGTTACGAATTTTTTTAAAATGATCTTTTGCAGGGATATGAGTGCCAATGCACGAATTACTTTGGCAAAGCTTATAGGGTACTCAACAATGCCAGTGGAGGATTTATACATTATTATATTATACATGAAGCAACGAATTGTTCAATTCAATTTGAATTTTATTAGGAAATTAGTTACGCTAAAACGAGGAAGAGAAACAAAGGAAAAGCTAAAAGCGGCGAGCAATTTCCACTGTAATCCATTGTAATCGTTTCCGTTTTGAACGCGCTTTGCCAGGTTGTACGCATTGTTGACCATTTTGCACGTCGGGTAAGCGTTCTCGCCGGGTCTGTGCGTACAAACGATTAATTAGGGGCAGCCGTTCCGCGTACGATACTGACGAATCAATTACATCGACGAGGTTTTCATTGAATTTTAGTTACGCTTTGACAGCCGACAAGATGGCGTCTGTCGATCGCTCGCGTTTCATTTATTTCTTGGGTGAATGGAAAAATTGTACAGCGAGATTGAGTCAACTTTTCTCCAAAGTTTTTCTATATGATACACGATGATCGAGCAGTATTTATTATACGTATTATTTTCATTTAGAAATATGATTGACGATTTTAGGATATCAGACTGATTTTATGCAACTATTATACAAATCTGTGATGCATAATGACGTTCTAATTCGAAGGATTGAGATATGACTCATTGCAAACGTAGACAACGTTATTATATGTATTAGTCTGATTGAGGAATATGATTGAAGTTTATAGGATGTCAGACTGATTTTATGCAACTATTATAAAAACCTGTGAAGTTGGATATAACACATTATTCTTATATATTATTACTAAGTTTGAACGTAGGTAGGTTAAAAGTATAATGATGTTCTAATAGGAAGGATTGCGTTATGATTCATTGCAAACGTAGATAACGTCCAGTTTGTTGCAATGAATGAAGAAACGTTCCGTTTCGCAGAAAGAACCACAGTTTGATAATATCTAACGAGAATTATACTCGATATCAAATGTTATTGGACAATATACACGTTTATTATAAAACGAGAATGTTCATTTTCTGAAGAAATGGCGAACACGCGGTTTTAGATGCGCCTTTCATCCTTAATTCGCGAATTTTCTCCACGGAGGAATTGAATTTTCCCATAAATTGCCGGGAATTGCCGTTTTAGCTGGAAAGGGCGGCAGTTTCCGGAAATAATTAGATTCTTACGGCGTCGCGGCGAATTCTGCTCACCGATTTTCCCGATTATGGCTGGTAACGTATCAAGACGATGGCTCGTGTGCTATTTAAGTTAACAGACTCCTATTTGTGTTTTACTAACCATTAAAATTATTGTCGAAGCAAAGAACAGAACGATAAGCACTCTTCCTTTAGACGAATTCTTTGAGAGATCAATCGCACTACAAGTGGTATCCGGTGCTCCAGATAGTACCATTTTCGTACTGACGTATCAATTGTTGACAGTATTTTCAAGCTGAAATTTGATGGCTTGATAACGTCTTCGTTTCAGGTGGTGGGATTAACTAGCTGAAGAGGACCACTCGAAAGTCGATGGTCCCCGCTACTTAAAATAATTAAGTAAATGATGGGCAACCGAGGAATCCAACGATATATTGCTACACCGATCATTTCGATATCGAGGGACAAGCTATACAAATAATTTCACAAGATTCGGACTCGTCTTCTAGATAAATAATATAAATATATAGTGTTCTGTTATTTTCTAGGAAGAGATTGATTTTTCTACTGGTTTTACCTTTTGCACTCGAATGGCGACTCTGAGGCATCATTAAAAGTTATCGCAGCATAACTCGGCACAATTTCTACGTTACAAAATTTATTTATGCTCGATAAATTGCTAAAAACCTCTGCGTGGGAAAATGTGTACAGTTTCATATGCATAAAACGTTAAAAATACTGTAGAATGATAATATTACAGGTGGAATACAAATATTTCACTTGCGCATTTCTGGTATAAATAGAGAAAATCCGCTAAAGACTATCAATTCTATAAAAATGACGATCGAAGAAATATCTTTGACTTCAGGAAATAGCAGTTTCGATTTTTGCCTCGCGAGTGAGGCCACCAGGAGCTGTGGGATCGTAAACATGTTGTCTAACGGAGATCATTCACCATATATCGGCGTTATCGTGGAAAAGAAAAATGACCGATGACTCTCGGGGAACAAATACAGGGTGTCCCAAAATTCCTGCAAACCCAGAAAATGGGAGGTTCCTGAGGTTATTTGAAGTGACATTTTCCTGTACAAAAATGGCTTCCGCGGCTTTGTTTAGGAGTTATTAACTCTTTCTCAGGGAGTTTTGGGACACCCTGTATGTATCTTCACTTCGATCTATTCTCATTCGATACCCGCCTTCCTTCGTCGCCAAGTCTTCAAGCCCTACGAACGTCAAAGATCCCTGTTAATTAGATATTCACCGAGAATTTCTTATTGTTTCCTCTCTCGTAATTAGCGAGTATGCAGACATCCCGGGGAGCTTCGATGTACTTCTATTACAAGCTACAGTGTTCGCCGGGATCGGGATGAAACGTCTTCCAAGGAAAGTCTGGTTCAATTCAACGAGTGGATGCAATAATCTATCTTCGCTACCGGCAAAGATGAACGGATACTTTTATTCGGAAATATTATTAGACAGACGTCGATACTCTTGGGGCTCCTCGAATGCCCGAAACGAACAGAGATTATCGGAAGGATGAGCTTTCAATGCAAATTTTTATTGCTCGTGTCTGTAGTTCTTTGGAAAACTGCTTCTGTCGTTCAATCGAATTTTCATTTCTTTAATGTTGCCTATGATATTCGTTAATATTATTCCTTTATTAGATCGATGTTTTGCATTTTAAATGGATTCTTGGATGGCGATGCTCTCTATCCTGACTCCGTAATACATTTCAAAGGCATATTATATGACAGGTAGCTCAGCTTCTGACAATGTATTTAAATTGTATGCTGTTTAACATTTCTTTGAAGATATAACGAAAATCGATCAAAATCTGAATAAACGCAATCTTCTTGTTTCTACAAAGTAATATTAACAAAGTAAATCTAGTAGTAAAACTAGTGTTTCTACTCGACGAACATACAGTGAACCACGAAAGTATTTGAACACATCTTAAAACAGTTTTCATAATTGTACCAAACAACCTGATGTTTTATGAGCAATTAGAAGCATTGGTTTACGAAATGATCTGCCAAAAAGATTTTCTAAAAATTACAATTTACAAGGTTGCATGCAACAATAATAAGAACATTTTCTAAAACTTTTTTATTTGGGTCCTTGGTGAAAATTTAAAATATGTTTCGTAGATTTATGTTAGTTATGCACATGCTGAAAATTTTGTCAATAATCGATTAACGTACCCAAGAGCTACAAGTGGCTAAATATTCTTACATCTTTCGATGCGTGTCGTTTTTTTCTGCGTCAACCGACTTTGATGAAACTGTCAGCATGTGTATAACTAACATTAACGTATATTTTAAATTTTCATTACGGGCTCTAATAAACGAGTTATAAATGGTGCCTCTTTTACATTCTCATATAATTCTTAGCAATTGCAATATTTTCAAATGTTTTTTTTCATGTCATTTCGTAAATCATAATTGCTCAAAAAAAATGCAGGTCGTTCGGTCCTATCATAAAAAAGTTATACGTACTGTTTTAAAGTGCGTTCAGATACTTTTATGGTTCACTACCATTCGATACCGTCGCAGTCGATGCAAACACCAACACGATCACAATAAAAAAGAAAACAGGTTATCGCATCTTTGATTGTTTAGAGAAAGTGATCGCGTTATCAGGGAAAAACCCCACAAAGGGAAATGCCTCGACCACGTAAGAGTGACGTCAACCGATCTAGTCGAGCGAACAGGTTGAGATTTCTGGTTATTCACCTGTCGAGAGTGACTCACCAGTGGCCAGAATTCGGGGCAAGGCAAGTCGATGGGCGCCTCCATCTTTTTGAACAGTCCAATTGTCGTCGATTTATGTATAGTATAACGTCACAGGGATCCCCGATTCTTGGTGGATCGGGGGACACGGAAGCGCCTTCTCTTCTCTTTTTTTTCCTTAGATCTCTCGAGCGATAGTGGTTGGACAGCGATAATGATGGGGAGATAGTGGCGAGCGTTATATATGATGACCCTCGAAGTACCTGGCGATCATTCGGTTACCTTCGATCGACTTTGTCTAATCCGACATGCGGTGCACTTGATTGAACGGCGTGCCACCAGCTCTGGAAAGCAACCGGAACGAGGTGTTATAGATCCTAGATCGAAGAAAACAGACTCTGAAGTACTTGTGGTGGTTGATCGTGTTAGAAGAGACTGATCGACCGGACGTCGATTGATCGGTGAAGTCCTGTTCGGGATCCTGTTCAACGATTAGGTGAACCGCTGAAGAATCGTCTCGAGGAAATGGAAGGCACAGGGATGATTAATGGGACGCCAGTTCACCAGGAGAGCAGGAAGCTGTGGCAGTACCTTGCCTCGATTTCCGGTATTTAACCGTGTCGTCAGCTAACCCCATCCTGTCGCTATATCCTCCATCTTGATCCTCCGTTGATCCTCCAAAGTGACGTCCGACTCGGTGCTCTGCGAGTCGCTGGCCCGCGGATTAGAACTGTGTGATTGGTAGATTAGTTCTACGACCTTTTCGTATATATTTTAGTAAACTTTTAGCACTAGCTTCACCGGACCTATAAAAGTCAGCCGAGGTTCAATATTTTTATGATTATTGAGATTGTAAAGACGCAGCGACGAGCACTTTTTTGTGGTATATGTTATAACAAAATGGCTAAAAATTTGGATAGACATATTCTTGTTATTTTCATACATTAAGGGAAAATAGTCGCTTTGCGAAACCTGTTTCTTGATACTAGAATCAAAAAGGTTATTTAATTATTTATTTGCACATGTTCACGTTCTGATTTTTTATTCAATCACACAATGAATAATGTATTTAGTGTATTTCCATAGCCTATAGTATATTTACAATTATTAGCCCTATCCACTCGAACGATTCTGTTTTGTACATTACTGAATTTATTGGCATTTACGAATTACTAGACACTCGAGTATTGTATGAATAAATTGAGTAAATTTTATATGCATAAAGTAAAAATATTTTAGATCGGAAGAAATGTTTTTTAATATAAAAATGTAAATATAAAGAAATGTCCATTACCAACCATTAACGCGTTGATCAAGTATTACTTACCTCGTTGGTAACAACCTGATGATTTTCGTCGGTTACAAATTTTTTCGTAATAAATGAAATTTGTCGTCTGTGGACGTTGTAAAAAAAGTACATTCGCGTTTGTTCATGTATAGAATAAAAGAGCATCGAATTATATAAAGAATAATTAAGCTTGGTTGACGCGTTAAATTGTGGATTTCTATGCATTTGATATGTATTCGCGTTCCCTTTTGAAACGCGTGAGAATTATGCACTTTTCAATTAAAACTTCCAATAACTATGCTCTTCAGTAGCTTTTGGGGGCCATTAATCTAACGTCATGCCGGTGTTAGTGATTTTTACGACAGTAGATTTATTCCGAAAGTTCGAAAGTACTTTAAACACTCTCTTCGATCGATGCTAACGATTTCGAGTCTTCTGGAAGATTAATTGGGATTATTCGAATTTTATCGAGAGACTATAACCGGTAGACGAAGAAATCCAGGAAAAACGATTCGTCTGGCTTAATGAAAGAAACAGAGCTTTCGTGGCGAATTCCTGTCCGCTATCTGGACACGTACGACAGAAGAGTCACTAATTTATAAATTAACTTAATGTGTAACAGATACGAGAGCTGTTAAAGAGTTATTATCAGTAGATAATCGATTTGTTATGTAAGACAGAGTAGGTACTTCCAGTTCCTACGAGTATTAGCCGGTCGAAGCTAATTGTAGCAGGAAATAGAGTCGCTATACAACATTTTATTAAAAACTACATCGTCAATAATTTTTACGAATGCAACTAATCATGCTTTAATTGTAACTATGACTAGACTGAGAGTGAATAGGACAGTAAATCTTTAGAAATGGGGTAGGGAGTTCGTATCTCGGAAATGACTCCACCTGTGAAGCAATCATTATCTCACCTCGGTGACTATTTTTCACCGGCTCTGGTTAAACAAATCTTTATTTTACCACCACTGTATCAGAGATATTCAAGCCGATAATAGACGCCACGGTACTCCTAGCATTTTTCTACGAAGCAGATACAATATCGCGTTAGTTCCAATAATAAATCATACTCGGACAGGTCAAGAAATCTTAACGCTGATTTTTCCGAAAAGAACTGATTCGAAATCTTGATCTTTCTATGCTTTGATACCACCAAGGTGGATTCTAGTAACTGTACATTGTCGTGCAAATTCCAATTTATCACTCTGCGTGTAGGGATGTAACTACCCCAGAGTAATAAAAACATACATGAAGAGTTGCCGAATGGAAAACTTCCAAAATTCTCTTAGGAATGCTATCTGTGACATAATCCACGAAAAATTGAATTATGAAATTTATTATTTTCATTTACAAAGAATTTTTATATGTTCAATTAAACTTTTTAATCTTTTCATATCTACCACTATGTGTAAAAGTCCAAAACATTCCGGAAATACTCACGCAGTCAAAGTTTTTTTCTTTACATTTGCACTGCAAAAAAAGCAGAGGGTGTGATTGCACCCCAGTACAGGGTTAACAGTAGAACATATGTACGCAGAGTGAAGGTTAATCACGTTTCAAGCTTTTCTCTGTGTGAAAACATTCGACACTGTGTACTCGCCTTTTTCCGTTTAAAATAAATTTTCTACGTGGGAAATTAATTCCTAAATAAATCCAAATTTAATAGATCCTAATGTGTAGATTGCGAAATGTATGCATTTGTGACAAAAATTAACTGATCGATTGCAAACAGTGAAAACATTTGAAGAATTTCCATATACCATTATATTGTTTCCAACATGGTACAATTATGTATGTACATGTATGTTTTTATCTGGCATAAAAATTGATAAAGATTATATAAATTCATAAAGATTAAAATTATTATTAACCCCTTGTCGTACGACTTATTTTACAGTATCAGTGATCAGAACGTTCTTTGTAGTTCGTAATTTCCTAAAAGTGGAGAAAATTTATATCTATTCCTTAATGTTCTCCAATACATATTAACGAAACTAAACTCGAATATCATCTCGGTTTAACACTAAACTCACCATCACCGGTCAAAATGACCAGTTCCAGATTTTTTATTTTACTATTATTATTGACATAATAAAAATAATTTCATAACAAATGATTGTATAGATATCTTTAGCGGAGCACATATAACAATAAGAGCTGTACAAAGTCCAAGTAAACTCAATCTTGTCTTTTTTATAAGGGAACGTGTACCAGTTACTTTTAAAGCTCGTTAGGTTTAGTGTTAAAGGAAGTTTTTCAACATTACATATTTATTAGAATCTGTTCAGAATCTTTATCTCGAGTCTGACACGATATTGTAAGGCAAAGGTTAATTCTCCAAACTTGATTTTCGTTTAGCTTGCCTGCTGGTGGTTGGAATCGGCACAGCATTAGCATGGACGTCTCCAGTGCTCCCTCAACTGTACAAACCGACCGCGTTCATGGTGTTGAACCAGGACCAGGGTTCCTGGGTGAGCTCTTTGCTAGCTCTGGGTGCCATAGCCGGTGCCCTGCCGTCAGGAGCGATGGCGGACAAACTAGGGAGGAAGAAGTCTCTTCTTTTGCTCGCTGCTCCGTTTCTCCTGTCCTGGCTGATCATTCTAGTCGCCAGTCAGGTCTGGCTGATCTACATCGCCAGGTTCTTGGTCGGATTAGGCGTGGGCGCAGGATGCGTCCTTGGGCCGACCTACATCTCCGAAATTTCTGAAGTCTCGACCAGGGGTACTCTCGGCGCCATGTTCCAGTTGTTCCTTACCGTTGGCATATTCCTGGCGTTCGTCCTGGGAAGTGTCCTCAGCTACTCCATTTTTGCCCTGGTCTGCGCCCTCATCATCGTCGCCTTCGTCGCATCATTCTACTGGATGCCTGAATCTCCCGTGTGGCTCGTGGTGAGTGTCCTGGACAACCCTATCAACCATAATCAGTTGGAAGAAGTTCGATCATTAAGGATTCTCCGAGAGACTTTTACTTTAACATCCTTGCTTCTTATGAAAGTTAATTTCGAAGAGGCTTTTTAACTACGAGAATTTTTTGCGCTTGAACCGAGCGGGTTTAGCGAATGTTTCTTGCGTGGATCGATTCTGTAGACTCTCCTGAAGAGACTGGTATATTTTTTAATGACATCTAGCGGAGTTGAGTACGTTTAAATAAGGTGTCTATTTTCTCAAATATCACTGGTGTGCTATAAATATTAAGGAATTGAATGAAGCGATCGAGAGATAGATTAAAATCGTTCTTTCAACTGAATATTATTTTAAAAAATTCCATCATTTTTCTTGAGGAGCGGATTGCAATCACTTTCGAAGCAGCCCGGTAGATTTATTGCGAAAGAATCGAGTCTGTTGGAGGATGCAGTGGAGTATTGCAATTAATTGCAGCAAAAATCGGACTCCGGTTCCGGGAGAGCGGATCGATAGAGTCGCTCGTTCCCCGTTTCCCTTCGGACGGTGGCCGGGATTAATTGCTGGAAATTCATTTCAGACAACGAGCGCGGTTTCTGAACTAGTTCGACGCGATTTGATTAATGTTCCCAGGGTAAAATGAGGAAACAGGACGCTTCGATGGCGATGACCGTGCTCCGTGGCGACGTCTATGATCCCGGCGAAGAGCTCCAGGAAATGCAGAGGGCCGCCGACGAGAGCGCCGGTAAGAACACGTCGTTCCTCGATATGCTCAAGTCTCCGCCCGACAGGAAGGCGATGCTCGCTTCCTTCGGGATGATGTTCTTCCAGCAGGCGTCCGGCGTGAACGCTGTCATCTTCTACACGGTGATGATCTTCGAGGCATCCGGCAGCTCCATGGCGCCGGAACTCGCGTCCATCCTCGTGGCCCTTGTTCAGGTTCGTTTCCTCTCGCCATCACTTGAATTTCTAATCCACTCTCCCCGTCTTCACTCAGTTTCCTCAATTTCAAGGAAAACAAGGAAAAATGGAGAGAGGGCCTTTGTTATAAATTCTTCTTTTCCGTATATTCGAGTAGAAAACTTAGAAAAAAGGGTAATTATTGTACAAATATTAAGTGTACAAAATTCGTAGCCGTTTCTTCGTTTGTTTGACCATGGACTTTTGCATTAATATATTCAATATGCCGAATCTCGTTGGAATCTGCAGTAAGCAAAAGGGTTAATGGGATAATGGTAAATGAAATAAATGATTTAGGAGGTTGTTGAATTGCCACTCGAAGTGTGAATAATTTTAACACTAAATCTACCACCACTGGTCAAAATGACCGGTTCCAGATTTAGTATTTTATAATTGTTAAAATAATAAAAATGATTTAAATATCTTCAGTAGAGCACGTATTGTAACAGGAGCCGCACAAAGTCTAAATAAAATCAATCTTGTCATTTTTATAAGGGAACATGTACCAGTTACTTTTAACGCTCGGTAGGTTTAGTGTTAATAATCTGGCACACGCCTTAAAATGTCAATTTATTTTGGAAATGATGCAAACGGTTTTTGTAAATTCCTTTCGAACACGAAAATTGACGGATACATGTTGAAAGATTAAAATGGAAGATCATTCGCAGCATGCATAATTAATAAACGTGCAGAGCTGTGTTCTCACAAGCAATAAAAAATGTGTCAAGGAACGGACGATGAGTAAGTAATTCCCTTTCGAATCATTTCAACGACAAGAATCTTGAAAATTTTCAAAGTATTAAAAAGTCTATCAACAGACTTCTGTCCGTATAATATTCCGATTGGATTCGTTCATAGATAAAACGCCGGGGTGCTTAATAAAAGTTTTAATCGAAAAATACACAGCTGGTAGGCTTTGTTATGCTTTTAATAAAAGCTGCCATGGGAACTTTCGAAATTCTGTGAAACTTAATTAGTGAGCGTAATCATTTGGCTGGATGATGAAGGTGGAGATGTTTGTCTGCGAACACAGAAAAATATTTTTCCAATTCCGTCGCGTAAATGTGTTGGAAAAATATTCGAGAAGAGCGAACGAAATCTCTGATGGTTTCAAGGCAGTTCCTTTGTCTTTTGAAAAAATATTCTACCGGAAGTAGGCAATGCCTTATTATTACTGACAAAGAAAACATCTGAGTGTCTGCCAACGAGTGAAGCAGACTTAAAAAAAACGAAATTACTGTCCGCGTTAACGTTCAGGCGAAGGAAAATGACGAGCTGACCAGTAAAAATACAGAGTGTTATCAACGACAGGCACGAAAATGTTCGTCATTGTTTGATTATAATCGCGTCGTTAGAACGGGGAAAATTAACGGGGCGGTATTGCAAACTGCAAACGATGTTTACGTTTACTTGATTGTGTGTCGCAGTTGGTAATGTCAGGTGTCGCCGCGCTGATTGTGGATCGAGCCGGAAGGAAGCCGCTGCTCATGATTTCCACGGGTGTTATGTCAGTCAGCCTGATCGCCCTGGGTTTCTACTTCAGGCAGAAAGCTAGCAATAGTGACGTCAGCTCGCTCGGATGGCTGCCGTTGACTTCCTTGATCGTCTTCATGGTCGCCTTCTCGATCGGGTTAGTATAACTAGTCGAGCAGCATAACGCGATTACGTACGAAAATTCTGAGAAAAGTCGATCCAAGATGCAAAAATGTATTTTTTATACTTGAGAATTACTCATCTTGCAATTAGCTACCCTTTCAATCAGAACACTATCATCAAATCTAATTTCTTTCTGTTGAATCGCATGCAAAACTTCTGAAAAAATTTGGGATAATGTACAGACCTCTGCCTACACCAGTGAGTTTTTTTTCAGATTTTTCGTCCCAGAATCCGAGATGCAAAAATGTATTTTTTTTCCTTGAGAATTACTCAGCTTGCAATTAGTCGCCCTTTCAGTCGAGTCGCATGCAAAAATTCTGAAAAAAACCTGGGATATTGTAGACACCTTCGCCTACACCAGTGAATTTTTTTCAGATTTTTCGTCGAAGAATTCCAGTTGCAAAAATTCGTTTTCCACACTCAAGATTGTATCAGCTAGACTAATGGATTATGCATGTTCCAGGCTTGGACCAGTACCATGGATGTTGATGGGCGAGCTGTTCTCCGCGGAAACGAAAGCGGTGGCCTCGAGCGTAGCCGTGACTTTGAACTGGTTCATGGTGTTCATAGTCACGAAGACATTCCCCGCGATGAACGAACATCTGGGTACAGACGCGACTTTCTGGATCTTCGCCGTGATAATGGCGGGGGCGACCGCGTTCACCCAATTCTTAGTCCCAGAAACCAAAGGGAAATCCTACAACGAGATTCTGGCTGAACTCGAGGGCGCGGACACGCCGATAAAGGCTGTCCCCTAGTCTAAAATCGTTCTGCATCTTTCATCGAAAATTGTTCATTCGCTTTCGACTTCATTATCGCGCTATCGATCCCGTCGATCGATTCGACGATTCGAGGGGCTCCTTGACTCGCACCTTATCGTATTATTTCATCGACAAACCTCGCGACACACTCTCGTTCATCTGACGAATCCAATTAATTTAATTAGTCTAATATTCGATCTGCCGCGCGACACCGGGACGCACATGCTCGAGGACAGTGATCGTCGTCGATCCGTCGCGCGATTATCAATCGACTCGCTCTCGTTGGGTGACAGTCGAAAGGTGGTGACATACATGACAGTCTCGGTGGTGGCGAGCGACGCGTGACAGTTTAATTGCAGGGATGAATCTGCAGAAAATACATGGATGCCAGCGATCTCCGATAAAAAGAAAAAGTCTTCGTTCTTTCACCGCGCTTCTTCACATATTAGCACCGTTACTCTAAAAGTTTTATTATAACAAGACTTCGGATCTGTATGCAAAATAAAAATGTTTTGCATTAACTCTTTCGCTGTTACGTCCGTAAATATACGTTTTTCAAAACATTTTATTTTTTTTTTGTTCTGTTCACCGTCCGCAACTCAGTAGCGAAAGGGTTAATTGTAAGAAGCAGGCATGACAAAGAAATTGACTCCATCCTTTACCGACTTTGTTCTATTCGAAGCAACATTACAACATTCTTGAATTTTTCAAATCTCTCACACATTTCGCCCAATCAATTTCTTCAGAAATGCATAAAAATCCGCAGTCTAACTACAACATTTCCATTTATTTTAATACAGAAGTTTAGGAAGTCTGAAAACGCACATGAGCGTGATCCGATGCGAATGCGTTAATGCCGAAGGAATCCGGAGATTACAGTGTCAACCTAGTCAGAACGATCCGATCGAGTAATCGATTTTTCCACCGGAAAACTCAGCCACAAGTGAAATCATTGTATAACGCAGAAATGAGAATGCATTAAGACATCAAGGGTCTGACTAATGAGTCTGTTGTTTCTCGAACGAGTAAAATGTGCCTTTGTGAAACGAACATACTCCTCCCTTCTCCTGCATATATGATTTACTATGTCGACTCTGTCGGGGCATAAAATTGTATATTTACTTGACCGAGCTATCGTTAATATTCGCTGTAAATATTTCTGATCGTTTCCACGACATTCGAAGGTTACACGGTAAGTTCTACGTCAATACCAACCGAAAGACGATTCATTAGGCATTTATCTGATCAATGAGTCGCTGCGCTAGAATAAATAGTAGTTAGAATATTTATGACGAAACGTCTGCTCACATTCTGCTCAATATTTGAGACACAAAACGGAATCAGTTTGATAAAAGTTTTTTTTTAAAATCGATGAATCGTATGTTCAATGCAGTCAGAATAGCTGGTGATCGTACGATAGGAAATCAATGATGACAGCGCATGTGACCAGCGTCATTATCAGAAGGGTTTTGCCGTCATCCAATCGCGATTCCATGACAGTTCTGTTTTTACGATATCGCAAGTGGAACAATATCGTAATGGAAAGATTTAGAACACATCAACGTGCGATCGACGCGACGTGGAGCCGCGTGGATACGATTGCATGGATTGTTCTCTCGCGAATCCGCAACTAGTGATAACAGTGATAACAGTGAAAGCAATTTCCAACGATTACCTTACCGACGGCCGCAGCGACGCCATTTTATGCACTCTGCGCGCTGTATATTCTCCTTGATTTTATATTACATTATTAAGAAAACTATCACATTGTTTCCTTGGGGAACTAGCAAAATTCTACTTGTAAATTACATTAGCATAGTAAAAGAAAAAGCAGGTATTTTCTTTATTTAGTAGATAAAAAGAGAACTGACTAATTCATGAATCGAATAATGTATTGTTAAGATAATTTTCTATGCTTCTATAACTACAAAGGCGAAGAAGGAGTAATTGAAACCTTGTTTAAATATAAAGAATTGCACTAAATAAAATTATTAAGAAAACTAAGAGATTCTCTAGAAAGAGTTAAATTCTGCTCGGAAATGGTAGCAGCATTTTCTTCATTTTTTTAAACAATGACCTTCCGTTTTATGAATCGAGTGTAATTGTTAAGATAATTTTCTTGAGAGGCCTTATTTGTGGCAGAATGTTCTGTATTCAAATTGTCGCGCGACTTGCCAATTAAATTGTCGGCAAATAGATTAGCTTCCTTTTGATTTCGGCGTTTCTGTTTGCTCGAGCCAGGCGATATCGTTTCATGCGTGACACTAAAATAATGAATTACATGTGGTGGATCGTAAACGAGCGTCATCGTCGATCACAATAACCGGAAAATCGACAAGTTCCGGACAATCGATAGACTCGATGCAGCGCATCTATGTATGCATGACCATGATGCAACCGATTTGGGAGAATCGTTCGATGTGCTCCTCCTTTGATCAAAACAGATCTGGGTAAAAAATATTTCAACTAAGAAATACAAATATTTGCAAATATTATTCCTCACACAACTGTTACGTATGTTAAGTTGAGACTAAAACTAAATTACTGTTTCAAACGAAACATATGTAACACAGTTGCGAGAAATAGTATTTGCAAATATTTGTATTTCTTAGTCAAAATATTTTTTACCCAGGTCTCGATCAAAGTCATACGTACTTAAGAAAGTTGGTGTTCGCTGACACTGTTAAAATTCTTAACCTACGCTGAGGTCTCGTGATAACGAGATGTGTGTCCCCGTGACTAGCCAGAGTTTTCCAGGAAAATCCGGGAAAACAACAAGTTGATACTAAACATATTAACCCTACGCAATCGGAGCTATTTTAACTCGAAAATTAAACATTTCTTCCTAGCTAGAATGATTTTATCATTTTATTTGTATGAAATTTATTTAACATCTCATATAATACTCAAATGTTTAGTAATGTAAACAATATTTTGAATAATGGTACAGCAATTTTTAGCACTGACTTTGAGTCACCACTCGAGTTTTTAAGGGTTCACCTTGTGCACTATAGTATCGAGTCTGTCTCGCGATGAATAATTCAAACATAATCTATGAAATATGTATGGAAGAAATATAAACCGAAGTAAAATTCGATTTGGTTGTTATATATTAGACATACAATAAATCCAATGATTTAAACTGTAAAATACATACATCATAATGCAACAGGTTAATCATAGACAAATTTTTCATTGTTTTATGACTTCTCCCTGAGTAGTTCATTTTACATGACATATCGTGTTTTATTCGAGGCTATAAAAATTGTTTCGGTGCAGTATCTCCTGTTTCGTAGAGTAGTACCGAGTGTACGAGGCATCTAGAGAGATTCTGCATGGGGAGATAAGTCGAAAAGAAAGAATGAAGTTTTCTCGTCCGATGCTTCGTTCCGGAGATAATCGACTTTGAGTGTTCGGTCGATCGCGTAGCTCAGTGTTCGAGCGAAGTGGAAACAGTCGGCGATGATCAGACACGCCGACCTGACTTTAATATTAGTTTCCCAACCCTTCTGCGCTCCCAACCATCTTCGCAAAGTTCTTTCTTCTTGGCAGACTCTTTAGATCAACCATTTTTATCGTTGGCTATTTCGGAAATATTTATAACAAATAATGCGAAAACAAAACACCTGGAAAATGAACTTCAAAATCGTCAGAGTGGAATGCTTGCCTCTACGATAGTAGGAAACTTATTTTCTTGATCCCATATTTCTTTATTCTTTGCTACTTCCGGTCTTGCTGGCGCAAAATAATGAATAAAATTGGTTTACGTTATTAAACATATTGGTATTTAATCAATTACTAAACATGTAAGTATTATATGAGGTATTATATCAATTTTATGTTCATAAAATGAAAAATAAATGATATAGAATGGAATTATCCTAGCTGGGATGAAATGTTTAATTTTCGAGATAAAATAGCTCCGAGTTCAAAGGGTTAATAAGAGGGTTAATACACTTGTCTTTTGATCTTAGCTTGGAGACGACATTAAACATTTAAAATTTTTAGACAGAACAAAATGTGTGAACGAAGTTTTAATAAATCAACGCAACAGTTTGTGCAAAAATGAATAATAAAAGTCATATAGAATGGAATTATCCTAGCTGGGATGAAATGTTTAATTTTCGAGATAAAATAGCTCCGAGTGCAAAAGGTTAATAAAAGATACTTGTCTTTTGATCTTAGGTTTGAGAGAACACTGAACATTTTAAATTTTTATAAAGAACAAAATGTGTAAACGAAATTTTAATGAATCAATGCAACGACTTGTGCAAAATGTAAGTACTGTTATAAAATAGGCTGATCATCTATAGAAATATTGCGGTCAATAATATATTTAAACATTGTTACAATCCACTTTGAAGATCGAGCTGCACAACGACGAAGTTAAACCGGATGTACTGTATTTAGTAGACCCGAAATCTTGGCCGCGTCTCGATACAGCAGAGCCGAGGAGTTAACGAGCTCCGCGAGGATAAAGCGAGAAGATTCGTCTTCGAAAGTCGCCTCGAAACCGTGAAACTTTCTGCTCGATACGCTCGCATTCTACATCGACTCGCTCAGCCCAATCTCTTTATCATCGCGATAATTTTGCATCCGGTGATGTAAAAGTTACGGCGACGCTATTCGTAGAACCACAGTTTCGTAGCCGAGTTACGCAATTATACCAAAGAAGAGACGTTTCCTGGATCATTCCTCGGCGTATCTGGCTCGACGAAGCTTTATTGAAAGATAAGTTCGGTCGGAGTTATTATCGGGGGTGGGGTTCCGATCGAAACCGGTAATTGAAACGCAAAGTTCCAGTATACTCTTAGCTTTCTGGCTCGAACGGGCTCGAAATTGCGCGACGGCAGTGCCTCTAATTATTCGGGGAGTGACGTCTCGATGACGACGAGGGCTCCATTAACTCGGAGATAAATGAGTTCCTGCACGAAAGCCGAGAAAAATCGCTTGATTCGCTAACCAGTATCCTGTCTCGTTATTGTGTATCGTTATAAGAAAGAACGCACGCTCATATTCAGGAATCTATTTAATCCTTTTGTAAATTGTCTGGTGACCTGGATTACCTTCGCAACCTCTTCTCGCTTTTGATTAAACATTGTAGTTGACGTTAAGAATCAAGATTGAGCATGCCTGTATTCCGAGAACATGCCAGTGTCCTCACAAATAAGCTTCAGTATTTTAAATACATCTCCTGGATCAGTCTCTTCTTGTAATTACTTAAATTCATTAGATTAAATGTCATCAGAGAAAACAAAGGCTACAAAAATAGTAAAAAATACGAGCAGTATTCCTGCAATTTTTTAGATTTTTTATCGAATTCCAAAACGTTCTCTCATATTTTACACATTCGTTCTCCACTTTATGCATTCATGCCAAACAGTAATAAATGTTCCGGTAAAAACATATTCATACAACAGAGAACAATAAGTACTGTCATTTCCAACATATTAAAATCATTAATAAAAGAGATGCATTTTTATATATATTCTTTTCGTAATTTTTGAAGGCAATTTTTATGCTACAGGAAAATCTGCAGTTTATTAATAAAATATTTGTGTGGCCCTCAAAATCACCATTGGTAACTTCATTTTAAATCGAAATCCTTTATCCACCAAATTGGAGCAGCATTAATTATTTATGAGATTAAGAGTTTCGATTGTTCGTAAATAATGAACAAATACACGAATTAATTTGTACAGCTAACTCGCATACGGAAGACTAATTATCCAACTCGGCGGCTCGCTTCCGCACATTTTTCAAAGACCACTGCACACGAGTGGCAATGCGAGGTTCAACACAACAAACGATCGCAAACAACGAGGAGCAAATAGGCTCGTGGAAATCGATTATAGGGTTCCGGGGTCTTGACGGCATTCGATCGTTGTCACGGAACAATCTAAACAAGGTCGGCCAATTGAGCGACGATTTTTTCATTCAAATCGCATCCAGCGATGACCCCGCTCGCTCTCGGACAGGTTCTCTATAGACCTCTACGGTTCCATGTCCGTGGCCGTGAGTCGACTAGTCACAATCGAATCTTGCCGCCTCGGGCCACCTCGAAATTTCGTGACGGGAATCCTGGACGCTCGGTGCCGACGTCGTGACGCATTGCTTATCCACGTGGAGACGTTCTATCTCGAGGAGGAGGAGGAAATCCAGGGGATTCACCGGTGTGCCTTGGTTTCCGGTTCGCACGTGCCATTGCTTTTCGACGGTTCTTAGTACTCGATACTCTCTAGCGAATGTTACCTTAAGCGTAGTTTCCAATCCGCAACACCTGCACCGTTTATACAGGAAATTCTCTTCTGTTTGACGAACGATTCTGGATTTGCTATAATTTGCGAACTGTGCGGCAGTGGATAGTATATATAATTTTGTACGAAAAATCTAACAATTTATTTGTGGGTTAATATGATAGTGCCTAAGCCAGGAAAAATAATATTCTTCATGTGAGATCCTCCACCTGGCTTGTAGATTAACGTCGAATATATTCGACACCCATAAACAGCCACAAACAAGAAATTGTTACTCACAATTTTTTTAAAATAATCCGATCACTGTATATATCTTATTTTTCGTTCGAAAATTTGGTATTTTCACAAACTTGATGGCCACTTCAACTTGTAAAGAATTGAATTAAGTAAACCATTGGCCTTCGAAAATGCATTCATGTAATGCGAATTTATTTGACAAAAACACGAAGAGGGTTAATATGTGTCTTAATATGTAATAAGTCAAAAAAAGAAAATTTAACAGAAGAGTCATTTGAAAATTACCTAAAATTGACAATTTTTTTTATTGTATATCACCAACTTAGAAATGTAAAATAATTTGTTGCCATTTAAATACTGGGTTAATTGTCATGTACGTTAATTATAAAGGACACCACAATTTATATATTTATCGTCATACTTTTTTTAGAAATATATTTTCAGTTGTGTGAATTTTCTTTTGAGTGAGCGATGTATCGGAGTGAAAGCAATGCGTTCGTATTTGTCTTTTTAGTCTACCACTTGTAAGAATAATTGTTAATATAGAATAACATAGACGACAGAATATTTGGAAAAGAAGATTGAAAAGATCCCATTTACAGAGTACTCCATCTCCTTTTAAATGATCGAAGCTCAATAATTTAGCTCTATGTATATGCTTCAATCCCCTTTGCTGAAATAGCTGGAACCTATCCAACCAGAAATCATCGAAATTAACATCGAAATGTTACTATGTCAAGAGCGGAAGCAATAGAAAACCCATTCCACCGGTTAAAAGTTGTTTCAACAAATCCCAGAACCGGTTTTGAAACTGCAATATCGAATTCGAGTCAAAGTATTCCGAACATCGCACGCGTCGAATAACAATTATTACTGCAGCGTTTTCCATAAAAAAGAAAAACAAGCCAGCACGTTTCAAGGTTTATAATCATTTGGAAACGAAGCGGATCGCGCAACGCGAGTCAAAATATCCGGCATTACAAAATTAAAACACCCACTAAATGCATGGAATGCCTCATTGATCGTTGCACAAACAGCTCGATCAGCAGAAATTGTTGGCAAATTGATGTCTGAATCAATTTGTCTTCGGTGTATCCTGCTTCCCAGGGAAGACATATGTACGCGCGAATACGCATACCTATACTATATTTTCAATGCTCGTTTACTCCCGCATCTTAATGGAATAATTGCCGCGGTGAAGGATAATTACGAATCGAAAAAAAAGAGCCGAGCTGTCTGCGTGCGTAGTAGGAATCAATTGATTCTGGGTTTTGTTATCATTCGCTCGAGTTTAAGAGCTGATGCAACGTTTCCAACCATTGAACGACAAACACTTCGCCTTGAACAGGACGTTCTGCGAATTTTCTACTCGGAGCGCGACCATTCTCTCTCTCTCTTTCCTGTTCGGGGCTTAACGAGCACAGTTTTCGTTCCCCCGGAAAAAGAGGAAACGAGAGATAAGGAGGACATTATTCGCGGACACGTCCTCGGAGAAGGATTCCCCATTGAATCGATGCCCAAAGCCGCTTATTCTACCGAGAAAGAGGATCAAAATAACGTGTCGCAACGCCCAGCAATTTGTTCGCCATTTAAACTCGAAATTTTCTCGAGAATTCGTTGAGAGAAGTAAAATTATTCGGACCCTGAACCTCTTCAGCAACGAACTCTTTAACCGTGGAGAAATATTATTTCATTTTTCGTCCGACTAATATAGTATCACATCACTATCATAGTGCTCACATATCACGAGCTTTTCTATTTTTAGTGTTGAGAGGTGTCATTAAAACTGTAGAAATTGTTGCAAAACTTGAAAATGATACACTGTTCTACGAACACGAATTTAATTCGAGTTCCAGTTTGACCTTCTTTTATGACGTTGGAGTCCTAGCGATAAAATGGAGTTCAAGTAATAAATGTCCGTTATTGGGAATAATGTCATCGAACTTGTATCACCGACTATAAACACGACTGACTTAAAAAGTACAAAACAGGCCTGTGTATTTACATCAATATCAGTAAGTACGTTACGGCGCGTCACGTCCTGCGAATTCCGAGATCCACGAAAATTGAAAAAGAAATTGCTTGGTTGTGCGCGCAGGGTATACTAAATATTAAATGGAACAGAGAAATCCGATTTCCGCGCGTCACAAAGAAGAAAATGTCAGAAAACCAGTTCTGCTGCGGCGGAGACGCCTATGCAAATCTAAAATCACCGAACCCGACGTTTATCTCGTTATTTCGATAAACAGTTTCGCGAGAGAAAGCTTTGCATGTTTAAAAATGGGAAATTCAATGAGATTTGAAGGATTCTGTTGAAAAATTTCGTGGAACATGAACTTACATATGGTCGAAACGTTAAGGTCCTCGATGGCCAAATAAAAAAACACAGCAATTCATTTAGGACCCTTGCAGCTATCGTTGCAATGTATTAATTTTAGTCTTTCTTTCAAATTTGTGTGAGACTGATTGCAACGCTTACATGAAATTGTAAATTTATATAAGAATTTAATTAAAAACCTTTGCAATGTATTAATTTTATTGTTTCTAATTTTTAACAAAGAATAAAGTAGAGAAAGCTTGATAGAATTGGTAAAGAGTATCCTGCGAACCCGGAGTCAACTTCCACGGCAAAGGACGAGAGAAATATGGAATTTCGCAGGATTATACGGTATCTAATCGAGAGTCGTAAGAATTACGGCGTTGTATAATTTTTTGATTGCCCTGTAAACGTCACACCTTTCGTTTGTCCTTGCACGTAGGTTCGCTCGTGTTTACTTTACTTCGAAAAACGCGAATCAGAGAGCATCGAACTCTAGTCCCCTCGCCCCGCCATGGGCAATTAGTCCACTGATTGTACCAGTGGGCCGAAAACACTTTTTTATCCCAGCCCGACCTTGCGTCTTTCGACTATTTTTGAGGGTTAGTCTGCTCGCCGATCCCGATCCAGAAACGTCGCCGTGACAGCTTTCCATTCTTAGGTACCGCCATAATCAAACATCGTATCTCGCAATTGTCTCGGAAAGCAAGCAAACGCCACTCCTGAAGAGTTAGCAAGAATTGTCGTTGAAGTTTCCAACGTTTGATTCATCGGTTTTCTTCGATTCGAACTCGTTCACCCGTTAGTGCACCGTAATCGTGTTCCCTCGTTCTTGTGTGTTTTACGAATCGCAGCGACACGACTCGGCAGCGCGAGGCTTCTTCCCGAGGCGATTGTGCGACACTAATTTTTTTATCTGCATTTATTGTCAGCATTACCAGATAACGGGCTTTTTTAAATGCTTTTGAGATTAACAACATAGATCATTTTTAAAAGCGTCGAGAAATTGTAAGCATTGATATTTTTCTAGACCGTAGTCAGCTTGAGTGCTACATGTATTTTTTGTGTTGGATAGAGTGTGTTAGAAAATGTATCACAAAGTCTACAATCAGTACAATGTTAAAAAATATATTTTATCTTCGAATCTTGTAGAACTTGAAAATAATTTTGAATTTTAATCTTGTAGGATTAGAAATATTATTTTGTAGAAGTTGTATATAAATTCGAATCATGTATAATTTGAATGTGCCTCTTGTAGAACTTGAATTTAAATCCGAATCTTGTAGAATTTAAATTTGCATCTTGTAGAACTTGAAATTAAATTCGAATCTTGTAGAACTTGAATTTAAATCCGAATCTTGTAGAATTTGAATTTGAATCTTGTAGAACTTGAAATTAAATTCGAATCTTGTAGAACTTGAATTTAAATCCGAATCTTGTAGAATTTAAATTTGCATCCTGTAGAATTTGAATTTGAATCTTGTATAATTTGAATTTGACTCTGAATTTTGTAGATTTTTTCATCAAGTTACATTCCACACAAATTACATAAGAATCAGCGTGTTAGCCTGATACACCGTCAACTCTCTTTGTCAAACAAGTGTACAACGCATTACAAGTAGAATATCGGGTCGAATCTGATTTAAACATCATCGTGCAGTCTAACCCATTTAATTCTGACCTCGCCTCAGATTGCAAACACTGTTTCGACGACCCACGCTCAAGTAAAGGAGTAATCAGTATTATCACGTTTGTCGAGATGAGATTTAGTCAATTAAACAGCTCAGAGTTGTCAAGATTGCGATACGAACTGTTAACGTAGATCAGTGTGCCTGGGCTCGCCCGTGCGCGCTGTCAAAAAATCATTGGTGTTACCGTCGACGTCACATTTCTTCTGTTTCGCGATGAAAGAGAACACCTGAATCCACAGTATCGTACACATTCATACCGTGGTTAACGAGAAAACGGTACAAAATTTATTAGCACAATCTCCAGACTGATAAAACTGTAGCTGTCGAAATTGTTATTGGATGGATTTTGCAAATGAGATCAAGAACATAAGTAACCTTAAATATTACCTTTAGGGATTTAGTTACATGTCACGAGTGAGATACAATTGTTGACAATCGTTGCCAAGTTCTGTGCTAATTCCTACGGGTCTTAGCCAATTTGCTTCTGTTCGAGATTCGATAAGAGAGGACCGAATGTTTATTCTGTAATACAGTCCGAGTTTTTGTTTTCTTTACTCGATTCCATGGAGAGAGATCGGAAACGCGTGACTGGCAATGTGTTACGAACTTTGTGCACTGCATAAAAATTGTATATTTTATGCCATTTAGTTTTCTTTGCATTACATTCTGAAAACTCTCACTTTTCTTTTATATTGCGAAAGATGTGCTTTTAAATAATTACTAGACAAGTTATATACAAATTCATTGTCTCTTTTAACCATATTAACAACTCGAAAGTAATGTGATTAAATATTTCTAATGTTCTTTCAGTTTTGTATTTGACCTGTTACTTTTGATCATAAATGTATAAAATCCGCAGTCAACTAATTACGTTTCTTTGGGTGAACTGTTTCTGCTATGAAAATGTCCAAATTGAAGTGTGTAATTTTTGGAAGTCGAAGACGAAATGCGAGATGACAAAAAGGAAAGATAGATTCGAACACAGAGAGGTAATGTACGTATGTCTCGAGGCGGCCATAAAAGTCGGAAATTATCTCGCAATCGGTTCGCCGTGTATATAAATTGCGATCGCGGACCGCAAATAAAATTGATTTGCGTGGAAACGCAATTCACCGTTAACAAACGTCACAATACGGGAACGATTGGCTGAACGATAGCTCTCGTAACGCGTTCCTCGAGGTCTGACCTGTTTTTTCCAGTCGGAATTATTTTCATTTCATCGCGCAGATAAACTTTTCGTTTGTTCGTCTTACGCAAACCAGTATATATATAGTGCAGATTGTTTTTCGCGTTTCCACCATCGATCGAGTCGCGAGAGTTTCGAAAATGAACAAACAAAACGGACCACGTGTATTCGCTTGGAGCCTCGACTAAATACGAATTAAGCCGACCACTCGAGCAAGCACACCAGGTCCGCGTGAGACTTACTTGAGCAAACGACACCATGATTGATCGTCGTCATTCGGGTTTTTGATCGATCAATTTTTGTTTGCACCCTTTCGATTGATTTTCCAATGTTTGTACCGACATCAATTTGCGTCAATCACGGGTGCTCTCCCGGGGAATCGGTGTAATATTATTTTTAGGGCTTTGCGAACGTAGCTGCGGAAAATAATTATTTTTAAATAGTATCAAACATCGAATGTAGCAAGTTCCACTTCGTTCGACTCCTATATCTACAGCTCTTTGTTTCACACTTTTCCTTAACACAGTAACTGTCTATAAAAGCCACACAAAAGAAGACTATTTCTTTAACAGTGCGATTACCAATCCACAGCAACCTCAACAAAATCCATAAAATCAAAATAATTTATTTCGAGAAATAATCTCATCTAGATCCCAACTAAATTCAGTACAGTTTAAATTTCATCAAATAATTCTGTCTCCCATTTTTGGAAGATACAGTACTCAAAGTTTTTATATTAAAGAAGCTTCATAATTGCAATTATATTTTAAATTTCATCAAATAATTCTGTCTCCCGTTTTTGGAAGACACAGTACTCGAAGTTTTAATATTAATGAAGCTTCATAATTGCAATTATATTTTAAATTTCATCAAATAATTCTGTCTCCTGATTTGGAAGACACAGTACTCAAAGTTTTAATATTAATGAAGCTTCATAATAGCAATTATATTTTAAATTTCATCAAATAATTCTGTCTCCCGTTTTTGGAAGACACAGTACTCGAAGTTTTAATATTAAAAAAGGTTGATAATTGCAATTATATTAAATTGTAGAATCCTGCTACATCAACCATTACCTCGCAGTTTGCTATTATAAAATCCAAAAGTGTCCGCAGCTTTTCCTAATTGCAATTATCTCGGAACAATGTGGTAAAACCTGACAGTGAGGTGAATCCTGGTAAAATCCGTAACCGTATTTATCAACATCGTGTTTCTCCATCGAACAAATCGCGCGGATCACGTATGTAGCACCGATATAATTCTTGATCGTCAAATCGGATCGATCACGTTATCAAGGACTGTGTGTCGACCAGAAGAAGATATTCCGCGAACGATGATGCACCAAAGAGGGGCGTCTGCACCCACACAAGACGATTCGCCTCTCCGTTGCGCAACGAATTATCCGGGGACGTATAATACAGGTGTTCCTTAGAGAAAAGACCATTTTGACAAAGTGCGCGCTTCTCGACTGGGTAAGTGCATCTTTTGTGAACTCTTTCCCCGTTCTTTCTGGTACGTGTGTTTTCTGTTCGGTCGCGTTTTCTTGTGCACCGATCGCGTTCCCCCGGCCGCGAAACGGTGAATCGATTATGTCAACCGGATCGAGCTGTGCTACTATCGACAATTACTATCGTGACGATCAGCCAAGCGTTGAATTTCTCCGCGGAGACACGGCGGGCAATGGCACGTGGACGATAGACGAGGAATGTATTTATCGATTCGTAACAGAACTCACGGCACAGACCTTGTCGCTAGATGAAAAATTGACAGTCCCACCGAGAGGAAATCCACTGCACGCGATAAGAGATCATCCGCGAACAGTTTTCGCATTTCCCACGCGAAAAACAGGATGTTGTCGCCCCCATTGCGATTTTCCTGCGTCGTCGTTGCTCGAAAATCGATTTGGCCACTTTCTCAATTTCAGTTTTATTGATTAAATAGTTTTTGCCAATGATGATGACAAGTGATGACGGCTCTTCCAGTAGAACAAAAATTATTTGCGTTATTCGCGGGACCAAAGTTTATTTCTCTGCTCTGTAGTTTTATCAAGTTCTTTTAATCCGTTTACTGTTTCAAATTACACCCACTCATTTTTATTATGAAGTCAGTGTTTATATCAGTATTGTGCAGTCCAGTGATTATATCTTCTGACAGTGACGTTTACCTGTTGTTTATTAGCCATTAATCCTCTCATTGTTTCGTCGTCCGTATACAATTGAAGTCATAATTTTAAATGAAATATAACATAGATTAATTGCATACGCTTCTCATTGTTCGAACAGTTTAATCGATGAATGGCTGCTAGGATGCAGCGAACGACATGACTACTGGCATTGATATTTTCACGTTATTTATTGATCATTAATTTTTTCATTGTTTCGTCGCTAGCAATAAACACGGCGATTAAACAAGAATGCTCTACGTATCGGAAATTCTCCAAAAATTGCTAGTGATCACTAGCATCATTATTAGATATGTCGGTATCTTATCAATTACTAAACATTTAAGTATTGTATGAGGTTTTATGTGAATTTCATATCTACCAAACTTAAAAAATCATAGAGAATGAAAATATTCTAGGTCAGAAAAAACGTTTGATTCTCGAGTTAAAATATCTCTAGTGCAAAGGGTTAATAGAGGAAAAATCATATATTGACATCTTCAATTCCTAAAATTTTCCAACAATTTTGGATTTTATCTACTCAATTCGGCTTTAAATGCATTAGATAAGCAGTCTAGTGACTATATACATACTTTATTTTCCATTCGAACTATTCGTTTGCATACTGAAACGTCAAAAGTTTCTGACATTTGAAAAGGAGATCGAATTACTGATTCTTAAAGAATTCAGCTGAAAGCATCGAGCCCCCAACGACGCTGCGCAGCGCTGCAAATGAAGAAATTAAAAAATGCATAATTACTCAGGAATGATTTCCATTGTGCGCCATTGCCGATCGAAAGACAAAAGGCACGGCTCTGTCACACGGTCCTGAGTGCTCGATTATTCATCTCTGAACGTTCCCGACGCAGTATTTAAATTTGAAAGAGAGCAGATGCGAGCAACAACGAAAAATATTCGATGAATAGCGCGAAGGAATTTCAAGAATTCCAATGGTGATGATTGTTCCTCCATCGAACAGCTGCTCGGTCGAGTCTCATTGATACAAAGTTTTCATGTCGGTTGGTTGCTTAGTTAGTATTAATTTTACACGTGATGCTCGCCGATCTATAAATATTCGAGGATAAACAGTGCGACAGTAAATTTCCAGCTTGTTTCAAAATAACACATCATTATTGGAGAATTTTCCTTCTATTGATGCACAACTAATTGTCGCTTCATGCAGGTAGTTCCCAGTAGCATAGTGAGATCTACGCAGAAGTAGGATCTAGAATACGTTCTTGATCTGTCACGTCACGGTCCATTCTCTGATCGATTTTTTAAATCAAGATCATTGTTATTCAAGCAGAAAGTTACTGATTTGAGGTATTCGACATGTCTAGGTTAACCTAAAAGAAATCACGACTTTTAATTTGGCATCTTTAATTTATGTTTATCGTGCATCGTATTATTAATCATATTATTTGAAACTGTAAACGATGTCATATCGTGAAGTGCATGATCGTTCAGTCTCGATTATGAGTTACGTTTTCATTTCTTGCGTTCAATTGATACGAGTGCGAGTATGGTAATTCGTACGGTATTTTTATGTGAATGCGAAACAGCACTGGATGCAGTAAAAACTGCTCGTAATAATAATTGTGACGTTGATCTTGGAGCTGCGACGAATAAACGTACAGCGTAATATTGGTTGAAATTATTTTACACTGAAGAAGTTTTTCAAGTTCTTCAAATTTGTGTAGAGTGTTAAATCTACTATAATTAATTGTAACAACTCAGGTTTTCTTTTGTTAAATAAATCGTTCAGATTTTAATAAATCTTTTTACTACCAACATTTACTGTATAAAACAAAATGTTTTGCATCACGTTGACAAAATTATGAACAATGCAGAAAAGTTACTTGGACTGCGCAACTTCTTTTCTGTATCGTACACCAAGCGTCAACTCGAAGTCCCTAGCGATAGCTGCGCGATGAAGCGCCGTGATTCTACATTTCCGTTGATAACAGTTAACACCGTAGTAATATTAAGAAGCTACACTTATCGAATTAGATTCGGCTTGGAAAAGAATTCGAGCTTGCCGAGACCCGTTGAAATATTTTATTCGCGAGTTGCATTGCACCGTTGACATTCGGTGCATTGAAACAATGGAATTTTTTCACGCTCGACGTCGATATCTCCAAAAAAGGACAGGGGACTGTTGTTTTGTTTAAATCCACGCCCCAGACGAGCAAGTTCGCGATAATACTTCTCTGTTATTGTTATTTTTGTTGTTGTTATCGAGGGGACCAGTTCGCAGGTCGTTGACCGATGGGCACCTCCGGAATTGCGATTGAAATCGAGGATGTCGACGTCCTCCGTCAAAGACTCTCGAATCGATCCTTATCTACGCGAATTCTATTTCTAGTAGGAAACCTTATCGGGTACCGACAGGCCGAGTTTCATCATCGTTGACCAAATATTCCGGCCACGAATCCTCTTTCTAAGCGCCTTTCCGAGCGTTACTGTCTTCCTCTTATCTGCCGATAAAATTCCATTTCGTTGTTCGATAGCAAACAATTCAACCTCCCAAAATCTACGACCGATCTAGGATCTGGTGTAGGTGTAGTGTATGGAATTTCCTGACAATTCCCTTCTGATTATCTGATTCAGAATGGCGATATTCGATTGTCAACTAGCTACCGATACTTGATCGATTCGCACAGCGTTTGGGAAAATTCCTTCACGCGATTCTTCATATTTGGCTGCGGTTCATATCTTGATTCTTTTTTAAGCCGTGGATATCTGTAGTAAATCTCTACTGTTGACAGGAGTGGGAGTGTGTTGTGCTTAACTTGCAGATGTTAGTACTTGAGTATGAATTTAAATTGAATCCTACGGTGCTTCAAGTTGAGTACAAATTTTATGGTAGTTGAGCAGGAATTTGAATACTCTATAATTTAAATTTGTATTAGGATATCTAAAACTTGAATCTTGTAGAACTTAAACCTTGCAGTATTTGAATTGGAATTTCATTCATCTATAGATTGAACTCGAATTGAAATATTCTAAGATTTGTATTTGAATCTAAATCCTCAGGGATTAGAATTTGAATTTAAATTGCATTTAGGTCACTACTGTTTCAATCGACATCGTACTCAGGTGATTGTGCTTGGAATTTAGATTCAACGGGGATTTCGCGAGTACCCAAACGTGACATTTGGGAATGCGTCAGACCATCCGAACTTGATGTAATTCATAATCGATTTCGTAATACCCCGCGGCTACAGAACGTCTTCGAAATAGTCTATAATTAATAATTTACAATGTCACAATCGCAGAATATCTTTGTTAGAGAATTCCCTTTCCTAGTTAGAGAAATATACATAGCACAGAAATGGTCATGACGCGATCCCGTGACCAACAATCACATAATTGCAACAATGCTGATAAACGGATAACGCTCGTGCACTTGCTTGAATATAAAATTCCGGAGAAAAGTAACTTATGCAACGCTATGTTTCACGGTTCGTGTTACTATCCTACATTCGTTATCGTTAAGATTTACTTTTGTTCTTCCCTTTGATTCGAGCCAATCATTTTATCTACAAGTGCTACTGCAATCACATTCGAGTCAACGTATTGTAACCGTGAGTTATCGAATCCACCTTACAATTCAAAGGAAGAACAATAATCCGAGCAGCTATTAATTGTACAAGCTATCGACTCAAATCAAGGACGCAACCTATTGTAAAATAGTTACAATTCACAAACAAGTTGATGCAAGTTACAAAATTTTTCCTTGGTCGTCTACATTCTCATTTCAAACTTCGATCTTCAATTTCTGATCCATAATTTTTACTCTATTCTTATTTGTAAACGCTAAAATTAAACTTTAGGTTTTGAATGCTACTTTCAGTGTCTCAAGTTTAGCGTAGGTGTGAAAACGATTTTTTTACAAGCTTATTTCACGGGAATTTCCTCTCGCCAATAGTGAAAAGAATCTACTACTCGATCTGCTAGTCAAACAATCAATATTTCGAGCAGAGAGCTACTATAAAAACTGTTTAGAATGATTCACAGGCCCCTTTTTCTGCGTCACGTCCAATCCGAAACCACTTTCGGCCGAATCGAAAGGAGGTCTTACGACAGGATTTCTGGCAATTCCACTTTCGGTAGGTGAACGACTGTGTCGGTAGATCATCGATCACGTATGTATGTAGGTGCCCGGGGACTCCCGTAGTCCTCCAGATCCACGCGCCACTAGATTCATGAAAAAAGGCTTCCGTTTTGGAAGTTAGCTCATCGCGCACGCAAGGAGAGCTCTTCGACGCAGCCTTCGGTAATTCCTGGATTCCAGGAGTCAATTAACTCGTCGCCAATTAGCTCTTTCCGTTTCGATCGTTTCACGTTTAAATCTAGGCTGAGATTTCGATCTTTCATCGTACATCATTCTATGCTGCATTCTTCGGATGCAAATTAACTGTTTCGAGGTTCTCTTCAACCTCTGTTGCCATTTGCAAGGATTTTACTATTTATTTTTCAACGCGAACTCAACCAGGACATAGTGATTATTATCAGTCAATAATAAGAGTCTAGACTTGTTTAATTAAAGTGCGACTTGCTGAAATCTGTAAAAAGAGGGCATTTGTAGAAATGGATCTTTTTAAAAAATCATACTTTTATAAGCTGAGATTTTTTTCTGATGTTCTCCAAACCTCCATTTAAATACAGTAAAAAATATATGTATCTATATTTAACAGTGTAGGTACAAAAAATTCTCATAGTGGTTTTTTAACGAATGACACTCGAAATGAGAGCTCAACTATCCCCAGAACGGACACTACCAAAATTTTTAATATATCCGTAAAAAATCAACCTTCTAGCTGAAAATTTGCCCACATATTCTCCAGGAATGTACCTAAACATATTAAAAGTTTTGCAAACCTATGTTTAACAGTTTCAACACTTAAAAATTCTCACAGTAAATTTTTCGCAAGCGACTAACCGGAAACAATTCTCATCACATCGTCTTTGAGGAAATATTCCATATGTCCACCTCTTGTCTCAATAAAAAATGCAATAAAATATAAATTGTAAACAACAATAATACACCTCGATAACGTAAATATAGACATTTATTTTAACTCCAAAATGAAACGTTTCTTCTGACCTAAAATATTTCCATTCTCTATGTTTTTTTAAATTTGATAGATCTGAAATTGATATAATACCTCATACAATTAAATGTTTTGTAATTGGCTAGATACCGACATATCTAATAATGTAAACAATATTTTAAATAATAGTACAAGAATTTTTAGTGGGGTCCAGAGGCGCCGTTCGAGTGCTAAGGGTTAATAATTTTTAAACATTTACTTTTGATAATATCTCGTGTAAACTTAGTCTTTCCGATATCCTCAATGAAACCGCTATTCAGTTAGTTTAATTGCCAAAAATTTAGTACTAAAATGACAATTTTGAATTTCCGCGGTCAAAAATTACTCGATGTGACGAGAATTGTGGTACAAAACCTACTCATAAATTAATCTTTTCCGGACCTACGTTGATATAACTTTTCTTATTCTCTAAGCATTAGGAATCTATTCCTAAAGTTTTACCCAGCCATTTGGGAAACACCCTGTATATCCTTTAACAAAACCGACCGAGCACTAATTTGTTTACCAGGACGTGCACCTCAGTTTAACTCGTTTGATTACATCGTCGACCGTGCTAAAATTTGAATTTCAACTCGGAGTTAGCCCTTCGAGTGTCACCTCGAAACTCATGGTTTCCTCGAGCGTTGGTGTGAGGTTAGGTTACTGCACCTCGCGAAACTTTCGACTGTGCCCCGTGCTGGTTCGGCAAAACCCTTTCGGTTGCCGGCATTCTAATCACCGTCATGCACGTGGTCCATCTCGTTTATTGATTTTTCTCGTCGGCATAGGGGCGAGACAGGATAAGGGCGGATAAGGGAGGCTAAACGGGAGGATACGCAACCGATCGCTCGATTTAATCTACAACAGCCGCGCTGCCGTGGAGAGAAACGCACTTTCAATCACAATAAAAGCCACGAACAGGGGAAAAAAAGCGCGCGCGCGAGCGAGCGAACTCGATACAGATATGATAGAGCAAGAAAAGAAAGTAGATTGCGCGCGACGGAAATACACGGTCACGTTATTGGTTGGCGCGGCGTGGATTTTAGAAATGGGACGACGGGGCAACGCCGAGAAAGAAAATTAGAGAGAGGGAAGAAAGAAAATTACATCGCCGCCGGTTTCCTTCGTTCTACCTTTGTCGACCACCTGTGTCCGTTAACTGTACATTAATTGATCGATTTATCGAATAGAACACTCCTTTTCTGTGACGAACCAAGTTGCTTTCAGGAAAGTGGAAGTAAAGATAGGCATCGAATTTTATTGTGATCTGTGACGTCTAGTTCGTGAATAGTTTGCAGAACACAAATTGCCTGCTTCAATCTCAAGCTATAGAAGTTGTATAAACGTTTATTTATTTTCTTAATCGCATTGTAGTAAGCTGAAAATAATACAATAGTATATTTGAATTGTTTAAATGTTTTTACCGTTTTCCATTTGATCAATCCATTTTTCTCATGAATATATAAAATACGCAGGCTAATGATGTCCGTGAAATATTAATTCTGGATAATATGATGTTTCATTAATTTCAATTAACGACCATATAATAAATAGAAGTAGTTGAAAATCGATAAAATTTTCTGGTAACCGCGAGATCGCAGGACGTCAATGATCCTTTGTGTATTAATTGTCCAGATTAATCGGTTTGCTGCCAGGAATAATTAATTTATTGATCAGATACCTGATCGTCATGGTTGAACGGAGTTCTATTATCTAAATAAACGGAAATTATTGAAACTCGAAATGAAATGGCTGTGTATTACAATTTCCTAGTGCTTCGGTGACTTTATTCTGGATGGTATATCAACTGTCCATTAATTGATTAACTCATCGACCGACCACTCCTTTTGTATAAACGTAGGTCTATTAGTTTAGCAAACGGGAATAGTTTAGAATCAATAGGAAAAGTAGACTACAATGGTGTAATGTCAGACCGTCTGTAACATTGACGATCCTGTGTCCATTTGGTCAATTTATCGTCTGACCACCCTTTCTGCAAACGTGGCTTTATTATTTCAACTAATGAAAATGCCCGACGATCAGCTCGATTAAAAAAATGGAATATTATTGCTGGGGTAATCGCGATCCACAGAATGGAATGTCGATAATTTTCCTTGAACAAAAGTTTGGAGATTCTATGGAATTTGAGCCAACGCCAGGGAACACTTCCACTAATTAAGAGTCGTTTATAAATTGTCTTGTAACCGGACGTTATCGACGGAAGAAGATAAAAATCAACGAAAGCATCTTGTATATATGTGTTCCATTACTCGACAAGCGTCGACCAGTTCTTAAAATTACCTCTGGTGATTGCGAGATAAATCTGCCTCTCGAACTTATCAACGTCACAATTAATGACACCTTGCGCGTGGAAACGGGACTATTACGCCGAAGAAAAGCGAACCCCACAAAGATCTGGAATAACCCAGGAATTACTTCGTAAGCATAGTCTAAAAACAAAATATTTCTGCAGAATTTTCATATTCAATTTAGCAATCTCCGATTATTCCCTCCGACGTCACAGGATTCTATTGAATCTCGAAATCACAGTTAATTATCCTCGTCCCAATCTTTCCTGACAACTACCATTTTTCGATATTTTCATTGGCGTTTTACATCCTGGCAAATGGATCCATGTGAAATGACTTCCAATTTATTCGAGGATTTTTCCTTGGTTACGGACTTATGGGATTGTAAAATAGAATAGTTTCTGCCTGTTTTTCTACCAGACCTCGATAAAAAATATTTCAACTAAGAAATACAAATATTTGCAAATACTATTTTTCGCAACTGTGTTACATATGTTTCGTTTGAAACAGTAATTTAGTATTAGTCTCAAATTAACATACGTAACAGTTGTGTGAGGAATAATGTTTGCAAATATTTGTATTTCTTAGTTGAAATATTTGTTACCCAGGTCTGTCACAGTGGATCTAATTGTAGAGGGTAGAATTCTTTCAGTAAATTATAATAAAGCAGCTTTGAGAGATCGTAAGAAAAAGAGGGAAATCAGTAAGAAGGAGAAGTAGGTCCGATCGATACGAATCGCGATCGTTCGAGGAACAACAATAGAACGATTCGTTTTATCGCTATCAACTTGTGGAGAATGCAGAAGTTCTCGCTAGGTCACTGCGGACTACCCGGCCTTGGCCCTACGACTGCCAACGAGTCTGAAATGTATAGCTGTTGTTTTCATTCCTTATATGATTGATATTTTTTTTTAACCGTGATCACCGGCGATGCACAATTGTCCCATCCGTTTGAATGGAACACTGTTTTCAATGATAACATTAGCCGTTGTTGCCGCGGCTAATTCGTTTTTTCCGTGAGCACGGTGCACGATAAAAGCGCGAATGACGTCGAGATAAAGTGAGAGCGTGTTTACAAACAATGTCGAATTTAAATGGCAAAGTTTGAAGTTGAGCAATTTGTGATACCGTAATTGGAATAACAATTATTCGCAATTAGAAACACCGTAACGATTGAACGTAGACAGGGGAATTAGAAAAATGGCGAAATTGTATTAAGTGGTATAATCTTGTAAACAGTGGAGTATATAAACGGATTAAAGAAATCCGCAGAACTGCTGTCTACGTCTATCGATGAAATACAATCAATCTAATATCTTATTATAGATATTAGAATCTAATCTTTCTAATAGCGTATATTACGACAGAGCGTGTTTAGAAACAAAGTCGAATTTAGATGGCAAAGTTTGAAGTTGGGCAATTTGTGATACAGTAATTGGAATAACAATCATTCGAAATTTTAAACATTGTAATGATTGAACGTAGAAAGCAGAAATAGAAGAAACATGGTAAAATGATAACATCGTATTACATGGTAATATTTTGTACACAGTGGAGTGTATGTATAAACTTGTGAAGATAGAAGAGAAAATGATGTCTGAATTGTCGCACGTGAAAATACATTTTTAACGTCTGGTTTTTTACAGTTGACATATAGTAAACTGTTTATTTCGCAGAACTGCTACCATTTCGCTGATTCAATCAATCTAATATCTTATCTGATATCTTTAGGTGTGTGTTTACGTGATAGTTGTGGTAGCTGTGCACCCTAAATACTATCAATCTAGGGTGACCCTGCCGTTGGGGTGAATAGTTACACCGTTTCATAGCGCAGGTCAGGTTTCTTTTGCACCAAAAGGGACTATAATGTCAGGATCGAAGCTCGACATCGCATCGTTCGAGCTGCTTAATCGAATCGATTAACTCCAGATAATAAGAAACAGACACAATTGATTAGATAGTTTACATTTTTGAGAGTTCTTTCAAAGTGTTCATTCTGTACTATCGAGTCTAACTATTAAGAACAATTGTTTTAAATAAAAACCAATTTAGATATTTAAAAAAATTTAACCAATTTAAAATTTTTAAAATTGAAGACGTCAATATATGATTCCTCCTCTATTAAAATTATTAAAGGAAGAAATAACATTCAAAATAACAATTATTTTGCATAAAGATCCAGAGATTTATCAGGTGTTTAATTGTTTCTGCACATCATCTTTGATACGAAATATCTCAGAAAATGAAAGTAATTTCAAGTTAATTAAGGAGTCTTCTAACTGCGTTAGAAGAAAAATTGATCTTGAAAGATGTTCAAGAAATCGTGTCACCCAGATTTGACCGACATGCCACTCAACGTGTTAAAGACCTACTAATAAAGTACTAAAACGCTAAATTGTACCAGCAGGTCATGATTGCCAGTGGACGCATCGTTAGAACGTTTTCACATTGTCCGGTTGAGAAATGAGCGTTGGTCGATTTACCGTCCGATCGAATGGAAAATTATTCCGTGTTAATTACGCGTGTAATCTATTAGACAATATCTCGTGTATCAAGCATGAACTGTTATTACACTGATCATTAACACCGGTAATCGACCAACAATTTGTCAACGGACAAAATCGCGCGATATGAAAATTAGATAATGTGAAAATGCTCTTGGGATACGTATTTATAAGTGATTAACGTTGCGACGAAATTGAATTCTATGGTGTCTTTAAAATCTTATAACACAAATATCAAAATTAATGATCAAAATACATTTTTGTTTAGCGACTGTAAATTGCAATTGATGTATACACATTTTATTTCGCATAAATATCCGCAGTCTATTAATAATACAATAATAATACTAACATTATTCACGAAGGAAAGAAATTCTTAAATTTCTTTTGTTACTTGTAACAGAAATTTTATATGTTGCATTAAAAGTCGCAGTCTAATCATCAATTTAACGTCAGTAGCGTTACGAATCAGTGATAAAACTAGAGATAACACACCGAGCAAAAAGTAACATTTTGTTTCTCGTATTCAATGTAGATACTTTCATTCTTATACAATGCAATGAATCAGAGCGCATTTGCTCTAATCGTCGCACTGATTGTTTATCGCAATTTCAATGTACAAACGTATCCTTAAGCTTCCTATGCACGTTGAAACATGTTGAGATGCACGCGTCGTTTCCCAAAGTTACTCGATACGTGTTGCATCGACGAATCTGCATCAGAAGCGAATTAATGCGGTGCATCGACGTCTGAAGCAAATTGCATCGTGTTGCAAGGATTCAGAATCATCTACTATTGAATGCGATTAGATAGACGAAAAAGTTTGCTCCTCTAACCACCTTTTCGTAAATTTCTTCTTAATCCTTAAACCCGCATTCTTCAGCATTGGACGACAGATTTTATGCACGAGTAGGTGTCAATTAAACCAGTAAATACATTTGAATAATTTAAAAATGCTATTATTTTCAGCCTATTAAACAAAAAAGGAAAATATTTTTTCATTTCGCTCCAGTTTGTTGCAATACAATTAGAAAATATCTAGTTTCCATAAAGATTCTCTTTATTTAGGGTTTCTAAAAATCTCCAAAAAAAGGCAGAATATAGAATTCGACAGAATTTAGTACAATTTTGATTTACTTCAGATCTACAAAGGCTACTACCGCCAGAACTGAAATTCGATTTTATACTATTTTCTTAAAATTCGTCCACAACAATTGCAAATTGCATGAACACCCGCAGTCTACTAATAACTGCTTGTCACTGACTTTAGCAATCGTCCAACAATACTGTAAGATAATCGCACATTTCAAAGAACACGTCTGTAGGTAAGAAGAATCGGTAAATGCAAGTCGAATGACGATGCAGGTTTCATTGAACCTAAACGATGCACTGATGGCACCACGTTTATGGGATTTTTGGGGATGACTCTTGGGTTGAACCCCCTTCGATCCCGACTGACCTTGACCCGTGGCTTGGTTGCAGGGTCGAGGATACGTATCGTTGGATTTCGCTGTTGGACAGTGGAGGAGAGCCTGGCGTTCGCTTTGCGGAGAGGTTGGTCGAGTAACGAGGAAGGGAGAGATCAAGAGAGGAAGAGAAGGAGAGAAACAAGGAGAGCGAGCGAGAGACGGGTCAGCCGTTGGTTTATCGAGCGAGCAACAGAGAAAGAGAGGGAGAAATGGCCCCCACCTACGGCGGCAACGAGGAAATAGAGGGGCGCTTTAAAGAGCGTAAAGCATATAAAGAGCGCGCGTATGCCTACAGCCCTATACAAGCGAGTGGCTCTTCGACAGTGTGCAAATTGACTACCCTTCGCAAGCAGAACGGAAAGAGGAACGGACAACTACCAACCACTTTCGATTGCGAGAACAACTACGTCTACGGTGTCAACGACAAGTGTCCCGTGAGCTACAACAACATCATGGAAAAGGGATCGACTACGCTCCAGTACGTGGCTGCAGCTGCAGGTAGGTCTCTACTCTCTCTTCGTCGTGACACCAACCACCCTCTAACTCTCTCAGCCGGGGTTGTTTTACACACGCGCGAGTACGTCGCTGAGTTTCGTGTACCGTCGCGCTGCCAACCGGTGTGGCGCGAACTTTAACGGGTCCGACTCGTTCCTCAGCTGTTCAGAGACCCCTGACAATCTCGCGATCTTTATTCCCTCTTAGATAATTTTTTCCTTTGCTGTTTCGTCATTCCTGAAATGGTTTTGTGGTTAGATAGAACTCTGACAATCTCGCCGATCTTTATTCCCTCTTAGATAATTTTTTCGTTTGCTGTTTCGTCACTCCTGAAATGGTTGTGTGGTTAGATAGATCTCTGACAATCTCCTGATCTTTATTCCCCCTTCGTTTATTTTTTCCGTTTGCTGTCTCGTCACATCTGAAACCGTTGGGTGGTGTAGAAATGTGGTTGTGGTTGTTTATTGACATTTTCGGGTGGAGACAATTAGGAGTATTGCGAGTAATTCGTGACAGGATACGAACGGGAAATTTATTTTATGTCCTATATGGGTTCCAAGTGTTTATTTATCACGTTTGAACGACGGTAATTCCGCCGAGTAATAATTGGAAGCTATCGATGTGAAATTGATTATTATTTTATTTTTTCGAGATCGATCGGAGGGTGGTAAAACTGAGAGGAAAATTGATAGCTAGACGGTGTTTATAGGTAATCGTGGTCGTTTTGCGGGGTAGAATGTGACGGTCACGGTGGGCAACAGGTGACAGCCGAGTGGCGGGAAATGAAATATTTTATGTTCTCCAGATCGATCAGAGGGGTGTGAAGTTTTGCTACGGGAAATTAGGGTGCGATACGTGCTTCAACACGTTGAACGCCACATTGGTCGTGTATGGGTGACACTATTGTATCACAAATTGTAATAAATTAGTTTGTATTTTGGTATAGTCGAGTAGATAAAATTAGAATACGAAGGATGTTGAAAATTTCAGATTTGTTTTCTTTAATTATATTCTTTCGACTTTGCGGAAGACTTTTAAGATTATGATTCCGTCAACGAATTAAAAATATTTATGGTCTGACAATCCACGATTTAGATGTTTATTTTATTGTAGATCGACTAAAATATAGCTATTGTAGTGGGCTTTAGAAATAAATAAGTAACGAGTTATAACGAATGATAGTGTAAGACTGATAACAATAACGAGATAACTATTATCGCGATGGCGACATTTTAACAACGAAGTATTAAAGTGCTTTAAACGAGTAGTAAATTCCTCACCCCTAAAGGGCATTCGGGTGACATTTCCACTAAAAATAATGGCTCTAAAAATCATTAGTTCTGGCAATCGTAAATTTTATGACCTATGAACCCAGCCTCGTACGGTACACATTTCGTAAAGCTAGAATTTACGCGTCCGAAAATTCCTTCTTTCTCACCCTTTTATAGTTCTCTAGATGATCTCGATTTTAGAGCATCTTAACATGGTTTGAACAAAAATTACAGTGTACTTACAGATAATAAATAACAAAACTCGACGGCAAAAGATTCACGAAAACGTGGTAAAATTGTCTAAAAGAAATTGAGAAGTAATGAGGTTCGTGAATTTTCCGAAGATTCTAATCGTGTTTCGCGGTGAAACGTTTCTTCGATCAGGGGTTCGTTGAATCGTTTTGTATGTAAGATACCATGCCAGAAAGAACAACAACGTAACAAGAATGCAGTGCAATTAAACGTAATTAAGGAATAATAGTGTGTAATTTTTTTATTGATGCAAGATCCGATAATCGCTATATCTCTTGAGTGTATTTGTGGAAGCATCGGTGCGATCGACGTTTGAACAAGTGTCAACATCGAGCAGGTGTTTGTTTCGTTCGACACCCTTTCAAATTTACAATTTCGGCAATTGGATAAAACTTTGTTGTGAACACTGTATTTCTCTCAAGAAAATAACATCTTTTCATAAAACTGAAAACAGGAGCTTCGAAATTCCTTGCACAACAAATTCAAAACGTTTAACTGAAACTGCAAGGACTGTAACATTGAATAATTGCTAGTGATGTTAAATTCATTGTTAAATTCATCTGTAAGTTAACTGAAACTTGCCGCTCCTATCGCAAGGACTACAATGTGCAATTAGGATTAGATGGTTGATTGTTTAGAGCAGAATGTCTTGATAAACGTTGCATAATTGATGGTGCTTAATTCACGAAGAGATTAAACTGCGGACGCTTTTACCAAAGTTCAGAAAATCGCTATAAGCACAGCTGTTCTCATCTTTTATCATACATTGATATCGCACAGGATACTATGAAACAATTACGTACACGTAATTATTTACAACCCATTGTTCTACCGTGTCGTCACGTGTCGAACATTGTGACGTTTCATCAAACAAACTTTCTTGGGGGAAAGACGACAGTTCTATTTTCAATTTTATCGTTCGTCAATTAAAATGATTAAAATGTCATGGAAGCAATCGCGTATTTTTTTCACTGATACCGAGCGCCACGATTCGCAATGTCTTCGCAAACAGTTGAAATAAAATCGAGCTAAAACAAAAAAGTCAAATGAGTCAACAAACGCGTACAAACAAAAAAACGTCAACGATTGTTGACGTTTCGTCGTTCGCGGGCAAACAGTACGGCGAAACGTGAAACGCATCGAACCTACGGCATTGTTTTCCAATGCGTCGCTTCTTTAACCGTTTTGGCTCGAAGCACGAAAGCTTTCGCGATCATTGAAATCAGTTAAAAATATTTTTTTATACTTCCATAACGACGAAACGTTCGAAAAATAAGTTTATCTGTAATCGAAGCTTCGATTAGAGATAAACCTACCAACTTCCTCGAGAGGGGAAAACCCATGCTCCTCGGCAGAGGTCACGTGTGAGAGATCGTAGAGAGTAAATAAACATGACCACCGATTAGGTCGTGAATCTCAATCGCGTAATAGAGACTGGGCAGAAACCGGTGGAGGTGACTCGGATGATTAATATCGCGGATTGCTTTGGCACCAATCAAACGGCACCAACCGATTCTGCCGAATCCGATAACTGTCCGCCATTCGACTTGGTTATGCATTTTGCGTTCGTTTAACCGTCCGCTCTGACCTGCGACTCGTTTGAATCTGAACCCTGACTTCCGATTTGCACAGATTTCCCAGAGACCTACTGCTGCTTTCAAAATGTACATTTTCATTCAATGGTTACAGCCTTTAACAAGATGTTCATTTTTGGCAATCGATGTTCTTAGAGTCTGTATTCAGTATTCTTTGCCATTATTATTAATCACATTAAGTTTTTAATCTTCTTTAACAGCTTTCATGTGATTTATGAAATTCTTCTAGGATTGAGGAAATTTTCTTCTAGGGGGTTGTTTCAAAGTATTGTCCTTCAATGAAATAGCTTTTAAAAGGATTTTTACTATTATCAATCAGGAACGCGTTAATAATTTCGTAGAAGTGGGTCGTTTTGTTCAAAATTAATTTGGAATCTTGCTTCCTTTGTTTAGTAAATTCATCGAGGATCGAGGGATTCTCTCTCATAAAGATACACTGCTTGTTTCAAAGCATTTTCTTTGAACAATCCTAGCTTTTAAAAGGATTTTGATTGTTTTGGTTCAAGGGTAAAGTCAACGATCTTTAGTATGCTTGTGGTGTTCTCTTCACTCAGAGGCACGTTAATAATAATTTCGTAGGAATGGAACAGCAGTTTAGTTGAACATTAAGTTTGAATCTAGCTTGCTTTCATGATTTATTAAATCGCTGGAGGCACGGAGATATCGGCTTTAATAACGTATTCTCGCACTAGCTGCAGGTATCGATTCAATTTTCACCTTGTTACAGTGAGTAGATAAAGTTGCATCGTCGAGAGAAAGAATCTCTGCTATCGTTTTTCTTGAAAAAGCTCTCCTTTGTCCGATTTCGGTTGAGTCACTCGTTTATTTTAACGTATCCTGTACTTTGCTTCGGCAGAGTCTGCAATCGTCACGCGCGCTTCCAGAAGTTGCTCTGGATTCCTCAAAATGTATTAATGTCATCTCACTGAAACTTCTTTCACTACTTATCCAAGAATTGTTTTGTCACTGGACGATCACTGTTCAAAACAGCACAATATAAAAAAAACTAGTGTTTCCGACAATTTTGTCATGAAAAATTATATTCCATTTGGCTAATTGAAAATTTAAAACTTGAACTCGCCGATGAAATACGTTTAATTAACAACAAATTTTCTCCGATTATCAAGCTACTTCTCAGCAAGTGCAGCATACTTTATTTCAAGAATTATCAAGATTTTCGATAGTAGTGTACCTCGAAGAAGATCGAGTTGACTGACTGGAGTTGACTTTCCTTAGTCTTTTCAACTTTCGTTTTGTCTATTCGAAGGATGCATCTTAAATACATGTAGATATCCAGCAGCGCAGCCGGCAACGTCCAATGAACTTTGTGAACTTGCCATTGAATCGGTCGACCGATAAAGGTGTACGTTCATTGAAAAACACGAAACATTAAGATAGTTGTAGCACGTTCATTACATCGCTTTAATACTTTAACCATAATCTGCGAGCACGCCTGTGCCGCCTTATCGCCGCGTTATCCTCCGACCATTGGCAACACGAACAATAACTCGCGTATTCGCCGTGAATTTGCATTACAACTGTAATAACTAGAGTTTGACAAAGGTAAAGCAACGCTGCGACTTCTTTGTGGGTACCGAGGATGGAAAATAACACTGATTAAATTTAGACTGCATAATGGATAATGCCGGTGCAATGCAAAGGGGTTGAAACGCCTGCGAATACCAAAAATTGCATGCGTGCTTTCGATGCTGCCAAAAATAACGCGATCTATCTTTGACTGTCGCGCCTTTCGACGCGATTAACACTGACGCGACAGATACGTTCTAATTGAACCCTTTACTAATTGCTTCGTTATAAAATCGTCGTTTCACAAAATGAATGAAAATTCAAAGTTTGTTCTTTATCAATCGGCCCTACAAAGCTTCACGATTATGTTTGAACAATACCGAATCTATTGATTTGCATTTTTATTGTTTGCATAATATATTGTAACGCTGTCTTTTTATAGTTGGTAAACAAGCCCTGGTAAATAGGGTTTAATTACGCCGAATATACCCTTTTAACGCAAACGTTCGTCACAATAAAAATCGCCAAACATCCAAGTAGTCTTGTGATTTTTATTGGCATGTACCAGTCATTTTTAATGTCGAGTATTGAGTACTAAATAAATAAATGTATTCGAATTGCTTTTAGGGGATTTAAAAATGAAATACAACGAGTATAAAGACTTCCACTTCTGTCACCAATAAGTGAAATCTACTCGTTGTCGACGACTAACGTCTGGCGATTACCATGACGTGAAATATGAACGACTATTTCAAGCAAATAAAACTTCCTACTCAATGTCGCAGCACATTTTTTACGAAACAACAACTGTACATTTTTATCGGTGGAAAAATTAGAAACTTACTTTTCAAAGGGCCGTAGCATGCGTAACAAGGGTTTCTTCTTTCGAAAAAGGTCGTACTTCTTGATTCGAAATTTAATTAATGTAACCATCTTTCATCCCTCATTTCACGAACTGAATCTGTCCCTCGGTGTCAAATTGATACAGTGACACAAAAAAAAAAATTTCAATGTTTTTTTTAGTGAAATTGATGAGTTAACATTTACATCTCTGGTTTTTCGGTTATGTGTTCCGTATTAAAAAAAAATAAGTCACATGAAGTTTCGGGAAAATTTACCTACAAATAACAGAACAGTATAACTTATTTCGGGAAAACTGTGTGAAATTGACACGAGGGACGGATAAGGGTTAAATAAAATTTTTGCTCAACTCTGGTGGCACAGGATTGCAGGAATTTCAAAAGCTTGTCGGCCCATGGAAATCACTGGACCAAAATGTCGGACAAACCGGTTATCAATCAACGAAGTGCGAATACACGCTACAAGAATGCTGTGTTCAATATTTAATCTCGTTTGTCCCGTTGCTAAATATTTGCGCTCGAAGTTGATTCTCTATTATCTGGTGAAAACCGCGCTCGAAATTTATCACCGAAAGGCGATGCGCACCCCTTCCTCCCTTTAATTATAGACTGCCGAATAGTAAATGCATATTTATCTTCTCGCGAATCCAAGGATCCATCTCGTCTCTCATTTAATCGCCTAACGAGTTCTGCAAATGCGAGATGTATCTTGGGATTAACGAAATTGCAGCTCTGTTTACGCACGATTGTCTTCTTTATCTCTGTTTGGCAAAAATTACACAGACGAAGGAAACGAGTTGCCGGTGTTGAAACTGCTCCGGTTTATAATTAGAATTGGCGTGTATGTTTTGCAAATTGGGGGCCACTGTACTATTATCTATCTTTCAGTCCATAAAGGGGGATCATTGTATTTCCGATTTTATGCATTTGTGATAGAATTGAGTAGGTGCAATTCACAGGATAGTAAATGGATTAGAAGAAATATCAACATATTTCCTTCGGCTTATTAAAATGATTAAAAAAGAGAAAGACATATTTATCTCGCTCTTTTGCAATCAATACAGAAAGTTTTCATTTTGCATGAGAATTTTGCGTGAAAATATCCACAAATTAAAAATATTAGAACACATCTAAGGACCCGTAAACCTAGATATTTATTTATATTATTTATTTATTGTTTATTTTAATGTGGTCGCATTAACAGCTAGGTCATTAGTGACCACATGATTTCCGTAAGTCTAGTGTTAAATAAGTAAGAGTAATATTATACGCGCGAGTAACTTTCGTTGCGGTAGAATGCCTGTGTCCGTCTATCTAAATGAAAATTTCATGTGCCCGCGGCGTTGTCGTCGAAATGGATTATGACTCTGTACGCGGACCACATTTTCTTTTTATCTTCCCTGCGGTTTACCTGGCTCTTAGCAGAGATAAGCCACGGAATTCGGAATCACGGACAGGAGTCCGAGGATAAATCCACGGGAAGCCGCTTGGAGAAATGTTCCTGATGTAAATCCGACTTAATTACACCCGAAATTAGCAAGTGCAAAATTGTATTAACCGGAGTCTAGGATGAAACAGAGGTCCCGGGGCTGATCTACCTAAGTGAAGAATTCCAACGTGTTGTCGCTTAAAAATTTACTGAACGATCCTAATATCCTCCTGATTTCTCGCTGTGTTTGCATGATTTTTATTTCTTGTGAAAATTAATGAACCATTTCGGAATCTCGGGACTCGAACGAAGGATCTTCACATGTTTGATTTTCTTGAAAACGACTGGTTTCAGATTTTTCATGTTTCAATTATCGAAATTATTATAACGCATTCATGAGAAATGTTTGAATAAATAAATTCAGTCTTGTCATTCTTCGATCGTAAATAATGTTTCAGTCTCAGCGCCTGGCTCGTTTCGTGTTAAATTTCGGCGATCCCTTAGGGATGGAGATCTCGGGAAGCAGAGTAATTTTCGTGATCGTGGCATCCACGGAGAATTAGACAAGGCTCGCTTAATTTGACAGTTCTCCCCAGCGAGATTCGAAATGCAGGGTCTGCGCGAATTGCAGTATGCTTGAGGAGTTTCGCTCTTAAGATAGAAGCGAGTAGATGATAAGCAAAACAGTAAGAAACATGTAGAGAATGAACAGAGAACATTTTCTTGAATTAACGGTCTCGTTCGCGAATGCAACAATATATTCTATCTCCTCGCGCCTCTTTCTCATAATTACGAGGCTAATAAGGACGTACATAGTTTAAACGCGATTGCGATCTTCGTCGGCGGAGATTGGATTCGGTCGAACGCCGGATGCGAAGCGTTTAATATTCGCCGTATTCGAGGACGCGGTTTGCGAGCTCGTTCTCGTCGCGATTATTGCTCGCACGTAAATCTTATGTCCTCCGCACGTTTCTTTGATCGCGTCCGTCGATCACGGACGACCATTGATCATTAAAAATCCTCTGTGCATTGTGGCTCGGAGGATAAAAGAAAATGAGCTGGTCGTTCAATGCTGCTTTCCTACTCGATCAGAATTTATTTATTTCAGCCAGTCTCTAAAACATTTCATGGAATCGAAGCAAATTATTCGATGAAAGAAAAAACCAGAGAGTTAAACCTTACGACACTAATTGTTTTGTGCAGTTTACAAAGGTGCACTGAATATATTAAACAGTAACACGCGACTAATTATTTATTCGTAATTTGCTCTGCCTTTTTTAGCTCGTCAAGTGAATGCTGTAAAAAATAAATTGTTCGATTTTGCATGTATAGAAGCTCGAATTTAAGGTGTCCTTTTTGTATTGGTAAAGGAAAGTTTAGTGATCGGATATTTTCCAGTGCAGGTCTATTTGCATTCGATCTCGGGGCGGAGAACAGGATGTAAATCCTCGAAATCGTCGAATTTATCCTTCTTCGAGATTCCAGGTTCGAGTGCACGTATAAAAGTAGAAGCTGACGGCTGATAAACGAGATCTATGGGGTCGCCAGGAGGGTTTCAACCCTTCGAAGGGGGATGGAACGTTTTGTTAGGTCCATCGACTACAGATTGCTCACAAGAGTCTGTCTTCTTCTTGGTACACACTGTCAACAATTTCACGTTTTATCGCTTCGAAACGAGAGAAAGCAAATGACTACAGATTTTTATGCGAAATAAAAATTGTCTTCATTCTTTGCAAGAAATAGGAACAACTTATCTGAATTGAATACTTAAAATATTTTAGTTTAAAAATACCATTATTTTTCTATAAATGCGTACCTTTAAGTCTACAAATTACTTGTTAACTTTTCCATTTCTATTTCATTGAACAAATCGTTTTCATGTGGAATTGTTGAGGTTGCTGGATTCCCAGTGAATATAACCACGAAATTGAAGTGTCTCTTTTTCGTTCGCGGTTTGGCGATGTTTGGCGAGGTCGTTTCGTGGGAGGACTCTCTCGGCTGAAAATCAAGGCTTTTCCCGAGATTTTCCCGCGCAGATTTCACTTTGGAGAACAATCGACCGGCCGGTTATCTCTCTATCGGCTCGAAAACGCGAGGCCCGGCCTTCGGCGTTGGCGAAGTCATTAAATTTCGCCAATGGAACGAAGACAAAGTGCTCGTTAAAGCGGCTTTACTGCCGCTTGTCGCACGACTACGTTTCCGTCCTCTGAAACTCGTTTGTGTCAGGGATAGGAGATTAATCGAGTATTAGATCAGATTAATTCGTTATGATCATTTCTTAGATTCGCGCAGTAGTTCGTGTCCGAATGGCAAGATAAATCAGTTGTATGAGATCGAAAAGAACCTTTGCAACACGAGCTATTACGATTCTAAGAAGAGTTGATTGCACTTCCCTGTTAATCGTGATATTTTCGGTGGTTTCTGCTAGAGTGATTTCAATCCTCGACATGTTAGTAGGTGTGATTCAGCGAGTTGCAAAATGTAGGAGGCAAGTTGCAACAATTTCTACGCGAAAAAACGTATGGAAAGAAACATTAAGTTTAAAGAGACTCGAACGACAAAGATAGGATATACGGCCTTGTACGTAGAATGTAATTTTTCTTTGTTGTTCAATCTTGTCATTACAATTTTACGTTAATTTGTCGTCGCACCTATATTTTCTTTAACAATGTACTGACGTTCTCTAACAAATTCCTCGAACCCACCGAATGGAAAGTGTCGAAAAACATTGTTACTCTTGTCTTAAAAAATTTCATAAAATTATACACTGCTGTTCACACCTTCAAGATTGCTGCGTTGCATTGTTTTCTTGTTGCCGGTCTGGATTAACAGATTGGTATGGTAAAACATATTAACAAAACAAACATATGCGTTGTCCGGTTGACCTTCAAACGTACACAAATTACGAAAAGTATGAATGATACAAAACAATGTTTTAAATATAAGTTGTAGGTACGCTGTTATGTCGATCGCATTTAATTGACCTTGCAGTGACCTTGGATCATCTTATCAAGGTCAAAGTGAAATTTATTAACGTAAATCTACGTTTTGTGTTAAATGCTGTTGTAAGCGGTATCGAGACGTTTTCATAATACCCCACACAGTCGTATCTTTTGCAGAATAGGCAACATAAAAAGGTAGTTATCGTTATCGGAAGCGATCGCGATGGATCGGATCCGTTATCACGGTCGTAATCGCGTTTCCCGATCAAGTAAAAGGTTCCATTGTCCGAAGAACGAAAAGATGTCACGTTCTAAAGATCTGGTCGATACATGGGAACAATTAATTCGATTTCGTTGTCATCTCCGATAAAGAATCAAGGCCGTTGGATAATCTTTTAGGGCGTCTTCGATCGGTGGGCGGCACGCTGCAGGCTGCCCTCCATCGAGAGCTCGATTAAAACGTAAACACTGGCTGGATTTATCGCGACGGATTTAACGGCCGTCTCTCTCGATCGAGTTTTCCTCCTCTATTTTCCGGATTAGAAAACTTCGTGCAGAGAAAAATTCGTCGGCGACGCATACTCGTTTCTACAACGGCGTCGCCGTCCGTTTATGGCTCTGGCTGTTTTCATTTACGGTGTTTATAAATATCGGGAAAACGTCGTGGAACGGTGCTGTGTTTTTTCCACGATGATTCGATCGCGATTGATAATCGTTAGTTGATATCGATGAAACTTCAGAAGACGACCTGAATTGCTAGACTGCGGATCTTTATGTAAAATAAAAATGTATTACCGCCATTGAAACAGACATGAGCAACATAAAAATAATTTTCTTCTTTTAGGAATTTTCATGAAGATTATATATTGCTATTCTGAAATTTTGTTTGGTTTATTGCCATTATAAATTGACTCTTTTCACGTTTGTTATACATGCATCAAATCCGCAGTCTAGTCATTTTTTATCTCCCAACCCAATTACAAAGCAAAACAATTGATAGACTGGATCCCATGTAAGTAAACAAAGTCTGTAATTAATTGGAACATTTAATTTAAAAAGCTAGGTTAACGTGTGTGCGATAAGGAACACCTTGACTGTGCTCACGCGGAATTCTTATCGATGTTGTCATCGAAGTTAGATATATCGACAAAAGGAGATCTAAGAAATCGAAAAATGCCTACACAATGGGGTTTATCGCGATAAATTCTTCCCGCTAGAATGACGGTTACAGCGAAATAGATTATCTCTGACGTCTTTACTTGCTGGAATTTTTTTTCGCCCTTTAAAAATCGCAAAAACAACAGCACTCTTCTCCGAGGCGAAATTCAATTTTTCTTATTTATGTTCCGAGTCCTGCGACAGTTCGTGAGAATCGACGACGTTTTCAACAAAGCCACGTGCGCTGCGCAAAACAATTGGAATGGAAAACATTCGCGCAACGGAATTATGAAATGACCATTGCGACACGCAATTTCCGAACGACAGCTTAATCATGATGAATATTCACTTCAAATCTGCCTTCGCACTGCCTTTGACTTCTGTCGCGACATTTCGAGCTGTAGATTACGTTCGCGTCCAGTAGGAAACTTCTGACATGCAATTATTACTTAAGTCAACTATATCTTTGATAACACTTTCCAACAAATTTCAACTTTCTTTTTTGGCGTTTCGATTTTTACTGTATTCGGGAAAGTCTACAGAATTTTTTGCTGTAAAGAACAATTCAAAATCGTTTATAATAACATCACAGTATTTCTTTAAATTTGAAAAATTCGTCTGTTTTTCAAAAGCAAATTTCTCGGAAACAGTGCGTCTAGGAAAAAAATTAAGGTAAGATTCGGAAACAGCGCAAAAAATTATAAGAATCGCATAATGAAAATTGAGACGATTTTTGGCTGTTCGACTGTGTAATTCAATGAAACGCCTCTTTTTCATAAATCATTTTCATATACTAAATATACTCTTTACGTGTAACGTTGCACGGGTTGTGAATTTCCGAGGGAACAGTATTTTGCTAATCGCCAGATTGACAGTCTCACTATCAACTAGACTGTAATTCGAAGCAATTCATCGATTCCAGAGACCGGCGACTGATTCATCATGGACATGCCATCGATCCAATCGAAATGGTGCTCAGACAAAACCCAGTATTACATATATCTGCGGCTAGTGCAACGCGATCAGAGAACTTCCTTCCGTGGAATTCAACCCGCTGTGTCATCCTTTTCATCGATTATCCTTGGTGCTATCTCGAAATCCGTTCGATCGTCAATTACGAGACCCGCTTTCGCACCGTTATGTAAAATTCCCGCGGCGCTGAAAAATCCCTCGAGCCGTCGCCGCCTTGGATAAGATAAAACTGCGCTGATGTAATTCAGCAATCGGCGATTAACGCGATTAACGCGACTGATTGCGATCGTAAAACTTTCTCTGACGACGGAACGATCTAATTGCCGTGCTCGTTCCCGGAACAATGGTCTCTTAACGCGGCAAATTCATTAAGAGGGTACTCCTAGTTTCGAGGATGTTTCGCACGAGTTTTTACGAATTTTTCGCGGAGAAACTACCGAGCCTTTCGCATTGAGATTTTGAACACATGTTTATTGGTCTTCGAAGTGTACGTGTGATTTTTTTCAAGTAAAAATAATCAAAATTACACGACTTATATATATATATTTTTTATCTGTTTTGAAAAACATGGGTTGAGACACGATTCCTGTATTTCTAAAAAAAATGAAGTTTGTTACTCAACATGAATGTTGAAATAAAAAATTCTGATTATTTTTAAAGTGTTCTGAGGTGAAACATGATCACCAAACATGTGTTCTTCGGTAAAAATTGTTAGTCTTAAGAGAATTTTTTATCACCTATACGATTAAAAAAGGTAATCATTGAAAAAATGGACAATTGATTCAATTGATTGATCAAGTTAATCGTCAATCGTTGATTACAAAAAGTAATAAGGAGGGAGAGAGAGACAGAGAGCGGAGATGGAGAATCGACAGAAATATAACTCAACAAAAACTGAGTTTACATTTCTTCAGTATGGATACAGTTTTGATTTCGTATTTCATTTCGAAATTTCAGCAGTTAATCTTTATTGAATCATCTGATTGACGATTACAATTGATAAGGATGTAATCGTTAACCGCAGTTATCGACTAAAGTAGACGTTTAATTGTTAATTGTGATTAACGATTGAAGTAGAAATTTATTTATCAATCGTTGATTAAACCTTTGCCCAACTTTGTTTGAGTATCAGACTACGAGAGCTATCAGACTGACACAATATTACGACCTGTAGAATGACGATGAAAATTGAGGAAGGATGTGTTCGACTATGGTGAGAGAAAATCATAAATGTGATTTGAATGAGAATATGACAGGTCCGTAGGGAGTCAGTCACCGGACAGGATGGATCACAGGGAACGTGTCCGACGAGTCATTGCGCCCGAAAGGATTCGCATTAGTTTTTGTTTCCTGTCACATGATAAGGACGGTGGGCGCAATAGATCCGAATTCGCCAGCCTCATTGGCTCAATCGGCTATCACCGGTCTCGGATTCATTCACGGACACCCAGTGATTTAATCGTGACGGGAATTAAGTGTTGTTCATCCTCTGATAGCGGCCCTACTGTGCAATGTGTTCTTAGGAAGCCGATTACAAGTCTGTCCATGGCTCACCCTTTCTACTTACTAGAATTTTCGTAACTTTCGATACTTTGAAAGATAACGCTTCGTACGAACATTATTGCAGTCGAGAGATTTCTTATAATTTTATAAAATCTTGTCAATATTACAGTTTTCTCTCAAGAAACGGCAGCATAATGTTATTAACACTAACCGTACCGACTAGAAAATGTGTCGGATATAAATTGTTTCATAAAAATTACAAGACTGAACTTATTCAGATTATTCACAATTTTTATAATAATTCCTGATTAAATAAAGAAATTTATTTAATAATTTCTGATGGGGAAACATAAATTCGAATGGGATAATCAACGATGTCGTGAGTAGAATCAACCGAGTAGTAGAGTAGAAGTTTAAGGATGAATGTATCAGCATTAAGAGACTCAACACTTGCACAGAAAGCGATAGTTTATTGCGTCGCTGTTTACCCTAAAAAAACACGCATCAGCTTCGTTCAAACGTGCGTGTGCAGTCCGCAGAAAAATTCAAGTTTATCGACATGTTTTCAAGCATCGGAGGTCGCGGACTCTCTCATTCATTCGATACGATGAAAATATGTCCGAATCATGAAACCTAGAATTTTCTAATGGCTTTGTGTACAATCCAATCAGTGGACTAATGTTTTGTAAACACTAGTCTCGGCACTCTACTTAGTTATAGTAGATCTGTGGATTCGAAGCTCGCTGATAAGGCACTTGTACATCTTAGATGTCTCCGACCCAATTAAACTCGACAAGTGAGTCTTCAGATTCATTCCCGAAGAATCAAATAATATCGTCGAATGACAGATTCGAGTATCGTTGCAGGAAATATCATTTCGAGGGTTGTGAATATTCATCAAAACAATTTCATATTTCAATTCCGAAGAAATGCAACGAGTTCTCGTTGGACGAAGCACGTCGCGCGTTTTGACGCAACCACTCTCAATGAAAATTCTTATCGACACGGAAATTTTCCGCCTCCGTCGACGATGACCTCTTCAACGTTACCCATCCTCCATTTCCCGGAACTCCATTCAAACCGTTTCACAGCGGAGTCGTGGCCCCGAAACCTGTCAGTAATTCGAAATATGAAAATTAAAGAATTCATGATTATCCGTTAGTAAATTGTAATAAAGAATATACTCGTCAGTAATAAACAACAAAAACAACGATGGCTTCTTCTTCTTCCGTGGACCATCGACCAAACCTGTCCCATTATTTCGAGGGTTTCTGACGTTTCCGACAGGCGCCATCGTTCCCGTTCCTTCGAACGACAATCGCCCAATAAATCCGCCAAACATTGTTGTATTTGACTTGTAAATATTGTTGCGTTTACTAGATACGGCACGCAAACACGATTGACGAGTCAGTTCAAACTCGATCTAGCTATAACAGGAAAAAAACGCGATAAGCGCGAGTGCAAACTATCCGAGATTTTATAGATACGGGATCAAATCGCCGAAAGAAGTTCAAATAAGAAAAGTATATAAGAAAGCGCGTGTTTTACATTACTTACTAAAAATTACAATTTACATGACTATATCAAAAATACATTTATCCAAATTTTCAGCTGTTTTTTGTGGTGTATATATATATATATCTACAAAAATTAAATTGAAATTATCCCGTAAACCTAGCGTTAATGTTACTTTAAATTTATGGCTGAATTTCCAGCTGTTTTACATTTGACTGTATCAATGCACTTTTCATTGATGCTTAACTTAATTTTTCCTATTTGAAATAAATTTCAATTTTACTCTGTTTTTTTATTTTTTGTGGAAAATCAATTTGTTTTAAAACAATACTTAAGTATGTGGATTGATTATCAAACAGGGCAAAGACTCGCGTGTTCATTCCTACCATCTGCATCGCATCCAATAGCGAATATCGTTGCCTCGTGCTTCCAGGCATCGTCTGCTTGTCAGCCAATAGAAAATATGATCGACTGCACGATAGCGTATCACCGTGTCCCCCAGAGAAATCGCTGAAGAGGCAAATCTGCATTCACGAATCGGAAGAAACGATCTATCACGGGATCGGTCAAGAGTTAAGGTATCGATACATGTTGTTTCACCGCGTCGTACGTCGGCACATCGATTACGTCGCCGCGAATTATCGTGAATTTGTCAATATCATCGGTAGCCGATGATAAGAATTTAAAGTGACGCGCTGCTATTCGCCGCAATCTGGAGTGCGTGTGTAAACCAAGTGTTTACGGAGGCGCGATCCGTTTGCAGTAAGAACGACAATCTGGATCAGTGTCGGATTTATTGCGTGTCGCGGAAATGATTTGCGAGCAGCTTTCGCGTCAACCGGAGTCATTGTGGTAGACTGCAGTCGGGAATAAAAAGAAACGAGGTCGAAAGGAAACGAGCGATAAACCGAGACACGAGGACGCCTCCGCGAAAAGAAGTCAAATCTCTCGTTATGCGAATGATCTCTGTAGATCGGACCGAAAAAACGTTTTTTTCGAAATCGAAAACGGCCCACACGGGACAGTTGTGCAGATTCAAAATCCCATATACTTCAATTTTGATATTCTTAAAAATATCTATATTTTCTCTAAGATTTCAAATTTTGAGCTCGATGCGCAACCTGAAGGCATCGTCTCAAAACTTCGGGATTTTGATCCTGCCCGACTTCCCCGTGTGGAGCGTTTTCGATTACGAAACTAATTCCCCTTTGCATACAGCTCGAATCTAGTGGAACGTGCAAACACTCGCGAAACTCTTCTTTTTCGAGGAAGCTGGTGTAGACAGATCATAATTTTAACTCGATTATAGAGTTTGTCCACTTTCACAAAGAGCTCTCCACGCGAAGCTCTCCCGTTTGATGCAACCTTTAAATTGAAATGGAATTCCAACCCCAGACAGTCGACCATTCTACAAATATTCGGACTTGTCCTGGGAAATCGAGTTTTCTAGTCGATTCCGACCATCATTCGATTTTGTATTATCTTCCCAAAACCGTGCACAGCGTTTTTAAATTTTTCTCATGCCACGGAGGGAGCTGTCTTTATAGGAACTGTCCCTAGAGCAGAGTTTGGCAGAAATTTTATGCAAAAAAAATTTCGAATAAAGTGGGTTTAGAATCCACTTGGAAAACCCCCATTTTATTTCATTTATTCGAAAGTTTTATTTAAATAAAATTTTTGCCCAACTCTACACTAGAGAATGTTAAATTCGCCTTTGGCTCACCGAAGTGCGCATATTGTTACGTGCAAGTATAATTTTGAACAACGTAACCGTATCGTAAATGAATATCAATCGAAGGATTTTTCTTTAAGCGATAGTTTCACGTTTTACGATGTCAGCGTTGCACATAAAACATCAAATTTTTATTTTATTACATTCGTGTCTCTGACGCCTGTTTACAGTCTGTAACTGTACAATTGATAACTTTTTATTCCCCTTTAAATAATTCCTAAATTCTACACGTATCGTATCTTACCCATAAAATTACTTTCAATTATTGCATCGATATCTCCAAGATCTAGACGGTTTTATTCATTATTCCACTAATAATTATCTACACGTGACTACGGTATCTTGGTCTTTTAATCATGGTAAAAACATTAACTAATGATCGCAATTGAATCTTTGAAATTCGAGTCGTGCTACAGCCCCAAAAATATATTTTTGGACCGAACTGAAAATCAGGACAAATCCCAAAAATCTGATCATCTAATCGCTCTAATGTCAGACGAATACGTCATACAATGACGTATAAACTTGACCAAGTATAAAAATTTGCCACGTCAATTTCTGACCTTCTGCTAATCTTCCCAGGATCGAATAACAATCGAGTAACAATTAGATAATAGTTGCGAGCTCATTGTTGGATTAGGCAATTGTTCTTCGGTTGCGTGCATCAGATTTGTTCGACTATTCGTGACGATGCAGGTCAAACGCACGCCGATGCCAATCATTGTTTATCGGTCCGATAGGAAAAACATCGCAACGCACCGTGTCGCCAGATTTTCCTGTTGGCGCCGTTCGATTCGTCGCGTCGCGGCGAGCGCACGAGATTATTTTTATTTCTGTTCCGGTGCAGCACGCGATAGGATGATATAAGAGCAATCTCGCCGGGATTACGTAAAACCCGGTATTACTCGTTAAATGCAACGTGACGCGTCAAACTCGACTCTGCGTCCGACGATCCTGCGTCGTCCTCGAGATTCCGCGTGTCTCCAACACGGTTCTTAACCCTTTCGTGGGCAAACCTCTCGGAAAACGCGCGTACCTTCCTCTGAAATTTGCTACCAGAAGTTTCAAATTGTACATCTATTTTATTAGAATCGCTTCTTCTCCGAAATACCTCTTCGCGTTATCATTTAATGCGGCCAGCGATCAATTACTTGTAGACAAATCTGCATTCTACATTCTTTTCCAATCATAAAGTTCGCCATCCAATTTATTAGAATTTCCTTTTCTTCTAAATCCCTTTTAACCCTTTGCACTCGAAGCTATTTTAACTAGAATATTAAATATTTCTTCCGACCTAGGATATTTCCATTCCTTACGATTTTATAAATTTTATGAATATTTAATTGATGTAACACCTCCCCCAATACTTAAATGTTTAGTGATTGATTAGATACCAACATATTTAATAATCTAAATTGTATTTTGAATAATGATATAGCAATGTTAAGTGGTGACTCTGAGTCGCCACTCGAGTGGTAAGGGTTAATTTGCTCAATTAATGCAGTAACCATCAAATGTAAAAAGATCGATAACGCAGATCCACGGATCTAGATACGGTAGGTCTCATGACAATCGTGGCACAACCGGAATAGGTACAATTTGTGCACCTGTTGCATCTCCACGATTGCAGGCGACTGCGTTCCGCATTAGTTTCAGAGGCGTTCCACAATTTTCATTTCGACGAAACAGATTTTGAGTGTTCTGGCAATTGAACAATTTTTGAACCTGTTGCGTCCTCAGGATTGCAGAAACACATTGTGCATCGTATTCGAGAGGATCCATATTTCTAGACGACTAACACGCGTAATCCGGTCATCGTTTAATTTCCATTCTGATCGCGCCACTTTGTATCGGCACGGATGTGACGAGAGATTCTGCTCGAGCCTTGTCTCCGGAATGAGCAATTGTGCAGAACCGTCTTCATCTATATCCTTGAAAGCTCGAAACGAACGATCGCCACTTTTATGACCACGGCCCCCATAAGTGGCCGAGTAAGGATCAATTTAAACGTCCGTCTTTCTTATCTCTTCCTGGTTAGTGACCTGTAAAGAGATAGCTGTCCAATCTATCGTAACATTCTACATCTACCTAGCCTGGGTCCTCTTCGCTATTTCATCAAAGATAAAAGACAAAGAAAAGAGAAGACTAGATTTATTATTTCGTAATTGCTGCACGATCATGAACGCATTAAATACAAATTGTTCTTCGTGTACAACCCCTTCTAAATATGGTCTAACATGTCCAGTAAGAATGTATTTATAATTTCGAATGAAGTTTCACTTAATATTATACAGTTCGATGAAAAAAATGATGAAACTTTAAATTCTAGAGCGCGGAATCCAAAATTCATTGCGCGGAGTTCACTCGTTTAACCATTTGCACTGGAAGGAGTTTTATCACGAACATTAAACATTTCTTCCAACCTAGAATAATTCCATTCTATATGATTTTTCTCATTTGATGGATACGGAATGAATATAATATTTCATACAATACTTAAATGTGTAGTAATTGCTTAGATTCCAACATATTTAATAATGTAAAGAATATTTTGAATAATGGTACAGAAAGTTTTAGTGATGACTCTGAGTCACCACTCGAGTGCTAAGGGTTAAAAGTTTGAGAGGTTATAGAACGCTGCCATATTGGTTTCCAGACACAGCAGAGAGTACGATGCGCGGATTTGCTAGTTGTGAATTAGATCTGAGTTAGGTCTTGGATTCCTTAAAGTACAATTTCAAATTTTATCATGTTTCGTCGAATCGTATTCAGAAAATTCGTTAAATTCAGAAAATCATATTACCTTCAATAAAGTTGTTAATTTCTTGTCCCTCAATGAAAGTTTAACCAAGATTTTGATTGAAAACAGAAATTACTACGAGCGTAAACAATCAAGTAGGATAACCAACAAGTGAAATTCATCGCTCCCTAGAGCTCTCCAGTGTCCCCGTAGGGAAACCATGCTATAGTCAGTTCAGGATTCTTTTCATTCCACGAAGTTATTTTCCGTGCAATTGCTGGCAGTTGTCATTTAGCCGCGTCTCCTTTGGACTCCCTACCTCCGGTAAAATCATCCGCAAATTGCACCCAGAGTTATCCTTATCGGCAGCGCATCTAACAAATTGGCTGTTACGCAATGAGTGGGGGATCTTTGTTTAACATTTAAGCAATCCAATTACCACGTCCAGCGTCGCCATCATCATCCAAAGGAAAAACAATAATAACATTTTTTTAACGCGGTCGCTATTGATGGCGTGTTTCGATCACAGTTCTCGTAGTTGTTTATTTCCATCAAATGCAATTTATCCTCTAGAGCGAGATATGAAAGAAAATGTTACCGTGAAACAGTCGCTGCTGTAAACAACGACGAGCAGTTAAAAGTGAATCGCCTTTCCTCGCGTAAAAGGTATATTAAATCATGGTTTGGTTCGGTCTCTCATTGTTCTTTCTCCCTTTTACATATATGCAACTTTGTGTTTCGTGACAAAATGTTGTGAAAGACCGGGTACGAGTTGCTGTTTTAATTAACGGCCTGCACTAAAAATTAATTTGGTTCTCTGTACGTAAAATATAAAATTGCGAGTGTCGCGTGTGCGTCACGTTTTTAATGTAGTTACCATTAGCATAAAATGCAGAAAATTTTAGCGTTGGGAATGGGATGGTTAAAATACTTGTACGCAATTCCAGGATATTTTACCAAATTTTTAAACTTCTTTTTGTCAAACAAGAGAAAAATTAATTTATTTCGATCATCTTAGAAACGATTAGTCGCCTGATCGTTATTATACGCCTTTAATTATGTAATACATCAATAAAACGACGCCGAAGAGGGACGCGTCTCGCCCGTTGTCGGACGATAAGCGATTTAAGTTGGTCGTAATGGAAAAATTGATGATTAGGTTTATCTATCTCACGTTGTCCCATCGACCATGTCTTTTTTAGTGCGTTATCGTTGCATGCCGCGCGCGAGAAATTATTCCACGCGACCGCTCCCGCGCGGAAAGGTTAAAGACTCATTGTTGTCGGAATTATCTCATTCTGAGGTTGAACGTTTTCCGTGATTCCAGCGAACATGTGCAGCATGGCGGCTGGTGTGATGTTGGGATGGACGAGTCCCATTTTGCCGAGGCTCTCGAAAACCACGGATGATAATCCTCTCGGAAGGATAATCACTGATAGCGAGAATTCGTGGATAGGATCATTGGTGGCCGTCGGAGCGATGTTTGGATGCTTCGTCGCTGGCATCCTTGCGGAAAGGTGAGAGAACCGATTTGCGTCCCAACGCGATTGAAAACAAGAAAAAAGTCGCAGAAAAGTTGTATAAATTTTCCGAATATCATGCTAAAATAATTACAAACAGCGCGACAAAATTATTTTATTTTCTCTATGAAATATGAACAATTCTGATCGATTCTAATCCTCACGCAAGAGACAGTCATCATAAACCTTTCATTTCTTCTTTAACAATCTTAATCCTTTGCAGTTGGAGATATTTTAACTTGAAAATAAAACATTTCTTCCGACCAAGAATGATTCGTTTGTATATGATTTTTCTCATTTTATGGATATAGAATGAATATAATAATTCTGGTCGATTCTGTTGTAATAACTTTAATTTGGTTAAATAAGATAACTTTATTTATTCAACACAAACAAAATACAAAAGTAGATTCCAGTGTGTATAAGAGAAAAAAGGCTATATTGTAATAAGACAGAACTAATGCTGTAGCGTAAACGATGCTGTGGTGTGATCTGTTCTGTGAAACGACAACGACTGACTGGGTCGTCTCTGGAAAAAGCCTTCGATCCCTTTTCTTAAGTGGGGGTGCCATAAACCACTTGGACCGGAGTCGCACCACTGCCTGCTTCTATACAATATTATCGTTGGATTCCAACAGATTCTAATACTTACGCAAGAGACAGTCGTTATAAACCTTTCTTTTCTTCCTTAACAATCTTAACCCTTTGTAGTTTGAGATATTTTAACTTGAAACTAAAACATTTCTTCCGACCTAGAATGATTCGTTTGTATATGATTTTTCTCATTTTATGGATATGGAATGAATATAATATTTCATACAATACTTAAATGTATAGTAATTAACTTGATACGAACATATTTGATTATGCAAAGAATATTGTGAATAATGATACAGCTATTTTTAGTGGTGACTCTCCGAGTCACCCCTCGACTGCTAAGAGTTAACAAGCCGAAAACAATATATTCTTTAATTTTTTTAATGTGTTGTACTGTTTCAACTTGCTCTATACTCGTTTCTATCATAAAGTCTGAAATCTCCGCGAATATGATGTAAATTGATTTGAATTAGTTACTGGCATTAGCTAACTAACGCGAATTAATTATTGCTCTCAGATTCGGCAGAAAATTAACGCTCCTGTCCTCCGCGGTACTGTACCTAATCGGATGGGCCTTGATCGCCTCAGCAGGGGCAGTGGAGCAGTTGTACGCTGCTCGAATCGTCCTCGGTTTTGCCATGGCTTTTGCCTTCACAGTGGTTCCCATGTATTGCGGAGAGATTGCAGAGGTAATAAACAAATTCAAAATTTTTTGAAGTAGGATCATATGGTCTATCCGTTGTACATCTATATTACTATGGCTTTAAATCTTTAAAAAATGCTAAAATTGTTTTAACCCGCTAGACTGGCATTTTCGCTCACTGTGCGTTGATTCAAACACATAATAGAATGGATGTCTAAGAGAAGGGGTACGTTGAATTTCAGGAAATTTACAGGAAGACGTAAAGATGTAAATTCATTAACAAATTGAAAAATGAAAATTTCATTTGTTATACTAGCTGATTCTTTCATTGTTAGATCGCGCAATTATTTTGTTCGTCTTCCTGTAAATTTCATGAAACGAGAAATACGCCTAGATACTAGACGCTCACGCAATTGTTAGATCCTAGTGAAAAGTATCAAGTTGACAGAAGAAAATCGTGTATCGTTCGCAATTTTCCTCGAACAGATCTCCGTCCGAGGAGCCCTGGGATCATTCCTTCAACTGTTCATCACGATGGGCCTGCTGTACTCGTACGCGATCGGTCCGTACGTCAGCTACACAGTGTTCTGGATCCTGTGCGCCCTCATGCCGATCATCTTCTTCGGTGCCTTTGTGACCATGCCCGAAACCCCGTTCTATCTCCTCAAGGTTGGCAAGAAGCAGGAGGCTCTCGCCTCGTTGGCCAGACTGCGGGGAAAGTCTATTAACAGCGTGCAGAAGGAGTGCGACGAGATTCAGGTAATTTGCAATTGTATATAGTCTACTGCGATAGAGTATAGGCTAGGTCTGAGTGAAGGCCCAGGTGTAAGAAAACAACGCGTAATTTGCAAGTGCAAACGTTGGTATTATCGGTCAGCTTGAACAGCAACGGACTTGCCTGGGTTTTCAAACCTTCCGATAGCAATTACCAGACTGCGGATCTTCATATAAATTCAAAATTGTCTACAACTGTTTTGACGAACAATTCATTCCCATTCTTCACAGAGTCGTGATAAATGATTTCTCAAACGTTCGTACCATTTTCAATTTCACATGCTCGTTTGACTTGTAAATTGATAAAATCTACAGTCCAGTAGTTGCTTTGGTAATCGCGCGATTATTCTGATTATTCTTTGGAGGAATTTGCCCGTAACTGCGACTAGATCTCGCGAGCAGAATAATCGCAGCACAATCGCGTTAACGTCCATACGAGGGCACAAGTGTCTCTGCTCTGTTCATCAAAAGCGGCTGACACTGCCCTCGTGCCCTCGCCACGGCCAACGACGTGCGTCTGCCGTGTCACGAATCAGGGCGAGGTCGTCGAATGAGATCGTCGAGTAGATCCTTTTTCGAATCCGAATTTTAACGTTCTCTCGCGGAAGCAGTGTGGATCGCTTTAAAAGTCACTCTGGATCTCTTACTGGATCGCCTTTAAAGATCACAGGAACGCTGAGATAGAAGGATCTTCGTTTAACCCTGAACAGCTAAGCTTCCGTTGACATGATGATTCGAACGACTTTTTAACTTTACTTATCTTGTTTCTTTATAACATAAGATATCCTCGTTGTTATAGAAAAAATTCAGTTCTTCATTTCCATTGTCGTGACATTATTCTTCCACTTGAATACTACTTGTATTTTCAGAGTTTAAATTAAATTGTAGAATATCAGTAAGTCTATTACTTGCAACAATGATAGCTCGTTTATCTGGGGTTATCCTCGTCAATCGCCAAAAGAAAGCGAATTTAAAAGAAATTAACCATCCACGCAGACAATGCGCAGCTGTCCGACAAGCCCTGCTTTGGATAGAAACGTGTTAGATAATTTTCAAGCGATCCATCGACCGAGAAAAATGACAGGCGCCGACGTGACAGCATAAAAAATTTTACGAGCGCGCGTTGATAGTGGAAACACGGATCAGTTGCAATCGGTCCGCGATAGGACGAAAATATCCTTCCTATTTCAGAGGCGTTGTACAACATCCAGAGAAAAAAGAAGCGATAGAGCCGAGCGATAAGCCTCGACCTCCCCGTATAAATATCGTACATAGGAATTTTACCGAAAAACGTGGTCGCGGAGCGCCCCGCCGTCCACAACGATAACGCGCCGATTTGCTGAGTTACAGTGACTTCGAAAATTATTGACACGCTAACTTTAGACGAGGTCACGCTCATTACAAAGCTTTTATTTTCGCAATTTATCATTCTAAGATATATTTCTTTTCGTAGCAGTAAGACACTGCGGAGACAATGGTAAATCGAGAACATGATTTTCTAAAAAAATACTGTAAATTTTTCTCACGAAACCTCGAAATTTGAAATGCGATTTTTTTTTGGTCGTGTTTTTTTAGCTTCGAATGGATGCCACTGTACAATATTCTTTTTCACGATGGAATCGTCCACAGATTTAAAGATTGAAGCTTCCTCTTTTTATAAGGTTTCCATGAAATTCGACCATATAATTCTTTTTTTTTGTATCGTTTCACTTTTGCTCCGAGTGGAGGTGATACCGTAGGATTTTTTCCCGCGAAATTGGAGCAGAATATCGGCGATCGTTCGAATAGTTATCAGAATCACTGTACGTTTTGCTTGTGGCAATCGTATCGGCGTTCGGGTCACGTTCGCTGAACGAGGCCGGGGGTAAGGTCGTTCCTTGATCCGCCAATGGCAACGACGATCTATTAGCGTGCCTTCGAAGCTAACAGTGTGAATCGCGCGAGTGACTAACCGCTCACGTGTTCCCGGTCGCAAGTGACACGCGTCCCTCGATCTTCCGCTTTTCTGAATCGACGCGCGTTACGATCGACCGCGATCGTTCATGTTTACCATCCTAATCTGCAATCGTCAAACTTGGTCGCATCACTCGTTTACACACTCGAATTCTTCGACAAGTTTTGAAAACTCAATCGTCCTTCTGGCCAGTTCGAGTTGGTTTATTAACAAGAAATTTACGTATGATAACACGTTAACCCAACCAATGTTTGCCAACATTTAACACTGAACCTACCATCACCGGTTCGAGATTTTTTATTTTACGATTATTCATATAATAAAAATAATTTCATAAGAAATGATTGAGGAGCTGTACAAAAGTCGAAATAAAATCAATCTTGTCATTTTTATAAGGGAACAGTACCAGTTACTTCTAAGGCTCGGTAGGTTTAGTGTTAAATATCGTACGTCTTACACAGACGTAGAAACGATGCTTTTCACACAAGTATTTGTTCGCACAGCTGCTCCAAATGCGACCACAAAAATTCTCAAAATTGAAAACAGCTTCTTTGCAAAATTAACACTTTGCACTCGGGGCTATTTTAACACGAAAATTAAACATTTCTTCCTCCATATTATTACTCTTCTCCTACACTATTTTTTCATTTGATGAAATTGATACAGTATCTCATACAATACTCAAATGTTTAGTAATTCATTAGACACCAAAATATTTGATAATGTAACCAATATTTTGAATAATGACGTAGCAACTTTTAGTGGTGACTCTGAGTTACCACTCGAGTGCGATGGGTCAAATTCTTTCGAAAACAAATTTGATTTTTGAAACGCGACAGTATTATTTGAATTAATACCAGCTGATGAGGACATCCAGTTTATAAATGCATCCAACGATCTTCTAATATCCGAACGACCTTGTCACTCTCCTTCCTTCGAATAAACGAAATTATACCGTAATCTGAACGAATCTACATAATGCGGGAAATCCGATACCAATCCAACGTCCCGTGACTAGACTGTCAATCTCTAAGAAAAATTACGTATTCACGCCAACGCAAATCTTCGCTTCCTCCGTCAAGAAACTCTCGTCGAGCCTTGACAGTGAAGCGGATACTTTGCTACAATTTCTTCCAGCAGTGGTTCTTTTCCAAGGTGACGACTGACGTACTTTGTTCGATTTAGGCGGAAGTGGACGAAACCCTGAGGAACGTGGCGAGCATCGCGGACCTGGTTAGGGTGAAGGCTAACTTCAGGGCTACTCTTTATACGAGTCTGCTCGCTGGATTCCAACAGCTCAGTGGAATCAACGTGGTACTGTTCTACATGGAAAGCATCTTCATCAGTGCTGGCACGACTCTATCGACATCTGTCGCTACCATAATCGTCGGTGTTGTCCAGATACTCGCCTCCGGTGTCACTCCCATCGTTGTTGACAGACTTGGCAGGAAGATGCTGCTGATCTTCTCTGGAGTTGGCGAGATCGTTACTCTGGTGAGTGGGAATCTGATCGTTAATGATTTTTCTTGATTACATGTTACGAGTCTAGACAGTTGGCTCCCAAAAATGGAAGACGAAATTATTCGTCCAGATTTAAAAATGAATTTTCACGCAATATACGATTACGTGTAGCATACCGAATTTGGCTAGGATATGCAAAATTGAAAAAGCTTGAAAAGTACTTGATGCCGGTCAAATGACTTTTATTTTGTAATTATCAAAACTTCATGAAAATTGATTGAATAGATTATTCCAGCATATACTATAATAATAATCACAAAATATCTTGTTGTTTTTATAAGTCAATACACACTAGCCAGTTTTAATGTGCGTTTAGTGTGAAATCGATTACTTTGATTTTATACAATTTTTGAGGTAGATAGTTTGTGATCGTTATTGCGGCTGTATAAAATTCATCTCTTGGACGTGTTTTTCTAGTGAATCTAGAAAATGCTTATCCTCAGTTTTAATCAATCTAGGAGACCGAGATCTCGTAGTTTTTGTTGTCCGACGAAGACCCGCGAAGAGAGGATTAATAACGCAACCGCGGTAATAAACAGATCGGATCGAATCTGTGTTATAAAACCGCGAAAAAACACGTGTTTGTTACGTCTCCTTTGACGGTGCCGTGTCGTCGTCACGGTAATACTAACTTCGCGAAGACACATTTTACGGTCCGAAGCGTCGAGTAACGACACCGCAATCTCTACGATCAAACTCTAGTTATTACCATTTCAAGTGCTCCGTTTCGTGAATTATTCGAGATTCTAAGAACAGGATGTTGCTCCTGATTAGGAAATATTGTTGGGGAATTACTGGATTCGGAATCGCTGCACAACAGTGCAGAGATGATTCATCAACGATAGAGGATTTGGCCGAGGTTTAATTGATTCGCCGCAGTGCCGAGTACACTGGAGCAGTCGGAAACTTAACAGTAGACCAGTATGCAAATTCTGATGTTCCTTATCGCGAACCAATTAGTATCCTCCGTACGATCTTCTGGTTGATGAAGTAACTTATGACGTCCTGATTCTGGTCGATTGTCGCTGGAGAATGCTGCACCGCTGGAGCCGCTGCATATTCCTCGGCTATGCATACTGATGCACGATCATAGCTTCCGAGCAGTTCGCAAATTATTTCGATTGGCTCTCGAAGGGCCGCTGGAATCCTGAGATATCGTGTATCGAATTCCCAAATTCTTTCGTCGTCGTGGAACCCGAAAAGATATTTTCGCTGGACATCGCGGAACTAGACGTAATTTGGACTTATTTCGTGACAGGAAAATTGTCAGATCGGTTGCACCCGTTTTATGGAAATGGACCCCCCACTGTATGCAAGTCTCGCGAGCGTTGCGAAATACTCGGGAACAAATCGATCGCGACCTTGCAGCGCCTATTCAAATCGATTTATGTAACCTTTCGAATGTGCTCGTCCGCGCGCGGATGCACTCCTGATGCACGAACGACGCGCGGCCGCATTCCACCGCACCGGTGAGCGGTGCAACGCGCACGCGGATGCATCGAGTTCTGTCGGTTCGGACCTTCTACAATTTTCGCTATCTTTTCTTCGATACCTCTTCCTGTCTGACCCTACCGTCTCCGAAATACAAAAATCCTGCTCCTCGAGAATGCTAGATTAGTCCTTTAAATCAGGGATCGGCAAACCACGGCCCGCGGGCCAAATCCGGCCCACCGCCTGTTTCGAATCCTATCCGCGAGGTTAATATTGTTCTTTACATGAAAAAAAATAATTATAATTCAAATTACGCGAAATAAAAACCTTATGTAAAAATGTCACTTTCTATTAAAAAATATTTGAAACCCCTGGTTTTTTGTTGCTATATGGGTCACCAGGCCTAAAAAATTTTACGATCCGACCCTTTCCAAAAAAAAGTTTGCCGACCCCTGCTTTAAATCATTTTTATTTAGAGAATTCAACCCATTCATCTTGACGTCTGTCAAATAAGGTATTATGTTAAGGTATTAAGCTTTAACAAACTAATTTTTTAAACGCTTCTACTGGCAAAGCAATAACCTCGAGCCATCTCAATAAAGCCAAAGTAATTGACCCGATAAAGTAACTCTTGAAAAATTTAACTGTATGGCACGTAAATGTTAATTTTTAAATTTGTTCAAAAAATTCCGTCGCGGATGACAGGACAGCCAACGTGTTAACTTCGCACAGTATCCAATTGCACTTCCTGTACCCGCGACTCGTGTCGCATCCCAGACAAATATTTCCGTCAACACACGCGCGTGCTCTCCCATACGATCGTCGTCGGTTCCGAAAGTGACTTCATTCATCTGGAATTGTGAGGCCGCATTTAATTGTCCGTCGCAGATTGTTGCACCGATCAGCGGCCGCCGATTCAATGTCAATGCCTCGTTACGCGCATCCGACGGCTCGGATGTGTGTGTGTGACGTCACCGATCTGAATTTTGATGATGACTGTGAATGAAAAAAAAATATGCTGACGGCCTGTCTGGCAGGACATGTCGCCTTTCGGAACGCCAGGAATGCGGTTAATTACCATCCGCTAATTTCGTAATTTACGATCCACACTTGATCGCGACGAAGTTTTTTATTACAGACTCTGCAGCACCGATCAATTATCCTTGCATGGACGTGTTCATATTTTTGAATTAATTATACTCCGAAAGAGACAATGTGAATTGTAGGCAGACATCTTAATGCAAGAATTTTTTCTGTGATTACCATTTAACACTATACTAAATTATATATTGTAGAATATATTATCATAAAAATCGCGATCGATGTCTAAATAAATTCATTCGTGTTAATTTTATAAGAGAACTAGCTGACCCGACAGACGTTGTCCTGTCCAAAGTTCTATTTTGTTTGTGATCATTAAACAGACGTCGATAATATATAAAATCCTATTGAAATATTCATTAAATTTTTTACGACGTTCGTTTTTTTTTAGTTTTTCCGGCAAAACTTTTCCAATTTTTCTTTCCCTAAAACCTTATTCGGACTAGTAAGAACATTAAAAAAAAAATTAGCCAAATCGGTCCAGCCGTTCTCAAGTGACGCCCTTACCACCGAACAGCATTTGATTTTTATTTATATCTATATAATAAAAATGTAATGCTGTTCGTTGGTCACGACATCACGTGAAAACGGCTAGACCAATTTGGCTAATTTCTCTTTCTTTTTTAATGTGCGTTGTAGTCCAAATCAGGTTCTTAGGGGAAAAAAATTGGAAAAGTTGCCCGGAAAAATGGAAAATTCGGGAAAAAATGAAAGTGCTCTTTACCACGTTGTTTTCTATGGGATTTTTGTATAAACATAAGACTAGATATAACTCACGATTCGAACGATGGATACACGTAATTCTTTTTTTGTTTTGTTCGGTACGGCTCTGGAAAAGTTTTCAGAGAAAAAAATTCGAGACAATTACAAAGGAAAGTCGGAAAATTCGGACAAACTGTAAAAATCATAATTTTTTAGACGGAACAAATTTATTGGAATTTGGACAGGCCAACGTCTGTCGGGTCAGCTAGTAGACAGATATGATGTAACAGTCAATTTCCAATCTAGAGGTTCAGTATTGAAAGAAAAATTAATCAAAAATCTTCAAAGGATCCTAGTATAAACCTACGTCGAACATTTGCATCGATTACGTGTCCGTGCCCGACACAGCGAAGAAATCCGCGTCTGTTTGAAATTTGACTGTTCTCTAAGAGGATTTTCTAATTGCAGACGGCACTGGGCATCTACTTCTACCTGAAGGACGCGGTCCATCAGGACGTGACCAACATCGCGATTCTTCCGGTTCTATCACTGGTGATCTTCATCTCGACGTACAGCGTGGGCTGGGGTCCACTGCCATGGACCGTGATGGGCGAGATGTTACCGGCAAACGTGAAGTCGAAAGCCTCCAGTATCGCAGTGTGTACCTGCTGGTTCTTGGCGTTCATCATCACCAAGTTCTCGAACGACTTGTCGGCCGCGTGCGGCAACTACACGCTGTATTGGGTGTTTGCCGTGTTCTGCGTGATCAGCGTGGTGTTCACAGTGATGGTGTTACCGGAGACCAAGGGCAAGACCCTACAGCAGATCCAGAACGAGTTGGAAGGGGAGAGCGCATCCAACGACTCTGAGTTCGGAGGAAAGATGTGAACGCAGTATTAAAAACCGCGGTCCACGGCGTAACACGCGTCCGTCGCGACCGCACCTTCAGTTCCCTTTTTTCAAGGATTAAGATATGTCTTCATACTGCCAAAGACCGAGCTGTTCGCAAACTTCTCGGGACTCCATTAGTAAGCCGTTACACGCAGAGAGACCAATGGACGATTACGATCGAGTCGGTAACGCTCACGATTCCCTAGCATGTTCAAAAGCCTATCGTAGATGCAATACTATTATCGTTAGCGATAGAAACCCACGGAGGACCAACCGGGACAGAGGCGAAATGGTATTTGATACTCGTTAAACTTCCTCTTCGAACAAATAGAATTTTCTTCAGCATATACTCACCGAGTAGACAAACGAAATACCTCTGTGCATTTTTCCGCCGCGTTGTAATAACCGAGTGCATTCTTTATCGTCCGATAAAAGCTCGTTGCTATTTCCACGGACGATTTTACACTAATCGAGACGGACATATCGATTTCGTCGATTCACGACTGGAAGCTAACCCTTTGCACTCGACTGCCTCCCCTGAGACATTAGTACAAATTACCTACTACAATATAATCGAAGACCGTTACCACGTTTCACAATGAAAAATATTCTAGATTAAGCAGCTTCGAGTTGCAAAGTGTTAAAAACATCTCGTAGGCGATACCATACGTTTTGCAGTCCGCTCAAGACACCACTGTAGCTGTGGATATTGCAACCATGACTAGAGCAAGAAGATCGTAGCGGAACTCGTTCAAAGTCTGTCCCGGCTGGTCCTCCCATCAGCGCAATAATAGTTTCTAAGTGCATGTATTTATTATTTTACCTGTATAAGTCTTAGCCGTTACGCGCGCACGATCATGCACGGTTCGAAGCGGTTCGTCGCTCGAGCCCGGAATGTTTAATTATTTAATCGCGTCGCGAGCAGAGATTCGAAATTCGCGTGACTCCTGAAAAATTTTTTAATCGATAGACGAGAAAGAGAGAAAAATAGACGAGAGTAGTTCCGAGTCAGCCGATCGCAGGAATTCCGGCGACGCGACGGTGGTGGATCATCATCCTCTGGGAGGAGGATCGAGATTGCCGTGGATCGCTCGACGAGCAATTTTCCTGTGGAAATTCCACGGATACGATCGATCCTTATCTCCGAGAGGAAAAAGGAGAACGACGTAGAAAAGACGGAACGGTTTTTGCGAAGCGATCCACCGTTCACCGATCTGCGATCGACGTGTTCACTGACTCACGTCGACTACAGACGCGTTTAAAATGTATCTCCGAGCATAACGATAACCATTCAAATGCATCGCATTTTGAGTGGATCAAACAAACGGTGCTGACGTTTGTATAATTTCGAAAAAATTACATCTAGAGACATCGAGGCAAAGCGAGTTCCCAACAAGCCAAGTTTTATTAGGTCGACCACACGAAGTCTTCATTTTTCTTTTTCGCAGGGCATTTTCGCCACAATCGCTATTCGTTAAAATTTACAGCTCACCTCTTTACCAATGATTCACTTATGGCATTTTCTCCCATATATCGAACAGAGCTGACGTCAACAGTTTATCGGTTCCACGTTCCTGGCATTCGAGAAACGATTTTCCCGGGGACAATCGTTTCAAGATGCAAACTGTAAGCTTGTTATTAGTTGGACTGCAGATCTATGACAAAAATGAGTAGGTGCAATTTAAAATTAAAAATATTATTTTACATGAAGATCCGCTGTCTAGTGATTATATATTGTCAAACTGAAAGCGTGCAATTATGATCGTGATAGTACTTGGCGAAGGAACTTGCTTTCCTCTTTCCATGAAACGGTGGACGCATCGGAGACTCGGAAATTTTAAATAAACGACAGCGTTCCTATTTTTAGCGCGACCGTTCGTGGACACACAGACACACATATACACACACATGTGGAAAGCGGCGCATGCCCTCGGGAATTTTTCAGGCCGTTTCGAGTACGATGCAGAAATCAGAGGTGCAAGAAATCACGTCTCCGCAAGTCCGCGTTCTGCAAACGCTCCGAGGACTCGTTCGGCCGCGGAATGCGTTATTCGGAGTGGAATGGCGGCCTAGGAAATCAGAGGACACGCGTTTTCACCGTACAACGTGATTTCCCGAGATTATAGTATTCCAGTCGGTGCTGAGAATCGTTGGATAAAACAACTGGTTCTCCCAGCAAGTTGGATGATTGCAAAAGTTTAGATTCGGAAACCATACAGTTTTTACAGAAACAAACAGGAACCGACCAACTTATTGTATTGTTTGCAATCATCCGAAACTTTTGCGAGCTCGCGCGGATTTTTTCTCGGACGCCGCCATTTTCTAGGGAAGAGCCTGATTATAGTATTTTAACGAGTTTTAATCGAGCGACAGAACATTTTCGGACAACCGTGCGTTAGGCCAGTCTGTGTCTCAGCCGTTTAAGCTTAATGTTAACTCGCAGTGCGACATCTATCGGAGAATTGTTAGCGGTCACCTTACGGATCGACGAATTGTCAGGCGTGTTTCGTTTCGTTTTTCCCCCGTTTGATTTAAGCGCGACCGATCCAGCAAGGATTGTACTTATCATTCAGTCGCGTACCAAAGATCGTAGTCACCTGGGAACGAGCGTGTCGATTTTTGCAACGCTGCTCGAAACAATTGCTCCGCGCTCTTCTTTCAATTAAAGTTCGAGCGAGGAACAGTTTCGGGAACGGCGTTCGCGAATTCAACTCGTCGATTCTTGATCAAGCGACGCTACATTCGTGTATTTTCTTTGCATTTATCGTAACGTACTTTTATACCGTGTTGAGAGAGTGAGAAAGAGAGCGAGCGAGTGTGTGCATGTAGTAGCGAGAATGTGCCAAACATATTTTAATGTATAACGATTCGATGGAACGCGAGGCGAGCGGAGAAGAAACATATCGATCGATTCGGACGTAAAAAACATATCATCGAGAGCGCAATATGTCTGCCCTCCTATAACGCGATTAATTGGTACCGAGGTATAAGAAACTTGGAATTAGTACAAATTAAAGTAACACGTCCACTGCAATGGTAAAATGATTGTCATAAAATTAGTGGCACAGAATGTGAACCTATTCGTTCTGAACTGTCCTAATTGTTGTCAAGTAAACTGATAATAATTATTAACAACTCTGATCGTTCACACGAGTCAAACAAACAAGGCTTGAACGAAGCACAGTAAATTCACGCCGGAGTCGTATAAATATTTTTTACATAAACGAATTTATATCTAAATGTTTGGTTTTCGAGCGAAAATATTTCGGAATGGGTATAATGGTGCAAGTCAAATCACAATTTTTGTTCCATCTTTTTGAGCAGATACATGCCGCGTTATAGGAGGGTTTACTGTGTGCCGATATGTCGGGTAGGACTTAGATATACGATCTAAATGAATTCGCGTGGGAAGAAAAATCGCCGAAGCATGCGAACGATGATTAATTGCGCCGGTCGTGTATATCGTTCAACGATTGCCGAGGTCGGTCGCATGCATATTCACGAGAATGGAACAGGTATGCCCCTTTACTGCATCGTTTAGAAATATGGCCCTGCTGGAATTCGCATGCGACGACCTCCGCGTGCGCTGTTCGAGCCCGTTCAATCACAGGATTCGACGATCAAAAACTGGGCAAAGTTGCTTTGATTCAATCGCGATTCGACCGTCCACATTTCGGCACGCAAAGTTTGCCCATGTTCGAGTCGGGCATCGCGCAATCATTCCTAGAACATGTTCCTTATCACGAGCAATAAGACTTTTGGTTTGTTCCGCGAGACAGAGAGAGAGTTAGTAAGCCTAACACCCGGTGTATTTCGCTAGCATCATAGTGTTCCTAGCTGGACAAAAATGTATTTTTTTTTTAACCTGTCAATTATGCAGTCCGGATTTTTAAACTGCCTAAAGACTTTTAAATATTTGGTGTTTTTGTTTTGCTCTTGTGTAGAAATATTTTAATGTGTCTGACGAATGTGTTGTCGTTTTTAAAGAGATTTTAGTACTCTGAAAATTTTAATCAATTGACATTTTAATAAACTTCGTGACGAGTGTATTCAATCAAATTTTACAGAATTTTACAAAACAAAAGGAATAGAATTTTTGATAACTAGTGGAATCTTCCACGAGTATGCACATTTTTTGTCCAACTGGCATGCACTGTGCGACCGAGAGTGCTCATCATCGAACGTATTACGTGGTTTTCGTGATCGCGAATCAAAGAAGGCCTTTTAGAGTGTGTGATGATTTAGGGTAACGAAGCGCGAGCATTATTTTTTTAAGGTATCGACAAAACGAGGTGTGATAATAACGTGGAACGTGTCAGGGTACAACAAACGGGAACAATATGTGTGAAAGCGTCCCGCGAACAGATTCAGGGAGCATCGCCCGACGCGCGACTGTATATACATATATATAATATATATTATCACATATTTACTATAGTATAATATGATATCTTTTGTTACGGCTAAATAAATTATAACTTTGAAGTATTACGCACGATCTACGTACTAGTGTACATTCTTCTCCTGCAACCATCCTGACCCTGTTTCCTTTGGAACACGAGAGTACGCTAATTAAAAGGCTTTTTTGACGACCATGGAATGGCTGAAATGAGCTTAATAATTTTCTTGTAACATAAAGAGTAGTCTTACCAGAAAATCCTTTATGAGCTCCCTTTCATTTGCGTTTATGGTTTAACCCTTTGAAGTCTAGAGTGGTGCATTTTACTTCAGAACTTGCTACAGTATAATTTAATTATATTCGCATGCGCTGCTGTACTCACCTATTTAGAGCAGGTGAGAAATACAATGCACATAGTATAATTTAGCTAAATGAAGTCAATATTGAACACAACATTTTAATGTTTCAAACAGTATCTGTAAATGATGGTCTCAAAGGAATTTATTGAATCGTGTTGCTCTAGATAACCATCACCATTGAATTATTTATGAATAAAAGCTTTTCATCACTCGTATTTATTTGAAAGGAATAGTTGAACCCGAACGTTGCATCGAGTGGGCCACGTTTAATCAAAGTGACGATCGTCAAATGAAAACGGAACGAAAATCGAGATTTGGTTATTATTATTGACGCGCTGAAAGTAATTTTAATAAATTGGCATCATTCTGATATCGAGAGCAAAATGATAAAGGTGAAGTCTGGCGTGCCGAAGATGGAGGCCGAGATGGTAAATTATTCAGACTCTTCAAATGCATTGAGTCGAGTGCATTAATTTTCCTTCTGAAGATAACCGAACCTTTCCTAGGATGAAGAGGACACGAGACTGCAGGAGGAGTTGCTGCAATTAGCTGATGTCCTACTAGTAAGTGCAATAGGAAACGAATTTTATGAATTTATGTTAAAAATCAGTAGATGAAATTTAAAACTCTAAGCAAGGTAAGGGCTAATAATACATAAATACATAAATAGTAAGGTGTGGCCTCTTAGACTCCGAAAAATGAATTTCGTAAATAGCCTCGTTTTTAATTACTTTTGGATAAAAAATAACACAGGATAAAAAGTAAACAACCAGATTTAGTTGTATTCATATAAAAATTCTTTTGAAAAATCTGAAGCTGGGATTTCTGAGACCCCACATTGCATCTTAATGCAATAATTTTTTCTGTGATTACCATTTAACACTATACTAAACTATATATTGTAGAATATATTATCATAATAATCGCGATCGATGTCTAAATAAATTCATTCGTGTTAATTTTATAAGAGAACTAGCTGACCCGACAGACGTTGTCCTGTCCAAAGTTCCATAAATTTGTTTGTGATCATTAAACAGACGTCGATAATATATAAATTCCTATTGAAATATTGATTAAATTTTTACCACATTACCTTGCAAAGGTTAAGAAAGTAAATAAATTTCTAATTCACTCGAGTTTGTTACAATTCAGATAGACAAATTGTATTTTTCATAAAGATCCGCTGTCTTTTTTATTGTTCTTTAAAGACGTGCGGAAAAAATACGTACACCCCCGAAGGGGGTTAGTGTGGGGCTCGGAGGACACTGGTGTTCGGTGTCCCCAATACCCACTAAAAAAAACCCGCACGTCTAGGTCTGAGAGAGCCCTTTCCTCTCTCACTATGCCTTTGAAAACAGTCAGAGCTCTGCTTTTAGCATTTCTTCTGTTCTTCGCTCAACATAAAGATCAGTTGCCTAATAATAAATAAGTTCTACTAGGAAGTAAAATAAATTTCTCTGTTTGCATCTAATTTTTCTTTCCGAATCAATTCTGTGCACCATTCGCATTTTACGATAAAATTGAAGGGCCAAGACGAAAATGCGATGCTGGTGTCCCTGAGTCAGCTGAGGCTCCTGATGCAGACCGCAACGACTTCGATGACAGCGGTTCCAAAGCCGCTGAAGTACCTGAGAAACTGTTACTGCGATCTGAAGAAATCCTACGACAGGGTTCAGCAAAAGAACGTAAAGCAGCAGTTCGCGGAAGTGCTGAGCGTGTTGTCGCTAGCAGGTGCGACTCCAGGATCTAAGGAATGCCTTCGATTCTGTGTTCAAGGGAATGTGGTGAACCCTGGAGAGTGGGGCCACGAGTATGTCAGACAGTTGGAGAACGAGATCGTTGACGAGATAACCAATGCTCCTGTCAGAGAGGAGCAAACTATCAGGTACTTCATGATGCTAAACTGACAAGAACATGTGTTGTGAAGAGTCTGAGACTTCGTGAAGGAAAATTGGGCGTAAAGCGTGAAGTGGGTCCCCGATTTTGCATCTAACTCAGACTTGGTGATGTTTATAGAAATTTCAAAAAAGAAAGGTACTTCGTGATGGTAGATCTCATTCGGTGAATCTGTAAGCAAAATAAAATTTTCGCCAATTGTAAGACATCGGAATCGAATCTCTTAGCTAAACTTCTGAAATCAGTCAGATCAAAACAGATCGAACTAAAATTTTGCAAGAATGTTCATTTTGCATTAAAAACATATTTCCCGACGTTTCGGCGACTCGAAAAAACTTTCGAACATTGATTCATCGATAATACTAGGGCACAACTGGCTCCATTCATCAAACACATCGTGAAGTTCGACATGAAGCACAACGCGGAGATTCCAGGTTGCGATCTATGTTTGGAGATCGATCAGCTGAACTTCCTAGGCAGCTACTTGGACAGCACGAACTTCGGAAGAGTCTGTCGGTACTTGGAAGGCTGCGCTGCCTACAGGTGAGTGAACCAGGTCCACCCGACGCATTGTCAATTTGGTTTAAAAGACATTGTGTTTGAATCCGTAGCGAGGACACCGAGAGAAAGCAGATACTGAAAGTAGTTGTTGATCAGTATCTGAGATTCAAAGAGTTCTGCAAGGCCATGCTGGTAGCTTTGCAACTGTCTGATTCCGAGCTGGTCCACAAGTGCCTGACTAGCTGCCCTGACAGCGTCACGCGGAAGCAGTTGGCGTTTATGCTTGCTAGACAGCGGGTAACGACTAAGTCGTTGACAACTAGACTGCGGATTTTATACGTTTACGGCAAATACAAGTAATCGAAATTTTAAAAAGTAGACAAATAAAACTTCTCATCAATTCCATTATTTTGCATAAAAATCCGCAGTCTACTGATAACACTGTCCACAATTTTGTATAAAAGATGGTTCAATGATGTGTTCGATAATGTAAGAGACGTTTCTTATGGCTTGCCAATCGCCAGGACAATCCTCTGCGGAAGGAGTACGAAGGGGATGATGCAAAGGACATAGAGATGATCCTGAGCAACAGCCACGTGATCAGCCACTTCCATTCGCTGGCCAGCGAGCTGGACATCTGCGAACCTAAACATCCCGAGGACATCTACAAGACTTACGAGGGGAAAGTCCTCGGGAAATACGACCCGGACTCTGCTAGGGCCAATTTGACGGCCAGCTTCGTTTCCGGTTTTGTTCACGCTGGTTTTGGCCAGGACAAGTTGATGACCAATGCTGAAGACTGCTGGGTTTACAAGAATAAGGTACAAAGGACTGTCTTACCTCAGACATTTCTGTCACATGCGGTTTCGATGGTCAGAGGATTGTAGGAGGATCTTCTAGGATCGGAGGATTTGATGCAAGAATAATTCGTTTCTAGGATCACGGGATGCTGTCGGCTACTGCCTCCTTGGGACTGATTCACATGTGGGACGTGGACGGTGGTCTGGTGCCCATAGACAAGTAAGTGTACCTGCATCATCAATAAAAGTTATAAGTAAAAGTGAGTAGTCTGTAGATGTAAAATAGTAAAGTCGGTTGCATAAAAATCCGCAGTCTAGCTACAAAGTTTGAAGGGTAGTTTATATGTTGTTTAACATCACAGATACCTTTACACGAGCGAGGAGTACATCAAATCTGGAGCTCTACTGGCCATAGGCCTCGTGAATTGCGGTGTCCGCAACGAATGCGATCCTGCGCTGGCTCTTCTCAGCGATTATGTCAATTCCAGCAGTTCAACGCTGAGGATAGGGGCTGTTTTAGGTCTAGGTTTGGCGTACGCCGGCAGCAGAAGGTTCGACGTCACTCAATTACTGACTGCAGTTTTGGGAGACAAACAAAGTCGGTACAGTTTCTACAGTTTTAAGAAACTCGTTTCACAAACATTAGTCAATGATTCATTTATAGGCAACATGGAGGTTGTGGCGTTAAGCGCGATAGCCATAGGATTAATCAATGTGGGCTCTGCTGATCCTGAAGTGTCCTCGACAGTGTTGCAGAAACTACTGGAGCTCGAACCTCATGAACTCTCCAATACTTATTCGAGGTCTTTAAAAGAAATTTGGGAGATTTGTCTTGAACGATTGGAGAGGTCATAGAGGGTTCATTTTTGCAGATTTCTACCACTGGCTTTAGGATTGATCTACATGGGCTGTCGAGACGTGATAGAGTTCTCTTCCGTGGCTCTAGAAGTGCTTCCCGATCCCTACAAACTCGCTTCGCAAACTATGTTGCAGGTATTCAAGAACTAAGAAATAATTGCTGATATAGTTAGCGAAGGCAAATGATTAAAATACAAACCATTAATGCTTCCAGGTATGCGCATACGCCGGAACAGGCGACGTGCTGATAGTGCAAGAATTATTACGAATTTGTTCAGAATCTGTCGACGGGAAGAACGTGTCAACTACTCCGCAGACTAGTTTTAAGGCCAGTTGTTGTTCACCCCAGAAACCTCAGACCTCAGAGTCCACCGAAAAAAAGGAGAAGAATGAGGACCCAAAGTATCTACCTTCTTCATAACATTAGCTCTGCTCAATACTCTAAACTAAATGCTACAATAATATTGCAGGGAGATTGGTCCCACGCAAGCTATAGCTGTTTTAGGGGTGGCTATGGTTGGCCTAGGAGAGGGCAATGAGAATTCTAGGATCTTTGGACAGGTTTGTTAGGTTTAAAAATTTCTCTGAGTTGATGAAACAATAATTGCTCATTTTTAGATAGGAAGGTACGGTCCCATAGCAACGAGAAGAGCAATGCCATTAGCTCTGGGCCTGTCTTCGTTGTCGAACCCTGATTACTCGCTCATGAGCGTTTTATATAAGTATAGTCATGACAATGATCCGGATGTTGCGAGCAACGCGATATTTGCACTCGGTCTGGTAAGTGCTGGGACCAATCATGCCCACGCCGCTAATCTGTTGAGACAGTTGATCTGCTACCATGCGAAAAGCCCGACGCACTTGTTCCTTGCTAGGATTTCTCTGGGCCTGGTCCATCTTGGCAAGGTGAGGATCAAGGATCAATGTTATCTAAAACACTTTCATAAAATTAACACTCTCCCTCTGATTTATCTAAACTCTTCTAAAATTACACTAATAGTTTGCTAGATAGCTAGATAATATTAAAAGACTGAATAGTAAAAGGGCTCTCTTTATCTTTGGTTGGAATTGTGAACGGAATAGTAATAGGGCTCTCTCTATCTTTGGGTGGAATTGTGAACGGAATAGCAAAAGGAGTTTCTGTCACTTTTGGATGCAATTCGGAATAAAATAGTAAAAGGAGATTTCTCGAGTTTTAGGGCACACTATCCATATCCCCTTTGCGTTACGGCTCCAAAATCTTGGACCACACAGCACTGGCCGGTCTAATGGTAGTTCTCGTATCCTTCCTGGACTGTCGTAACTTGATTTTGACTAAATCCCATTATCTGATGTACTGTCTTGCTGTCGCGATGGAACCAAGATGGTTGGTCACCTTGGACGAAAATTTGCAAGTTCGTTTTACTATCTACAACTAATAGGAGTATCTAAATTATTGCAACAACACATATTTTAAAAGCCATGTTACTTGTCAAGAGACGTCTCGTATTTTTACCGATGTCCTCTAAATACTGGAAACCCGTAATTTTTTTTAAAAACATGCCAATATATTCTTGAATACTTTTCCATGATGTCAATACACTATCCAATTATTTTGACTATCTTATCTTTCTTTAAAAGTTTTACTTATGAATGTAAAGTAGCCGACAAAAGTTTAAAACGACTCTTCTTAAATGATTTGACAATGCGTTTGCAAAATTGATACGTCAACAAATGTTTCTACCAACCCGATATAATTTCTATGAAATAATTAGAGTCTACCAGTACCTGTGAGGGTTGGAAAAGCCGTGGACACCGTGGGCAAAGCCGGAAATCCAAAATCTATCGCCGGAGGCTACGTCCACACGACTCCCGCCTTGCTATACCTAAACGAAAGAGCGGAGCTAGCGTCCGACGAATACGAGACGGTTTCCAGTGTACTCGAAGGATTCGTGATTCTTCGGAAGAAGTCTGTCTTGTGTTGAGTCTTAAATCTAAAACATTACAGCGGAATAAAAGAAAACGGGATACTCTTGGTCTCGGAAGGTAATGCTCGAGCTGGTAGTTTTTATTTCACGATTATGGTAAGAAACACGTCTGACAAAACTGTATTATTCCACACCTAGGAACAAAACTGTGGATAATCTATAGATTATGGCAATGTTGGTCTTCGGTCCGAGATGTACAAAGTGAAGTTTCTTTCGAGACGAATTTGCGTGACGCGCAGGGTGGTCCACTGTCGGAATTTTGTCAGTAATTAGTAGATTACAGATTTTATGCAATCGATGAGTAGATGATAGTCGAAGCAGTGAAAAAACTGTACTTATTGAATCCCCTATTTCTCACGAACTTTTATTTCGCATAAAGATTGGCAGTTACGAGTTGAACTGGTTTGTACTACGATATAAATATTTCCTATCAACAATCGAAGGGAGATTGCATTTAAAAATATCTCTGCGGAGCATCCTGCGCGATCGAAGTACTGCATCGAACCCGCCGCCTTAACATAGTGCCCATAGAAATGATTACAGTGACCGAGTAAAAAACCGACGTGAAAGAAACGTGTGAGGGACGCGTGGAACGCAAGGTGTATCATCGTGTAGGTTTGCGTTTATTGAACTTCAGGGACTAGCGGAAGCAATGTGCTCTATACAACAGAAACATACATTGGTTCGCATTGCACGGTGTGAACGCAACGGTGCACCATGATCTAACAGTGTGTCACGGTTTGGAGTCTGTTCGCGATCGGTTGTCGTAAAATAAAACGCTTACATTCGATACAGATGAAAGGAGAAAAATGGAAAACGTAAAAGAAACAAAAAAAAAGTAGAAGAAAAAACGGAAAAGAAACGTGAACCGTGAAAGGAATAGAGACGAGAACAAACGCGTCTCAGCGAAGGAGAACGGAAAGAGTGCGAGAAGAACGCGTCAAGAAAGAAAAGAGAACACACTGGGATCGTCAGAAGAAAACGTTACAGCGCGCAGTTCGCCATTTAATAGAATCACTGCAAATCAAAGATAAATATTGCAGTTTATTGGTTCCGACAGTGTTTGTGTGGATGAGTGTGTGTACAAAAAAGCGGACGACAAAACGAGAATATCGTGGATGAAAAGACCCTTCCAATCTCCTCGGCGCGAATGTTGCTCTCTCTGTCTCTCTCTTTCTCTTTTTGCTGCTCGCAGAGGATCGCATACGCAAGATCATGGAGCACGGTCTATCTCCTTGTGAAACCAAGCAACGAGATATACTTGCCGGGAATTGCACAAACTCGCAACGCGTCGGAGCTCTCCGCAATTTGGTCGAAGTCGTGCAAAAACCAAAGAAATCCATGTGTCGTCAATTTTATACTCTGTGAAATCTCAGACGATTTAAGCACTTAGTTCGCTAGTAATAATTAGCTGTTATGTAAAATAAAAATTATCTAAATCGATTGTACAAAACAGCAATTAAATAGACATGTTCTTCCCCTTTCAGTAGTATTATTAAGCCAAGAATAGTGTAGTGTTCTTCAAATTCATTTGAAGTTCTCACAGTTTTGTATAAATGCATAAAATCCGCATTAATATTTTGAATTGCTTGGAAAATGATTCCAAAAGAGCAACAACCTACACCGAAACTTGAAAACTACCCCGTTGAAAGATTAAATAAAGATTCGATTAATTTGCTTGAACTCTTTCCACCCAAGTTCAACTTAAATTTTAGGACTTTTCTACCCTTAATCAGCTTCCTCTTCAGGAATGTCTCCCTTTAAAAAATATCAAGCATCATGAACAACCGCAAAAATACTTCAAAAGCAATAAAAGAAGTTTTACTGCGGTTTTATAAAATAAAATAAATTAATAAAGTTGTTTGATAATTGTTCTGATTAATTTGCACGATTCACCAAGGTTGCGGAAGCTCCCCAGATCATTTTGGAGGACCGACGATTCTCCTCGCGTGTCGAATGTCCGCCGACATTCGCATATAGGCACATGACTTAGGGTAACAGGCGAAGTGTAGTACAGTGAAACGCTTATTCGAGGGCTGGTTCGCTATTGGCAGCGAATCGCGAAGGTTCTTTCCCCACCCCCACTCTTATCGTCGCATATACAGGTAAGTGTGTACCCCCTTAATCGAAGCACACACCACCGATCAAGATTTTCGAGCCGATCCTATCAAAAACGTTCGGTTCTCTTTCAACTTTGCGCGTTAACATCTGATTTAGTTGTTTCATATTCTTTCACAAACTCAAGACAAGAAATCAGGAGTTTTATCTCATTCGTACCTCTTAACACTTTATTGACCGGAAGACTATTACTAAAATGATGGTAGAACTATTACCATGAACCATAAATTTTCAAAAATTATGAAGTAATCCTCTGTAAATAATGGCTTAAGTCCGTCTTCTTAAAAGAGTAAAGGGGTTTCAAAGTACACATTTTTCAAAACTATCGAAGGGCTGTAACTCGTGATTAAAACAGATATCAACCTTTTAACTCGCTATAATTAAGTCAGTAGAACCAATACCGAGAGCCATAACGCAAAATCGAAAGTAGTTGTTTCATGACACCGCTCGAAAATCCGTCTCTGCAATATTCAACGTACGCACACCCTCACTTTCTCTCTCTCTCTCTCTCTCTCTCTTACTATGTCAGCTTGCCGCCTGACGTACAGAACGTCTTCTCGTTAAATATCTAGCTTCCCTTCGATTCTATCTATCCACGTGTGGATATACTTTTTTTAGGATTACTCTTGAACAACCGTCGCCCGCACTGCAGAGCGATTCCGTGTAGTCAATATGCGGATATAGAGACAGATAAGAGGATCGGCGATACAAAGAACGTTTAAAAATCCGTGGTACCATGTCAGAGAAACTCTACGGTTAATAAAAAGAACAAAAAAAGAAAAATAAGTTAAACGCGCGAACAGAAGCTTTCTGAAAGTATCTTTTCGCGTGACGGTTCGATGATGGGGAAAATCGATTTTGAAGAACGGAATGAACGGTCTTCGAAATTGACTTCCACGGAAAATTATTCTCTAGCTGCACCACGGATCAGGGAACGCCTCGCACGGTCCGTTAACATTTGATAAAATAGAGAATCAGCATGCAAAATCGTCGATATATAATCCACGTCACCCGGCAAGCTGGGCTTCCTATCTACTTATACGATAAAGTTTCTCATGTTGCTTACAGTAAAGTATAATAATAATAATTAGTTAAAAATTAATAATAATAATAATAATAATGACAGTTTTCATATAATAGTAGCGCTTTCGTGTATTAACCCTTTTGTTTGCAAATAGTAAGTGTGTCTGTGGATCAAGCGAATTCCGAAAACGGTGTACACCGTTGCTCCTGTTTTGAGCGCGCAATGCGGTGTGATTTATGTACATGAACACGCTCGTGTGCGGTGCATCGCGAACATTTGCATTTGCATCGTCCCGTCCCGTACTATTTGCTTGGCAGGGCTCGGTTGATCGGTTGCTTACAGAGTGCAACAACGATCGTCGACGTTGATCCGGAGTCATCGGAACACACGGTGAGAAGGGAGGGACACGCTCGCGTTCATCGAACTCCCCGAAAATAATCTACCCATTTACCGTTTATGCTCGCCGCGGCTCGAAAACCGTGGTCGCGGGAGCTCGGATTACAAGCTAGATGCAGGAAAGATACGTCTCTCTCTCTCTCTTGTTTTCATCTAGACGGCACACACACCTGTGAACATACATATACATATATCTCGCTCGTTGGAACTCTGTCGTTGATTCTCGACTGATCGCGCGAACAACAATCGATATAATTCAAAACCTGTATCTCTGTCCTCCGTCTGTTCCTCGTTTTCAGCTACTTTCAGCGAATACCTGGCGCGATCGCTAAATCACAGAAAAACACGGAGAGACAATCACGCGGCGACGAACAGAGCAAAGGACTGTGCACAGCACCGGGATCGACGCTGTTCACAGGTGCGTCGACGAGAAAAAGATTCTCGTTTCCTGATCGATCGGAGCTGCCTGCGGCCTCGTTGCCGAGAGAGAACGGAATTGACGACGAATGGCAGTGCTTCTTCTGTCTGCTTGCGTGCGTGCGCGTGTACCGGCGTGCGTTCGCGAGCGAATCGCGAAAGCACGGCTTTTCGAGGACCGTTCTTCTTCCTCTGTCTTCGCGGCGCGACTCGCGATCGATAGATCCCCAAGCGATTCAAGACTCTGCGATCTGATCGCCGCGCGCCGAAGGAATGTACACTCGATTTGACACGGTAACACGCTCGTGACACGGCGAAGATAATATGCGGAACAACGCGATCGGCGAACAAGGCTGGTTAAAACAGTCGGGCGCGTCTCTTCATTTCGTTACGACGCCACTGCGGCAGTCTGTAGAATTCCGCGCGGCTGCACTGCAAGACTGCTTCGAATTCCGCGTCTGAAAGGTGTCGCTGGAAAAGGGAAAAATATACTCTCAGATCTTCCGAACGTGAGACATTAACGTTACCAAAGCGTTCAAGCTGATGGAGATTGAGATTTACTGGGTCTTGAGGAGGAGCTTCAGGATCTTCAGGTTCTATTGGATCTTCTTGCCTCGATTAGTAGCAATTTTAGTTTCAGTCCTATGGAGGTTCTTTGGAGACTACACATTCTCACTGGGAAATATTGGATCCAGGATCGAGGAGCTGTAAGTCTTACGTTGGTCTAAGGATCCAGGTACACAGAGGTTTTAGGGGAGTCATGGTACTGTTTGGTCTTAAATTTACAATGAAGCTTTAACCCTAGATAGCTACCGTAGTTATCATATATATACAGTAGAGTTCTTCTTTCTTTGAAGGAATGTTTGCGGAGAAGTTCCAGAGTATATAATATAATAGCAACCATCTTAAACGATTTGAACTTACGGACCACTAACAGTGACCGGCGAGTGTTGCTGTATAAAAGTAAAAGGATTGAATTCATTTCGATTTTACACGGTTTTTATTGCAACACTTGAATAATGCAATTTAAACGATCTCTCTATACAGATTCAATAATCATAAAATAGGAAACCGGTCATTCGACCGCGACAGGTTTAGCGTTCGATAAAAAGTTCAATTGTATCATTGAATTATGTTTTTTTTTTATTGGCATCGATACGACAGATCGCTAGGGTTAAAGCGTGAGACATAAATCACGTCGACGTGACACAGTAGACGCATTCATAGTCGCGCGTGATTACAGGGAATGAGTGTTAAGAGATTTTTTGCCGGGGAATGCGGTTCGAGAGGATAAAACGTGCGGGTAATTGCGGAGATTAGTGCTGCGAATATCAATTAACGGTGTAATTGCTTACCTCAAGGTTGCAACGATCCACGTCGGCGGGCAGCCTATAGTTAGTGATGACAAGTAAGTGATATGGATAGAGTTTCGGCGGTTCGGATGGCGCAGTACCCATGTCCGGCAACGATCTCCTGACGTGATGGCCCCCATGACTCCCGACCACCGAACCTAGGCCACCTGTATACGTGGTGGACGATGGTAGCATTCCACCATCATTCTGAAGCACCAGACATACGTTAATGCCCGTAATCGATCACATACCACCGGAGTTAATAGCGGTGCATTTAATCGAACAAAGCGTCTCGCGCGGGAAACTAATTCTTCCACTTCGGACTCGATTATCCTTCGAACGATTCTATCTGGCCTCTTCGATCTTTCAATTACCGGAGTATTAACATTCTTAGAATGCTCGAGATGATTGGAACCGAGCGCAATCGCAGAGTTGAAATTGACTTGGAATCGAAACGAAAAGGTGCGAGAGCGAATACTGCAGCTCGGGGCTGCATTGAAAGATTAACCCTTGCGTCACTGTTTTAGTAGACGAGTATACTACTCTTTGAAATTTGTTGTACCTTCTTACTGTGAAATTGTGAAATTGTTATAGAGCTGTGCTGTCTTGGACAATTGTGTGTTAACAACCCCTTGACGTATAATGTCGAGGCAGGCTCGTGATGAATATTTTAAAGGTTCAAGTCACTCCTTTTATTTTGTTGCCAGTTACAGTAAATATCAATTTTCTGTTTCCTCTAAGAAATTATTAAGGCCAAAGAATTTTAACCAATTTATTGTAGCAATGATGAAAATTGTACGACAAGGGGTTGAGGCATTCAAGCTGTGCATTGTGCACTAAATCTGTGAAGTCTATCAACTAGGATATTATTGAACGTTGCAGAAAGCTTCGAATTTTGACAAAAGGGTTAATCTTTCCAGATTAAATGGCCTTAGGGGCCCAGCAGCGATGCAGAAATTTTCAGTCGTAACAGGTCCGATTGTCAAGAGAATCTGTTAAAGATTGTAAGTTCTGATTGAAAACAAATATCGACTTGCTACTTGCGGCAAAAGATAGCTAAGAAATCAAATTTTAATAAACAATGTACGGTCTCTTGGAACCTGTTAAAATAAATTTCTGCGTGCAATCGATGCCGGGTCCACAAGAAAAGGAGATTCTTTTTATCAATGATAATTTACGAAGACACCGATAGAGCCCGCGCGAGACCTTTGTTCTTCACTTGTTGCAGCGGATCGCTCGACCGTCAGCAAGACTGAACGTTGCAGCAAAAATAAAAAGAATCAGCGAATGTTGACTGAACGACGCGTTTTTGCGCGGAACGGTCTGCACGGTCGTGGTCGGCGTACCGTTTCGCGAGACAGAACTATAGCTAGACTGACACGAATGAAATTGACGAATTGATATTGGAAACGAAGGAAATCTTATTCCAGTTTTTTTCTATGAGATTTGTGACTCTGTATTCGCCACGGATCGCTTTTCGATTTGGTAGAGACGAGTGAGAAAGAATCAAAGCAGAATCATGCACAGAGAAAGCAGATTCTGTTCAGTGCAGGCCATAGTTCCGTTTGTTTCCGTTGTGCACAGAAGATGCGATCGTGTATGCGGTTAATGGAAGAGTTAGGTGCGCGACGTCTCGGTAAATTATCGATAGAAACAAGAAAAACAGAAATGGCGACGATCGATCAATGAATGAGTTAATCGTTTATTAAAAGTTCTTCGGCCGGGATCGGTACGAGAAACTCGCATCGTGTTATTATCGTTGCGTCAACGAAAAAAAGATTATGCTTGAAAATATCGGTGTGTGTGGCACTGTCGATCAAACGGCAAAAAAGCTGATAGTTCTGCGGGTCTAAAACGTTGCAAATCATCGAAGCGCATGAACCATCTCTAATCGTAATCGATCTCTGCTAAACTGATACTCGTCGATAGTCAAATATGCAAGAGAACTCCAAATCGCAAGGCAAAACGAAAACGATAAAAATCGAAAAAGAAGATTCAGAATGCATTGAAACAAAATATGTATATGTAAAAAAGAACAAAAATGGAGAACTGTAATATCGCAGCAAAATGTACAGCAGGCATGCGCAAAACAATATACAACGCTCTATGTACAAAATAGATAGATATATTTTACACTGCGACAGGGACGGACCAACTATTATGTACATGATTTTTGTACGTTTCGAAAACGGTCCCGATGGTGTGATCTAAGAAGTCTCTCTCTCTCGCGTCCGTGCGATTCTCGTTTCTTCCTTTCACACTCTCTTTCTCTCACTTTCTCTTCCTCTCTATCTCTCATACCGAATTAATCTAAACGCGACTGCAAAGAATGCGGTTAATCGTATTCTATAAATCAGAAATGCAAAAAACAAGCTACAAACCATGCTAATTCGCCGGGAGTAGTATGGGGCTGTGGTACATACCAGTGCCCGTCGATCCACATCCGTGATGCTGCCTGTCGATACTAAAGTTCGGGAGAAAATGGGAAAGAAAAAAACCATGTCAAACCATGTTGCACAAACCATCTCTCGTTATGTTAAGTAAACAATCTTTCTGCTCGGCGTTCGATCGTGTTCCGTGTTCCACGCAAGAGAGCCAACACACACGTCTCTGTGTCTTCTTCTTCGAAAAAGGTCATGTTTTTTTGTCGGTTCGTTCGCATCGCATCGACGTTGCTAAACTGTCTTGTCGATCGGGAAGACGATCGGTCCGATGATATCACTATAAGCGAATGTCGGATGATCGTATTGTACAAGATTATGACCTGAATCCACTAAAAACAAAGCTACATGATACGTGGCAGCTCTCTCTTTCTCTCTTTCTCTCTCTCTCTCTCCCTTTCTCTCAACGATCAAACATCCTCAAGGCACGTATCATAGTGTGACGCTCATCGCGCTACGGATGACCGTCACGAGCAGCTAGAAATCCATCCGGCACGGTTAATGATCATAACAGTCTGCGATTCTTATGCAATCCGCGATCTAAAATGATCACCGTACGACGGGTCCCCTCGGGGAGACGATCGCACGGTGAAACGATGACAATGTGTCCGTGTATGTGTGTGTACGTTGCTCATATAATTCATCAAGCAACATTCAGAACGGAGTAACTTTTTTACAATCCGACCATAAGAGTTGGCCTTCTTTGGCAAGCTGGGTAAATTAATTTATTAGATGACAAGTCAAAAGAATTTTGAGAAAATTGCTGTTGATCGAAGTCGCGAAGAAAATAGTGAAGGTTAATGTCTTAAAAGTTCGATTCTTTACGATTTTTAATCGTTTGTAGCGACACTGGCCGATTTCGATGAAATATTCCGGTCTATAAAACGCACTTTCTAATTTTGATTACAGATTTCATTACAAAGAGATATCTGACTCCTATAGCAATTTTTAAAAAATTCTTCTAATATCCATGCAACTTCCCAAAGAAGTATCAGTCACATGGTCCAATTTTAGAAGAGTTATTCAATCCTAAAAGGCGTTTGATCGATCAGGTGAGCTTCTGGGTGTATGTACGTGTGTGCAGGTGTCTTGTGTGTGTACGATTCAGCGAGGATGCATTAGTCAAGCATGCTCAGGTATTAAGCCGAATGTAATGATCGAAAGAACGAAGAGAAATGAAAAAAGAAATAAAAAGAAGATTGAAGCGTGCTCGCGGATCGTTATATAGATTGATAAGCTACGAGTTCGTTCCGCGAGCAAGCACTCCGATATGAGAAAAATAATATAATGAGATAAAGAAGCATATACAAAGAGGTCGAAGATTCGAGAGTACTGCGAGAGAAAAGGTGGCAAGATAACGTGATCGGTATCGGTCCTTTCCGCTTTGTTACTCACTATCTGACTTGCCAGAGGAGAAATCAGTGCTGTGCGTCTTGTCTCCCATCCCACTGAACGAATAATCACCCTAGACGACAGAAAAGCGTACATTTTAGCAGTGGCACGTGGTACATTCTCGTTTTAACCGTGTTGTATAACATATGTGTATAATATAATATAAATCTATAGAATATCATATATATGTATATATATAAATAGTATAACAGTAATGGTAATATATCATTAGAAGAATAAATCGTAAGAGTAGAGAAAACAGTATAAGAACAAAGAGAGTGTACTCTAAGAGCATTTCATCAAATAAAATACAGCAACAGGTGCAAGAGATCGGTCGTCGATTGTGACGCGATTGTGCAAGACTTACAGGGAGAGCAGATACAGAACCGCCGGTCGAGGAGAAGGTGTGACTTCGCGGTGCCAGACCGTACCCTGGCTTCGGGATGTGCCGAAGGGAGCTCACAACTGGTTTCAAATGGTCAATCGACAGTATTACTCATTAGTTCCAACCGGATCAGTGGAATCGTTTCATTCCCATACGAATGCCCAACGTTCGCCAACAAAACATTGCGTTCTTTGTAATGCGTGGAAAAAGTGGAGTTTCGTTCTATTCGACTTGTTGCTCTGTGTGAATTAAACTCGGGGGGCTTTCTGGTTTTTGGTACCGTACCTTTTGCATCGAGACTACCGTGTCATGGGCTTCACCTCTTTTCCAATCACTTCGCAATCTATCCTACTCACAGTATCCTTCTGTGTCACTCACTATTTTATTAATTCTACATCAAAACTGCAACAGGTCTGTTACTTTGAACACTAGGTTTACGGAGACCAAACGCGACAATTTTACGTTACTTTATAAAAATAAGCAAAACGTATTTTTCTAAATTGTCAGCCATTCTTTTCACGATATACGCCGAAAGAAATAAGTTCATTTTCAAATGAAAAATATTAGAACCTGTCGTTTTAACGAGTCTCGTAAACGTAGTATCAAACAGAGAAACATTTTGATTCGACTGACTAAGTTTTTGGAGCGTGAACAAAGAATTACTAAACAAAACAGTAGATAGAGTTTCTCGTCTTCACGCGTGCTTGATAACGAAGATACATCAAGACTCAACAAGAGGATACTGTCAAACACTCGCTACCGTGCTTCCTCGAGAGATAAAGCGTTTCCCCATAGCTTCATCTCGGGATACTGAACTTTATAATCATTGAATGAGCGATCAGGTTCTCCAAGAAGCACGGCGAGCGAAGAGGAAGATCGCCAAGAACGAACGAAAGAAAAAAAAGTTTCAATAAAGAAAAATTCAAGTAGTACTGCGTGTCGGTAGGTCCTCTGAGACTCTACAGTTAAGATCCGGGGTGCAGAAGCGTGTCTTGTCAAACAGGGTGCAGAATCGGTGCGTGTGTACGAGAAACGAAAAGATACTTATGCAATCAATCAATCTGTGTGTAATACTTGTACTCGAATGTATAAGCCAGCACCTGTGTGTGTGTGTACATGTGTTTCTATGTATAAGTAGTAATAGTAAATATATGTCTATAAAGCTAGAGATACAAGAGAATTAAAAAAAAAGAGAGAAAAGAACGATACAAAAAGAAGCATGCCTCCCGTGAAGACAAGTCAACAAATCGGAATCATCATACGTTTCCCTCGGTCGCACGACGTCTGCTCTTCGGAAAGTCTTTCTTTTTTTGGTGTGTCTTCTTCGGAAAGGCGAGCTTCCGGTGTTTCTTTGATATTGGTCTTTTGGTGTTTACGAAGCTCGCGTTTCCGGGCCCGTGATTATTGCTCGATAATCGGTTTGACTTGAGATCAACGGTAAGGTCGATTGGAAAGTTCACGGACTCACCGAATGATAGTGCCTAGCGGCGTTTGGAAGAGTGAAGGCGCGTTGAGTACCAAGGGGTGGATAGTTTCTGGGAGCCGGGGAACGTGCCGATGACCTCCCAACTGCCGCCCACGCAAACACAACACAAACACAAAAACACAAATAGAGACACGATGATACAGGTAGCGGCGTGTCGACTAACGATAGACAGCGGTTTACTATATCGATATATATATGTATACCGATGAGAGCGCGGGCGCTGGAAGATGGTCGCAAGAACAACCTGATTGCTCGCCAAAACTCCACTTGATCTACTGGCATCTCTTGATAAGCGAGATGAAGATTTCAGATGACCGAGAAATGCAATTGTCATGCAGAGAAGAGGATGTACACACTCGTACAGGGTGCAAAAATTATGGACAACCAAAATGTACAAATTACTCGTATGCCTGATAAAATTATAAGTCCTTCTTTTAACTAATCTTTCATAAAAATGACGATCGCAAATACCATTTTCGTACTAGATGCATCCTAATTTTTATAAGGTAACATATTTTTGTTGAGTCCAAAGAATGAACATTCGGATGTCTTTTGAAGGACGTTGTTAAAGAAATAAATCAACGATTGAAATTACTCGGTCTGCTAGGGAAGGAAGTAAAAGTTCAGTAGGAATTGAGCCTGTAAATCAAACAATTGCCTTGCAAAAGAGATTGTTCTTATTTAAGATCTCCTTCAACCACACCCTGTATAAGATCGATACAAGATTCTTGATCTATTCCGTGACAATCTTCCATCGTCGCGAGACATTCAGTAGGTATGATAGAATGATACATATCTTCTGAGCGATGTGTGTTCGTGTATGATGAAATAGTTGCGAATGGTGAGATATATCAGAGTACCATGCGAGAAGAGCGTAGCAAGATATACGTAGTCTAGGGTAATCAATGAACGGGATGGTAACCGCGTTTAAGTCTTGTCTCGGTGAAAAGAACTGGTATAGCTCGGTAGAATCGATTACGCTACTTCGCAGGATGATTTACTCGACGCACAGTACAGCGGACCCCGCGAGGAAGCTACTCGCACACGCACGGGTGTCCCTAATCGAGAGAAGAATGATAACTTTCTCGCGAGATCCGCCGTATAGTTCTCGGAAAAACATGATAGATGTAAGAATATAGGCAAGCACATCGATGATAGATGTCGACCACATGCAGAAGCGGATAATACATCACCTGGTTACGTTAATGGGCGCCCGTAGTGTGCGGTATTTGGTGCTATATGCCACGTACAACTTAAAATGATCGTTGCTCGAGTCACGCACTTATGATCGTTCGTCAATCGAGCATGGACGACACCCTCATTGTAAAATTATCTGTTTCTTTCTTTTTCTTTTGGAACGTGGTATACTTTTCCCTCTCTCTCTCTCTCTTTCTCTCTCATTCTCTCCCCACCCAGCTATCGGAATCTCTAATTCGTCCGATGTTACTTCAAACGGTAGAGTGGTATATGTTAGTGTCATGTGCGAACGTGTGGACATGTATGAGATGATTATCACTTAATGTTAATGAGACGATCATGATCGTAATGACAACTAGACGCGTCGAGGACTGTGGGGGAGACTTACCGTTGTAACTGGGCCCGCTGGACCTGTAACTCAGACCGTCGTCGTCTTCCCAGGGCCTGGCGTGATCTATATTTCTCGAGGGAGCTGCAAAACAAGTCATACAATCATTCAGATCCCTGCGAATCAGTGTTCTGCAATGCATCGTAAGCGGACGCGAAACACACTTTCCGTGTGGGCATTTTCCTTGCGCGACTATCTTTTCTACGCGGTTATGCGATTGTGTATGCATGTACTTACACGCTCCGACGGGGCTCTCGTATCGAAGTCTGTGCGTCGGTTCTCTGGCAGCGGATGGCGTTCTCGACGCGTTCCTGGGGTCAACGTTAGCAGCTTTGTGTCTCAGGTTCTCTCGATCCTTCTCCCGATCCTGCAGGAATACTTTCGCTATGCCAGTGTCGATTTTACTCAGCTCGTCCTGCTCCTTTTGCAACTTCTCCTCCACCTCTTTTATATGCGTCTTGTTATCCACCTCGTCCTCATCGTCCGACACGGGAACTCCCTGTACAGTGAGCGTAAACGTTACCAAACCTAATTTAATAATTCCTTCATTAGACCAGAAGAGCTCAAGATCTGTTGGATTAAGATCTAGATGAATGGTTTAAAATGTTTAAATGGTAAGTTTAGAAGTTTCAGCATTTTCTGAGGGTGTCTAGACAGATGTAGTTGTCTCTTGGAGACGTTCTCTTATTAGTCTCGTTCGCCCTCATTCAAGACCATGATAAACGTTTTAAAAATTGGTTGACACTAGGAAGTCGTTTATGGATCAGTTAGTCTCACCTTGTACGTGTCGGACCATCGTCTGCGTCTCTCCGGATCCGTGTAGGGGTAAGGAGGAGCAGGGAAATCGTCCCTCTCGATCGGCGGCTTGGATCCAGGAGGCGGCTTCATGGCGTCTGGATAATGCGCCAGCTCTATTGGCTCGTCATTATCTACTTGACTGGCCGGCGACTTCGGTCTGGGCTCACTGAGTGCGTCGACCAGAGCTCGCATTCCTGATCGGCTGCTACGACCGCCGCTGCTTCTTATCGAACGGGACGCTGGCATAATGGAACACACAATCGAGATCAATGGAAAGAGACTCCGGCCCCTTTGGCTGCCTAGATCTTGCGATAAAGTTCGGATGCGAAACGAGAAGGTCCAATCCACTTATCTTCTATAGTTCCATTAATCACCTCCTTTTACTCATATTGAAACTGTTGCTTTAGGGCGTGTATCTTCGTATGATATCACCGTTATGTAGTTTCTTATCACATCCCGATACGCAACTGTGTTACGATGCGTGGGTTTGTGACAAGTGGATAAATGAATGCTTTAAATACCTTTAAACGACTTAATGAACGTTTCAATTACCACAGACTTCGTAACAGGTTTCTCAAAAGGACTCGAAATAAACGTTTTACTAGTGTAAATCTATCAAAAAGGACTCAAATCGAGCCCACTAGATGCAGAACACCATCAATTTTCACTGACTGTACGAAAAAGACTGTTGTTGCTTCCTGAAATTTTGTATATCATTCTGCTCAAGATAACATCGCCGTTGATAATTGGGAAACAGTTATTACTACTGAAGAATCGATAAAGGGATTAAAAAATTACCTATCAGATATCGATTCTCAGAAAAGTATTGAGTAACTACTGGTAGATAATGCATCAAGAAGTTCCAAGCTAATTGAGCAGAAGTAAAAGAGAGTATCATTCTTCGTAGACCCTACCTAAGAATGTGAGAGATTTAATGGTAAAATAGAAAGATTGCGGTCTGATCAATTTTCGATTCGAGTTTCCTGGTAAAGTCACTCGAACGAAAAGTCTCTTGGACATTTCGCTCGAAAGGTTCTCTGATGAGATGTAGAGGATCGATCCGAACCGCATGACACAGGAACAAAGGTCAGACTTACAGCTGGGTCTGTGAAAGTGTGGGCTGGTCGGAGGTTTGTCGTACGGCTGTATCGGACGTCTCAAGTATCCTTGGCTGGGCGTCTCGGTCAAGTACGAGTACGTGTAAATCCTAGACACATCCTCGGATGCGCCGCGTCCGTACTCTCGCAACATCAGTCCAGGACTGCCGGTTCGCGCGGGGTAATACTGAGGCAATTAACGCATATTATCGTGGTTGAGCTCGTACTGAGCTCGCGGTGTGTCGCAAGCGTCTTGTCATACCGCTAACTTTAGCTTTCGTACTGAGCAAAGGAAGATAACAACTCGATGCGTGTCACACTCTTTCGAGAAAGCGCGCCCTTTCCGCGGTCAGTGACAAAATTCCCCAACAAATCTTTGTGTACATTTCTTCCATAACTTTGGTGAAGCGTTCTGGACAGTATCGGCACTCCCAATGCATTGGTAGCTGTTAAGATCAAACGAAAGAATGCTTGCTTGTCTCTCACTTCGGACGAATTTGTACTGGTTGCTTAAGACTGTAACGAGGCACGATCGCGGCGATTAGGAGAGAAAGTTCATGTAATTTAAAGTAAGCAAATTGATATACGTATTTTTTCGAAGCTAGTTCTAAATGCACCGTTAACCCTTTGCAGGCGAAATTTTTTTGAAATGAATATTCTCCTCTGAGTACTAAAATATGTATCACATTTTTAAATAATAGAGGAGACGAACATACTAATCTTTTGTTATATACATGTTTAAATTATCTGATTGCAACTGCAGGAATTGAATGCAAAGTACTCGCCTTGTTTCATTTGCTTTTCTCTTTTTTAGATAGTTGTGAATGCGTCGAAGCTGATCGAATGTAGTCGAAGCATTGTGCTATTAAATGATCGAGGGTCGAAATTGCTTAGAACAATTTCATCGAGAAGCTGTAGCGAATTGTTTAGACTTCAGACTTGCGGGAAGTGAATTAGAACGCTGCACCAAAGGGAACGAAGTCGAAGCGAGGTCTTCGTGAACCTCAATTGAACAGAGTGTAGGTGAGACTGCACGTAAGTAGGACAGGAATCAGCTGATTGGCCGCTTTACCAATTGATCCATCCGACCACTCAAGATCTAATATGCGCCCACCATCCACGGGGCCTGTGCTATGCGGAAATTTCGTGATCCTCCGTCGAATGGAATTCGAACGAACGTCCGCGAATTTACTCGAAAGAGTGTGCCTGTGCTAGGAGATACATGGCATACCTTGCGACTGAGGCTGCTGTAAGGGCTGCATAGTGATCCGTTCAGGCTTGGCGTGCGTGACCGCAATGAAAACTATACACAATGACCGTGCGAAAAAAAAGTAAACAACGATTAAGAAAGCAATAATCAAAATAAAAAGGTAAATTGATAAAGTAAAATCAAAAGTAGAAAATAAAATGAAAAAATTATGACAAGTTCTCAGTTCAAGTATGTATATATATATGTATAGTATATGTGTACGTATAATATAAGATAATATGATATAATATAATATAATATAGTATAGTATATATATAATACCGAAAACCGTACATCGAAGCGTGCTGAAGAGAGTGTACAACGACACGTTAAGGAAGTATGTAAATGCACAATCGAAAGCCAATAATAATATCGTTCAATAGAATGGTGAAAAATTAAGCTATACACAAAGCTGTTACTGAAATATATATAAATAGTATAATAGGTAGTCTGAAGGTGGTTTACTAATCGAGATTGATCTACTACTCTAGATAATATATATATAAATATATGCGTGTATGTATGCCTGGTATCATAACAACTGGTATATGTACGTATATGTATACTGAACACATGAACTCCAACCGAGCAACAAGTATGTTTCACACGAGACACGTGGTAACAACACAGTTCAGAATGTAAGCACGATGCAAGCTGACTTTTGCGTAATCGTCACGGACCGTTTATTCGACAAAATAGCTCGTCGTCCCGACTAGGTAATTCGCAGCTTACGAGTAAAGTCGTTCGACGGCAACCGTACGATGCAACTAAACGGAGAGAAAACAAAAAAATAATGCATTCGGCGAAACGAGAGAGCGGCGTGCACATGTTCACCTCGAACGATATCGTCAAGACAGAATACTAACCATGGTACGGCGAGGACTACGGGGACGCACTGGACAACACCAGTTTCGCGTTTCGATAACCGATAGGCAAACCTTATGAAACTTTCTGTGTCGACTACAATTCTTCAAACCGTTTCCTTCAGTCTCAGCCCTTTCAAAAATTTCAGTTTCAAGGGAAAGTGAAATTTTCAGGTTTAGCAATTTTTCCTGTCCTAACGTGAGAGCAATGGAGATGATTCTTGTGTGGAACAATTATATAGACTCTCCCGAATACCGTGATATATTTTTTATAACACTGCAAACATCCAAGTACGTTGAAATAATGTTCAAAGAAAGCAAGACGCCTTCAACGTGTTTCTCCTTCGAATAATGTGAAAAAATTAGAAACTAATGTCGTTGTTGGTAGGCAGAATAACATCAGAAACAGGGTTCTTGCTTTCTTTAAACATGATTTAAACAAGTTTAAATGTTTATAATGCTACACAAAAATATATCGTTGCATTCGAATAAGTCTGTACAATTTTTCCACGCAAGTATCATGCCTGTAGCTGGTTTGGTTGAAACAGAAAAGACCCTGAAGTTAGTAATTCGACTTTATCTTCGAAATTAACTTGTTCAAAAATTGATGAAGAGAAACGATCTTCGGATTTCCGTTCGACGCATCAGAATTTATAAACATTGCCTATTAGTTGTCGAAAATAACGCAGGAAAAAGGTTATAACTTGGACAATGATGACAGTGGAGATTCGAACGACAGATTGAACGCGATCCAAAACCGATATGATTGACTGCGAGAGTGACGCCATCGTAAGTCACCGTGACGATGAGAGTACAAAACGAACACGGGAGCAATGATCGGTCGCACGCTCTACGGTGCAATTATGTTACAAGATAATATCGGTACACCAGATTCCGAACGAGACTCGAGTTCAGGATAAGCGCAGAGCTTCGAGGAATCGAGAAACGGCAGTCAAGTCCTATCCGACTGGTTCCGACACGGTCCCTGATCGGTTGCCAAATGAAATCGGCAACTTCCGAGAGCGATCCAACTTCTCCCGAGCTTACCTGCATCTCTGACGCGCTGCTGGAAATTCGCTCTGATTCCCGGTGTTGGGGAGTGTGCGCCTCGCCGTGGCCATTCACTATACCGTTTGGCCCGCTGGGGCCGGGACCGCAGCGCGGGTGCCATATCGCCGCTCCTTGCAAATACATCTCTTCCCCGTCACCAAAAGGATCGCCGCATTTGGTGCAACGAGCGCAAGTCGGATGGAAATGATGGTTGTCGCCTGCCTGCAGCACCTTGCCGCTGATGTAGCGGTTGCAGTACGCGCACTTCACTCCGAACTGCTTCTGGTAGTCCTTCTCGCAATAGGGTACCCCATCTCTGTCAAATACGTCACCGCAACCTTCATTTCTAGATCTTGTTCAAGGTGGAACAAGGTGGGTACATCTGATTCATACCCGACGGGTATCGACACGTTTTTTGGCAACCAAAACTGAATTTTTTAAGTATCAAATTTGGAACAAATTTCATCTGTGTCATTGAACAAATCATTTTTAATTCTTTTACCTGCATATACTCAACGGATATTTTCAACCAGAGTTCGCTTAATCTTGGAGCCTCTAAATTCCGGGTGTTACCTGCAGCCCTTAAACGTTCCAACAGTAGCAAGGAAACGCAATCGGTCTCGCTCTTGATCTTGTATCATCAGCCGAACGGAAAAATTGAAGAAAATTAGACTCGACGAATCATGTAACTTCATCAGCAAAAATCGATCAAAGTTTCAGAAGCTATCAGAAGCTAGACTGCAGACTACAGCTTTCAACTCTTATTTCCCTGTAGCTAATTAATTATTTATCTGCACTCCCCTTTCTATTCTTCTTTGTCAGTGATAATCTTGGTAGAAGCACAGCTTCGAACTCCCCGGTGCAAATCGATAGAATATTAAATCGCGGAGCCATAGAAAGTGAACTCGATCGTCGAACGAGACCTGTGCAGGCTGAATGAAGCTGGTCGGGCGACCTAATGAAAATTTCAAGGAACTCCCGGTCGTGGGGCTCCAAGATTGGCTGCGGTCTGAAACGGGGGAAAAGCTCTCATTTTCCTGGACTCACTTTCCCATGTACTCGCCGTGGAGCACGGTGTCGCAGCTGTGGCACTTGAAGCACCAGACGTGCCACTGTCGATCGAGCGCGACCAAAGCCTGACCTTCCCGTAATTGGCTTCCGCAACCGGCGCATGCACCGGGGTCGGAGGGCCCGTCTCCGGCTCCTCTGGTCGCCGCGTTATTGCCGACCGGCGTCGAGGCCTCTCGAACCGGGATACCGACGCATCGATGGCAGAGAGCTTGACCTATAGACAATGCTCGGTTAGTTGAGATTGGACAGATCCGGTCGACGATCTGCTCGCTGCTTCTCGCTGACGCACAAGCCCGATACGACGCCAGCATTGTCTTTTATCCCGGAGAACGTATAACTTCGCCGACTGATTCATCGTTTGTACGCGCGCGGCCGGACCCGGGCTTTCGCCTTCCGATTGTTTACCCGCTACTGATTCAATCATCTACGCGTATAAATAGCTGGTCGACTCGACTGTGGTGTGTCCCGACTGCAGAAAGATGCGTCCACGGTCCATGCAAGTGCTTCGCTTCTTAAGAACCGTCGTTTGTTATGCTTGATCTCTTGGCTACTGCATGCGACTGCAGTGGATTTCATGTTTTCGGACTACGACACGCAGCGTGGCTTTCTACCGAATCTACTTTTCAAACTAATGGAAGGATAATCAGTTTCACTATTTTATATTTCGTGGCGCGGCTAAGTAGATACGACAGAGAAGTGCTATTTGATTCGTCGTAGAATGATTAGGGTGACCAAATGGATGCAACTCATCGAAACGTATGCAGGAATTTTAATCTCTCTTTCAGTTTTCTATTATTTATGCGCGACAAGCTGGTTCTTTAAACGCGTCAACAGTAAATGAACTATTGCAGAAAAAGCTGGAAGATTGTAACCATTATAATTATATTCCACTCAACTGAGTTTCTTCATAAATGCATAAAAGTCCGCTATCTAACTATAAGCCAATATATATACACGATTGAACAAGTCTAAAACTTGTGGATACACTACGTGTACGTTATACACAATGAATCGATCGTATCTGATTACCACGGTAAAATTGCCTGAACGTATATGTTGCTGCCTTTGAACACAGACTAGGCGTGGTTTCCGTGGCCCCCGGGCCAGATCAGCGCCCCAGTGGGCAATCCGTGCCCCCGCCTGATTCAGATTCGCTTTAAACCAGCGATTCGCAATGAACAGGTTTTCTGCGAAAATCCTCTCGAGGAAATTGCACCGCTCGGGGAACGATGGAGGCGACCGACTATATGTTTCTGGAGCTCGATCTCTAAAAATACGCGGTCCTCTCTCGCGGGACGATCGATAATGCGGCCGAGGTTGCACAGAGATGCGCATAAATATTTGCCCGCGGACAATGTAACGATCGAATCAAGGGGGTTTTTAACTCGCGGGAGATGGGGTCATACTCCAAGAGAGTATCTATCTCGTGTGCAGACGTATCTCCGAGCGTCAACCGTGTAACCGGTACAAGGCCACGCGTGCACGGCCTCGTTAATCCGCTACGATACACCTAAGTGGTAATTTGCTTTAACAGGTTCGCCGGTACGCCAATTTCGCGGGTCTCATCGAAACGCGATGGATTGAAACGTTCGCGCGTGCTTGCAACCCTTTCGACGAGCGGCGAGAGACACCGACGAGCTGAGCAAACGGTCCCCGTGTGTCCATTCCTACTGTCATCAACTACTAAAAATTGTTTCTCGCATGGAACACTGTTCCGTCAAGTTTCAGATTGTTAGCCCCTCAACACTTCGAGTGCCGCGTCTCCCAAAAAGAAGGGGACAGAATTATTTGCAAAGATTTATTTTGTTGAAGCGTCATAAATCCTAACATTTCAATTTTTACTTCAATCGATACATTACTTTGATTTTACGCTACTTTCGAAGCAGCTACGTCGGCACTCGAATGGTTCTGCGAGGATCAACTTTATTATTTTTTTTTCTCGGTCACTACTTCAGATATTTACATGAAACGAAATGTACAAAATAGCTGTGTGTTAGCTGTACTTTGCGCATTTTCTCCGAATGTTTCTTGCAAATCATATGGTACTCGTGGGTTTCTCTCGGGGAACTAGACCAAGTTATGTTGTAGAAAAGTTTGAAGATGGTCGCCATCGTAGAGCATTGTTAGGGACTTTGGTGAAGAGCCTACCTTGGACGAGGGACACTTTAGTGCCCTGACCCAGCAGAGGCTGCCTACATCTTTGACAGTGGAAACAGTTAGGGTGGAACGCGTGTTTCTCGCCAGCGGTGACCACGTCGCCCTCCACGTACTCGCCGCAGCCGGCGCACTTGGTGCCCCAGCGTTCCCTGTAGTCCTGAAAAATCGCAAGAAACTCGTCAGACCATGCCAATCTATCTACCGAACGTAATTCATGAAGGACACAACCCGAATCTTCACGCAAACCAAAATTAAATTAAACAAATTGTAGAATCTATTTACAAGGATATAGATATTACTGATCGGAGCAAAAATGAAACAATCAGCAAATTACAGAGTTCCCAGCGTTTGCGCGAGGGCTTTCAATTTTTAACGAGCGATGCCACTGAACAAGAATAGAGCTCGCGGGCTGGTTAAATCCCAAAGAGACCCAAAGAAAATTCAGATAATTGAACTTGAAACATGAAGCTTCAAACGCCGTGACTAGAGGTTCTTCTGGTTGAACAGACTCCGCTTCTTCCCGCAGGATGTAGAACAGGTAGAAACGAAGGGTGGCGCATTACGAAACGTGACTATACTCGGGACGAGTGCATTACGCGCTCCAGATAATAGCGTGCCCCCATGTTCTTCATTTTTTTTCTCTATCGACACGATGGTTTTTTATTTATACGTATTTCATGTAGTACCTTGGTGCAGTAGTAAGAGCCCTCGCGAGCGAAAAAGCCGCCCTGCGCCAAGCTCGCGTTGCACTGAGCACACTTGAAACACCCTATGTGGAAATACTTGTCCTGCACTCGTAGCACCTCCCCGCTGCACTTCTTCTTGCAAGACTGGCAGAACGTTTTACCTGGAACACGAAATCATTGTCGTAAATATTCAAATCCCCGAGTGGATGGATTTACATACATGTAACGATTTGGGAGGAGAATAGGGGCGGAAGTTGATGTGTGCTACGAGAAAAATAGCTGTTCGGAAGCCTTCAATGACCAACAGGTATTGCCATACAGGTGCTATAGATGTGTCTCTAACCCTTATTCTCGCGAATATTGGCGCTGGTTATCTCCGAACCCACTTTTCCTGTTCTGCCACATTTATTTTAGTATACCTGTTTCCTCCTTCAATGAGGACGAGAATATTCTGTCGATGCTTGTAGGACTTTAAAATATTCTAAATACACATCCTCTTCAATTTTAATTATACCGACAAGAAGTTCAATCGCATATTCTCAACATCTAAGATTTTATATCCTATTCGTGCAAAACGTGGGGTCGATCTCGTCGAGCGATCGATAGATCCTGTTCCGCGGTGCTAATGAGTTGTTGACTTCTTCCGACAGACCGCGTTTATCAATCAAACCCGGTTCTTCGATCCTTTTCCCAGCGAGCTCGATCAAAGATTGCCGTGTTCCCGTTGTCTCGTTAATTTGTAGAACGCGTTCTTTTCACGAGGAGAAAGGAAGAGATCTCCCGGCGATCTTCTATCTCCAATCATCGAGTCTTTCACTCGACGAAGGTAAAAGTTTCCGTGCAGAAACGGGTGCTCTCTCTCCGCGGGAGCGCGATCGCTTAGAAAGCACTTCCTTGCTCCCTTTGCCGAACATTGCCAGGATTGTTTCGCAAAACATCGTCCCACAGCTAATTAATAGCAAATAGAGCGAGACAACCGTCGTCGCACCGGCTTACAGGAAACGATAACACCGCGGCACAAACCGATCCAGAGTTTCCTCGATTGTGGAAAAAGCGGTCTGTGCAGGTTCCTGATCGGCAAACCGCGACCAGCGATTTTTCGATTGTCCGAGGCAAAACCCCCGACAACGACTGCAGAAACACGATGAATATTGGAACGAGTCAACCAGCATTCCGCTCGAAATTTTAGTCAGCCGCGATTTCTCTAATGCAACTTGTGCTATCCTTTCCACCGGCACGATGCAAACCATTAACCAGATTCTACGGGTGCTTTCACGGGAAAACCCGGATAAATTCTTGACCTTGGATATGACGACCAGACTGCGGATTGTGTGCATTTAAGACAAAAGTTGACACGTCAAATACACATTCGCTAAGGCATTAAAAGGATTTAATGAAAAATTATTTTATCTATCTTCAGAATCTTGCTGAAGACTTGAAATCGGATCAATCCGATTCCATCTATTTATGTTGTAAATCGCATTCATTCCAACTGATTCAGTACTACACTTTATCGTTTTATAGGACCTGTTTATTTTTCTGTACGGTAAGATATTTTATACTTTAAATAGAAGGGATTCAATTACAAGTCATTTTTCATCGACGTCGAAATCGAGTTCACGGATATTTAGTAATAGCTTTTAGCATAGTTATTTAAGATTAGTCAGCGTGTCGAGTTTCGAATGCTCGCAGTGGAAGAAGAAAATTACAATCTTCTTCAGGATTGTGACTAATGGATTTACATCGTTTCCAGCAGAGACTAAATGATTTCCTTTGGTACGAAGAAAAACTGTTTCTGTCAACGCCGTGTATACATAGTTAATTTATTCTGAGCCCGGTCTGAGATTGCGTGACTACAAGGAGCTGAGGAAAGCAAAACTGGTGCAGGTCGAAAAGAAGATCGATTACTTGATAATAAAGAACAAATGTAAAAATTCCGTGAGATGTAATAGTATCAAAGATCGTTACACCGAAATCATTCGAGCCACGTAACATTAGTTAATTAGATGATCATAATGTAGTACTATATTATGATTAAAAAAGCTTTCAAGATGCAGCGTTAAAACGTTCACAAATAATCAAAACACTATATTTTTACCTTTAGCATATAATTCACATACGTTTTAAATAAACGTTACTCGATACTCGTTGCAACCGTGCATCGTACGTGTACGATACACGGGACGGTGAACGTGTAAAACCAGACAGGCATAAAATTGCCCTACACCGCTTTTGAACTAAACGGTTCAAATATAACACCGACCATGGACCGGATTCTATCATCTGTGAACTGGATGTGACCCTAGGAGTTCGTTTTTCATTCTAACTTTCGCCCACGCTCGTATGTGTTCGAATTTTACGAGGAAAATCAACCCTTGCACTGCAATGTTTTACATTTCAAACAATAAAAATATGATTCTAAAATTGCCTAGGATTAGAATTTTCTTAAATTTTATGGAACAGTTGGTACTGCACACAGAAACTTGCAGTTTTCTACTAAAACAGTTTTATTACTATTAAACGCTTCATTCCTTAACCATTTAGCGGTGTAGCTCGATTCTATGAGTGGAAGAAGGTCTAGAATATAAAATTCGATGGAATTTTGTACAATTTTTATTTGTTTTTGATCTACGAAGGCTGTTCCCATTAAAAGTGGGATTTTATTTAAAATTTGTCGATAATAATTGTGAAACGCATGAACATTTCGGTTGTTTGCATTGCTTCTTCTTCGACTCAAAATATAAAATTCTGAAACTTCAAAACATTAAACATAAATAGCCAGTAATTGATTTTATTCCACAACGAGTATACTCGTCGTACACAGTTAACTGGTTAAAATGTTTTATCAACTGTAGCTCAATGTCTCTTACTTAGCACAGAAGGCACCTAGGGAGCTGCACTGGCCGTCTGCAGTAGAAGGGGTTAATGAATTTAGTTAAGGCCGGACATTCGTGTCGCGAGTGGACTGAATCACAGTTTGTCCGGCGCGATCGGCAGTCGGTTCACGCGCCGCTGCAATATGGCTTGTTACACGCGTAATCCGGTCGTCTTAGAACTTCCAAAGCGTGACTCAAAGGCCTGAGTTAGCTTAGCGTACCTGTCGGTGGCACGTCGCTAAGAAAAATGTCAGGGCACGGAGAAAAAGGTGGTGCACACGAGCACTTGTCGGAGTGCACTTCGCTCGCGGGCCTGGCCGAGTCGGTTCAGCCAGTCCGCGTATCGAATCCGGGTGAAGGTCTTCTCTCTTTCAGTCAAGCTGGAACCAGTGTTGAGATATTGACCAAGATTTCTCGCGCATGCACGTCCAAAACAGTAACGTATCTATGTTATGCTGAAAAGGTAGTGGGGTAGTGATATTGGAGGAAAAGTACTGAAACAATCTGTTCCTGATACGAGACGAGTGTTGTACGAGAAACTTTTTTTTTGAAATTTTACAGGGTGACCAAAGTATCTTATCTTATCGAGAATGTTACTTGACTGATGCTAAAATTGCCTGCATGCGTAAGAAAAATCTTGGCCAATATCTTAGCACTGGCTGGAACTGTTGGAAGCGGTCGAATTAGCCTCGCACAGTTCGAGCACAGGTCGAACCTTTTCAACACGCAGACGTCGTCGTCGCACCGTTGAAAAAATCCACTGCTAACATATTGCTTCACCTGTCGCGTCGCCACGCCTCGAAATAATCACGAAATCTTGAAACACGCGATTCCATCCAAGAGACAAATCGCCACCAGCTCCTTCAAAATGAAGTTCCAGCGAAGTAGAAACAAGAAAACGAAACGTTCTTATTCTCTGTCGGAGACACTCGGAGCAATTTACTTCAGGATTGTTATCGATTAATTTGCTGCGAGCCTTCTTCGCTTGTTTCAACGTTGGTGGCACACTTTTATTTCAAGTTGCCTCAATAAAACCGTAACAGGAGATCGTATATCAATTTTTGAGAAGAGTTTCTCCGTTTTAGAACAAAATAGGGTCACAGGAAAAGATGAGCTCCAAGGTCCGAAAGTACTTCAGTCTTTTAAATGAGTGCAGAATATTATAAGATTTTCTTACAGAAAGATAACAATATTTATTTAATTTTAATTTTGTATGGCGTGTACATTCACGTTGCAACTATGTATTTCAGGTTTCCGAGTGAATTGAATGATCCCGTGTCGAAGTACGATCGCGGATTATCATATGACGATCTCCGCAAACTTGTCGGTATGGATTGATAAGCAGATTTGAGATGGAAGTTGAGGAAAGTTCGAGGATCGTGAGAGAACCGGGCCCTATCGATTTCCGACGGCTCTGTGAAACGAGGGCTGGTCGTAAATCGGAATACGACAAGCTTTACGACACGTGTACCAGTTGCGGCCGAGAGTTGACACACGTTCAGTTACGCAAACGCAATTATGCTTAACATCGTAGCGATCGTTGACTCGAACTGTTCGTCACGCTGCAGCTTGGGAAGCTGGACGGATTTATAGATAGTTTCCGGACGTCGAATTTAGTCCACTGATAACTAGCTACTTCATACATTAAATTCAAAGAAAATAGTACCTATTACCACGAGAAGTACTGAACATTAATATCAACTAGTTAGTAACGTTTTGTAAAAACTGTTACGAAATGAAAACTGGTCTACAAAATCTCAGCAATTGCAGAAGAAAAGATTTCAAGTGGATCCTCTTGCCTTACTCGATGATTCTATTGTTAAAAAGCGGAATTTAAATAAGAAATTGAAAGGTCGACATTTTCTGCATAGTACACGTATAACGATCAGGCTACGTATTTTATGTATTTATAATAAAAATTTGAAGCATAAAAATTGTTACAGTAAAATAGGAATTTCTGTTTAGTTCTTGTTTATTGTGATCTATACAGACCATTTTTATTTTGCACAAAGGTACGTAGTCTAATAATGATTTATCAGAACCATTTAGGCTGACAGCGTCACTCCGCATCTCGGAGCGGTACCAACAGAAGTGAATGCAACGACAGAGTACACAAGCTATAAAATCGGTTTGCGATGCAAATTGCGCAAACTCAGACAAGAAGTAGCAATATTGTTTTACGAGGCTGGCAACCGGTTTTACCTTTGGAAAAAAAGCGTAATTCCGCGCGTCAACGCGAACGGTGTTACCACGCGAGACATTTGCATCTCCGATATCATAAAATGACGTTCGGTGTAAAAGACACTTCTTTTTTTTATAGAAGAACGAAGATTGCGTGTCCGAATAAATTCCGATCGGCAAATAGCGAAGCGATAATACATCTTTCGATGTTGTATAAGTATAAAGGTTAGGGTTTCCGGCAGAGAGACACTCTCCTGCTAATATCCTCGCGGCTACGTAACTATTGATTCTTCTTTTTTTCGCTAACCGCTGGTTTTAACATACCGATTCTCGGTAACACGCGGTGACAAATGAGAGTATAGCTGAGAGAGGCGTTTATCTTTCCTCCGTTCATTCCCCAGGGTGTACAAAGTGTTAAAGGAAACGGCGAATGACCGTCAACGCTGTTGCTCGACCAGTCGAGAGGCTGACTCACTCTTCCAACTTTTTTCACAGTCATTCTCAGCTTCCTCGCCGGTGAAATGGGCATTCCGTGCACGCCGTCAACAAGAATGCGATTTTTCTTGGCTTGCTGGACAATTGATCCACGATCGAGCCGGGGTTCTTTTGCTCGGAGACATTCCGATCGCTGTGGATCATTTAGAAACGCGATCAAACGTGATTTTTAAAGCCAGAGCTTTCCCATGCTGGGAAAGCAACGTTGGGAAATTGCAGGGATTGCTAGCGATTAACACATTCAATTAAATCAACTCTGGGCGATTGGCAAATATTTCTAAGACCACCTGAAATTCGACCTAAAGCTTCATAAATACATATACATTAACTGCATAAATTAATTTCTGGCTCCCTCTTCATTTTCTATTAACCAAGATGCAGTCGAGTCTCTAGTAACAAATTTGTATTCAAACCAAACTCAGACTCGATTAATTATAAACATCTACGAATTAGTTTGTATACCCAACGATTTTATACTTTTTCGTGCAGACTTGTCCGAGAAAACAATGAGTTCTAGTGACAATGACCAGAACAATTGCGCGCATGTGTACGTTTTGGCGACAGTGGCTAGTATCTACGTATGCACTAAAGATGCAAGTGGGTTAAAAGACGAGTTGAAGTGAAAGCATCCTCGCTGAATGATTCAGTCGGCTAGCAGAAGATAAGCGGCGTCTGTTTCATCATGTTATCTGCTGTTTTGAACGCAAAGTCCCTCTCTCCCTAACCACATGTATAGTCTATAAATTGCTCTAGCCCGTCTGCCGGCCACAATAGCGTTAGCAAGAAAGGGGGATGTCCGGCTCTGGCGCTGGGAGAAGCGATTCATTATTGGTACGAGCCAAGAGAAAGAGCTGGTTATCTTTCGAGACGAGTCGATCGATTCCCCGTTACGCAAACAACGTTATTCCCGTCGTATCTTCGGATACAATTCGCGGCCGAAGAAAACACGACTACCGTGTCGTCTGCAATCCGCTTTCTAACGGACGATGAGTAATTAGAGCTCTTCTTTTGGCACGGCGCGCGGCGCAGCGGGGGCAAACGTTGCCACTGACATTCGGGGCGATGCTATCATCGGGACGAAAATATTGTCGGTGACTCAAAAATGCCCACGGGAAAGTCATCGGATTATACTCTCTTTTTCTCTCTCCCCTTTCGAGAAGGCTATCTAAACTCCAAGACAAAAAGAAACATGGTGCATCAGGCTTTATCCCCTCGGAAAATGTTTGTGGAACGGGTAAGCCCTTTGTAGAATTTGCATCCTTTGTTCTGGGATTTGGTACTTCGAAATCGGATTTGAAGCGACTCTGGAGTTGGGTATCTTGTGCTATCAATGGTTTACTTATTGGAAGACTATTAACGGGTTCTTCATTGAAATTGTTGAACATCTGTAATAAAAGAAGCTTGATCATCCTCTGGAAGGATTTCATTCTAAAAAGAGATTCTGATATATTCAAGTATGTTCTAGTACATTTTAGTATATTTTAGTATATTCTACTATATGCCAGTGTATTCTAGTATATTCTTGTGTATTTTGATATATTTTGGTGTATTCTGATATGTTCTAGCATATTCTGGTACATTCTAGTATATTCTAGCAAATTGTGGCATAAAATTAAATTGTATAATAGCCATTTAATTCTGGAAAACCTCTAGTGCTTAACCTAGACCTATAAATAATTTGTACAAACACTTAAAATCAATTTATATACCATTAAGATCTAAATTAACAACAAACATCCTGTCAGAATCAAATGTCTACTGCGATTCAATTTAATCCTGGAATTTCCTGAACAGTACACAGACTTTAAAAACCCCTCAATCATGAACATCTGATTTTTAAGAGACTAAGTAATTAAAAGCGTTAAGGTTGGTTCCCCTGAAAAAATTGAATGCATTTTCGAGAAAGAAGGAAGTTACCCGGAAAAGGCGTGCGTTACTTTCACACAAAGCTTTCTCGACCCGCTTCGTTAATCCGTTTAAACGGCACACATACACTCGAGAAGGACCGTGGAAGAAAGACTATGGCGGTCAATGATTTCAATAAACCGTCAGATAAGGTCCGATAAGTATCGCCGACACCCTCGACAGACTTCTCTAGGCGAACTTGCTCTGCTCAAGTGTAAATTAATCGTGGTCGATTATGTGAAGAAATTGTGGTTCAATGGAGGGCAAATTGAGATTCGCGGGGAATCGCACCGCGGGAACTTTAAAAATACACGGTGACATCACTCGGGCGAGAGCGGCTCGTGTGTTTTGACGTCATCTGTGCTGTCACGCGAGCTGTAACTGACTCCGTGGAGGACTGTTTTCAGCGTTCTCGATGAATTGAATTAACGATAGAAATCGGTGAATACTGCTTCACTCATCCTGTCAGAAATTACGAGAATGTACAATACAGTCAAGGACAAAATTAAGTGGAGGCTATTTAAATAATAATAACATTTTTTCTGATTCAACCAAACGACTTGACTATTTTTTTCAGATGTTAGAAGAATTAGTTTGCTGGCAATGTGTAATTGCCCATTGTCCCCTTCATTTTGTTTATGAACAAAACTGTATTGCACGCGAAATACTGTACGAATATTTTCGCGTGTTTGCTAAGTGGATGGTGCAACGAACAATCATTGTTCGTTGTGGTTGCAAAATAGTCTTCTGTGGTCATTGACGTAGTGTTAGGAAGGGCTAATTTATGACATCCTCAACAGGAACGCCACTTTCTCTTCCTGGGTCTGGCACAAAGGACAAGCTAGCCTAGAAAAGGTTCATAGCCTTTTTTCACACCTATCCTTTCTTGCAATTGAAGAATAAAATGACAAAGTGTTGAATTGTCTAGGCTTGTAGATTGTTGTCGCGACTCCTTGGCATTTTCACGTGAAACCGATCACAAGACTAAAAGGGGAACAGTATTGCCGGACGAGCTCTGTTTGAATTGAGCCGGGAAGAGACACACCCTCGTCTGCGCGTCACACCCTCGATTTATGGCAGCTTTCGATCGACTGTACGTCGCTGAAGCCTACCTCGAAATTAGTTGAATATTTTTATATCGTGCCTCATCGATCAACCAGAAATATTTGATCTTGTCAATTGTGACCAATTCGAAAAGAAATTCCTCGTAACGTTTACACGATGATAAATAGAAAGTGACATACTTTATTTGACGACTGGTTCATAATTTTGAAATGTTCAAGAAACAAATCGGAACAAAACGTAAACGACTTCCTGAAATTTATCAAGTTGACATGTGGAACGAAATATACACACAAGAAATACTGTCACTAATGACCATTTTTTCGATGCAATATTAAAACACGGAGAAGAAGAATGATAAATACGACTGCGGCTGGAGCCGGTGTCAGCAAATTGTTTTCCTACATGATGAGTAATTAACATTGGAACGATCCGTCTAATCGGAATGATGACTGCATCGAATTCTGGCAGGCGGTACCCAGAAGTCTTTATTTAACACGTTGGATGCCACGTCGGTCGCATATCAGTGGCGCTAGCCTCTGATCAAGTTCAGAAGTACAATAACACATTTTTATTAACATAAAGAACTTCATCAATTAAATTACTCTAGTTTTATGGATCTTTTTAGGTCTGTGATTCCTGAATGTCAACAGTAGTAATTCCACAACTATTAAAATTCTAAAAATATTTTCATGGGAATGATCGTACCTAATAAAAGTTGAACAAGATCGAAATAAATTCAATATCATTGTCGTAAGGCAATGCAAATCACTGTTAGCATCGAGTAGGTTAAGTTTCGAAGTTCTAATTAGCATCGTATCATGATTTCGTTGCACACTACCGTGTCCCCATCGACTCTGACACCGAACTATGATGAATGGCGATTGTAGTACGCGTTCGTATTGCTATCGACGGTTGCAGATTTCGCGTACGGTGTTTGTTATTCTTCTGGCATATGTATTATGGCGAACGCGTTCTCGTGAATGGATTGCTATTGTATACACTACGCCCGTACATAATCGAGTCGCGAACACGGTGGACTACGTGGTAAGGAGTCTTCCAGCGCTCGTAACTAGTTCATGTGATTTTCTGCGCGAGTAGCATGCACATCTTTTCCTATGGAGCTGTTTGGTGCACATATTTTCTCAATTATCACCTCGCTGCGCTCACAAAGCAGCGCCTTGTGACGCGATGCAAAGTGAAACCAAAGAGTAGGGATACAACAAGAGGTGACACTCCGAGCGGAACCTTTGATGTCGCTCGTTCGACTGTCCCTTCAAATTGGTTGTATAGGTAACCGGGAAGTTTAAATTTACTGAATTTAATATTCTTATTTATTTTCATTTAGAATGTACTATTTCTTAAGATTGGTTTTCGGAGTGTTAATTTTACAAAGATTGAAAATTTAAAAATGAAATTAATACAATAAAGTGATAGTGATATTAGAACAATGTTTATTACAAATAAATTATAAACAAATATGTTACAAATAAATTGTTGTAGCATACACTGAAATCATATTACTTACAAACGGTATGAAGCATGGATATATGCATGTGTACATATATATTTACAATTTTAACCTCACAGACTCATCGTACTATCATTCTTGCATACCATTATTTTATTATATAAATATTTGCAACTAGAATATAATTAAATATAAGTATTACAATTATATTATAAAAAAAATATGTACGAGCATTCAACGAGCTTTGCCGAAGTTTACCGAATGCACCTTTAAATTGTCACCTCTTGTGTGTTCCTACTCTTTGGTGAAACTTCTATTTTTCAATGCTTACACTAGTTATCTCTCTTCACGGGACACTGCGACAGTTAAGTTTATAAACATCTTTATCGCGAGCTGTTGCCATCGACTGCCTTACTATCCTATCTCTAACGATATTGTTAACGAAGGATCTACAAAACACTGATCGTCACTGTCCTGTGTTACTCTATACAAATAAGAAAAATGTACAAATATTTAGCAATTTCATAATACAGTGGATCCTTTTGAAGACTTTTTCAAAAACATTCTTTACATAACAATCCCAAACCAAATAATTAGTGACCTGTCGAAAGATCTATTCAAAAATCGTTAGTCAAGGATCAAAGACTTTCAAAAATTGTGAAATAATCGCCTTTAACAAAAGTAATAAATTTATTCTGAAGATTATTGTGAAGACACGAGCCAGTAGATCGATTATAATTTATTTTCTATCCCCGATGGAAGGGTTCGCGAATTTCTTTGGTTATCTCTTTTGTGATCGTATTGATTGCGGATCAGGGGCCGTGATAGGAAAAATGGGGGACTGTAAGGGGTTAATAGACCCCATGAAATTCCTGGCCCAGAATTCACCGCAGTAATCGCGTGCAAACCGGTACGAGCCGACGACGTAGGAGGCGCTCAGAATTTTTAATGAGCGATGATAAGGCGGGAACGTCGACAGCCGGACAATCTGGTAACCCGCAACACCTACGAGACCACTTACATACTGAAATTTTTATTTGTTCCCGACAATCTCAGTGCTCGAACCGGCTGGCCTCAACCGTTCGAACATCCAACGATCTATCCGGCAGGAAATTGTATATGTACAGAGTTCATGCTTCGAATGTTAACGGAGAAAAAAGAAATTGTTACGTCAGTTGTGTAGCGTTCACCCACACGCAGTTTGTCCTACATCCTACGTTCACCACGGCTCGCAACGTGTTAGCATGATTCATAAGCCCGTCTAAATGGGATGTCGCGAAACGGTGTTTCCAGGTTACCTAAAATTCCCGCTGAAATTCCGCGATATTAATTCCCCGGTTCAGCGGACACGACCCAGCATTTGCATCGTTTATTAACAGTCTGCTTCGTTGCACTCGTTTCGGGCAATCTAATCTAATCCTCGGACAGTGCTCCATTTCAAACTACACTATAAGTGTTTGGGACAGTATGAATGACACGTGCATTGCAGATTCTATGCAGTTATAATATAAACAAGTGGGTCAAATGTAGAAAACAGTATTTTATACAGTTGTTAAACAGTCTGTGTTCTGCACGGACAACTATCGCGTACGCGGTCGCTGACAATTTCAGAATGACTCTACTAAATACAATTCATTGTGTCATTTCAATAAGAAAAATGCCATAAATAAGTTGGTAAAAGTCCATAAAAAAATAAAGAACTCTTGTAATTGGATTAGTAATGGTTAATGCAGATATACCCGAGTCGGTATCGGATTACGCGGCATGTTTACATTTTATACTGCTCGGCGATCGAGGAAGCTCGAGCTTCTTGTCCCTGCACGAGGTACACCGCTCTAATGGAGAGGGTACGCGAATGGTCTAAGACCGACCATCTTCATCGGGCTTTGATCAAGATTTTACTGTACAGAGGAAATGCATCGTCTGGTCGTTAAATATGTTTAGTTTCAGAGTGAGACCAGCTCCGAGTGCAGGAGAGTTAATAATTGCGCGAAAATTCGCGTGTACCATTGAAACTGCACGGTCAGAAATAAGTAGCTCGTCGTCGACGGAATGTGATTCCCGGGGCTGCGGTTCTTAGCGGAAGCTTAAAGAGGAAAACCGCTGAAAACCGTCCGCATTCCACCGGTCCGTTAAAAGCGAACCGGTTCGAGGGTGTCGCGCGCGAGTCTCCGTAACAGCGATCCATCATCAAACCGCTCTCGCTCCACATAACGTCGTTCCTCTCCGCCTCGGTATGTTAATATGATTCATAAGTGGTCTAAATAGGATGTCGCAAAGTGGGGTCAAACGCGGCGACCCCTAAGTGGCCGGGGTTCTTTCTCCCGATGCACTCTGGGTCATAGAATATATCGAGGGACGATTGAATGCGTCCGATGCACATAAGGATCCTTCACACACCGGAACCATTCTTTTATCGTTCTTTTTTTTTTCGAGCAGAGAGATCAGCTCGACGCACGAGCAAATATTTGGCGACGAGCATTAACAGGATTAACACGGAGACGCGAGTCGCCTGACGAATCTCGCGGCTGAATTACGTCGTGCAAATAAACACATTTATCGGCCGGACGACGATAAGCTATCGCGAAATGCTCGAAGTCTTACCGAAATGTCTGGACGCAAGGCACGCGTTTCCTAAGTTAGCTCCGTTCCATAGGCATCGCGATGTGCTAAATTATTTCGACGTGCTCCGAGACTGCACGCAATGCTACACAAAGAGAATAAACTAGTGCTCTTCGTCGGGAGGTAATTCAATCATCGTTTGTGTCAGATGTATTTTTCAGTGTGTAAGTTTTTTAGAAAAATTGCAAAAATTAACATCCTCGAACCGTCTAAATTGTGATTAAGACCATAAGTACATGTATACGAGAGACCTACACTCCTCAAATTCGCTCGGACCCGACGACCTTGGTTTTTGATTGATTATCGCGACTGAGAGAAGTCTCTCGCTTATAAGACAATATATTTTTCTCGAAAAAATTGACGCAGTTTCTGGCAGCTCGACATTATCGGTGCTCTAATGGTTCAATAGCTGATTCCAGCGCTTATCAGCCTTATTGCAGGATGTATCTGAGCGGATTAACGATGTAACACTAGAAAAGCGTAATAAATGGACTATTACGTGACGATAAGAACCGTTCCTCGTTACACGGGGCATGAGGAAGCGTTTCTTCGCGAAAAAAAAACTGAAAAAAAATCGAAAGAGTACCCGCGGAGAACCGTTCGGATCTCGTGTAATTTGTTTTTGCGCAAGCTCGACAGCATAATCGGTCGTTGCATATACACGGCAGGATGCAACGGGTCTTTTGTCTGTAATTAACCGCGTTACAATAGTGTTACAACTATTTAATAATGTATCGGGCGTCGCTAGCCCACGGCAAATGAATGAAGAATTGAATTACAAAGTACACTGGTGTATGCACGGAGCAGTCGCGTCCCGCCAAGGCGTCGCCGCTTAGCGAAACAATATCGCAACGATTGCAACGGACGCGGTGCAGAAAAACCTGTGAACGAGTGTTCATTAACGTTCTAATGGTCCGTTAATTGGCTCGCCTCGTCTCAGCCAGTCGAAGCCATTCGAGCAAGGTTGACACAGAGTGTTTTCCTTTTCGTTCAAATTCAATTAGCCACATCGAGGGAATTCGATAATTTTAATCTCGATAAAGCAACTCGCCTTCTGCAAACACCTTATCTAATCGCCCCTGTCATCCGAGTTGGCCGTCGTCGGCGACGTCGATTTAAAGTCCGACGGTTTCTTTCAGTTCTCTCAAAACTACGCGATGTATCCGCGAACAGATAACGTCACGGTACCGTGCATTTTCACGTTATCGATACACGGACGACGGACTTCTAGCTCCACTTTCGTGAAGAGATAGTTCCGCGTAACTGTAATCGGTGATCCCGATGCGAAAAGTAAGGAACACTATCGTTCCACAGAATTCTATTGAATCTCTGTCCTTGGTACGAGTATCTTAAGTGTGGTGAACGAAGAGCTGTTATAAACTGTAAGCCGCATTCCAGCTGCGAAAATTAAATCGCAAAGACTGTAACGGTATAGAATTCTGCCACATCTCTATCTTTGGATTAGTATTCCTAAGTGGGGAGACATAAGAAACTCGCGAGCGATTGTAAACCGCAATTCAGCTGCGAAAATTAAATCGCAAACATTGTAGCAGTATCGAATTCGACTGAATCACCATCTTTGGAATATTATCCCTAATTGACCGAACAGTCTCCTGATGGACTGTAATCCAGTTGCGAAAATTAGAGGATATGTACTATCCGCCGCACAGATATTGAATCTCTGGGTATTTGGATCGAGTGTCCCCAAATGGGGTGACCGAAGGAGCACTACAGAGATTCGTCAAGTGTGTGCAATTAAAAAGCGATCGTAGACGACCTATTTAAGCTGTGAAAGCTCGAAAAGCTGACTTCTGCGAGATATGTACAACCGAACGAGAAACGTGTAAACCGACCTTGTCGCTCGGTTACGTATGACTCACTGCTGGAATAGCTCCTGCTCCAAACTAACGTGTATATCAATTAATTCCCGCATTAATTACAGTCAACGATCGGTTGCGTCACACCTTACTATCGCATTAGCGAGCCGTATGAAACGCTTTCAATATTCCAACGAAACATCTCAAATCAATTAAACGCATCTCGAATAAAAATCGAAGCGAACAATATATATCGATCAAGAGGAAGGCTTACCCTTCTTCAGCACTTTCTGCTTCAGTTCCTGGTCCCTCTTGACCCCGTTACTTTCACTCGCTATAAAACTCTCGCTCGTCTTCGACTTCATTGTCCCTGCCGATCGCTGTTTCGTCGTTGCGTAACACTCTGACTACACCTCCTTCTCTTTCTCCTTGCAGATAAGATAGCAGATGCTATTTCGATAAGAAAGCCACGTCGAAAGGTTTAAAATCCGATGGATGGCGCGAGACTCGTTCGATTTCGATTCGATTCGGTACACCAGTGTCACGGTTTCTTCGCTCGGGCCACCGAGCACGCACACGATATTGTCGGCTCGAGCGCCGATCGTAGACTGACGGAGAGCACGGCCTATCGAGAAACCGGCGGGGATTCCTGCCACCGCTTTCGATTGTCAAGTCGCAAGCAACTGGCTCTCCTCTGACGTTTACTTTTCACGGCCGTTGTCAGCGTGATTGCGCTCAAAGATTCTGCCTCTGCCGGCGACAGCTACCTGACAGCTGCTGTCGATCGACCTCGTCCGACAATTGTTTACCCTGACGCGACGTCCAGAGAAAAATCCGAGAAACACCTCCTGCAACGTTCCACGTCTTCAATTCTTCCTACAAAGATGCAACCTTTGTCTACTTCGAGCCTTAAATCGTTGTACCGTTTTTAATCCTCCACCTCTTACGTGAATAATCAAAAAGGTACGTACGACATTCGACGAGTCATTACTCAGCCATTCAATTAACATTTGTTCCATGAATAAAAATAGCTGTTGAGATTCTGAAGTACTTTGAAGGAGAAAATTTCATTTCCTAGATTCTTGCACTCCTGTTTCGTTACCCTCTCGTAAGGTCGCGCGGCTCGGAAGGTAGCGAGCCCTTCGAGGACAGCGGAGGCTATTAGACCGGCGCTCTGATTGGCCAACGGACTCGACGTTACGTGCACGGTGAGGGGGTGGGGGGCAGAGAACGCGGCGCTAAAGGGGTTACGAAACTCGACGCTACGAAGTAAACACCGTGCAAGAATCGAAGCGAGAAAAATCGAGAAGATAAAGTTTCGCCTGGATTGCCTTCGGGCCAGTGGCAGCACGCGAGAACTTTTCGAGTCCCCGGTTGCGTAAATAATGTCTTTGATTCCTAGGTATTTCACGGCGGCGTCTATACGCTCCTGTAACGCATACCAGTCCTATCTGAAAGAAGATAAGGTCTCGACGGTGTTAGATTCCCTTCTCGATGCACGTAGACCTCGTAACTGTACGCGGTGGAGCGCAGCGCGACGACCATATTCTGTGTGTTTATGTTTACGTTACATGAAACTGAACGAGCCCAGTCGTTGACTGAACAAGTTGCGTACACGAGCTTTGAACAACTCTGACATCCTCTCCCTATCGCGGGGACTTTGATGTCCTCTTGGTACTTGGTGCTGGTCTTTGTCTCTTCGGGGTAAAGCTACCCTGTAGAAGTTAACCCTTAGGCTACCCGTTTACAGAATTTCTTTCGACAATTCTTTACTGTTCTGAACGTCCATTCTTTGTTCACTATTATATCGATTGATAATTTACTACAGTTTTTTAATGATCTGTACTTTCTGGTTGTCCGCACAAGGGTTAATCTTAAATAACGTAATTAGAATCAAATTTTAACCGAATTAGATCGTCACGGATCCTTAGAGTTGAAATTATTCCATAGAAATTAATTGTCGATTCGATTCTTTTCTTTCAAATAACTGTGATCAACGACCCGGTTGAACGATTTTCTGACACAATTCGTTCACCAAGGTGGAGCCCTAGCGTAATTACCGACTTGGTGATCGACTTTGCGACCAAATTCGTTCCCGGCATTGTTGGTCGCGGGCTCGTCGAGGCGTGATCAAGGGAACATTGCACAAGAAACTGAGCACCGAGAAAGTTACGGCCAAAGTCGAACTTTCTGAATCAGTCCCGGAATTCCTTTGATGTTAACGAGCTAACGGTTCGCGATCCACCATGCTGCCCGGCGCGCCGTCACGTGTATGCATTTCAAGGCGAACTTCTGCCGGTGAACCGATCTTTATGCAACCTTCTGAAGTCTCCGTGTTTGGTTCTCAACCCCGAGAGATCATCTTAGTACCGTGAAATTTCAGTCCATATCATCACTGTACACAAAGTACATATATAGCTGTTCCCTCGAATCACACCGACATGACGTCGATTCATGAAGACTCGGGAAGTGTGTTTTCGTGTTCCCGGTTATCTCATTCAATTCCCTCGTTCTCTCTTCGGTCTTAAGTAATGCCACCGCCGCCACCGTGCCGTTGCTAAAGAGATAATTAGTCTTACGTGCGAGCCGTTATCGCGGGATATTTAAAGGAGAAGGGGCAGAAGAATGGATCGAATGAACGCGATGCAAGATCTACGGCCGCACCGAAATAGCCTGGAGGGATATCGTGCAACTAAATATACCTGATTAGAAACAGCTTGCGTTTCATTCGCCTTCTACCATGTTCCTCCGCTGCACGATCGCTGCCATAACACTGGTTCAATCCGGAACCTTTTCATTTAAACGCATCCTTCTTCCCGCTCTTTATAGCCTTGTCAGATTTTCATTCCGAGTCGAAACCGTTCCATTTAACCCTAAGCCAGTAACCATTCAAATTATCTGATAAATGCTACTTTATAAAAAGGGCAACACTAAATTTATTCACGTTCTCTGTTGTTTCCATTATAATATTGGACGAGGGAATTTATTCTATTATTTTCCATAGTTGAATGTTTATATATAGAATCTTGAAGTAATTTTCTTTTATTCTTTTACGAATATGTACCGATTCAAGCAACAATTCGTTAGCGTGAGCTACAACCAATTCGGAGATTATTTATGCTTGTAATGCTCGAGGGCCAATCGACTTCTTTATCGAGCCCGTTATCCTATTCGCAATTAGCAGATACCTTATCTCCGGCCACGAAAACCACACTCGATTCGAGAGTTTCTCGATCCTCTACCTCGAATCACGACCAACGTCTTGCTGGTCAGAGAATATGTACGAAGATTGCATAAGACATCAATCCGTTTAGCTGTTGCGGTGTCCGATGGCCGCAATCCTTCCGGCGTTCTCATTTTGTTGCTGTCAACTTGTCCGATAAGTACGTTTGTTAGCTCGGTCACAGAAAATTCGCGTGGGCTTCTTTTCTGGATTTTGTTACTGGAGCAGCCGGCGGAATTGATGGAGGTTAATTGGACACGTAGTTGGCCGACTCTCTGGATTGGAGCACCCTCGTGTCTTCCGGTTTTTGTCTTCTTGCTTGATCCGGTGGTTTTTAGGCTAGGAGTACAGTAATCTCGAGATTTAGCTTTTTATCCAATGGAAAACTGCTTTAAGACGTTGTTTCGAAATATTGATGGAATGTAACGGGGGCAAATGAATATTCGGACGTAATCGTATCTGCTTATCAGATAATGAGCAGAGGTTCCTCCACATTTCGCCAGTTACGCAACCAAGAAGTTACATCACAATCCACTGCGAAGACTTCCGAGCAGGACCTCCACACCAACTAGTAACCCGAATACAGTAGGTAGGTGAAATATCGATTCGCGGATAGTCTGGCGAAAGGACACTGGGTTCGTGCCGTATCCTCCGCCCCTGCAAAAGGCTAGCCTTTTAGAACCTTCTCGCTTTGTCCTTTTGAAGCTCCACGGTTCGTTGAATGCAATCTTAATAAAACGTGCGATCTTTCAACGTCTACGCAAAATCGTGAAATAAATTCTCTCCAACATATTTTCCATTTTTCAGTCTATATATCCGTTGATAACTACGGCATTATAAAATATTCGAGTCTCCACAGCGGTAAAAAGTATGTTCCACTTCTTAGGAAATATATTTGTACACTTGTTGGTAGAGGATTAATTCTATATAAATTATTAGAAATGGTACAAGAGCCATGAAAATTGATGCGATTGATTTTACAACGGAAACATTAGAATGAAATTCAGTGCAATTTAAATGCATATCTGAGAAGCATTCAAATGATTCGAATTTTAAAAAATTTCACCATGGAACAAAACCACGTACGATTGGAAATCAACGAATGTGATAAAAAGAAAAATTAGTAGGTGTAATGAAGGCAGTAAAAACATTAAAAGATTTCCAAAATACTATTACATCTATTAGTATATTAAGAATAAAAATAGATTTCTATTTCATTCTAAATTTAGTTGATACTACAGTATGCCTCCAATGGCAAATAAATAACGTATGAAAGATTTTTTGATTATTGAAGCAGTGAAAGGAGTTTTTACAGCTTTTGAGAGCTAACCACCGCAGGGTGCATCGTTTGTGCGACGAACGCGTGCGTCAGAGTGCGGGCTAATTGGCGCAAGATTTTCTGGGCAGGGTTCGTCTTCTCGTTAACGAGCGCTTTGCAGAAAGGCTGCAACAGAGTCCTGGTGCATTTCGCCGCACGAGATTTTCCCTTCCGGTTAGCAGCGCAGCGTGAATCGAACTCGAGCGACCGAGGGGGTGGCATATCGATCTGCAGCGGTTGCAGTTTCGCTGAAAGGCGGCAATGGAGTAGACGACGACACTCGGAGAGCGAGACCCTTGTGCCAAATGTATGTCAATATACAAGGGACGCGAAACAGAAAATCAATAGCATTCGTCGATCGGTGAATTATTTAGAACGCAGTCGAAATGCACCCTCGCAGCCGCGCTGAAATAACACGGTTTGTGATTCCGAGAACCAACGGCGTACCACACACCGTACTAAATCGCTCGCGCTCCACTTTCGTACGAAACTCCGCGCGGCAACACCTGCAGTCGACTGTCACAACAATCATTTTAATAGTTGCGCGAAAATCCGTCAAATTTTATCCGCTAGGATATACACGCGCTTTCGTTCAAAAGGCAAATACGAAACCGTGTCCAATTAACGAATCTCGGTCGAAAACTCCAAGCAAAAAGATTGGCTTTTAAAGGACCACTTTGGATCAATTTTGGAATGTGTTTCCGTGGGAACTTTTTATTAAAATTATAGAAAAATTCAGAATCATTGTTTACAATTCATAAACCACGACTATGAGTGGATTTTGAGGGGTTCATTCCAAGCAAGTTTATAATGTGTTCCTGCAGAAACTTTTTAACTTACCAGAGCTTAAATGAGAGCTGGAAATGTGGACTTTAAGATGAGTATATTGCTTTTGAAAATTCGTATAGTAAAATGTACCAAAAAAGAAGTAGTAAGGAGGGCATTGCTCTTCCTTCCCCAAACATGGAGTGATCGGTCGATTACACGAAAATTTCGAGTGCACTGTCGCACTGTGCCTCTGATAACAGGGCGATTACACTCGAGCAAAGTCAATATCTGGAGTTAATGGACGCGCGTGCACCAGGAAATAAGGGACAGTTCATTAAATGTGTCACTGTATTTGCGCACGCTTTCACCGAACGACGTTAATTATATTTGCGGATGAATCGAGCGTATCTGTGGCGATCGACGCACGGTATTTGTGAACCCGGGGAGCGATCGAACGCATTTTCTCGTTGCGAGAGAAAATCCTGTAGCAGGGACCGGTAGGATAATCTTCATGGCAGGATGCAGCTCTTACGTCGCCGCTCCTCGCAACGCTGCGTGCGTATTGAAGCGCGCACTCGACGCATCGTGCAAGGCACGGTGGTTGCGTGGGTAGAACGCATAATTGCGCAAACAAATTTACGAGCGTGGCGTACGCAGATACCGTCCTGCAATTGCTGGTGCACCCAACGGACGCGTTCGGACATTGCCGATATTTCGTACGATTAGAATATTGTTTCGCTCCATCGACAATAGCTAATTTGTGCGGTTCTACCGTGAATTTCGATTAGGTAAACTGCTGGTTGAAATTGCAGGTGTAAATCGGCATCTGCAACGTGCGAGTTTGATAAATAATTGCTCGTTGAAGACCTCGTGAAATCTGCCGACCAAACGGTATTGCAATTATAATTTTGTTATAAATAAAATTCATCGAGGGTTAGTTGCACTAACCCTGTTGCAATATAATAACCTTATGAATAGATTGTGTGTTTTATTCATTTGATATTTCATAAAAAAAATTATCTTTCGTGCGGGAATTTTAATGCTGGAGCTAATAATATACGAGTACAATAGATAAAGACAAGTTTTATTTTGCATAAAAATCCCCAGTCCATTATTACTGTCAGTATACATACATATATCGATTCGATAATTGTCCAATGCCTGCGGTAAGAGATGTTTGCGACTTGACCAATAAAATCCTGAAGGTGGTAACTCGGTTAATACTGGAATGCGCAACGCAATGGAGATTCTGCTATGTTTGTTATAAATAAAATTCCACTAGGGTTCGCAACATGCTCGGCAACCTCGCTCTGCTTGGAAAAGTGCAAAAACCTTGTGACCTAAAGAAAAGAAGATTAAAGTGCATCGAGGCAGTCTTGCGACTCATAGTTCAATATAATACCGAGACTTTTAAGATTATCTCTCAATGAAAAAAGTCAAGTGGATCTTGAAGGAGGGGGAGGATAATTCCATCCCGTTTATTATAAATAAAGTGTAACTGGGGCTGCTGGCCAGCAGCAAGCCTGCCAACCTCGTCTACATTGAAAGCTACAAATGACCTAAAGAAAAGATCGAAGGCGCACGAGGATGGCGGTTTGCAATTGTTCGATACAAAAACCATGATCCTGCACTAAATCAAGTTGGGGGAAAACGGGTACATATTTAACAATGCAGAAATGAAAAGTGAGTCGAGGAGGTCTATGCATCATTTCGGAGTGGGGGAGGTGGAGGAGTCTTATGAGCAAGCGACACTTCCATACGCTGGAACATCTCTAAAAAGGTGGAATTCGACGTTCGCATTCTAGCCACGCGGGACGAGCGTTACGCAACCGAGTATGACACGTTGAAAAGCCGAGAGGAGGATGCAGTTGCTTCCGCTTTTCGCGTTTCGAATCAATGTAACCTGGTCGGTGCGGATGCGAGCGTGGGTGGGGAGATGGAGGAACCCTCGGCAGGTTTTTCCTTGCAGGTTCCATCGGCTGGTCGAAGGTGGCGGGGCCTAGGTCTAGGCGATGAAGAGATCGAATAATTCGAGCAGCGTTCTCGGCAGAATGCAGGTCACGCTCTCGAGCCAGCGCAGCGGGGAAAACAAAATCGAGAGGAAAAACAGCCGGCGCGCGAAGGTACATAGACGTATAAACTATAAACGTGTGTCCGGCTCGGGCTAGGAAACGTCAAACCGATGGATCCGTCTATTTATAGAGGCCCCGGAGTGAGTTTACCGGGCTACGATCTTCGCGGAAAACATTCGGCGTGTGCTGGTTGCACACGAGGGAAGTGGACGGGACACACGGGCGCAGGCATCCCGTGAAAATCGGGCGGAAACCGCGCACGACATCAGGGGCGTACCCCACGCACACCCACACACATGTCGCGGGACGCTCCGACACACGCTCTCACACTTTTCGATTCTTCGACGAGGATGAGAAAGCACACGGGCCACGCGAACGCCCGCGCGCACACCTACACGCACGCATACGGCACACACACACGTATACGATCAAAGAGGCGGACAACGAAGCCACCGATAGAGAAGGAGTGAAAGAGAGAGAAAGAGATGGAAAAGCTAGCCGGCATTCGCCACTCGGTTTCCGCCTTTTACTCACCCATTTTTACGGCCGTGTGCCAGCTACGCTGCTTCCCGATCACGGTTCGTCGCAGACGATGAGTTACACGACCATATTACAGCACTGGCCACGAATTAAAACGGCACGCGCGCACGGTTTCACTTAGGAAATCACGGGGAACGCAAGAGACCTTCTCACCGAACGCTCGACGTCCGACATTGTAGTGGCGAGCGACCGCCGACGCGCGCATGCGCGCCCGGAGAGTCAAGGTCGTGCATAGTACCCCACTCGCCCTGTATCCTAATTAAAAAGGATTTGGTAATAACGATCGTAATTATGGTTTTTACTCCTATAAGTTGACAACCTTGATAATTTAACGCGCCTTTCTGTCATTTTATGTCATATTTTACATAATATAATGAGTTTTATGATTGTTTCCACTGTCAGCCGAAGGTGGCGCCATAAGCGGCATCCGAACGAGACGGCCCTGACCATTAGCTGTGCGAAGTGGGAACCAGAGAGCTTTGATTTTCTGTGAATTTGTGAATTAATTACTTCCCAGGCTGTGTAATAATGATTTTTTGTAAATTGCTAGGTCTGAACTGTGAGAAGACTCAACAAAAGAAGTAGGAAGTCGTGGGAAATCGTAATATCCCGATATCGTTGAAGCTAGGTCGTCGTCTGTAGCCCCGTTTCATACGTAACTTACAACTATTATTTATTGTTCCGTATAAAATGTGGGGGATAATTAAAAATGTGCTTGCAATTTCTATTGTTCAGGCACGATGTAATAACGTTGATTGAGATTTTAGAATGTCGAGTGTCTAATGAGGGTTATATAAAATATCAGAATACAGCATTCTCGCCTAGTAAAAAATCTCGTGACTTGATTATCCGAGACATTAGGGTCTTCTTACAATCTCTGTATCGTTATCAGTAGAATATTATTTAACATTTAGTACTTACGGTAAGAATTGGAGTTCGAATAAGCTTTGAATTGGCGCTCGATCTAGCGCGGGAAAGTTGCGCAGAGTCATGTGCAAAACAGTTGCGCGGGAATAATTGAAGTTATATTGTTCCTCTTTTTATAACATCTTATTCTTTTAAAGATAATAAAACCTATACCGCAATTGGTTTCATTTATGTATAATGGAATTAAAATACGAATATTCTCAAAGAGTCTTCTATTCCACACAGCTTCTATTTTAGCTGTACCATTTGAAGACTAATTAAAAGATAAAAATCGTTGTAAAATATGAGATTTCGGAAAATGTGGAGATAATTTTAATAATCTCGTCTGGGCAGTAAAGTGCAGTTTTATAATAACCAAACTGTACAACCGTCGGTAATGTAAATTACCCAAAGATGCACCATTGGTAATATATCGTCTGTGGCACCGACGAGATACTGTTAAAGACTGCCACCGCCCGTGTTATCCCGCGGCAGGCTAAGTGGGCGCAATGGGCGGGGTGGTAACGGTGGAACTTACAGTGACCTGAAAGACCACATCGCTAAAAGTTCCACCACCGACGAGATTTAGTTGGTGGTTCAGCGTTCTCTACAGAAATAGATCATTAGGTAATTATATTAATATTATAATAGTATACATAATAGATCGTAGGTAAATAGATTTAGTACCGCAGCTAATAAATAAATATAGAATGCTGACATTATCCATTCTATAATTCTTAGAAAAAAATTACAATAACAATATCTCGTCGGTGCCACCGACAAGAATAACATTAAAATATCAACTGAATAAGGCGGAGAATTTAACATTTAATAATAATTGACAGGCGCGTTAATAAAAAATTTAAATGAACAAGCTTGAATAATATATTTTGTTCTGATGAAACGTGCCATTGCGAAATGTTATGGAAGGGAAGAGGTTTGAAATAATCGTGGATATTAATTTACACTCTAGTATGCAATATTATATAACAATAATTCAAAATGTGCAGCTATTTTGTAGCAGCAACGACGGGACCTACAGTTTAAGGTGGGTTTCGAACCACCTTGGGCACCACAGTTTTTTAAAAAAGCACATTGAATTAATTCAAGAGGTGCCCGGGCGCGGGGATTCGAACTCGAGACCGCCTGGTCGCAGTCGCGATAATCCTTCTGGCTCCCTTTCTTACAACGCAGGACTTATACTAAGTTACGCAATTACGTCGAGTAATTATCGCGGAGGAAAAGGGTGTGAATCGAAGAAGAAGTCCTCGATTCACGGGGGACAAAAAGCGAATCAGGAAGAAGGCTCTGATTCTTTCAAGAAGAGAGAAAAATTAAGCAAACCAGAGCAGAAGGCTCTGGTTCGAGGGTGACGCGAGCAATGGTCGAGAGGAGTTCCGACACCGATACCAACTGTAACAACCACCTGCCGCCAGAGACGGACATGGGTGGAAAAATTTTACCGATGAGTGGTAAAGGGCGAAACCACGCGTCTCGACCCCCCCATTAATATATAAACTACCGCGAACTCCCGTACCAATAAATCTGGTACATACTACATGCGAGCAAAGGTGTCCGACACAGTAGAAGACTGTGTCGGAGTTAAAAAAAAACGAACAAAGTGAATTTACGGCGATAATTACTCGACGTGTATACAACGACGATCTTAATAACTATCGCACAAAATAAAATATTACTAACTAACGCAACTTAATAATACGGTGCTGTCTTCGGTGCTGTGTCCTCTTCGTCGACGATGAAAGACGTCCAGCTGCTGCATTCTAACTGAAACAGACTAATTATAATTAGACGCAACACATATCCAGCACACGAGTGCGAATTCCTAATTAAAACCTTCAAGAACTCAGCAAACGAGAGCAAACCAGAATAGAAGAAAACCAGGAAAACCAACAAACGAGCTCACGAGAGCAAACCAGAAAAGCGAGTTCATGAAAACCAAACTAACCCCGCACACGAGTGCAGTCTGACCAAACTATAAGCGATTCGGGTAGCCCCAGGGACGCGACTCCCCGTACTCACTCACGGTCCCCATCCGTGAGTGAGCCCCTGAGGGAACTCCGATCGGAGGAATACCAATTTTAAAGAAGATGTGAACATTTTTCGAAGAGAAACTTGTGAAAGTTCCGATGCGAACACTTATTAAATCAGAAATTAAAATTGTCTTGTTCGAGACTGAACGAGTACTTCGAAATAACGAACCGAAGGTGGCCAAGGGTAAACGATCAAAGCATCGATGTACCCTTGGCCAACTGCGAGCAAGCGGAAAGTAAATTCATATTCAATTCAATGAAACATGTTGTAACATTTTGCATTCTTAAATTGCATTACACATTGTTATCAAAAATTGTATACGTGCAGCTATTAGCTCGACATTATCCTTTATTCGTAAGATACTGAAAGTTCTTACGAATAGAGGATAATGCCGATTGCCCAGGTCTCACCACGTGGAGGTTGCTGCACAAGAGACCCGGAAAGGGAGTCAGAACGAATGCGATATTCCTTCTGGCTCCCTTTCTTACAACGCAGGACTTATACTAAGTTACGCAAGTACGTCGAGTAATTATCGCGGAGCAAAAGGGTGTGAATCGGAGAAGAAGTCCCCGATTCACGGGGGATAAAAAGCGAATCAGGCAGAAGGCTCTGATTCTTTCAAAAAGAGAGAAAAATTAAGCAAACCAGAGCAGAAGGCTCTGGTTCGAGGGTAACGCGAGCAATGGTCGAGAGGGGTTCCGACACCGATACCAACTGCAACAACCACCTGCCGCCAGAGACGGACATGGGTGGAAAAATTTTACCGATGAGTGGTAAAGGGCGAAACCACGCGTCTCGACCCCCCCATTAATATATAAACTACCGCGAACTCCCGTACCAATAAATCTGGTACATACTACATGCGAGCAAAGGTGTCCGACACAGTAGAAGACTGTGTCGGAGTTTAAAAAAAACGAACAAAGTGAATTTACGGCGATAATTACTCGACGTGTATACAACGACGATCTTAATAACTATCGCACAAAATAAAATATTACTAACTAACGCAACTTAATAATACGGTGCTGTCTTCGGTGCTGTGTCCTCTTCGTCGACGATGAAAGACGTCCAGCTGCTGCATTCTAACTGAAACAGACTAATTATAATTAGACGCAACACATATCCCGCACACGAGTGCGAATTCCTAAATGAAACTTCAAGAATTCAGCAAACGAGAGCAAACCAGAATAGAAGAAAACCAGGAAAACCAACAAACGAGCTCATGAGAGCAAACCAGAAAAGCGAATTCATGAGAACCAAACTAACCCCGCACACGAGTGCGGCCTGACCAAACTATAAGCGATTCGGGTAGCCCCAGGGACGCGACTCCCCGTACTCACTCACCGTCCCACCTTACGGATGGGATCGAGAGTGAGCCCCTGAGGGAACTTCGATCTTACTTACAATCTCACGTTCTCTTTTGTGAATCCTCCTCTTGTCTCCTCTTGTTCCCTCTTATCCCATTCCTCTATCGTCCTTCTTCTTCGAGTTGTCGGTTTCTGTTTCTGTTTCTGTTTCTGTTTCTGTATCACGTTTCTGTATCTGTTATCCGTCTCCGTTTCTGGGCCCGTTTCTGTTTCATGTGACTGTTTCTGTGACTGTGACTGTTTCTGTTTCCGCTATCTGTGTCTATTGTATATGGTTTTGATATCTGTTTGCATGTACTTAATGCGTTTAGTATCTTAAACTCATATACAATAGTTTCCGTTTCTGTTTCTGTAGCTGTTCCCGTTTCTGTTCCCGTGTCTGTTTCTGTTTCTGTTTCTGACACCGTGTCTCCGTGATCCGTTTCTGTGTCCGTTTCTGTTTCTGGTACTGTTTCTGTTTCTGTTTTCCGACAACTCTCCTTTGAATGGGTCCTCTTCCTTCTCTGTTTCCTCTTCGTTCGACGATAAGGATGGATGGATGGATGGATGGATGGATGGATGGATGGATGGATGGATGGCTGGATGGATGGATGGCTGGTTGGATAGATGGCTGGATGGATGGATGGCTGGCTGTAGTATTCTAGCTGAAACAGACTAATAATAATTATACACAACACATAATGCCGCACACGTGTGCGGATTTTTACTGGGCCACCAGTACAGCTCATGAGAGCAAACAGAAAAACATGAATAACCAGAAAACGAGCTCACGAGAGCAAACCAGACGACCAGCTCACGAGAGCCAACCTATCACCAGCTCACGAGAGCCAAACTAACCCCGCACACGAGTGCGGCCTAACCGAGCTATAGGCGATTCGGGTAGCCCCAGGGACGCGACTCCCCGTACTCACTCACGGTCCCCATCCGTGAGTGAGCCCCTGAGGGAACTCCGATCGGAGGAATACCAATTTTAAAGAAGATGTGAACATTTTTCGAAGAGGAACTTGTGAAAGTTCCGATGCGAACACTTATTAAATCAGAAATTAAAATTGTCTTGTTTGAGACTGAACGAGTACTTCGAAATAACGAACCGAAGGTGGCCAAGGGTAAACGATCAAAGCATCGATGTACCCTTGGCCAACTGCGAGCTAGCGGAAAGTAAATTCATATTCAATTTAATGAAATATGTTTTTACATTATGCGAGTCTTAAACTCTATTACACATTGTTATATAAAATTGTATACGTGCAGCTATTAGCTCGACATTATCCTTTATTCGTAAGAAACTTGAAGATCTTACGAATAGAGGATAATGCCGATTGCCCAGGTCTCACCACGTGGAGGTTGCTGCACAAGAGACCCGGAAAGGGAGTCAGAACGAATGCGATATTCCTTCTGGCTCCCTTTCTTACAACGCAGGACTTATACTAATTTACTACACATTTACATCGAGTAATTATCGAGAAACTTGGTAGGCAAAAAGGCGAACTAAAAACAGAAGCAGGAGGAAGAACACAAGTCCAACATCAGAAATATAAAAATCTTTCGAACACTGAACTGTGAAAGTTTCTTCTCCGATGGAAATTGCAATAAGGATATTGGAGGTAAACATTGAAAATGATTGTTCAGTGAAAACAGTTGAAAGTGGACAAAGGAACAAGCGTAACAAGAATATTTGAATTAAAACTCATCAAGGAACCTCTGGTCACTCCTGGTCCACTCCTGGTCCACCCCTGGTCTCCAAGGACCTGCTGGCACACTCGGTACCGCAACCCGTCCGCCCCTGCCGACTCCGCCGTCCCCACTGACTGACTGACTAACTGTGTCACTGACTAAGCGCTCTCGCTTAGCTGTCTCCCCCCACTCCTCTACCATCGATCGATTCGATCGCCGAGTTAGTAATTATTGATAAATTTGTTATTTCTCGCTGTTCAATGTTTATAACAATTTCTTTTGCCAACGATGCCCACAACCACTCCCTTGACCATCTGACCACCTAATTTTTTTCTAAAAATATGTAATAGAACTCGAAATATAGAATAACATTTATAATATGAATATTTCCGCGCGTTAATTTATTCGATACAATTCACAAAGAAATTTATTATTTCTGGCTGTTCAATGTTTATAACAATTCCTTTCGCCAACGATGTTAACCAGCACTTTTGACTTGACTATCTGACCATCTAATTTTTTAGTCAAAATATACAATAGAACTCGAGATACAGAATAACTTTTAAACCATGCACATTCGCATTAATTTATTCAACATAAATACTACGATAATGTAGGAAATAAATGCGGATAGTTACGTACACAGTATTTATTCACGAATACCTTACAAAAGACTACACAATACGTTGATTTAACTAATGATTAATTACGACCTTGTTATATAACGATTATCAACCACAACTGAACAATTAGCGCCTATCTTATATCGACTATCTCGACTGGTTTTCAACCCGACTCGACTTTTCGACTGTCTCTCGCGCCGCCCGCTTGCTCTGTTTTATGTGTTCGGTTTCTTTGTCTGATTGCCCGGGCTAATGTCCGCTTGCCCTAGGTACGGATCGTTCTCGCGTTTTTCCCCGCGCTCGGCCAAACACTTCGTTTCTTATGTGTTGTTTTTGTCGCACGCACAGCTGATTCGCGCGACAACCGCGAAGGTGATGTTCGGGGCAATGTCCGCTACACACAACATATCCTGGCTCCTTGCATCTAGCAGCTCGCCTTCCCTATCTACACGCACACATGCATCCATCTCACAATTTTATTGATTCTATCTGTTCAATGTTTATAATAATTCTTTTATCATTTTAATTGTTTACAGTAAACTCTCCCTTACTCTGTTCTTCAACATATTCCCTTTTCCACAGATAGATTGTTCGAATATGTATGTATGAAAAAGTGTAAGGTAATAATTCTCGTTTATGAAATAGTTTGAAAGTAGAAATTGAGGTATCTCATAAAATTTAAAGTCGGAATCGGTGATTTTCCGAAAATTATGCTTCAATGCTTTCTTAATATTTTTTTTGTCCTTGAGTTTTGCATTTAATATTGTAAATCTTAAATAACGAACACTAAAACATCGTCTAAAATATCTGCTTAACTTGGAATATGTTCGGTGCAGAATGTAACAATTCATGATAATCGATTTCACCGAGGAGAAACACAGTCTCTCGTAGGTGTCAAGATGCTTGGGGTGGCAATTTGCCTTCTCACCACTTCTCACCGTCGAGAATCTCCTCAGTGGCCTTCTGTACCGACGAGATCACGTCGACGGCCTTCTGTTTTTTACTCCAGCCAAAATATATCCTAGAGGGCGTAAGAAAACACCGAATGATTCGAGTGACACGATCTCCCGTAAGGCTGGCAGTCTTTAACAGTAACTCGTCGGTGGTAAAGTGCAGTTTTATAATAACCAAACTGTACAACCGTTGGAAATGTAAATTACTCAAAGATGCACCATTGGTAATATATCGTCTGTGGTATCTCTGATGACAGATCTATCGTCGGCGATATCACCACAGATTTACTTTATTTAAGATTGTTCACCACAATTAACATCAGATGGCGCCAGCTTTATTTTCCAACCCGAAATTCTCAGTCGGTCAATTTAGCTAGAAGTTTGAGCGTTTTGCCACTGTATAGAATGCCGCTATTTGACATTTTATTTCTGGCGCCAATTTAAAATGAAATATTAATTACATCAATAATTACACGTGATTATTAATAAATCACAGAATGTAAATTTTTGTTTCTGTTTAAATAAGCTATCTGGCTAATATTTAGCCGAAGTTTACGTCATCATTATATGATTATAATTGATAAATCATCCATCCGTCTTACGTATAAGACAACCCTACGCGTGTATGCAATGAATTATTGAAATTAAATTGTACAAGATAAAATCAAACGATACTAAATTACTAACGACAGAAGCATAGTTGTTACTAGAACGAATCGTAACAGACTAGAACTCCTTTTCGTAGTCACTTCGTTCGCTCCAAAATATTTTGGACACTTCGAGCGATCAAGCAATCATCTCCGCATCTCGCAATTAGGCAATTTCGCGAAAATTTTTTCTCGAAACCGTTATTTCAACAACGTACCACATCGGACCGATCTTTCGCGTAATAACCACTGGCGCTTAAGAAGCGATTATTTTTTTTGTTACGCTGAGCCAGCAAAGCCGCCCTTGATTAGCCCGTATCTTCATCAGACCACCGCGCGCAGCCCGCAAGTACGAATTATTTCATTACTGCTCCAAATTCTGCGACTGCACATTAAAATCTTAGCCCGTCGCACCTGTACTTGCCCAGTAAAACGAGGAAGAATAAAAAGGAAATGGTCGATCGTTGAAGAAGCAGCTCAGGTCTAACGAGTATGTTATTGGTGCGTCGTACAAAATTTCGGGTATTGACATGAGGAGTTAATCCAACAGAAAATAATTTAATCAATTTTCAGGCCAGAAGTTAGGGTAGGGATAATTTGAATTGAGAGAATCTTTTGAATAATTTTTTGAATTAATTTTTGAATAAACGTATACGATTTCCTCAATTACACTTATTCTGACGGAGTTAATCGATTTGGCAAATGAGCAGCTCAATTCACGCTCCGAAATTATGAAGATATCACTCTCGCTCGAAGCTCTAAGGAAGACAAAGAGGGAAATTAACGGAGTCCGGGGACAAAGCGGTAGGCCAGCAAAACCTGGCAAAGATGAACATGGAGAAAAGAAGTGAGAGATAGAGAGGTCGCTTCTTCGAGCGCGACTCTTATGCGACGGAGAGAGCGAGAGGGGCGGGCAATTAAATAATGACCGGTTAGGTGAATTAGCCGGGCAAGGATTAACAAAAACGCTTTACGCGAAAACGATCGATCTTGTCACTCTGAATGAGAAGAAGCTGTCCGGCTCTCCCGGTAATTACTTCCTTTCGTTAAGCCCCGGTATCTGCGTGGAATCTGCCGCGTCGAACCGGATCATCGATAGTCCTCTCGTGGACTCTCTTTCTCTCTCACTTTGACTCTCTTTTCTTCTTTCTCTCTCTCTCTCTCTCTCGCTCTCTGTCTCTCTTTCTCTGTTCAGCCCAGGCCACTCTTCGTGCAACCCGCTAATTTTCCTAATAGATTAAGCATCGGAAGAGGTTGTCATTTCGCTGGCACGCTAAGTGAGCCCGAGCGCCGTGCACCATTGTTTCACAAACAAAAGACGGCCGCTTTGCGAGTCATGGCGGCGCTCTTTGAACGCCCCTCGACCAATCGCTGGGAGCCTTTAGCGAGCGCCAAGTACAAAAGAAACCAGCCCCGGAGATGATTGAGATTTTCTGTCTGGGCTGAACGAGCCGTGCGTGTTCCACTTCCACCGCAGCGAAGGGGAAAACCAGCGACGGACTCGAGAACTGGGAACTGGGAAATCGGAAATGTCGAATTATACCATTCAATCGGCCACATTCCAACGACGGATTAACCCCGAATCGACCAAGACCTCCGATAACACTCGTCACACTTTATAGGTTCTCAATATTGAACTCCATCAATGCTCACCGAGACATTCAACTTAGGCGAAACACAAGTAGTCCATAAATTAGATTAAGACATCGATTAGGTTAGAATAACATAAGGTTCGAATAGTATTAGAAATCTGTAAACTAATCTTTTTTCGCAAGTACTGCCAACCTTCATCGGCACTAACAGTCCCAAGTGGTTGTGCTCTTCAATTCTTCCAATATTTTTGGTTTTTTAAACTGTAGCTGCTGATTTTTACTATAAATGCATAAAATCTGCAGTCAAATCATGATCACAATGGTTCAAATCAATTTATATCGGGAGATGGCATATTTATGTATTTATGGAGAAATTTTGGTTGAGTGAAATATAAAACTAGATATATATATATATATAGAACTAGAAAACATTTTAGAATATTGTAATGTTGTTTTTAATGTAACAAAGCCATCAAGGGATGAAATCAATTTTTAATTTATTCCTGCTTCCGATAATAAATATAAAACATTTCTATTTTGCATAAAGATCTGATGTTTAGTCATAAAGTTCCAATGAGTTTCAAGTTGTTAGTGTTTCAAGAAGACCGAAGTATAAAAGCCTGATCGACCGAAAAGGAAAGTGATCGCTCCATTGTACGGACTTCGAATGCAGTCCTCTGAAAAATGGCATAAATACCCGGAACCTAGATGACACTAGCCAAGACACTATTTTTGCTGTTACAATAGAATAAAGTTGTTGCAGACCACCCGAAAGAGCAATTCCATCGACAACTGGCAAACTTCCCACTCGAATTGATACACCGGCTTGGCAACGCAAAAACCGCGCTACCAACGCGAATCGCGAAAGAAATACAAAGTGAGCGTATTTCAACCGTGAATCACTTTTTCGCCATCGGATTAATTAAATACAAAGGAAACCGGCGCGCGGTTCTATTCGCCGGCGCAAAAACCGATTGTTACTCACCGCTAGGAAATGCGGGGGGGGGGGGAAAGAATATCGCGCTATTATCGGCCAAGATTGTCGCTGTTTTGCCGCAAAACTTTGAATACTGATGGCTGGCATAGTCCTTGTTGATCGTACATAATGTTCCTGAATCATCTGGCATACGTTCCTCAGGATGAAAATCTATTCTTTCGGATGCTGTAACACATTTGCAATTTTGTTCTGTTTGTGTTGTGAGATGTATTATTAGATCATCTTGGGTGAAGTAGAAATACTTTACTACAATCTATAGAACGGCACATAGTTGATAAAATAATTATTTATGCTGAATTTATGTAGCATTACAAAAACGAACCACAGCTAGTTAATTCAAATCTAAAATGGACGAACCATTGTCCTAGAAAAATGAGCTTCGATGCAACTGTCTCTTGTCTCTCCAGAAATTAGTTTGTCGTTTCCAGCCATGGTGTTTTGTTTTTCCCGAAAAAATCACTGGCTGATTTGATTGCATTCTGGTCTCACGACACCCCCTGATCGGACTAGATCTTTCCATAAATCGGTTGACAATCTCCCAAGTGAGGATTTGGCACCGTCATCGGCGGTTCCTTTGCGCCTCGAGTTTTTCAAGCTAGTCCAACGTCTACTTTAAGGGGTCCCGAGATTGCTAATTGATTAATCATGATCTCCGGGTCAGGCATTCTCTTTTTAATCTATTTCCCCAGCTTCCCTCTTGACTCCTCTCCCCCCACCCGTCTTCCTAGACCTGTCCTTGAGATTAGTCGAGGACGATCCGGTAAAAAGCAGCAACGTGACCGGCGCTTCTCCTTCGTCCCTTTCCCTTTTCACCTTCTATCCATTTTTGGACTTGGTAACGACGAATCTACGGGGTTAGCGCATTCGCCCCACCCCCCTCTTAGCCTTTTACACGACATTAGCATTAATTATTGTCTGGATCTTACGCAAAGTACAATTTTTTTGCAGACAGTCATAAACACTGTAGTTAAACGAAGTTTATTTCTTGAACGATTCTAACATTGTTAACCGAACCGTATTTTATTAGACTCTGTGTGTGTGTGTGTGTGTGTGTGTGTGTGTGTGTGTGTGTGTGTGTGTGTGTGTGTGTGTGTGTGTGTGGCAAAAAGTATCCGATCGAACAAATCAAGCGTGCACCAGTATAATTGTTCATGTATTTGACGTGGAACAGTTTTTCATTAGCGGTAATGGCTAATAACTCTTTCAACAAATGTTCTTACGATCTTGATCGAATATTCTCTGCTAGCAGCAATATTATTATATTTCTTGCATTATACAATGTACCACAAAAGTATGCAATCCTAATAAGTAATTTCACTCTCCTAAAAATTAGATTCATTTGCAGCAAACGTTCGAAGAGTGTTCAAAATGGTGTGTAACATAGTTTTACAAAGTTTCTGGGTAAATTAATCCTTTGCAGACGAAGGATGTCTCTGTAGACTGAATGCTATCGAATAAATAATCAGTAACCTTTGTTTTTATTCAACTCTTGCATTCAACTTCTTCGGTGCACAATCTCATATTTGATACAGAAGTCCAGTGCATTCAAGTCGAATGACTCGACCCACTTTTCAGCGAGAGAAAAGGTTCTCTTCAAGAAGACGTTTAGAAATTTGCTGTTTAACGGGTCGGTCGCGTTATGACATTGGAAAATCATAAATAACTCGGGAACAATTTTGCCCGAGTAGAATGTCTGGCTACCGGGTACAATTAGCAATAAAGAATCAGATCGGCATGTGTTAATGCTCCCGTCGCAGTGTTCTCGGGGCAGGGTAAGATAAGAATGGAGGAAATCCGGGTACAAAGAGAGGCCGGGCGTTACACGGACCTCCGTGCTCGCAATTTCGCGGTCATCGAGATATACGATTGAATTTTCATCATCGCGAGCCTATTATCGTCTGTTTCACGGGCGCGAGGCTTGGTCGCGGGCAGCGGGACTCGATTTGCATTTTAAATCGGCGCCGAATGCGCGCGAACCCACCACTCTGCAATTAACTCGATAAGATTTACAACTTCATGCGGCCTGCTAGCCATCGCCACCGGTCCGTTCCTTCGTTGGTTGGTTGGTTTCACGGCGGATAAGGGCGCGGTTACACTGAATAAGTTTTCGGACGACCGGCTCGTCATTCTTGCGCGGACGTTCCGCAAGAACCAACAACGAAGCGTGTTTTTCTGGAAATAGTGCAGAGCTTTATAATCAAGAGGTCATACTATTTTATTCACTCAATGTTTGCGTTTTGATTTAGTCGAGCCCATATTTTGTTGGAGCTAATTTTCAAAAAGTCTGTAAAAGTGTAGCTAACTTGCTTGTTCTTCATATCATGTAATGTTTTTAATACACTAATATTAATAAAAAAAGAAAGACATGTTCAGACAGCTCCTGTACCTTAATGCAGACAATTTTTATTTTGCATAGAAAACCGCGACCCAATGATAATAAATGTTTATGTTCGATTTGTATATGAAACAGTTCATTACAGTTCAGTTCATAATTTTTTTGTAAAATTATAATGTATGATTAAAATTGATGGTTCAGGTCATTATATTGCGGTTTGGTAACCTTCTGCGTCATTACTGCATGTGGTATTCTCCATTCTTCTGTACAGCAAATATTTCATTTCCCTTTCTGCTGAGGTTCTTAATAAGGGATTGTCTCAACAACAGTAATCAGCAAAATCTATGCCAATTTAAACTGCGATCAATTCGAACTGCTCGTCAGAATATGCGGACTACTAGCACGCTGTTCGTATGCGAACAAAATGGTCGTCCGAATATACGTGGAATAGACATAGGGGTTGAAATCTATTGAAATATTGATTACGGTGTTCCGAACAGTTACGTGTAGAACCTCTATTTCGAATAAATTCATTCTTGTTATTATTAAAAATGTATATGCATGCGTTTTAGTGTTAATTAAAAGCTTTACGTAATGCAGACCGAAACAGTTCTTTTTCGGAACAGTTTCGAGTCCTGACGCGTTCACCTGCTTGTAATCTGCTGAGCTCGCGAGAAACCAGGATTTATCGAGAACACGCTGCCATGGCGAATTGTCTAAATTGAACCGGGCCGGTCATTCTCGCGAAATTAGACCCACCGTTCTCGATTGAGAAATCCTTGTGGACCGGCTGCGCTTGTAAAAGCTGATCTGAAGACGAACGGAGGATTTATTCCGGGCGGTTATTAAAATCTACATTGTGCTCGACGGCGAGAGTTAACGCGACGAGGAAAAAGACGGAACGGTTTTCGTGTTACGACCGGCGCGGCGGCGAAGAAGTTTGACAACCGCTCTCCTCCGAAGCGATGAGACGGTCCCGTCTAAAGGGGCGGTGAATTTACGAATGCATAAATCTGGGCCCGGCTACCCAAACGCGGCTCCATAGGGCCCACGCCATTTGGCCCCGCTTGGCTACCGTATTCCCATATTATTGGAACTTTATGGTCTATGGAAAATCCTCTATTTGCTTCGGTATCGATCCTACACCTAACTGTGTTAGCTTTACGATGCTCGTTAGCCCGGGCCCAGGGAATTTCTCGAGAAACAGAAGGTCCGATGAGTCTAGCAGGGCTGAGTATATGTTTCAAATAATTGTTATAAAGTCTTTGTGCCTCATGGAAAATATTCTATCTCCAAATCGTTCCGACACGAAGAATTTTGGATGAAAGAGAAGATCGGATGATGCGGGAATAATCGAGTAAATATTTCGATGGAAAATAATTGTTTTGTAGCATCTTTTCCACGTAGTACATTTTTTCCACCACTGATACAATTTCCGTTGCGATGTTTGTGTGAACAAACAGATCGATTTCGAAAAAGAACTGCACACGTATTTCTTAATCCATGTTGTACTATCTTTGAAGCAGAGAGAGGCTCGGCCGAGATCGATTCGCGAGGATAACATTCGAATAGAAGTTACAAAAGGAACGACGACGTGAACGATCGCGGGTAGTGCCTATAATTTTGCGGAGTACGGCAATAAACGTCGGGCAGTCAGTATAAACTCATTGATAAGTCTTTAATGGAATCGAAAGGGGCGAAAGTTTCGAGAGCTCTCTGCGAACCTGACGGTGCTATGCGAGCGTACGAACGAACGACTCGCGCCGTGCAGATGATCGAGCAGAGATCGTCAGAGATCTCCCCGACCTGTGACGCGTTGATCGTCCAACAGCCGTCCGAAAGTCTTTGGCGGTAACTGGCAAAGTAACAGCTTCAAGAGCTAATTAAATCAAAGGCTGCCGACGGGGCCCGGTAATAAAAGTAAGAACACGGGCTCTAGGGATATGCATTATAGGAGGACGCGCGGCAATCAAATAAAAAGCTTTCAGAACGGAGATAAACACAATAGCCCCTGTGGCCCGGTGTTCCACGACCTGACGGACTTTCCGACCTGTCGTAAAAAAAAAAAAAATAGAAAAAACGGAGATTCGTTTAATTAACGTTAAAAGCGGCACTCGGAGATCGATGCCACGTTGCCGAACGCAACAATCGTGGCGCGAGAGAAACCTCGGAGGAAACAAAATCGCAAATAAATTAACTCGTTCTGGTCGTCTTTCTTTGGTACCCAGCCTCTGAAAGAGGAATACAATTCCTCGGCGAAAGTCGATTCCAAATTGTTCAACTTCTCTGCGACAGATTTAAGGAAGACATCCCTTTAGCTTTCTTTTATTAATTCTATGTGAAGTGTTTGACGGAAAGCAACAATTTTCTCATTTCTTTTTTCAATGATGAAACACTCCGCCTCCTAGGATGGGATACATCGAGTATAAACTCTGCAAGCTTATCTGTTCCTATGTCTTATCAGTAGACTGTGGATCTCTATGCAAACTAGAAATTATTCCTATAACTTCATTTTTCTAATCATCAGATCATTTTTATAACTCGACTATAATGTATTGGTAACCTGAAACTCTTAGTTAGTCATCTCTGTCAGTAAATGCATAATATACGTAGTCTACTTAACTTAGTGGAGGATGAAGTATAATTTTATAGATTTTGAAGCAAATAGAGGCAAATTCTGGGGCAAATACCAGATACCAGTACGACCATATTGCAAGCGCTGCATAGAAATGCGTAAAACTTGACTAGCATAATTTGCCTAACACCGTAGGATTCGTTCGGTTTTTGCAGCAAGGTGTTCAGCTGTTTTCGGTCGCGATTTCCATGGCTTGTCAGTCATCCCGGCAAAAAGGGTGGGAAACCAGCGGCAGTGACAGGAAGGAGAGATCGCGACAGAGAAGAATCTTCGAGGAAGTGTGTCACGAGTTTCGTAAAAACGGGCGAATCGGCTAACGACTGCGGAAGATAGAGCCTAATGACAGAAAGTCGGTGAGTTTTCGAGTCCTGGCGAGCACCAGAAGAAACGGATTAGGAGTCGCGATCAACCATCGTCGTGTCCGTTGAATGTGCCTTACGGTCGTTTACCTTGCGCGAACAATTTTCTCTGGCGTGATCTAATTCACCGTTCACCTGTAAGCGTAGTTCGCCTAACGACTTCGACGGGAAGGTCTGGTCGAAAAATCCGGTTAAAATCGCGTACGGGTTGGAAATCGTCGCGTCCGGGATCATCGATTCGAAAAGTCTCCCGCGTCGTGGGACGTTGCAGAAGAAGCAAGAGGGGAGGAGCTGTGCGCCGGAAAAAAATATTTTTTTTCGCTATGTTGCCATCCTGCTTGGACACTCCCAGCCGCGGCGCGGCGCGGCGGCGTGGTTCGCAAGAGTACACAGGGCCGCACCTGGCGCAGGACGAGGACGCGCTCGTTCGCAGAAACAAGCCCTTTCGCTTCTGCAGCTTCCAGAATTCACGTCTCGACGATTTCCACGGAATAGATAGGGGAGCATCGACAAAGCGCCGACGCGATGTTCCCCGCTCTCGATTTTTGCTCGCGCGAGTGACAGATGACGGCACGACGCGCGGCGGCTCTCGCGAGCGCGGAATATTTTACGCTCGAAATCGATGCGTCAAGGAATTGCTGAAAACGACGTCTCGCGTTGGGGAAATTGGCATCGAGAAATGCTTTCAGGAAGCGCGGCATTCTCTACCAATAAAACACTAATTTGAGTGAACACTCTTTCATAAATTGTTAAAAGTTCACCGAGTTAATCACCTTCTCGATAAAAATTGCTGTACTGGAGAAAATTTGTTTAACAATATGCGATTCAATTTTGCATGACTCTTATTCAATTTAATTGTGGGTTTTTCTGAATTTTAAATTGGATCTTTATGCATTTATGACAAAAATTAATCGATTAGATGCAAAACTGATTTTGCATATAAATCGGCAGTTTATGAATAACTGATATCGTCTATTTTCTTTAGTATACTTTTCACAATGGTGGACTTCCAGACCACGGAACTGGTATCTTTGTAAATTGAGGGAGAGTTTACAATCTCGAAATATTATTGTTGCTTTCAGGAGATTAGTTGGAAATGTTCTAGCAGGATCTCGAGTCCCTTTGCGAGAAACAGAGCACGGTTCCGAGGAGAGCAGAATTGGTCGAGAGGAATATACGAAGCAGTGATATTCTAGACAGTGAGAGTGTCGGTCGGGTCAATAGACGATAATTAACGGGGCTCCCGAAAGGAAGCTGATTATACAAATGGCGTTGTTTCCGACGAAAAGGGCTGCGGAGGGCCTCGGCCCCGGCGACAAGCCTTTTGAGCAGAAGATCTGCGACGCCTCGCGGCGCGTATCGACGCCGACAGACAACGTCACGACGCATCTTCCTCGGTCTTCCTGCATGCTGAACGAGCCTCGCGATTATAGGCTGGCCTGCGTCAAAATACGTCGTTGGTCTCGCTCGAGAAAAAAAGGAGAAGAGCGACGCCCGAGACCCTTGAAGATCGACTCGATTATTGAGAACTTCATACATTTTTCAAAATGAACGAACAAAATCTTCTATCTTTCTATCTAGAAGAAGTATATCTGATCTTGAAGTTAATCTTTGCTTTCGATCATACTTTACGAGACTGTCAATTTTATGGATTTATAAGAAAAATGATTAGTAAGAATTTAAAACAGCAGATAGGTTAAAAGAATGACGATTTTCAATTTCGTAAAGTCGGTGAAGGAAGTAAGAAATCGTCAAGTGACACACCCGTATCTTGCAATAAGTGCAGAACATTTTTATATTAGTAAATAATCCGCAGTCTATCTTGAGCCCGAAACAACACTGTCAATGCCAAGATTAGGTTTCTTGACAGGTCGCTGATGCAAACGTATTAACTTCATCGGCAGCTTGTCCGGTTCTGGCAAGCAATTAATGGGTCCAGCTGACTGCGTGGCAAGGCGATTGGTCAGAAAACAAACGCGTTAAAGAGGTGTAACCCGTCGAAACGAGAGAGTCAGGGGTGAAAGGTTAACGTAGACGCGAGTCGAGGGACCGAAGCGTGATAGTCGAGGCGAAGAAACGCGAATAAAGACGCGCGAGGAGACGAGGAGAGAGACGGAAAAGGAGAATGCCACTCGCGGACTTACGACCCCTCGGCTTGGCTACGGCTCCGGACTAATGATCGAAGAAAGGAGCCGCCTAAACGACCCGTGTCCTCGGGTGTTAGGCACTCCTTTGGATGGGATCCACCAGCAGAGTCCAGGGGGTTCCCTCGTTACCGGCTGCCAAAGACGGCCGCGTCTCGCAGGGATGGGAACGCGGCTACCCTGCCAACGCCATTTTCTGCGCCTTCAACCTTGTGCACTCTAACTGCAAAACTCTTATTTATATTCGCAATGATCGACAACGGAAATGCAGTCGTAAACAGTTTCGTCAAACTTCAAATATTATCGAATTGTACGGCGATGGTGCAAAACTGGCTAAAACCATGGAAGAAAAATACGTATATTGTGCAGCTAGTACACTGGTTTATCTTAAGACTAGATTGCGGATCTTGAAAACCAATCTTTCTGCACGAATTATTTTAATAAGGTGAAAATAATATAAGGACACTCTTAAATTCTTTGAATCTTTCGAGTTTCGAATTCCAGCTACTCGTTTTCCTGATGAATGCATAACTCTGCAGTCTACTTATGACACATCAAATACAACGGACGTATAATCATCTGTCTCTAAACGAGGCAAGAGTACTTTTAAATTAAAACATCACGTTGGGGACGATGGTTAGTGCATACATCGACGATTAAAAGTAAACGTAGCCAAGGTAAAAACCGATTGCAGATTCAAGCAGCCGGTGTTCACATTAATTGCGAGGAACGCAGCCTTCAAAGGACCATTTCAAAGTGGCCGATGGCCAATTCGGGTTCCGTAGGAATAAGCCATCCCGAGGACCCGAGCCATCGCGATCGTCCGACACATAAAATAATACACGCATAATTTTTCATCAGTCCCAGACCCTTCCTCAGATTGGTCGGCAGATTTTTTTTTCGGATCTAGCTGAAATCCTCATCAGCGGAGGATCCTGCCACCCAGGGGACCTTCCGTTTCCCCGAAGACGATCATCTCCGGCTGGACACAAATCATCGATCGTTACGATACCGTGGATCAACCAAAGGTAACGTTGTGTTGTGGTGGGGGAACTACATGCAAACGGCCGAGATAAAAGTGGTCTCTCTCTGGAGCGGTACAGGTGTATTTACACGCGTACGTCCAACGATTAACCAAACGAGACAAGGGTCTCCCGTATCGAACACTATCTGGCCAATATCGGAACATCGCTGAGCGATTTGGTCCGTCGTGTTCGTCTCTCGCCTGCCTCAGTCTTCGTCGGTTTCGTTGGTTCGTCGTTCGCTCGGTCTTCGTCCCCGTTTCAACGAGACAGCAGCGGCGGTTCTCGGTCCTTCTCTCCGTAAGGGCGCCTTTACGTCACTCTGTCCTTCCCCCATCAACGCGGGCGACGCATGCGTAGATACTAGCTGGGTGCTCTCCCCACCCCAAGACCTCGCATCCCTCCCACCATTAACTCACGATTTCCTCCGTCCTCGTCCGACCCGCGTCCCGCGCATGGCGCGTGTAATTTTCACGTAGCCCCCTCTTCGTCGTGGCTCCCCCTCCAGCTCTCTGTCATCGTCCCTCCCATAGATCTGTCCCTCTTCAACGGCAACGACGTCCGCTGGTGGAAGAGAGCCCGAAGATATCGGGCCGACTCGCCTCCGTCGCACCAATGTCGGCGCGGATGAAGGAGAGCGGCACCCTTTGATGTCCAGTTGGGAGCCAATTACACGAGTCACACAGGGCCGCACGCACCGCGTCTTCTACCGCACCGAAAATATTATTGCGCCCGCGCCTCGTAGATCGATTAAAACCGAGAATTATGATTGTGGCCGCGCGGAACGAAACCTGGAAAAAAGGATCGACCGACGCGGAGAGGACGATCGAGAGAGGAACCCCGAGTCCCTCGGGGTGGGGATTAAGCGCTTAAATTAATTAACGATCGAGAGAGCCCCGAGGCCGGCACGGAAGCAGATGGAACATGGAATCGATTCGAGGATTATTGTTCGTGGACGGCAAACGATTTCGGGGTACCGTTCCCGGTTGTTTTCGAATGTTTTATCGGCTCGGTGAGAACCATGAACCGGATAACACCGGGAGGCGTAGTTCAACGACGTTTATACACGCCCGGGATAATTAGATTCGACGACGTTTCGCCGTCCGACTTCTCGCTAGCTACCCGTCGATTAAGAATCTTTGTTCCTCTAAGTATGCTGCGAAATGTTCTTCACAATATGTCGAACCGTTTCCAGTGACTTCACGAGAACGCTCTTCTAGTACAAACCTCTAATTTTTTACTTGCAGCAGGTGGAAGTGCGTTTGAAATTGGTCGGTTTTGCTCATCATCGCTTTCTAGGTGATCTTGGGTTCATGGACCTTCTCCGCGACATGTGTCAATCTTCTAAGCGACATTGATTCCACTGGGCTTGAGTCAAGGGACATTTTCTCAAAGAAGTTTAAGTCTAGGAACTAGGCTAGAAAGTCTAAAAAGCGTCTTTTAAAGGATCTTAAATACAAAAGTTTTCTTTCAAAGGATTCTAAGTTTATGAACGGACTCTGTTCTATAGAATTTGAATTCGAAGTATCTTCAGTATAGAGAGGAACAGAAAGTATATGTGTTTCCGACGAATGCTCGTGTGATTTAAATTAAAGATCAACGAATCCCCATATCCCATGAACATTTCGAATTGCGGACAGGCATTCGGTCGTTCGGTCTCTACGCGCCATTAAGATTGAAAGATTGCCGAACACGTGGCGAACCTTACGAACTCAGTTGTCAACCTAACAACGCTTCGGAAACGGCGAGTTTAACTGGCGAACCAGTTACGCCTTCGGACAGTTAGCTCGAGTAAAAATTGGAATTGCAATTTCATCGATTCGCGAATGATTTATTTTGGAAAGCCGGGCTCCGACAGTTCACGAGAGCGGATTCGTTCGAGGAACTCGTTGAAAGGGGAACGCGCGCGCGACTTTATGGTGCCTATTCCGGCACTCGGAGGACCGTAACGATCCGCCGACTGACACGGCCGCTACTAATTCCTGCGTTTGTAATGCAAGGCGACAAGTTATCGCGTTCTTCGAGAGACACGCAACATCAGGGAGAGAGACCGTCGAATCGTTTTCTCGCCGAAAAATGTTGACTTATGGGAACCCGGTGGTGCGGGATTATCGGGGACAGATTTTCTCCTAAACGATCGTCACGCCGTTCCTCAACTGTCATCGGCTTCGGTGATTCGTCGGGGCCGCTTTCTACGAGCCGAACCAATACGGATTCGCCGGCCATTATCGGGTTAGTGGATACACCGGCAACATATTTCCCATTTATTACGATCGCCGACGCGGCTTGACTCGTGCCGAATGTGTTTCTACCGTGAAACATTCCTTCCGCGAACGTATATAATTCAAAATTAGAGCGCACATGTCTGAGGAACGCGTGCGACGCCCCGTACCGTGCACTAATATGCCATTCTATCTGAGAAGTACTTCTATTTCTACTTATTTATGTTTGACTTTTACCCATTTCGCTCGGTAATTCAGCTAAAAAAAATTTTGATTTAAATTTTAGATCTTTCAAGGTTTTGGAAACTGTCTCTCAAATTTTCACAACATTTTGATCGTTGCCTTCTTCTGCGTCTTCTAGTCTTTCAAGTGAATGATCTCAGTATGATCTCACTATTCAAGTCATACAAGTAATCTTATTATTAAACTACGAATCTTTGTGCAAAATAAACATTTTCTGCTTGGTCTGCAACAAACTGGTTTGAAATAGACATTTGCTTCTGTCCTTAACAATGTTAATACGCTGAAATAAATGTAATAGAATTTTTTAATTCTTTTCTCACTTATTACAGATTCATTAACTCCTTTATTTAAAACAATTTACAAATTCGTCTAATTACTGACGTTCTGAGAAATCAAGCTTGTCTAGCCTCGAGCAAACAGTGTACAGCTACAGAAATATTCTCTGTATTCGAAAACGTCATGGGAACGTCCCAAGGATGATTATAGCACGGTTAGTTAATTACATCAATTCAATTCGAACTATTTCTCGAGTCTCACTCGATTCACAGAGTATTACAAGGTTCGCGGGAACGCGGTTGCGACGAAAGTGTTTTAAGAATGGCTTGTAATCCAATTCGAAGGGGTTGGTGAATTTTCATTCTCAGTATCGTACGTTTTAATAAAAGGGAGGTTCTAGATTCAGATCGCGCGGGCTTCACCCGCGGGAGTTTATATTTCTTCCGGCAACGAAGATGGCGCGTGGAGAATGGTATCGCGGGGTACCGTGGTGTGCGAAAATAATGACGGTTGCTCTTTTCCACGGAAACGGTAACGCTCGTAGGAATGCGCCTCTCGGCAGGACGAATCACAATGTTGCATGACGAGTGCGAATGAATCAGGGCCGGCGGTTTTCTGCGCGCGGGAGGGCGCGCCCTTCCCGCACACTGATTTTATTTCCGCTTGCGAATCTCGCATAATTAATTCGTGTTTACGCCCGGCCACCGGGGAGAGACCATAAACATCCCGGTGTTATCCTTGCACGCTCTTATCTGGGATTATGCGTCTCGCTGCGACAACGGAACGAACGGTTGCGCTGCGACCACTGTCCACGGGACGGAAAAGCAACAATGCAAATACAGGTTAATTTCCTGTCGTGCACCGCGTGCGTCTTGCCTAGCGGCTTAATTAAGAGGCCAGCAATTGAATAAAACGTTCGAATCCAAGGGGGCCGGCGAGAACGGTCTTATTCGTTGTAAGACTCCACGGTCCAATTACTCGAGAAATCGTTATCGAGTTTCATCATCGATCAGTTCCGCTCGGGCGCGATTGTCGCTTCGCGACCCCGCGCTAATTAATTAAGCCTATTAGTTGTCGGAATTACGTGACGATACGCAATTAAATTTGTAATGCAAAGGAGTTTCTTAGCGAGTCCCCGCTGTAGCACCGAGATCGGACTGCTAAGTGATTTGACGTGACAAAGACCCTCACGATTTTCCTTTCAGAATGTCCGCGAGCAATCCTGTGAGTTCTGATCTTTGAAATGCTGCGAAATCGTTCGCGCATCTCTGAGCGACTTTCCGGGGTGGTAATGCTGCAGCGTGATTCGCGATTGAAGCTAAAGGGTGCACGCCTCTCTCCCGTTGGCGAAGAGCTCTATTCAAAATGGAGCACACGAGCTGTACGATCGATCTAACTCGGGGTTTCTACAGCGACAAAGCTGGGCCAGGATGACCTGGCCACGGAGAGATCATGGAACCCCAGAGATACACGAACGATTGTTAATTAAAAAAATATTGCTAGGTGTCTCCATTGTATGGAAATAAATCATGTACAATGGAAATATTGTGGGTCGGAAGAGATGTCTTGGTTTTGGAATGGAAATAGCTCCTAGTGCAATGGGTTAATAGATCGTGTTGGAAATCTTGACGACGAGTGATATTATTGGAGGTTAGGTCGTCGAATTCGCGGAGGTATCGCTTGACCAGGCTAATTAAAAGCGCTGGCCTCCCCTTCGGGGTTGCGTGGGCCAAATAAATCGGCGGAAGTGGTGGGTGGCTGGTGGCTCGATCGTGTAGGGCCCCATTGTATCGCGGCCTGATCGGGACCGTATACGATGTAAACTGGTCTTCCCTCTTGGTCTCGCTACCTCTCTCTACCCCTATATCCTTCGTCTTTCACCTATCGTTCCAGGTCAGGAACCGTTCTGCTCTTTCTCTCGCGGGCCCCGTGGTCCCAGGAAGGACCACCCACCCAACCTATACTTAGCGAGGTGTCGGCAAATTGAGCTATAGATGCCGAGGGTAATGCAACGCGCAGGGGTGTCGAGGAGGGGCATCGATACCATCCGGCGCGAGGTTATTAGGGACCTTGAAGGCCCCGTCCGGCACCGTGCACCACTGCCGCTACTAATTTCTTATGGCACCTGGCCTCCGCTCTTTTCAACGAAAAACCCCCGTGTGCTCGTGTGTCCATGGCCATGCTCGTGCTCGAGTTGCCCTTTTTCACGGGATTTCGAACCGGAGAATGGAACCTTCGCCGCAAAGAGAATGGTACCTGTCGTTGTTACGACTTTTGGGGAGGATACCGGGGCCCTGGGCCATTCTTCAGGGAGGCGACCACCTGATTCGATGCTGAGAGATTAGGGGAAGGTTCCTTGAATGACCGGAGAAGATTGGGAACTTTGCTGGTGAGAATTTCGGGGTGGCTGAGGAAGTTGGCTGCACCATGCTGTCTTTTGTAACAACAAGTTGGATTGGGTTCAGTCATTCTTTTTTAATTTGACGGTTAATTCGACAGTCCGCAAGTTGAATCCTGTCGTCCGACGTGCCGGATAGCTCTTCTTAATACGATTCCTCGTTTCCTCGGGTCGAGAAGGAGTGTATCGATTGAGAATAGTGCAAAGGCGAGATGAAGCTAGACTTCGTCCAAAAGACAGCGCAAAGTTGAGTCGTCGGGGATGTCGAGTCGAAGAAAGAGATTCGCCCGGCACGATTAGCGAGGATAATGTTTTGCGGTCTCGCGACCGCAGCACTTTTCCGGCATCGAGCTCGTCGCCAATGTTTGTATGATAATGGCGAAGGTGTGGAGAAATGAGAGGTACTTGGGACTGAAACACCGTGGAACAACGAGCAGCCGCGAGTAACTTAGGAAGAGGCACGACTTAGAGCCTCGAGAATCAGAGAGAGACGGAAGAGGGAAAGAGAGAGAGAGAGAGAGAAACGACTGCGAGCGAGTAGGTGAGAAGAGAAAGGGTGAAGAACGAAGGGAGAAAGAGAGAAATATAGTGAGCGAGAGAGGAACAGAATGGGAGAGGGAAGGAGGCAGAAAGGCGACGGAGAAGGCAGGATGGTCGAGATGAAGAAGGAAGGAAGAAAAGCGGTCCTTTTGATGGAGCCTTTGTCGGGTCTCGCGGCGCTCTGCGATTTGCAACTAAAATCGCCCCCTTCGCTTCGCAATCCTCACCCGTGATTTGCTGCGAATTTATTAATGTGACGATCGGATCGAGTGTCGCTTTGCACGTGCACCTCGCGTATAACTCGAATGCTGCCCTCATTCTCTTTCTACCTCCCTCCCCACCACCCCTCTCTCTCTCTCTCTTTTTCTTCTCTCGGCTTTTTATTCTTACGTCTCTCCTCTCCTCGCACGTCGTCCAGACGGTTACCCTGTTATAGTCTACATTTTTAACAAGTAGCGATGATAAATTGTAATTGGATTCGTTAGCTTGATAAGGTAAAGAGCTTTCGGAGGCCGATGCTAATTGGAAGCTCTTGCCTTCGGAGATTATTTTTAGACAGCTTTCCACTCGTACAGCGCTCATCAAAAGTCACGGACCTTTATGATAATTAGACTGCGGATCTTCGTGCGAAATCAAAATTGTCAATTGCTCTTTAAATCGTTTTAAAAAATTGAAAATATTTGTATATTGTCTTTTGATTCTTCTAACGTCTTTTCAGTTATCATAAATGCATCAAATCCGAAATGTAAATATTCCACCGTGATGAATTTGTAAGTCAGCATGACTGTTTGTTAACGTTACTAGTTTATCGTTAATTATCAGAAGATTCGAACTTCGTTTCGCTATTTATATCCTACAGAATGGACCCGGATAATAGTGGTAACTTTTAGTTTAATTAGAAGTGTTGATGAATTGTAATGAAACTTTATTTGATTCTGGCACCTGTCCGAAACTTTTGAGCGGCGCTGTACCCGGTACAATTCCCCGATAGCTTTGTGTTTGACGCGAGTTCTTCTATTTTCCATCGACAACTCCTCGTGCCTGCGGCAACGAAGACAAAAACCGTCGACCGAGTAACATGAATCAGCGCTCATGCGACCGTCTTCCATTAACCCTTCAGGTGCGGCGTAGAATTCCACTTTTCTATCCTAACGGCCTGCGTTGTGTATAGCACGCATTCCTGCGAATTGTTTAATGCCGCCATTTTTTACCACCTACGAATTCCGCTTGCTGGAGAGTCACTGCAAGCAATATTTATCATAATGCATTTGTTTACAAATACATTATATTACTCCATTTTGTTACAATTGAGATAGAGAATTTTTATTTTGCATAAAAATCCGCGAGTGAGTAAACGTGGAAAAATAAAAACGCCCTATTCCTGTTCAATTACAATAAAAACCATAGAGAATCTCAACAAATTATGTCTCATTTTCATCATAAAACGATACACGCAGGGTTCAGAAGTCAATCAGCACAAATGCCCGGGCATGAACACTAAAACAATTAAGTCTATTACAACCAATTTGTAAAAATACATCAGTACATATGGAAACTTACAAGAATATATTCGCTAGCATAATATGGAAGTAAATATCAATATAGAACCACTGAGACTACGTTTCAGAGAGACTGGAGAAAATTGGACTTGCACTGATCAGCTTCTATGTCCTTATGATTCTGTTCAATTTTAATCAATTTCAGACCACCATCGATGCAACGACGTGAACAGGTCGCATAAGTAGACGGGTCTCCCAGGAAAGTGGAATAAGCTCTCGAAGTCAGACAGCCTTGTCCCGCAATCTACTTATCCGCTAGCTGGTGAGGACAGTTGAACAGTTCGTATTAGTATAGATTAAATTAAATGTGGTACAAATCGGAATTGATGCTCCTTATTATAAAAGGGTACACTCGCGATCGATTCAGCGGTGGTGGAGCTGATCGATGGACATTGTCATTTGTCGTGGTTGGTCGATTAGTCGTCGACTTCCGTTCTGTGGAACACGATGCGCAGGACTTCGCCAGGGCCTCTGTAATAAGCCCTCTCTCGGCTGGGATCGCAGATTTTGTAGAGTCAGCTGCGAGAACGAGGCATGCGAGAGAGTTTCCTCCGACAATGTTGCCGGTGCGATGCGGCTTGTCCTGGACCCTGAGGAGATTGCTCGAGTCGAGCGGGGTCGAGCGGACGCGCGCGAGCCGACTCGCGGCTTCACGCAACTCGGAGAGCAGAAAGAGAGAAAGAGAAACGGTCGATCCGTGGATCGTCGAACCACATAGTCCGAGGAGGACGAGGAGGAGATGGGGAGATGGAGGATGGGGGGACACGAGCGTGGAAATATGAATAATATAGAGGCGAAACAGGGATGAAGCGAGATAGAGAGAGGTCGTACAGTTCAGGAGAGAACGAGAGAAGAAGAGAAAGGTGGAGAGCTGGTAGGCAGCGGCGAGGAGAAGGAAGAGCGGCGAAGGAGCGCGGGTAGAGACCACCCCGTGGCTTGTCGGCTCGTTTGATCTTCTCCCACCCCGAGCATCCTACTTCTCTCCTCCCCTCCAAACCCTGTTCCTCACCTTCCTCTACCTCTCACCGCCTGATTCTCTCTTTTCCTCGTCGTGCTCCAGGTTCGCCTGTTCATCCGGTACGATCTTGCTCCTCTTCTCCCTCTATCTAACTTTCTCTTTCTCGCTCTCCCTCTCTGTCTCCCTTTTTGCCTCTTCTGGTTCTTAGCCGCGATTCTCCTGGCCCCAGCTCGCCCCTCGCTCGTTCGTTCGTCTCGCTCGGTCTTTGTCGCGCAGGCTGCAGCACCCATGGTGTCTCTCACCTGCGGAGAAGAGGCGTCCGACACGTCAGAATCACACCTTCCACGACTACCCGCTCACTAATAATCTGAACCCCCGTGTGCCGGGATCCTCTTCTCGGGATCCTCTGGATTCCTGCGAGACTATCTACGGCCGTCTTTTGTCTCCGCGAACCCTGCTGGACCCACTCCCTCTACCTTTCTCATCCTCCGGGCCACGGAGATCCTCTCTGATCGTTGACACGCGATCGCTGTCGCCTTTGAGTAATCGATCGTGATTCGGTGAATCCGATGGATCGCCCTGTCGCGTTAGCCGCGACGCTAACAATAGGTTTAATTGGTTCCTTTGCTCGGGCAGTTGGATTTTTCAAAAGAAGATTTGCCGTCGAGGTGACTGCGCTTTCGAAATGTAGGATGAAGCTGTTGGACTCTCTGATTGTTGTCTGGTATTTATGGACATTCTTTACGATGCCTTGTTGCGTTAACTGAAATTTTTATGCAGACCTGCTAGATTCCTGCAGATCGCGTCGAGACCGAGGTTTTTATTGCTGTTTATAAAGTACACACGTAATAGAAATCTTGTATTTGAAAGTATTAGCTACCAGTGATTACGTCGTAGCTTTCGAAAGTCTACAATTTATTGCTGAAGATTCCTTAGTGAATACATTCTTACCGTATTAGTACGATGTAGCGATACACCCTCGCCACGAATTTTCGTGCGGATGTACAACCGATGCAGGATCGACGGAGTACGGACGAACGGAAATGTCATAATCACGAGCGTACTCGAGCCTTCTTCCTTCCGCTTGGAGCAAGATTTAGGCATTCAGGGTTTAGGCTCGGCCTCGGCGTCTATTAAGTGCGCAGCGTGGCGTGTGTGTCGGCGCAGGCAGATTAGAGGCCTGCGGATAATTAAGTAGCGCCTTCGAATAACGCCCAAGCCATAATACAGAACGATATCCGATATTCGTGCCTCGGATTTCCCTCGGAGAGACTTCGCCGTGCAGCTCCTCTCTATCTTCTATATCCAACGAGCACCCAGACCGACGTCTTGATTCGCCGTATTTGAACGGCCAATCCAATTAGCGCTGAAAAATGATACTCCGAGGCGGCCCCGCGCACCTCGGAACAGTCCGCTGACTGTGTACCTCGCGACTATCCTTCTGTCTCGAGATTCGCCAATTTTCCTTTATTAACGAAACGATCAGCAGTTGGAAAATATTCCGTGCACACGCACGAGGCAACACGGACTTCGTTTTCGAACGTGACAACGAAAGTACAAACTGTCTGTCTCTTGGAGTTTCTGTATATTGTGAAGTTGAATGAAAACAGTTTCATAGCTACCATCGCAACATACAAGTACTCCTAAGAATATTATCAAGAATTGTCGCTTAATCCATAACCGATGACGTGAGCCACCTGTAAGGCGTAAATCTGTAAACAACACACATTTGCAAGTTTTGTGCTGGTTTTCTTTAAACGTACGTTTGTAAGGGTATCGACAAAAGCACGAAGAATATTCAAGCTGAGTTTGCAACAATTTCTGACAGTCCTTTTTCATTTTTCTGCTTGAAGGGATCATCCGAGGACCAAGCAAATACTGAGCTAGATCGTTGAATATATGTTACCGATTTTGTGGGAATGGTAATAGGCTAAAAAGATTGCTAGGAAGATAGTTTCCTGCGGGAAAGGGTAAAATGAGGGGCAGTCGTGGAAGAACTGGGGCACAGGGGAGCTAGATCCGTCGAAGGAACGCCTCGCCGGCGCGAATGGGACAGCTGATGAGCCGGTGTCCCCGAGGGCGATCGGCCGAGACCAATCAGCGTCCGTCCGTCCGCGGCCTAATGACACCTGCAGGCTAAAAAGCCATGATATTCAACAGTCGGGCCGCTAACGAACTCTTGCGGCGCGCGATCCGCTCGGAAATCCAGCGCGGCGTTGCGTTGTGTTGCGTCGATCCTGAAGCGGAATCTCCTCGGTCGACAGAGGTCGAGGCATTCCGCGCAACGAAACGGCCAAGGTTTTTCAAGGAAAATCGTATAATTCCCCGGCAAATTGGCCGTCGAGGATAGGAGAAAACGGAGAAGCGTGCAGTGCATAATTCCGGGAAGATCCTCGAAGCGTAAACGAGCCTGGGAGAAGCGTGTTACACGGACGAGCCTGGCCGCTCCGAACCGCTCGACGACTTGGAGTTCACTCCCGCTTGCTATTCTCTGAACCAGAAAACGGTTCCCGATGGCATCGGCTCTGGCGATTAATAATGCACACTTTCATTGTCTAGATGCATTGTCATCCTTTTTGTATTCGTTGCAATACAGTTTTATCAGTCAACGTTTGGTGGCAATGTCTCAGAACGTGACCCATGCGAGTTAGGAGACTTGGCTGGAGTGGTAGCGTGAATGATACCGTGGTGTTGGTCACACCTGGACGTTAATAGGTCGATCGGTTCGACAGTTTCGCCGGGTCACCCGTTTGACCAAGCAACCGTTCACTCGATTAATCAGTCTTTGACGGCTAAATGAACGACTGGCTGGGAACTGAGCTTAGAATACCGCCCGCTTCACGGTGGACGACCCTATACGCACTGTACACACAGTCGGAACGTCACCGAACCGATTCGACGCGACGCGATCTTCTTTTACCGGTTGGTCTAGTTAGCATGAACTGATTGCGACCGTTTCATTTTGTCGAGCACCACCGAGTCGTTTCTCTACATTTTTAAATTTATTACCTCGAAAATTGATTATGCATTAATCCAGGAGCATATTGCACGTACACGCGCATTCAAACTGTTTCTCATTCACCGCTTCTATCAGCAGGAACAATTTTATTCGCTAGACACCCCGGTCTCCGAGAGGTATAAGCATTCTAGGAGACTATAGGATGTTGGTTTTACCGGATTGCAATTTAAACGAATTGACTAGGTGTGTTGTATGGTTCATCTAAACTGATCTACTAAATACAGTCTAGTGCAAAGTATAATCTAGGAAGCGATACTAATACACCGTTCCGTTGATCAAATTGGAAATGCAGTCGATAGGCAGTCATATAAGAAAATTTCGTTCGATATCTTATATAGAACGTCTGATCGGGTCTCTAGATTTGATACAAATTAATTTATGTCTCGTCGAGACGGCACGGAGCGAGTGTGGTAACGAGAGGAGGCCTAGGTAGGCTAAAAATGTAGGAAAGTATACGGTTGGATAATGACGGGGAAAGCCAGTAGCCTGGAATAATAAATGAAAACGTACCAGCAGAAATCTGACGGCGACTTCATTGGCCCTGACAGCCTGTAAACGTCGAAATCCGAACCGTCAATCAATCAGTCTGATTACCCCGTTCGATCGTTCACGGTAACTAGTCTGTCCGTCGGACGAATCCGGAACGATCGCTAATTACGGCGACATTGGGTATGGGACGATACCGGGTCGAACGCAACGATGAACTGTTTACGTGTATGTAGCTAGAGGATGATTCAAAAGGTTCGTTCCAGGTTCTCGAGGACCCATTCACCGGTTGAACTCTCGGCCGCGTGCAGCCAAATTAATCCCTTCTTCTCGAAGTTCTCGGGTTCGCCTCGATCGCCTCAAAAGGGAGGACCATTAATTCACGAACGAACCACGATTCAAGGATCCAAAACGGACGGGCTCTGGCTAAACGGAGGAGAACAGAGAAAGTGGAGAGAGAGAGAGAAAGAGCGAGATGCGATACAGCTTCACGCTTCGAGCGATTCGAGCCGACAACTCCTCGACGACCCTCGACGAGTCCAGTGAAATAATCGTCAACCATCTTCACGATCTTCTGCTTTTGTGCACATCAAAATCTCTGCATTCATTCTTTAAAACAGACAAGCATACGCGAACTTTCATACAGTAATTCTTGGTTACCAAAATGATCTAGAGAAGCTTGGTGAATAGGATGAGTACAGATCCAACCGATCAGCAATATGAGAACATATGTAAAACTTCAACGAGTACAATTTCAATAATAAGTGGTCTTGTCCAAGTGAAAGAAGGATTATCTCGGTGAAACGTGAAGATGATCTCTTTACAACATTTATTTTAAAATTAATTAAGTGTCCTGGAGCTGAAGATCGACTGGTCATGCAAAGGGGGATTTTATTTTAGGATACGCGAATTGATTTGGGGAATCGCGTGAAAAATTATTGGCGCAGGCGATACGTGCGTACGGAGTGATCAGGGATCACGATGACGTCAGGTTGACGGAACGGAACGGAACGGTTACCGGATAGGTTAATGGTAAGGAGGCCCAGGACCGCGGCAGGGTCTGCCAGCGGCTCGGCTCCTGATTACAGACCTCCGGATCCCCTACACTCTCGCTCTCACCTCGGTTATTGTACCGGACGAGGCCCGAGCATCACTATAGATCACCGGCTAGCCGGCAGTTTGTCCGATCAGCGAAGCCAGAAGTGTTGCAACTGGTAAGCGTGGAGGTGGTCCTGGGCATTCCAGTTTCTAGAGAAATTTATCGGTGGCGTTTCGCGGCTCCCACCTCACCTCGCTGCAAATTTGGTCAAGGGAACCTTGCAAGGAGACTCGGATACTTTTGGTTCAACGATTCGTCTGCAATTTCGTACTCCGGGGACGCAAAACACTTACATCTGGTTGCCTTCATATCGGGAGCAACCAAGTCACGCCCACTTAAACAATGAACAAAGAGGGTGCTAGATGTTCTTATTGGTTGTGTTCTATCTACTTTCCCAATGTCACTTGCTCTGAAGTGGGATTGTAGAACAAGTGTAAGCAGAGAACTGTCTTGGCTCCTTTGGAATCGGGAGCCAAGAAGCCACGCCCACTGAGGGACACCCAATTACAGTTTCAAGGTCGCCGAAGCGTGTCTGTAGACTCTAAGTCCATTTCAAGGGTAGTGCCATCAATTGCATTCGAAAAATGAAAACGACTACTTCCTTTTTCCTTCTGCGGGTAAGCCAGACTGCTCCCAAGGGCAAAGAGCTTTCATTGCTCGTAGGATACCGATTTAAATACTCATTAATTAACCTCCCAGGTGACTTCAGCGTTCTCGGAATAAGTCTCGAGTTATTCGGGCCAAGCTTGAACGGTGTTGTACAGGCTTTGGTTTTTGCGACAGCCGATCGAGGTCGCCGCTGATGGATGAGGCTCCGAAACCGCCCCGTAAACAAGAAAGCTACAGCGCGCCGGTGGATGTCGGACCGCGAGCAGTGTATTAAAAAGTGGCTAAGTTTTAATTAGCCCGGAGATAAGTAGATCGTCGATCGCCGGCAGTTTTGGAGCATTGTTGCGGGATCAAATAAAAAAATGGCTTGCGAGCATTTGGTGCTTTTCGAGTGGGATGAAGGAGCTAACCTGGAGTTGAAGAATTGTTTTCTGTAAGTACCTGGTAACGTCATCTCCGATAGGAATCAACTAGCAGAGAGCTAGCTTATTAGGTCCCCGACGTCGCTATCGTTATCACGTCCGCGGGGACTATTAACATCTAGTTAGCCGAGGCAACACCTACAGGGGAGAGTCCAGGTGAACGTAGTCGGGGTTGCGAGCTCTCGTTAGCGGAGGTATCGCAGCCGAAAATCAGTCCTCCTCCCGTGTAAATGAATCCCGTTGGCGGGAGGAGGATCAAAGACCCCGGTGGGCAGGTAGAGTAGTCGGTCTGCGAGGAATCGAAAAAACTGTGGCTTCAGAAAGGAGGGCCAGGATGGGACAGCGAACGAAGAAGCTGAGAGAGTGGGTGGAGGGAACAAGAGAGAGAAGGAGAGAAAGAGAGAGAGAGAGATTTCGGCGCAACGAGTGGTCAACCGAGATGTATCGTATTAACGAGGCCGACTGATGGGTCCAGCCTAGATTCGCCAGTGTCTAATTACATTGTGGACCGAGGGAAACTCGTTTCTCGCGTGCTCAACCCGGACGATCCCGTCGAAATTATGGATCTGCCGCACGGGGCCGCAGCTGACTGACGCATGACTGGCTGCGGGTTAAGCGAGTCAACGAGTAAATGAGTTCGAATTACGGGGGCGTGTCAATGCCAGGGAAATGATCTGCCCGGCCCGCTATTGAGGAATCTCCGCTTGCCCAGGATTATGCAAACGGGTCCACGCCGCCGCTGCATGTCGTTAGCGGACGGAACACTCCGGAGAATGCTTTAACGCTCACCGCTAATCGACTCTCGATCTTTCTTTCCCGTATCTACCGGTTAACCGATCCTAGGTACTCTGGTTCTATCGAGTTCTATTTAATCCTTCAACGTACAAAAATGATTTCCATTATACACGGGAATTTTGATTGAGGAGTTTTCTGGGAAATAAGGAGAGTGCCTTAGGTCAGCAAAATTTTGAAGACTATCCTGTTTGAAAATTGAAATTAACAAATGGATCATTACGTAAGATAAAAATGTTGTACTCATAATTAATTTCCTCGCTTTACGTTTAATTTAATTACAACTGACATCAAATTCTAGTAAAAGAATCTATCTTTCAACTCGCACACGCAATGTATGCAAACCGTAGATGTTGAACCAATTTATGTACCGTTTCAGTTCCACCGATCAATTTCCGTCACAAGTGCATCAAATACGGAGCCGGGTAATAGCAAATAAAAGAGAGGGACAGCGAGAGGCGTGGCATAACTTCGGCAGGTGGTGGGGTGTGACCTTGAGCGTGCAGTTCTCTCTGTAATCTCCTCGTCGATCGTATTACTCTGGTAAAGTTGAACACCGGGGTACATGCATGAACCGGAGGTACTCGTGAAGTAATAATGCGGTAATGTGGAATATTGTATCATTGTGCCTGTCCATAAGGAGTAGCGGCAGATAAGACAGAAAAAGGGAATAGCGATATTAATGTATCATTTAACCAGGAGTGAATTGAACGAGGGTGGGAAACAGTAGAATCGCATAACAGTATCGATTAAATCGACAACGCCCTATCGCGTGAACAATGGACAATAGAAATCGGCGGCGGCGTCCGTGGACCGCAATCGAGAGGGAGATGCGATCCTTTTTATTTTTCATCGGGTGTCATTCTCGTTTCGCGGAGACTCAGTGGACAATAAGCGAAATTACGCCGGCGTACCGGCTGGATATCGGTTGAGTTATTGGTGTATCGGCTATATCGAGAAAATTGGCGGTGGTCATCATCGCCATTATGAATTCTTTATTTGGATGTTGCGGCGGCTGAATTACAGGGCGGCGCGGGCTACCTTGCTTACTGCTTCATATATCGACTCGTCGGTACCAGCGATGGCTACGAACCCCTCTTGAACACGAACAACGAACCTCTTGCCATCGGACTGGTTGCATGCGTTCATTCTACCAACCGATCATTCATCGCATCGTCCACGGAGAGCCGTCGAGAGAGTACTTACACTTTGTGACACATCGCCGGCTCGTAAATACCATGTAAATCACCAGCTTTCTAAAAACCCTGACTCCTTTTGCTTTTACATTAAAAATATTGTTGCGCCGCGACTGAACGCCAATTTCGGTAAAATGCTTTTCAAATGATAAATTGATCCCTTCGTTATCGTGTAAGAGGTATTGTTTATTGAAACGCATCATTTATTTACGAAGCATTTCGTCGTTGATGACACGCAATTTGTACGAAGAGGAATTTCTATATATGTGGATGCAATAACTACTACTCTGATTTCCCCTTTTCCAAACCGCTGTGTAATTATAAGACTATGGATTTTTATGCGATATAAACATTACTGCATTGGTTGCAATAAGATCCAGGAGCCACATCAAAATATCTTTCAACCTTTAAATATTTTCTAGAATTGAAAATGATATAACGACATCCTTCGATTTTTGTAATCTGTTCTCTCTTATAAATTCCAAATGGTAAACTTTTCCATAAATGGCAAAAATCTTTACCTATTCCAAAGTACTGAATTTCTGAAAGATCAGAAAACTCTAGGAATACAGAGAAAACGTGATCCAGAGTGAAGTGTGCTAGCAATCCGCGGTTTTCCGATCGTCCTAATAGAATGTTCGGTTAATGGGGGTGCGGATGCGGGATTGCGCTGGAGCCTAGAGTAATTGGTAGATCGGCGTTCGAAGTTCGTCGTTGATCGAGGATTTCACGAAGAGCAAGGCCCGAGGATTAATTGGCAGGCTTGGTTACGACTTCCTGGTTCCCCCGGGTAGCCGTCGAAGTAGCGACGTAAAACGCGGCTCGGCGAACATAACGTTCGATTACATAATCCCCCGTAATAAAAGCGAATCACCCCGGCACGGCACGACAGAAGAGATGTCTCGGGACAGCTGACGCGTAACGTTGTCGTCGTTTAGCCGACATATTTTTTTACTTCCCGTTGTTTTCGACGCAACGCGGCGATCATATCGCGAAAACGCGTCTTATCGTTTTTCGAGCAGCGCAAGAGCAAGAGCATTGCCGCGCGACTGGATTTCGCACACACCAGTCGGACCGTAAAACGTGTAATCAGCGTGCATGCTCGCCGGGCGTAATCGCGCTTCTAATAGACATCCTAGATTCAGCGGCGATTAATCGATCAACGGGCCGGTAACGACGCGTGTTTTATATCGAGATAATGGACGACAGGCTAATGACGGGCTCATTAACGAGACTCGATATAAAATGGTTCCGTTTAACATCAGATACTCCCGGCTAACAGGAAGTAGGTCGGTAATAGTATTCGCCCGGTATCTCCTCTGTACATCTCTCATTGCGGGAGAGACTGGTCGTCACCGATGGCTAGTTAGCATCTCTATTTACGAGTGACCGGCTTCGGGAAAGCGCTGCCGAGACACCATTAGCCCGACAACCATCGCCGTCAAACTAATCGCGTTTAGCCATTACGATAACAGCCTGGAAAATCCTGCATTTACATTTCTTGCCTTCTGCGAATTTAAACGGAACTTCAAATCGCGTTAGGACGATTCAGGAAACCGTAGTATGAAACGCTTCGTTTAGCTTCGCTATGTATATTAATCTATTACGCGAGAAATACGAAAGCGATACGGTGGCGTCTCGATCATCTAAATTGATCAGGGGGAAAGTGCAGTTCGGGTAATAGAGCTGCTACTTCGCCAATCATTAACAGTTTGCTCCTTACTGTTCTTTCAGAATTGAAAATACTCACGAATAAAAATATTAGCTGTTAAATTTGTCCTTATATCTGCATATTAAAAATTGTAAGTGTTATGTCAGCACGGTCGGCGCACAGGATATTCAATAAATTAAATCGCTGATACTAATAAATCACACAGCAGTGTCAATAGTTCTAGCTCCAGGCTGTGTAACGCCAGGTTGCCGGAACCTAAAAATATTTTAATAATTATTATTCTAGTCTGGTGGCGCAGCGATGAAGAGTGGTGCCAGGAATTTTGCAATACCGGTTGTTGTTGTTAGCGAACGCCCGATCCGAGATGACTGGTTATGACGAGTGCCAGAGTTCGCTTGAACAGGTTCGAGCGGGAAAGGCGAAATGACTTCATCTTAATAAATTACGGCTTCGAATAAACCTTGCAAACGGCTTCAAAAGGTTCTGGGAAGGGCCGCGTGTATCACGCTATTTTTAGAGAATAATTCCTACTCGTCTCACGCTCGCCTTTGAAGGCCCGCGATGGCCCTGCAGATTTGTATCTGCTGCCAGTTCTGGATCCGTTGGAATCACCAGTAAATTATGTGTTAGTGGCCTGATTAACATTTCCGCGCGTATTGTTCTTCTTTTACAATTATCTAGTAAATTCATCTTCTTTATTAATCTTTTCATTTTCCAATTGTAAATACAGAAAGATTATCACCACGTTGTAGATACATAAGTGGATTCTAAGAGTATCTTTAACATCACTGAGAAATTGCTCCTCAAGAATAAAAATCTCACCTGATTGATCAAATACCCTCTAAAATAGAATAAGTTTTTGAGAAGCTAGATGAATCAGTTTGCTAAATGGCATTCACAAAACATTTTTAGGAACTTGCACTTGCTCGGAATAGCAAGTTACTTTCCACGCTAATCTGTCTAAAAGCAATTTTTAAACAATTTTCTTTGCTTGCATCTAGCAAACTGATCAATTCAGCTTCTCTAAAAATCTCAAATCGTGAATAAGAAATTTTATAAAAGTTATCAAAGAGCTTGATCGCTCGAGCGAGCGATTGTATCCCGCTGAGGGTCTCATAATTCGCAATTAGGAACATTGTAGCAACGAGTGCTCCCAACTATTTCACACCGAAAGGGACTTACCTGTCGTTCAGATCCTCGGCTTGCATTTGAGACAGAAGTGGATCATCGGGAGAGGGTGTGTGTGTGCGGTGAAAATCGCAATTACTGCGCGTATGTATTTTAAATGTCTCCATTTATTTAGACTCACTATACACAGTACTAAGTCCGACTCGCACGCACTCATGCACGCACGCACGCATTCTCAGCTTCCCTTTCACGCGTCTATCACCTCGTAAACCATGAAGCGGTGTACGCGATACGGATTTACATCTTCTAACGCGGTCGTAAAGCTCACTAATTAAACTGATGATCAGGTATATTGCAGTGTCCCATCTATCGTTTATAATTCTTCTTCGAATTTTTTACTCTCTACTCGTGTGTCCCGACGTTCCTATCTCTCGTTTACACGTAAATATTATCGAATGGGGCTGTTTGGGGCGAGGGAAAGGGGTGGGGCTTCGAGGGTGTCAAGGGGTGGGGAAACGACGTATATACAGCTTATTTACAGGGTCTGAGGCTCGCATCGGGGGCGCCTCGTTTCATAATTTATAATGCGCTAGAATATTTACTTAATAACTTATTACCGATGCTCTCTCGCTCACTCTCACTCTCTTTCGCATCATCTCTCTTTCTCCGGATCATTTGGCTTTCTCTACCATCCTCCTCGTCACACAATAAATACAATATAATACAGGGTGTCTCGCGGATTCCGCTAAACCAAACAGAATCCCAGTCCGCCCGTCCTCGAGCGCGCAGACACAGGAAAACTGAATTTCGATCTCCACACCTTACGCACAGAATTTTTCCGTCAACAGAAAACGGCGGAAAATACGCTTCTCCGTCTTTCAAATATAGCATGCTGGTTCCGGTTCGTTCCAACTAGAACAGTTCCACTCGCATGGATTCGAAAATTTTGTCTTCGCGAAGTCTGCGATTCGCTCAACTATATTTTTTGTCACGCCCCACTTGGCAAGACGGTACAGTTACATTTCGTGCAACTCGTGCAACACCGTTGACCACCGCAGCTATTGTACTCGACGAGAGCTCTCGCTTCGAGAGAGAGAGAGAGACTACTTCATAGAACCGTTCGTTTCCATTTTGTTACATAGATACCGATTAAAAATGCACGTGTACGCTTCCTGCGGCAAAATGCCAAGGATGTCGCGGAGTTTCCCGTGTCTACGCGACTCCTAACCGGCCCGTAATGTCTCTCGTAAATTCCTCCGTGTTCCTCAACGTTATCTGAAACGGCAGCTGGAAAATGCTCGACGAGGACTCGCCGCGTACGGAAGGATTCGAATATCGAAAATATGATCTGTCGCGGAGGCGGGCTCGAGAGCCAGCGGGGCCCGTGAATATTTGGCAGTCTTTCATTTACACAACCGTGGGACCTGATCCACCGCTCAAAAAACAGCTGTCCTAATCTCCTTCGTTCGTTCCCGTTCATCAGTCTCTCTTAGTCCTTGCTCTTTCGAAAGAAATATTGGAAAATTTCGCTGTCTTTGTACTATTCCGTCCCTGACTTTCCAGTCTCGAGATCCAGAAGATCATCCTCGACTCATCGTTCTCGCATTCGTACTCAGTAAAAGTCAGACAAGAGCAGAGATTGCCCCGTGGAGCGTTCTGGCTCCCGGAGAATAACGAAGCCACGCCCATGTGGCGCATGCTCCGCCCCAGAACGCTCCCGGGGCAAAGAACTGGCCCTTGCTTGCTCCGAACGGTGAACAACGAAACCGCGGTCGTTGAAATCGAGGGAATCCTCTCGATTCTAGATCAATGCGAACGGATGATCGACAGGCTGGCTTGGCGGTGGCGGCTGCGCGAGATCCAGAGGTCCTTTCGAGAGCCTCGAGGAAATTTCACTTGTCGTTCGGCGACCGGCAAGATGGCTCCTACGATTTCTCGTCCATCGAGCTGGGCAAAGGCCGTTTCTTCAGGATCCCCAAGTCCTGTACGTTCTCCAGGAAGGTCTTGTGGTGCTGAGCCACCAGGAGTGGATTCACCGTCTGCACATCTTTCTTCAGCTCTTCCATGTCCCTCTTGAGCTTCGCCCTTCGGTTCTGGAACCACGTGATCACCTGGGCATTGCTCAGGCCCAGCTGGGCAGCGATCTCGTCCCTGTCCGCCGGACTCAAGTACTTCTGGTAAAGGAACCGTTTCTCCAGCTCGAAGATCTGCTGGTTCGTAAACGCCGTTCTGCTCTTGCGCTTCTTCTTCGGCTGTTGCCGGTTGTTGAACAGGTTCAGGTGGTTCGCTTGTTCTGTAACAGAAACGCAAACTCGAGGTTAGACGAATTATTCAAGCACTGTCCAGTGACGATCTCCTAGCATCACAAAATGCTAGGACTGTTGCATGCAGAAGAAATAACAATGCATATTCGGAAACCTGTTGACTCAAACTCTAAAAATATTCCGTGAAATTACTTGATTTGACAGTTTGGAGTCATATTTGATGCCTCCTAGAACTTCAGAGTTGGCCAAAGACAAATAGCTTCCTCGGAGAACATTGTCCTGGCCAAAATTTGATTTTCCCACCCAGTAGAGAATTTTGTTTATATCTTTCCCAAGTAAAGGTGTGCGACCTTTGTGCGATTCATTTGAAGAGCTTGGGGGTCTGTGACGTTTAGAGCGGATTAAATGAGGAATGCGTAGAACAGAGGAGGTAGGAATAAAAGATAGCGGTCCCAAATATGATTTCCGAGGAAGATGGGTCCGATTCTACTTTCCCAGAATTCCTGGTCGAAGCTACAGACTCCGTGAAGCCTGGTAGGCTTCCATAAATACGCCTTAGAACTCGAGGGCCGCATCTAATATCGAAATTTCTTAATCTCCGAACGAGAGAATAGAGGAGAAATGCAAAACGAATTGGAGATCCTCGGGCGTCTTTGAATACCGGGGCCCTAGACGGTGCCTTCCGCCGGGCTGGTCAGCTCCGAGCTACAAATCAGATGCATTTTCGAGCCGCGGAAGGGTATCGCCCTTTCTCTCTCGCTCTCTCTCTCCATAAAAATCGTATTACCTATTCGTTACGGTATTCAGTCCGTGGAATTCCGGGACAGCTTGTTGCCCTAGGGACGCTAAAAGCCCAGTTGTGTTTCGGACACCGCGAAGCAATTATAAGATCGCGCCGCGCCGCTTGAATAATTAAGAGGAATGACTCGCGAACTGCGAGTTTTCTAACGTCCGATCGCCAACGCGATGCTGGTTCGATAGTCGCAAGGAGAACTCTAATTGGTGTAGTTCTTGCCGCGGGACGAGACTCTAAAACTCCCGGTGGCTTATACAGTGTCTCGATGCAATTAGCTGATTGTGTTGTTGAATAATTGAGTGCGACCCGAACGCTCTACCAAGCTGCTGCGCAAGCCGAGCCGTGTAATTAACGTCGAACGAGGATCGTTGTAACAAAAGAAGCTAATGGGATTACAACTTCCGGTTTTAAACACTACGAAACGGTAGCTTCGAAACAATTAGACTACCGAGCAAAGTTCAACGCTGTGAAACTGTCGTTTCTGCGTTTCGCCTGTTTACGGTAAACGAACAATGAAAAATGCCCTTATCGCCAATTACCAGAAGAAGCGATCTCAGTAATTTCTGCATATTTCCTAGATGCATTGTTGCGAATGTACATAGCTGGATGAAACACAAAGCATAGTTCTTGATCAATCGATACTATTGTAGTGCCAACTCTGCGAGCAATTTTCTTTCTCAAAACACATTGTGCTTTAACCTAGAAGTTACTGGTTCAAGTCAGACTGCTAATCCCTATCTATTAACCTGTTGCACTCGAATGGCGATTCTGAAGCGTCAATAATAATTATTGGTGTTTAATAAATTTTAAAAAACTTCAGTGTTGTTCATATCTATGAGAAATCAGTTCTAGGATTAAAATGGGTATGAATGCAAGGGGTTAAAAAATATAGGAAAACTATTGGACACTGATCGAAGTCTTTTCATTCGTTACAACGCTCGCAGACAAATTCTGTGTCATTGAATTGTTTCTCGCAGTGCTTTTATAATTCTTGGATAAGACCATATCGATACACTAAAACTGTAAAGACCTTATAGATCGCCTAATGTGTGCAACATTTCCACAGCGATGGAAACGGATGATCAGGAATTTCCGAGGTTCAATTGAACTTCTTTGAGTCGCGAGGAACAAGGACGCGCGCCAAGGACAAGAAGCATCCCGGAAAACGGATGCGGAATTCGCGATGGCGTTAGCCATTAGGAAATAATCGAGTCGAATGACGAAAAAAAAAGGCGGCCGATGAGTCGGGGACAAGGCAGCCGGGGAGTCCCTCCAGGATCAAAGAACGCCGCCATCGGTCACACCTGCGCAACCCGAGTGTACAGTCCCACCTGAAAACTAGCTCCGACAGTGAACAATCAACCTTGTGCTCCACGGTGTCCGGAGACGTAGCTTCTTCTCACGTTCCGACCCATTGAACCCGCCGATCGAGCCCGTTTCTTCCCGACTCGCTTACAAAATCTTCACCCGAATTAATCGGCATTTCCACGCGACCCGACGGCTCTAACACAATAAGCCTCGTAAACTCACAAAATACAGCCAATTTATTCCATCGAACAAAAATACGCCGTTGCTAAATTTCATTCGCGCACATATTTATGTACTTCGTTCGTTTTTCTGGCGTTCGCTTTCCATCGTTTTTTTCCGATCGCTATTCTAATCCTATTGTAATGTCATGCCTGTTAGACTTCTACTGTTCTCTTTGTTTATCATCTTCTTTGGATTTTATCGTCGTTTATACGTACAATATTTTAATGATTAGTAAACGTTGATGTTGCCGTTTACTGCTGCATCACTGGAAATTATTATTTATACTATAATTTCAGAGTATTTCTACTGTGATTTTATGTATACCTATTTCGACTTGTTTTTCTTATGAATTACCACCTTCTTCGATCGCATCGTTTGCCGATCATCCTGTATACTCAAAGAAATAGATTTATCGAATAATTTCACTTTAATACAGCTTTGCAATTGTAATAAATTTTTCTAGAAAATTTTCATATGTGTCTTTTAACAGCTTTTAACAGTTCATGCATTACTAAACGTGTTTAACAAATTAGTGAACGTTTAAGTGTAGAGTTAAAATAGATTCGAGGGCAAAGGATAAATTAGTAAAGAAAATTGCGACAAACAATAATTTCTGAGAGTCAGTGGAGGGTGTTATACGACATCTTCGACGATTAAACTGTGGATAAAACCAATATTCACTTACTGGTCCGAATTTATCCTTTCCCAGGATAAAAGGCGACCGGCGAATTTATGTAGGACAAATCGGTAATAACTCAGGAATGAAATCGAGGAGCCCGAACCCGATCCCTCGCCGCTTAATGCCATGTAAATTAGCATCGGAACCGAGCCTGATAAATCGTCGGGCTATTTCCGTGGTCGAAAAAGAGGACTAGGATCTCGGGGCGGTTCAATTAAATCGGTGAAACCCGGAAACACGATTCGACAAAGAGTTACTCCCTCGAACACGATTCTGCTCCAATAACGACGGACCGATCGACTCGGAAGCTCGGGGCTGCCTTTAATTGCAAATTAAAAGAGCTGGGTGATGGCGCTCGGATATAGAATAACTGCTCCGAAACTGTTACATAAACGTTCTAATTAAACCAGTCGCGCGTAGATTGCGGAATTTATGCATTTATGAGATGAATAAGTAGGGGCCGTTTAAGGCAGCAGAGAGATCGACAGAATCGATGAACGTCGCATTACGTTCGACTTATAAAAATTATTGGAGAAAGAGGGAAGCTTTTAAGCAGCACCTGTCTCCCGCAACTAATACAACAGGTATCTATGTAGCATATGCAGGGTGTTCGAAAAATGTAGCACTCCTTGCAACAGGCGAATCTTAAGGTTATTTAAAATAATTTTTTCCTTTGGATCAGGAGTTATTAACGAAAAATGCTCGTTATTGCCGCATTCTGATTGGTCCATGTTCTTTGGTAATAATTCCTGAACGAAACCGCGAAGAACATTTTCGCAATGGAAGAAGTTACTTTAAATAATCTCGGCAATCGTCTTTCCCAACCAAGTACAATATTTTTGGGACATCCTGTAGGTCTGCAGCCCGGTTGTGAAGAATTTCTGTGTGCGGAGAATTGCAATTATTAATTTTATGTTCACCGGTATAAAAACCAAAGCAATCGGAGCAGATGATGGAGATTTCGGTTCTTTGCGAGAGTTATAAAGGTTCTTCTGCGAACTTTCGCCGACAGTATCGACACCTATCAGCCGGATAATATCTATTACGATCCATTACGGCCGAGAAGATTGCTTTCGTAACGTTTCCGCGGAGCACAGCCTGCGAAACGTTACGAAGCTTGCACCTCGTTCGCGTTTTCCGGTTTTCCAGGCGCACGCGTACCTCGGACGGCTTTCAGAACCGGAAACGACTTAATTGCCGGCCGGGGAAATTTAATATACGTCGAAAGCGCTATTACGTCGTTGTGATACACGGATCTGTCGTCCCGACTGTTTAATGTCGTGACCGATACCCACTTTTTGCCGATGGAAATTGTTTAATCACGGGACAAATCACCGGCAAATGTGACCGCCTTTGCTGAAAAATTATTGATTTTTTCCCTCGCTTTTTCATTAGAAGAATTATACCGGTGACACCACTTTGGAGACAGCCGGTCGACGAGAAAAACGCTTTTTATCCACCAAGGCTCTAAAGACTTTTAAAAATCGCTTCATCGGAAACGATTGTTAAGCAAGGATGATCGCTCGGTAGTTTAGTTAGACCGCGTATTAGTAATTGTTGCTCGGCGGATGCGTAAGCACTCGGTCTTTACGGCGAATTTTTGCAAGGCAGATTTTTACGAGTTCTAAACGCGCGGTGATTCGCGGCCGGATAATTACAGTTGCGTTTTGCAAACTTCGCGATCACGGTAATTTTTTAGTCGAGGGTTTCGATGGCCGTCGGACACGTGCAGCAATTTTTTCCAACGTAGCGTTTGCCATTTAACCTTCTGCTATCTATGGACATCGAGATGGAAGCTCGTTGCGTCGTTGCGGAATAATGGAGATCAATTATATCGGCTATAGCTACTCCTTAGGTTAGACACAAGTTGCCCGAGGAAATTGGCAGCGATAACACAAAGGATCATTGTGGAATATCGAGATTACAGTAGATGGATCCTCGCATATTAACGCCGTGCAATGGAAGACGGAATTATTTGACCAAATATATAAATGGATTTTTGCATTAATATACTCAGTGTACCAAGTTTAGGTAGGATCTGCGAAATACAAAAGGGTTGAAAGGATATTTACTCCATGTAACAAATTATTTCGACTTTACACTATTTTTGAGATTGCTGAATTGATACTCAAAGTGTAAATGAGTGATTGATATTTTTGTTTCTGCAAGTGCTACGTCCAACGTCTTTGTACAAGGAAATTGTCAACGATAACGAGAAGGACCGTTGCGAACGATCGAGATTATGGTGGCATCTTATCGGCGGGAAGGTATTTTTTAAATGGGTGGTTGGTTCGGCTGGCGCGTTCTTTCGGCGAATCTAATTCGGTCGAGAAAAGTGGCCAACAATTTTGTCGTCGGCCGTCCATTTTGCCGGCCAGAAATACGGTGGCGGTCGAGCAGCAGAGAGAAACACACACAGAGAACGAGAGAGAAAGAGAGAGAGAACGGAGAAACGACGATAGGAAGAGAGTGGAGGAGTGCTCGCCGAGATATTAGTTTCTGCGGTCGACTCTCTGCGGAGATTTAATTCGTTTGATGTTCACGAATTCGCCGCTTCGGCTGTCCTTTCGCAACCTGCCTCTCTCGCCTCGCCTCTCCTTGGTCTCGCCTCGGTCTCACCAGCCTCCCAGCAGTCGTCGATCTCCGACTCGCGGATTTTCTCACCTTTCTTTGTGATTATACAGGCCCTCGCATTTAGCCGCGATCCACTCTTCTCGCCTTGCTGTGCTTTGCTGTTTCTCTCTCTCTCTCTCTCTCTCTCTCTCTCTCTTCCTCTCATGTCCTCCCTCGCTTCTTGGCGACGATGCGCAACGACGAGACAGGACGCAAAGCACGGCGACGCGCGCTCTTGGACTTTCAGACGGCGAAGCGAATGCGAAAGCTGCTTAGTGCCTTGACGCGCTGACTACAACACAAGGATCCTCCGTTCCAATAAGGATTCAACTTCCAACTGCGCCATAAGCGATCTGCCTGGACTTGAAAATGCTAAGAAGCCATCTTTCGCCGAACGACTCCGATGACGAACGGATTGATGCTACTGATTTTTGGATTCTGAGAAGCTATTCAGTAGTTCTGCAAAGTATACGAAACCTCAAGAGCTCAGATGTATTTTCTGAGATTTTAAAATCATCCTACAATTGAAACAGTTTCAAATCATACGAAAGGGGTAGTCAAGGTAAATGTTTGAGGTGGAGACACTAAGGTAGAAGTGGTTGAGAAAAATTATACTCTGGCGCATTGCTGATTCAATTTAGGGGATGCAGAGTTTTGTAAACAAAGTGGTGAATGGTTCAAGTATGTACTAAGAACTAGCTGAGACACTTAAAAGTCTTTGAATGACCAAGAGTCTCCCAATGTCCTCTTAGCCTATCTTAGGCTAGCCTAAGGCTAGCCTAAAGGGATTTTGTCCTTCAGGGATCACCCATCTCCATTAAAGCTATCGAGTTCATCAGAACAACAGCTTTCATCAACGAAGGCGATCTCGGTCAGCTCGATCTTAGATCCGCGGAGATTCCAAATTGCCGGGGTTGGCGAGATGCCCGAGTATGTACAAAATTCCGGATGCTCGCGACGGGGTTCACGTGTTCAACCCTTGACACAGAAGCTCGAGCGTGCGAGCGTTCTCTGGAGAAACGCGACGCGCTTCATTCGCGTCCGGGCTGTTAAGTAGACACGCGAGGTCCGAGAATGATCGAAGCGCTGTAAAAAGAAAGAAAGAAAGAGAACGGGAGAGAGGAAGGAGACAGAGAGAGAGAGAGAGAAAGAGTGAGTGAGAGTGAAGAGGAATATAAAAAAGGGAGAGAGAGAGAGAGAGAGAGAAAGCAAGAGGTGAAATTCCAAGTGCACCGGTTGCGCTTAGGCACGTATCAATTGCGAGCCGACACGCCAATTGGCGTGCGGAAACGCGGCTGACGGCGCGCCGCTTCGAGTGCCGACGCGGTGACTTCCGCTAAAGGACGCCGTACGTCTGCGGATTAACGCGTTAAAACGTGATTTACGTTGATGGTCCGTGGATGGCTTGGATGGCGTACCAGGAGGCGACGACGACGAATCACGACGCCGCTTTTAACGTATTCGCGGCCCCGTAATCGACCGGCCCCTGGAGGCTGCCGCGGAGCTTAACCGAGTTAATGAGCCACGACCCCGGCTCTCTTGCAACTTTGATTCAGCTGCTAAGATATGCCCCATTTTGATGGGCCACCTTATTGGATCCTACCCGCGGAAACTCTTTCCCCTCCTCCCACCACTCTCTCACCCCCTGTTTTCCTCTTTCTGTTCCCGCGAACCGACGGATAGTCTGGGTTAGGACGGACAGGGATAATCGTAATTGAACGGACAGGCGGCCTCGTAATGAACCACCAGGTTTTGGCAGAGTCACCCTGTTAATCGAAACCGCGTGCTCTCTCTCTCTCTCTCTTTCTCTCTCTTGTAACCGGCCGTGCTTCCTCGAGTTCCACGATGTCAAAAGAGAGGGTTAGCCCGGCGATGCAGCAGGTGGTCCATCTGGCTACTCTTAGATCCACGGACCATTTGATCCGACGTAACAACTAGCCCCCATAATGGTTCTCTTTCATCCGACGGGCTTATTCCCGGTAGCTTTGTTTCGCCGAGCTTTCTCTCTCCATTTTAACACCCGATCTCTCCAAAATTTCTCATCAGAAGACTATGGATTTTATGGGTTTATGACAGGATTAGACGGGGCGCATTTAAAACGGCAGGAAAATTCAAGGAATTTGAAAATGTCGATATATACTTTTTAATCGATTGGATCAGGGGGAGAAATAATATCCTACTTGGTTCCTATTACTCGCAGTCGATGCAATGTCCAATTGTCGATCTACGGATCTTTATGCAAAGTGTTCGTAACCTTGTTAATCAAAACAACCCTCCTGTAACGCGATTAATTAAACTACATTAATTGAAATTAAGTGAAACTACATTATGACAGTCTATTTCTATGCCCAAAAGAAGGGCCTAGAAATAGAATCGAGAATATCAGGGGAATGAAGGGTTGAGAATAAAAGGCGTCGCGATAGATTCGAGGTGCGTCTGGTCAGCGAAATGGAATTTCCCGAGAAGGCTGACGATGAAAGAGACAGACAGCGCGCGGCTAGCAGCCATTTTGGTTCCGCTCGGGCAGAAATCACTCGAGTATAGTAGCGTCGAAGTTAAGAGCCTTGACGATCTTGAAACGGCGAGCCACAGTTCTAATGGATTATTTGGTAACAGTTTCTTGTTAGCTGTCTCTGACACGGGCACATCCTCTCTAGAACGATATTTTGTGGTAACCGCAGCCTTTTGATGGTTCGTTAGCGCGCCGTGGAGAAAAGATCGCTCTAATATACTTATTATCCTGCCAATAACGAAAACTTTCTCAACGAAACAGAACAGAACTAGTTGTACACCTACTCCAGTTGAATAAATCAAAATTGCGTTTCAAACGTATATCACAGGAGACACCGATTTATTAGAAAGCACAAACAAGTATCAGTTTGTAGGAGAACACCGAAGCTTCCGCTCTTTTTTTGCAACGATTTGTTTCTTTCCCAAATTCCCCGGCCCCCTTACATCACGTCAACGCGGAAGTATTTTAGCTAACGATGTTTTACAATTGATCGGAGCAGCTTCGTTCCCCAGAAAAAGAACGACGCCTTTTTACGCGCTTCTTTCCGAGCAAACAGGCGTGACTCTGAACAGTGATACACGGCGAAACTAGCCTCGCAAAATAGCCGTGGATGCTTGTACTCTCACCGCAACGGAACAGTCGGGTTACATGTAAATCGATCCCGGAATGCCTGTAATTTTCTTCAAACGATCCTCTTTTTCCGAGGCTCGATCCACGCGGCCAGTAAAAAACCGATTTTACAAAGCAGCGTGACTCGTTCGCGGCTCGGATCCCTAGAATCGATCGCTAAAACAACAGCAGCTTTTATAACAATGCAGGAAATTCGAAAAACCACAGGCTGGGCGTGCAAAGCAAGATTTTGCCGAATACCAACGAGCAAATCGTCTATCTCAAGAAATAACCAAAATTTGACAAGAATGTATAAATTCTTAGCCATTTTTTAAACAGTGAGAAATCCAAAGAAACGAATGTGTTGAATAATCCCTCAAGGATGGGATAATCGTAAATTAAAAATGTATTAGACCTAGTAATTTTGATCAGCTCCGGATTTTTCAACGAATTGGCATAACAGCGAAGGGCGAATGGAGAAACAAATAATGAAATTCATAAATTCCCTCGTCGGAAACGAACCACGAGACAAGATTGAAAAAAGATTAAAGAAGATTCTCAGCAGAGAATAAATCGGCGCGTGAGACAGCTTCTTCGGGAGCTTAATGCCTCGAATAAAGTCCCCTTTAATTTGTGGCAGTTGGAAGCGAGGAATCAACAGTTTCATTGCGAGAAAGGGGAGCCGTATTTGTTAATAAAGATGTAATGGGGTCGTTCGTATCCCACCCGTGCACCGTAGGGTTAGAAGATCGGATTACGAGCTCTCCGAACTGATTTAGAATCGTCGAGCAACGCGTTCCAGCATTTCTTCGTGGTTCGTTTCTTCATTTGATCTCTTTGCACTCGGAAGAGCAAACGATGCTGTTCTCGAACAGCTATCGACTCCTGCGTTGTAAGCCAGAAAACATGCTGCGAACATATTAAAGTGTACACGCGTAACGCAGTGTCTTATGATACCGCGAGAAGCGAGCTGGATAAATCGTCGGCCGTGCGATTAAGATGCCTTCGAATTTTCCACTTATCACGGTAGAATAGATTTATGAGAACGCGGAGCCACTTGACTCGAGCCTGCTGGCCTTTATCTTACTTTTCCTCCTTGCTCCTTCGTTCTACTCGATTCTGTTCCATTCTGCTCGATTCGCGCGAGTAACCGGTCGGCTAGTTTTTCGTCTCGCTCCAAAAATCACGCGGACGCTCCTGGAACGCTCCTGGGACCGCGAAGTCTAACCACTCTTCGATCATTCAACGTTGAAACTCATCCATTCGATCTGCAAATTCGTCTATCTGATCAGAATTCCTCGCAATTCATTTTTTTTTAAATTGTATCATCGACATATGATCGGCGTAACAGTCAACGTGTTAGAAGGGTAACACGTGTTGCCATTGTTTTATTTCGAACGAGACCAGAGCTTGGTAAATTAGGCAAGCACTGATAATGATGATCCAGACAAATGGAGTAGCACTGTGGAAATTCGAGAACGTGGAAATGGTCTAATTGGCTGCGGAGGAGACAATCCGGTTCGCGACATCCGCTGCGAGACGAACGGACGTATGAACGTCTCGGAGCAGGGGTGGCACGCGTCGGCAGTTCCTCGAATATTTTGCTAATAGGTCGTTCGCTCGCGACGAGCCGTCCAACCGAGGAATATACGATGGGACACACGTAAAAAGAGGCGGGACAGCGACACCGTGGAGCAATTTGGAAGTGTCTTCCTTTGGTCGACGGTCATTTGTCTCCCCGGGGCAACCATGCGCGTCGTGTCTCTCTTTTTTCGGGGCCTCCTCCGCGTTCCCATTCCACTCCGGTTCCATCCCCGTTTCTCCGTCTGTCTTCCTCCATCCCGCTCGATTCCTCGGGCTCCCGGAGGGAAGTTCCTCTTCTTACCTCCCCTCGTCCTTCCTCCGGCGAACCCGAGGGGCTTTGCCCACATGTCAACGATATATTTTCTGCCGGCCCACAAATCGTTTAGCGGGTAATTTTGAAATTGGAACACTTATTTAGTCGTTTAGGCCCAAGGGCACGACTGTCTCCGGACGGAAGATTTATCGTTCGATTTTTCGCCGCTTTACGAACGCGATTTTCTCCTGTCTCTCCTCTCTCTCTCTCTCTCTCTCTCCCTCTCTTCCGTCAGTCCTAGCTCACTTCTTTCCCAGCCGATGCGTTCTCGCGACTGTCTTACATCAGCCTCGATTTATTTGCCTTATTTTGCGAAAACCGACGAAAACCTGTGAATGAAATTGATACGTTCAACCGGTTATACGTCAGGGGAGTCGATCCATCGATTGTTGAGGGAGCTGGCGAGTGCTTTCATTAATATTTAAACACTGTGTGTTGATTTCGTGGGGACACTAGAGACAATTTCGTACCTTTGTGAATCGCAGCAATCGCTTGGAGTCGTCGCGAATTGATTTGCCTCAAACTATACAGAGTGCCCCAAACATGTTGCACCTCTGTGAAAGGGGTGATTCCTGAGGTCGTTCGAAGTAACTTTTTCATTTGCGAAAATGTTCTCCGGGGCTTTGTTAAGGGTATAAAAAATTGAGAAAATGACAATATATGACTTTTATTAAAGCCATAAAGAAAGAATTAAGATAATTCTTATTTTGCATACAGATCCGTAGTCTCCGTATCACTGAATATTAAACGATATTTCCCTTTCATGGGGAATGTCAAAATATGTCAGTCGAAATACAGGTTATCTTGTATTGGAAGAGTCAAATGTTGGTAACATAATTTTTGCATTGCCATCTGGGGTCAAAAGGCTGTCAGTTGATGGCGGCTAGGCATTAACATTACGTCGGACAATTGCGGACAGGTAAATCGTTAACATTACAGCGTTACCATGTCAAACGCACGGACAGTTGCGACGAGGACGACGGACGTGTTCGGATAGTTCGATCGAACGTTTTTTTTATTCGCCAGTGCATCGGTCGTTAAGTGGCGTACAATAGAAGGATCGGGGGGACACGATGAACATAGGCTATCGAACGGGGTATAATCGAGGGTTCGATGGCCATCTTTCAGTGGGCAATTGACCAATCGGTGGCTCGGCTGATACGAAATTACCGGTTCGCAGGGCTCTCGAGCCGGGGTCGAAGGGCTCTGCGATTCTTTTTGCTCGGCTATTTGTTTCCATAGCATGGCGCGACACGTGACACGATCGATAACGAGCTCCGCGGTTGTTTCTAGGCTCGGCGCAGTTTGCACCGCACGCTGCACACACAGGTGCGCTGGTTCGCTCGTCGACGATGCACGGAAATATTCCCGTTCACATAATTATCCCGCTGTTGTTCCCAGCTCGCGCCTCGCAGCCGCGCCGGTAATGTTCCCGTCAACGTCGGTTTTCCAACAGCGTCCACCAATCGTTAACGCAACCCGTACAAACAACGCCGTCGGAGAACGACGCCGACGCGACGGTTTCTGTTTTTCCGTCGTTTATTACACGGCACCACATTCCCCGGGGTTCTGGAGAATCGCGAACACGCGCGGCTTATAAATCGTGCGCCGTGCTCGGATAATTATATGAGCCGCTCGTAGGCTTAAGTGATTAACCGTCCCTCGAGTTTTTGACGCTTTGGAGCGGTTTGATCGATGCTCGGACCTTTTTCCACTTAAAATACATTTTCTCGACGCTTTGCCTTCAGGATGATTTTTCAAGACCGTGTCGTATTTAAGAGAAGGTTAAGCGTTTAAATAATGTCTCGGTTGCTAGGTTTTATTACTGGGCATAATGTAATGCGGACGGAGCTCCTATCGTTATGGAAGAATTTATTGGAAAATAGTGGATTATCTAGATTAACATGTTTAATAGACTTTAAACGGTGCAAACTCTTTCGCAACCGTTGACGACGTTGAGGATCCAATCGCAAGTGTATAAAGTCTCTTGTAGTCTGTTCTTTCTAATGCAATAAGTATTCGATTTAATCATTCAATTTTGATACTCTATGAACTCCACCTCCATTCAAGAGTTAGCTGAAGTGGTAATTGAAGATCGAATGGTTCAACTCCTAGCAAGATGTCGAACACAATAACGAAGTAGTTTCGTAGTATGCAAAGTGTTTCCATTATGTTATGGACTACGTATAGACACTGGTATTGAGTCAGTCAACGACCAACGGCTGGTTTAAAGATGGCGTAAAGTCGCGTAATAGCGAGAGAAAATGTGTTCTCGCTCGACCGTTAAAAATTTGGTGTAATAGCCGTATCACTAGGTATAGACGAAGTTAGTGCCGTCATCAAAGAGGTATAGAATGGGTCAAACGTTCGTTACAATTTCTCGAGGAACGATTTCGTGAAATATTCACGAGCCTATGCGGGTGGAAACGACCACGCTGGCAACTACGGTTAATTTATGCAAAGTCCGCTTGGGAAAACGTTCGGAACATCGTATACGCGCTGCAATTTCTTCTATGTCTGGTCTGGATTTCCGTTGCTAACAATGCTGTTATCTTCTTTCGCAGTAGGTCGCGATAACAGTAGCAAATTGCGTTTAGGTATAGCCTGTTGTCGGCGCCGCGATCGACAGGAAATTCGTTCCGGCCGGGTATGATGGTATCGATGCCCGGCATCGATGGATATCGATAATATGGAAATGCTATCGATAATTGGATGCGTCGATATTATCGGATGAACATCGAGAAGTTCAAATTGCTCCGCAGATTTTTATGCAAAATGAAAATTGTCTGCGTTAATTGCGAGATACCACGCGGGCATTTAATTATTATCTGAACAATAGTAATCGATCAAAAATCATTTCACCGTGCTGCTGTTTTGAATTTTTTTCCTGGCCAGTTTTAGTATCATAGTTCTTTGAATTTCCGGATTCTCTTCAAAATCCGCAATCTATTCACGACTGATTGTATAATATGTATAATGAACTGGTTGCTCTGGCGAAACTAAAGATCAGATGGGATTGTGTAATCATCTTCTATGCCTCTGTTTCCACCAAATAGATACTGTTCATTCGCATTCTGTGGCTGTAAACATCTAATTCGAAAATGTGCAGATGTACGGAAGATTTTGCCAATCCGAGAAAGATAAATTATTTGGACGAACAAATTCGCAGGACAAAATAAGTGATACCAATAAATGATTTCAAACGACAAAACTTCGTTCGACAGTGTAAGAGTGCTATCGCATCTGTTCGCCCATCGATAGCTAAAACTATCGATTAAATAGCAGGGTTCCTAGCTCCAAGCACCGAGGCGACGAATCGACGACTATCGGGGGGTGAGAAGGTTAATTAAATTTTCCGTGGAACAGCGTCAAATTGAGTCGGGGCCGAGACAAAGTGGTCGGACAATGGCTAGTGCCACGGTGAGAGAAAGGGATGGGCGGAGCAGGAAATAAGTATGGCCGCCATTTTCGGTGAGATTTGTCTTCATTAGGACTTCCTGCGGCGCCGTTAACGTCCCACCTGGTGCTACAAGGTGTTGAACCACTCGAAGCAGTGATATTAGCGACTGATGAAACGATATTGCTCCTGATGGGTGGTCCCCCCTACTCCGACCACACTGATGAAGATGCGAACAGTTGGCTCTCCTTCGTCTTCTACGTCTTCTACGTCTTGGATCACGACCTGACCGGCTCGTGACTTCGCCTACCGTATGCCGATCGTATTTTATCGCGCGTGCCTTCGACTGCGATCACTGTGTCGGTTCAATTCGCAGGAAGCGGCGAACATCGAACCAACACGATGCTACCACTCTAAATTACATCGGGACCATTCGGCGTCTGATCTACAGCGATTCCCATACTATTCCCGTCTTTGTGCAATCCTATAAGATCCCATAAGATCAAATTAAGTTATTGATGATAAAGAACGTTTAAAAAAGCTTTCCACACTTTCAGCGTGACCCAGATCTTAAAAAAATTCGTATACATATCTGAACACAGTATTCTGTCTCCTATCCTGTTCCTATCCTGTCTTCTATCTACTTGCGATTTTTTTCTCTTCCAGGATTTTTGCAATAAAATGTTCTGGGTCAAGCGAAGTCTGCAGGTTTTCGAACGAGATCAGTCTCAGAGTGTGGTGTGTTAAAATGAACAAATCTGGAGTGATCGTGGCCAAGTTTGTCGGGTAGGGCTGTTTGATAGTATCGTTAAAGGGGTATCGTTTTGCAAAACACGGGGGTCTGTCGCGTACGATGTAACGAGGAATGTAACAGCGTTGGCGGCTCGAGCCGGGGCTCGTTCACCGTCTCTTGAAATAACAGGGACTTCAAGAGCCGTTTGACCGCGGGCGTAGTGATCCTATTAAGTCGGACTTCTTTCTCAGATTTCTATCTTGCTCCATCCTCGAGGACCGCGTGTGTATCTACGCACCCACCCCGCGGCTTCTTCTCTCCGTCGGCCGTTCCTCCGCGCTTCGTTTTTGCTATTTCCAGCGACTGTCGTCGTTTACTCGCTTTTAGTGGCTTTGAGCCCGTCGAAAGACAGTTGCCCGATTCACGTGCCGCTGATTAGCGTAATTATCAGAGAAATTCCTCGCGCCGAGCCGAGTCGGGCTGAACGTGCCGCCGCGCCGCGTTTTTCCGCGCGGAAATTAGCGGGGATGGTGCTTCCGTCGGTTGCTACACGGCTTCCATTACTACAAAGTCTCCGTCCCCCTTGTCTCGTTAATTTTAACTCCCCCTTTCCCCTCCTCCTTTATCTCACTTAACTCGAATTATCGCGATGCAATTGATTTCTTCTCTGAATAATTTGTTTAGGTTCTAGACATCGTAAGTACCAGTGATATTAAATTCGTCTGATGTTCCTTCCATTTTGCGTTTCGTCTGCTCATCTTTGCTATAAACGATCAACATTATAGTTTATTATAAATGTACAACATTATAGTTTACACGAATATGGGTGCTGCGACTACGTGACACAACGAAGCGGGATAATTATTCGTCGAATTAAGAAGAGAACGAAGGGAAGTGGGAGAGAATCCTCCTGGGACGCCGGCGGTGTTGACTCACGCTGGTAACAGCTCATAAAGACACCGCGAGGAGAGAAACAGGGACAGACACCGTCCGAGAAGAGCAGCCACCACAGAGAAACGGAGAGGAAGAAAAAAAATGGTTAGTGGCTTCTAATTGCAGAAGTGACGACGCCGTAACTAATGACCGGGAGACGACGTCCTGTCAGTAGACGCGACGAGACGAGCGTCCTTCTACGAGGTGCGGACGAGCGCGCATTTTAAACACACCAATGAAAACTATAGCTCTCCCGATGATTCTCGTCTACTTTTCTCTGCCTCCGGAAGTTGTTGAGCGATCATCTGACGAACGACGAAGCTTTTTATGCTGTTTCCCCAAGAGATATCGTTGCTATTCTTATTCGGCTTCGGTGATCTTATATAGAGCGACAGCAATTTTATGGAACTTTTGCGATTTCAGGAAGTGCAAGGTTATCTCTCGCCTCTTCGGGGCATTGAACAGTTTAATGCTAAGACCACCGGATGGATATTTGCGTGTATGGTCTTCTGCATTCCGAGGCGCAAGCCTACTTGAACTTGATGCATCGAAGAGTTTTATGTTAGCTGCACCGAATGAACCGGGGCGTTTATGATCTCTTCTTTTAGTATTATTAACCTTCGTGCTCTGCTCGGATCAATTTCGCGTGGAAGCAAGCCCGCCCTGTTAATTATACTCTTCGTTACAAACAGATATAGGCGTATTAATTTACGAGTCTTTGTTGGTCTTGATTGAATAGCAATCAAGACCAAATCAGAGTTCTGCATTGGAATTGAAGCTGTAAAGTTACTAAGCTCTTTCGAGGTAAATTAAGAAACATGTAGTGTTCTTTACTGCTTTTAATGTTCAAGGTAAATTGTATTCAACTATTTTACGAACATATTCATTTCTGACGGGGCTACATTTTCTCAAGAATTGAAATAGTTTTTATTTGTCTATCGTCGCTTAGGCGGCAATTTTTACAAAATAAAAATTGTAAAGAAAGCAAATAAGAACTTATTTATCTATCCGGTAATTTTATCAAGTCGTACTCGCCTATTTTTGCTATAAAAGCATAAACTAAACATTGCAGTCTATTAGTCTAGCCAACAGAATGATTTCTAACAAGGCTGCAAATTCTTCAGAATTGAAACTATAGATCTAGAAGCAAAGCAACTAATTTTCCCGTCCATCGTCGCCACGAGCGACATTAGGCTAGCTCCACGTGCGGCTAGGAACGAACGTCATTTCCCTTTGGGTTCAACCCCGGAAACCCGGGCCGCGATTCCCCTGGGTGCAATATCCCGTCGGAGGGTTCGTGGTTCACGGTACATATTGAGTAACACAGGCCACTGGTGTGGTAAATCAGTCGATGCTTCTCGGAAAACAATTTCTGTCGTCGCGTCAGGATACCGAATTCCAACAGTTCCTCGAACGTGTCGTCGCGGTTGGTTTGCCAGGACGATAGCCTGACACTTTCGCCCGTATAAATCAACGCTGGTCCAGCCCCGAAATTTCTCGAGAATCTCCAGTTCCGGGAGTTACTGCGATTTTAACGAGCGGAGGAGCGCCGCAGACCTTTTTCTCGAGAAAAGAATCCGGCCAAGTTGTTCGCGCGGCGATCACTAATTATTTTGCAGTCCGGCAATCGCCGACGCTCAAATCAGAGCAATTCGTCGAATGAAAGAAAAATAGACTTTCTCAAGCTTCTTGCATTTTGTGTAAACGATATTTGGTATATAATAATCAGAAGATTCCGGATCTTGGTCTAAAATAAATATTGTCTGCATCGATTGCAAGAAATAGAAATTAAACTTAATGTCATTCCTTCCCTTAATGATTTTAAGAGAGGAGAAATCGTATATTGACATCTTGAATGTTTAAAATTTTTCAAGCATTTGAATTCCATCTACTCAGTCTTGCTATAAATGTATAAAGATCCGTAGTCTAATAATCAGTGTAAAATTTAGTTTTAAATTTGGACAGATAAGCTCTTCCACTTCTTGGAGACGTGGCTCTCAAATATTTAATACGCTAAATATGACTTTTTTACTTTTAGACGTAAAATAATTATACAGTCATTACTTTCTGGTAGAACTTATTTGTTTGCATGTAATTTGTAGTAGTGGTAATATGCAAGAATTTGTAATTGGTTACTGATTAATTTTCGAGGATAGTATGTGTTTCACAAGGTGATAAAGTGGCTAGTGCAATTAATCGGATGATGTTTGAGAAAAGGTATCGCAGACGGGCCCAATCGATCACATAATTTATTTTGAGCGGTTCCTGTTGGTCGTATGGTACGCAGAAGGGGAGACAAGCAACTGGCGATCGTGGAGAAAGGCTCGAAAGGCTCGAAGGGCGGAAGGTGGCGTGACGTGCGCCAAAGGGCGGTGGCTATCGACTAGACAAATAATAGAGCGGCGTTCTCGAGCGAGTTGAAACACGGCCCAAGGTGTGCAAGTACGAACGAAATAATTGCCTCCTTTCCTGATATATTAATTACACGCAACAGTCGGTCCGGGAAATTAATACTCCGATTGCTCTGCTAACCCAGTGCTTTTCTCTAGACTGGCACCTGTTTGCTATTTCATTTTTCCATTAGCCTTTATCGATACTTTCCGCTCTTCTAATAATCATCCGAAACTTTAAACATCTGACTTGACATTTCCAAATAATCGACAAGACTATACAGAGTCGGATTAATCGATCGGACCAATAGCAATGAATTTGTTGCTTCGATATGCAATTAGAATATACAGCCTTTTCGAATGGTCCAGTTTTCAATTCATTAACATTCATTATTCAACCGGGAAAAGGCATACAAGCACAGCGTTACTCTTTGAAACCGAAACGGTCGTTCAAGACATAAAACAATTTAACACGAACGTCGAACGTAATCAAACATCTGGTCAGTCCTTAAAAAATTAAGCATTCAGTGGCTAGAGAACCGGGAAACTTTGCTCGAACCTCGACCCGGGACGATTACAAGAATCACGATACCCTAATGGATTAAAAGATTTATTACTGTAGAAAAAAAACGACGATCTCGCGATCGAGGAGGTTCAAGGCTACGAAACACCGATCCTGCGGAATACTGATGGCCTCGTGTGCCATAAACCGATCCGCCTGTAAGTATTCTGATGTGTCGTTTGGCCCGGGAAAGGTCACACGAGAGAAAGAAACAGACTAGAGAAAGAGATAGAGAGAGAGCGAGAGAGGGAGGGAGAGAACTGTGGAATAAAAAAGAGGAGGGAAGGAGCAGCTGACAGCCATATAATTAGCATATATAACACGGTTACGCGGCGATGGGGAGCCACCGATTCCCGGGATCTCGCTTAATGGAATGACGAATTAAAATCGCGATCGAACGCTCGAATCAGCGTCGCGGGCTCTCCTCTCGGGCAGAAAGCTGTCGTCCTCGTTAACGTGTCGTTGCCCGTTAAATTCCCTGGAACGTCGATTCCCGACGTCCTCCATTTCATTTTCTTAATGCGATCGCCGTTGTCCAATGATTCTACCGATGATTCCTGTTCATTTCGATCCGTCGAACTCTGTCGCGCAGACCCGGAGGAACGTCGGCCATGTTTATGGCTCGGCGAAGCTGAAACCAGACCTATTCCTGCAATCGTTTTTCTCTTCGTTGTCCGACTATCGCTCCTAAATTAATGACAACCCGTTAAGGTAAACGTATAGACACCGTGATGATTATTCCAGCGAAGCGGAGCATTGTGCGAAAGAAAAATGTTCTACATCAATTGTAAGAAACGCAAGCTAAATAAAAAACTTCTCTTTAATCATCTGAACAAATTGAGCATGATACATGAACGGTACCGAATTAATTTGATCTCAGCAATATTCTAAATAGTGCCTACTCATTTTTGTAATAAATGCATAAAATACATGAAAATTTTTGGAATTATTTTAAATCTCATCTTTTCTCCTGGGACTGCTCGAGATTCAGTGATTTCAATGCCTGGGTGGGATTATTATAATCGGACAACGCTATTCCTTATCTTTTTTCATTATAGTAGACGTAATCTTAATAAACAAATTCTAGAGAACTTTTATAGACGTTCCAAGTATCTTCAGGTACCAGTAATACGAAATCTCCCGTATAACGTGATCAAAAAGAAAAACTGTTTAAACATACTGCAAATTTATACACATATGTTTTACGTGGCAGTAAATTTACATATTCAAAAACTGTTTAAACAAACTGTACAGTAGTATATGTATACTACTGTATTGTCTATCAAATAATATTCTTTCAGACATATGTGCTTTGTAGAATTGAACTGTATATATATTTCAAGGAATTTTCGAGTTACATTTCATGATCCTCAAGAAAACAGTGAACCTTCACACCGGCAGAAATTAGTCTCCAGTGTCTTCTCAGTTCAGTAGGGAAGGACAATCGAAGCACCATTATTTCAGTCGCCTGGATACCGAACGACTTCCTACATTTGCCGTGTAAATAAAGTTTAACCGATCGATATATCCTAAAGTTGCGAACAGAGGATCGAAATTCCGCGAGAGGGAAGACAAACCCTTCCGGCGCGGCGCGGCGCGGCGATCGCATAGAAGACGAGAGGCGAGTCTCGGTGTCGTTTTTGCAGGACGCGTGACGAAAGTGCGATCGATGCGCAAGCGTTTTTACGGTGCCAATTAATCGGAGTGAAAAGGAGGGGCTTGCGTCCGGGTCGGCACAAAGACGCAAAAGAGCGGCCCGCGACAATCGATTCGGACAGGAAATTAAGAACCTGATCTCGGGCCGGAGATCGGCCGCCATTGTTTCGACTCCTATTCTCTCAAAGAAGCGTGTCGAACCTGCTCCTCGATCCTGTAGGATCGGACCGCTCCGCGTCACCATTCACGGTGCTTCAAAATGCAGTCGATGGAAGCTTTATTAATACACGTAATATCTCAAACAAATTCAATCACGGAGATTGTTCTATTATAACTTATATTTACTATATAAAAATTCCCTATAGATAAAAATAATAAATTTAATAATATTTTTCAATTTTGTGTGCAATATGTCAGTGATAGCATTCTTAAGAGAACTTCGGTAATTTTCCATTTGATAACTGTATACGCAAGGAGAAGGTTAGCTATGCTTCCCGTAACTAATTCTTGTTGGTCTCATCCACAGGAAATCACCTAAAAAGTGATCACAAGCGAGTAGAAATAAAGGTGATGTTGCTCATTCGTAATCGCAGATTAAGCCACAAGTGTGTCCTGGCTGCTTTATCCCAGTCCATTCTCTGCATTTTCTTTTTAATCGGCGTTTACCCACGCGCAGTAGAAAAAGCGTTCGATAGGATCTTGGTAAAACGAGGTTCGAGGTTCGAGCTCTCGAGCGTCATTGTCTCGAGAAACGACGAGGAATGACGGGGCAGAACGTGCTGCAACTTTCTCTTCGGTAATTAATTGTCCGGCGTGCAACTAATCGCGGGCGTCGTCGTTCTCTCGATCAATCACTCATTAGAATGGTAATTAACAATAATATCGTCGATTAATCACCGGAGTACTTATCGACGTTTTATCCGTGGCACAATGGACCGTGCAAAAGGGCCCGCGTTATTAAGAGCTACGAATCTGTAAGTAATTGATTGATTTTCTGTCGCGATCGTTCCGCCGCGCGGGCCTTTTTCCCAGTCGATCTCTCGCTTTTGTTTCTCGCCTGTGTAAGCGGTTTATGTTTCAACTGTTGCTTTGGGAAAGCTTTACCCGATCGGCGCAGGTGCGTTAATGGCGCATCGATTCATTAATAGAATCATTTGTCCGGCGCAGTTTTCGTTACGGCCGACAACCGCGTAGATCGCCTGCGTTATTAATAAGCCTGCGCCAAAGTATCGGGTATCGGGTATCGAGTCTACGTATATTACAGAGTGAATAATGCGAGTGTTGCCTCCTCGGGACGCTTTGATCCTTTCACCGCCACTCCCGAATGTTCTTGCTCGCGTCGATCTCTGCGATTTTCCGTTCGGCGATCTCTTCTTATCCCTTCGTGCCCGGACGATCATTCTTTCAGCCGTTCGAGCAAAATTACAGACAGATCTTGGGCTAGATTAAAAGATCAAGGGAACATTACAAGAGGAAACGGACTTCAGCAACTGCACCCTCACCAGACTGCAGATCTTTTGCAAATAGAATTTCAAGCTTCTGTCTTCAAATAAATCGTTCCATTCGGATATGTTCGAATAGATATATCAAAAGTTAGATGTATTAATTGATTAAAAAGTTATAGTAGTTTTTAAAAAATAGCAATTAACACGTTGATCGTAGCGGAAATTTTGAGTGCTTCATACAAGTCTTGGTTATTTTATTCGTATGAACAATCGTTTTAAGTCAACGTATTTAATTAGCCACTTAATATGATAAATGGTTTTAGAATTTTATATTGCATCCTTAGTAACTACAGAGGCTGTTACTGAAACGAATACTGATAGAGAACGTCTTAAATTTTCTTTCTGCTTTAAACTTCATCTAGTTCGCAGTGTACTTTTATTATCTTAAATGGATCGAACCAGGAGTAAAATTTGTTCCAAGCCGAAGAAGAAGATAACGGATAGATCTAGGTCGAAGATAAAGAGATCCATCAGAAATGCGAAGAGAAGACAGCCTCCAGCGATTGCGATCTTTCTTGTTATCTTGAGAGTCAATCGGGTCAGAAATGAAATCGATTCACGCAGAGAAATAAATTTTAACAAATTTCAATGCTTATAATAAAGAGATCAGTCATTCCGATGATATTCTTTGTACGTGGCTGATCACTCCGAATATCGAACTTGCTTTTTCTAATCTCGAACTAAGAATGAAGTCCACCAGGAGTAAAATAAGACTTCGCGATAAAGTGTTCAGTTAGAAATAGCAAGAAGAGGACAAGTCGGAGGAGAAGACAGGTTCCGCAGCACCTATGGTGTTCTATTTAGTTTTGCCGGTGCGAAAGGCCGCAAAAGGCAGTGGCCAGCGATGCGCGACAACCGGCGTAGCCTAATTAGCAGCCGTCTAATGCAGTCCGCTAGCCGTGTAAATTTACCAGGAGCCTAATCGCCGACAAGTAATGATACCGCGTTCTTCCCGGGAAGCTTCTCTATCAACGATCAGAAAAACGGTAGACAGCGAGGTTGACGGTGACTCGACGATCTCCTGTCCGATTACTCTTACCGACAAACCCTCGGAATTTTTCCTACCTTCACCATAAAAGCTGCATACATGATTCTTCTGTAGGAAGATCCTGTACACACCCCTGAATACAATGATACATCTTTTCGAAACATCATGATCATATTTCGAATGTTCAAATGTTCGAGTCCTTTGAAGTCCGACAAAATCAACGCGTTGACCTCGCTCGTTGACCTTCTTTACAAATTATTTAAACATGTTTAAAAATCGTAATTTTTTAAAATTCTATAGAATTTTTCGATGCAAGAATCATCTTCATACCTCTCAGAGTCGGAGCAGGAAAAATTTGTAAAGATTTGACGTTTCCTTCAAATTGAAATTTTTCAAAAATCTGTCAATGAAGAAAATAATTAGCAGAAAATTTTACGAGGTTTTCCTACCGTTTGTCCATGTAAGAATCATTCATACAGCTTTTATTGTAAAAGCAGGGAAAATTATTAAGGTTTATTTTTGTCAACTTACAAGAATCGTCTACCGTTGATCGAAACGCGAAATTGGCGTCGGTACTTTGACAATGGCGACACGACCTTTTCGATTAGTGAACGGTAGGAAAAATGGTCCCGAGGAGACAGCTGCGCCAACAGATCGCGAGCGAACGGTAAGAACGCGTCCGTTCGTTCATGCTCGGTGTTCTGGAAGGCTCCTGCGGGTCCCGTAAACACGGCTAATCCCCTGTCACATTAAAATCCATGTTTTCCTAATAAACAGAGTCCAATTAGCCGGTCGATCGCCTGGATGCGCGGCTTAATGTCTCGCGAAAGCGAGCAACAAGATCGTAGATGCTGCTTGCTCGTCAGCGCAGCGGCGGTGGCGGCGGCGGCGTCGTCATTACGACTTTGCAATTAAAGCGTGGTAGCTTTATGAAATTTTGTTGCCGGCCTAACTAGTCGTTACCTTCGATACTGATCTACGGCCGCGGTGCGCCTAGTCTTCGCGGAATGTCGACCGTTCTTATCGGCCACGATTAGCTGTGTACTTGTTGGATAATGGGAGGCGGTATATCATCCCAGCGATCTGTTAATCGACCGTCGAGGAAGCAGAGGAAATTCGTAAATTACCTTGTTACTCTCTCTAACAGAGTCCCGTCAATTCCTGGCCAAACTTTCTTCTTGAAAAATTCATCTAATTGCATTTTAGTTAGAACGTTACGTGATTTAGAATAAATCGTGACTTTTCACTAATACCAGTTTGTATTGTACAATTCGAGTTAGAGTTAGAAATAATGTTGGAAGCAGCTGATGTGATACTGTACTGTGATCCTTTTCTTTCAGTGTTCGTAGCTTCTTAACGTTTCCTAAAATACATTCTGTGTGTATTTTATATGTAATTGTATTATATCCTGATTTCGTTGCTTTATTTATACAGTTCACCGACGATAAATCGCGGCGACGACGATGTAATCGTCAGACACGAGACATCGTTTCTGCGAGTGACGATCAACGAGTGATTAATCATTACCGGAGCACCTACAGCTTTCGACGGAAACGAACGTTTCTTCATCCTCGTCCGACCAGTATGAACAGCCAATCAGACGTAATTGTAGGTGTCGGCGCCTCAACGCCTCCGCCGGATACCGACGAGATCGCGATCGATCCGTATCCAGGAATATCGATCAATAGAGTCGGGACCCGTTTCGTTAGCGCGCTTGTTGAGCGCTCGTGCCAATCGACGAACACGGGGATCGATTCGGGCAGGTGTGGGCCAACATTCGGAGCTGCGAGGCCACGCCCACTCAAATGAAACACACAGGAAAAAACGGACTTCTCTTCTTTTATACTTTTTCTGCTTTGTTTCTTATTTCGTTTGCTGTGAAGTGTCTGGAGGTTCTTAAAAATTGGGGCAGTGAGGTGGCTCTTGAGGAAGTCAGAGTAAAATTTACAAGAAAATAAAGTAGTCCTCTATTATTATTGTACTACTTTTTCTATGATTCCGATGGACGTAAAATGTTGCTTTAGGATACATCTTTAAAGTTTAAAGACTGTTCAAGTTAACCAGAGTATATAGGTACGTCATACCTAAACTAGATTTCTATTGCCAGACATTTACATTTTCCCAAAAAATGTTCACGCAAAAATTTGCCTTTGAAGGTACTAAGGTGACACTTTTGTAGCCAGGAGCAACAGAGCCACGCCCCTTCAGAGCACTCTAAACTACGATACAGCAAGACGAATAATCTTCTTTCGGAAATCGAGAGATTTTTTGCTCTCCCGTATCATTTCGTCACGCGTGCCTGTTTTAAGTCCCCAGTCTCTTTTTCCAAGGTTTACGTAATTTGAATAAAATTTGGTTCATTTAATAAGCAAACCTGCGGTGTTTTTTTGAAACAAATTACACCTGGCAGCGACATTATCATTTCAAATTAGCTGGACGCCGGTTCGTATAAGGTACGAACAGGCCGTCATTACATCTCTTTCTCACTCTCTCTCTCTCTCTCTCTCTCTCTCTCTCTCTCTTCGCGAAATTCGGCGTCGATGGTGTTCGCGATACGCTCGCAGCCATCGCTGTGGCCAGATATAAAGGAACAGGCATTAAAATAATAGCGAATACATTACCGGGAAGGGTTTTCGTGCGTCGTTAATGCTATCGGTTCGGAGCCCTGCTTACAAATGCAATTTTCCCGAAACATTACTGGTCGCTCTTTTCGGGAAGAAGTAATCGTGCCGGCGTTGTACGTTTCGCAATAACCGACGAGCAGTCGCCATTAAACGTAATTGTAGGGATCCTTCGATCAATCAATTTCGCTGCACGCTGCACGGCGCATCGGGGTGCATCGGAGAGCTCGCACGCGCGTGTTCCTCCGGCCCGCTCGGTAACTTCGTTTATCTACGGTATCGACCATTAAGCATCGTCCACACCGACAAGCAACGAACGAGGCACTTAATCTCTCCAAGAATTATCTCCGGCTCGAACTTAAACACCGCCTTCTGCCTTTTCTGTTTCGCTGACTATCCAGAAATTTGCAATCTTTCAACGTGAACTTTACAGGTGCAATAATTCTGATCTGTTTAATTCTATTTGTTTATATAATCTGACACTAGATCTACCGAGCCTTACAAGTAGCCAGCACAAGCTTCCCTACTAAATATATTTATTTAATAATTTACCACAAAAGCATCTTTATAATTTCAATGCAATTGTGAAATCAAAAATCTGTAACTGGTCATTTGACCGACGGTGGTAGGTGTAATGTTAATTTCTATTTGGAAAGAAAGTCATAGTTGTTCATTGAAAGTCAATTTTGTAAAAAATTTAATTCCTAACTCGCGTGCAAGCTGCCGGCGTTCAATCACCCCAATTGCATTCGGTTTGAATCGGCTCGAATAACTGGCAGGGTTAAAGCCAATCGAAACGTTGTGCATGCAAGAGAGAATCGCCTAAATGTGTAACGCAATTAAACGACTATTAATCTGGCGAAGTGGAGAGCGCGCAACGATCCACTTAAGGACTAACCACATTGTGATTAATATTTCACATGCTCGGAGCAAAAATTCTATAAATTACACGTTCGTTGGGGAACAAAGCCGCGGTGCGGCGGAGGAAATGGAACAGCGATAAGGCTAATATATTCAGTCAGAAAACGACCGTGCGACTTGCGACCAACGGGGCGCACGATCCGTCAGAATGTAACTAAGGATGTATCCGATAGCTCTCGGAGCTAGTCAACGGCAATAAGGCTGTAGAATGACGAAGTGAGCGAGGTTTGTCTGAAAGGTCAGAGTCCCAGCTCTCGGAAAATCTCGCGATTCGGTTGATCGAGGCCGATTAGCTTGTTGCGTAATGCTCTGCGTTGTACGGTAATTGGAAGGATCGGGCTGGATCGGGCTTAGGATTGATCGAGCTGGGTGATCCGTGGGCTGCGAACGGACGCAGAGGGAGAAAGAGATAGAGAGAATATACAGTGAGAGGAGAGAAAGGGACAAAGAGGGAAGACGAACGTGCCGGTGCACCGTGTCAAACGTCGCCACCTGTAGACGCACACCGTGGCTAAACCGATTGCGTTTCCTCCGCTGCTTTCCCCGGGCTTTCCACTAGATTGAGTCCTGCGACCGTAATTGGATGCCCGAGGAAGGCTAGAGCCGCTCGTGGGAATAATCCGCGACTAATCGGAGACGCAGATGCACCGTGGAAATCGATATTGTTGCACCAAGTAACCAGCCAGCGAAGCAGGTGTTGCTCTCTTTCGCTGCTGGCTGAAATTCAACCAGCGAATCAACCAACACACTCGTCCGGCTATCCTTCCCGATGCTAACGATGTGTTTGCGAAACCACCCGGGCCCGCCAGTTGCCGAATCTTCGTCATGATTTGAAGATTTTACAGACTTTCGACAAACATCAGCTGCTGCCATTTGGAACAGTGGAAAAAATTAAATGAACTTTTTAAGATGATTGAAGACAGAAAACAGATTTGAAATACCAACTGTGCCTTGCAATTGATGCAGATAATTTGTCGTTTGCATACAGATCCACAATATAGTCATGATTCGCACAAGAACTTCGTTGTTAAATCGTAGAATCAAATGGTAGATTTTGTATTTGATACCGAAGGAAATAAAGTTTTAGCCAATTCACCTCTATCTAAATTATTATGCATGAACACAAATCTGCATAACGTTCCGCAGTCCAGTTGCTATAGCAGTTTGGAAATGGCTTTCGAATTCATTTGGCTCACTATCTAAACTTCTCTATAGAAATACGGATCTGTATAAAGTGTCGCAGACTAGTTACTGGTTCAAGAACAGCTCTTAGATTGATTTAATCAATTTTGGGTCAGAATATACATGCTAATTTGATTGCTACACTAGTTCGCGAACAGCTCCCGGATTCATTTCACTTGTGTTACGCATTTTTGTGAGTATTAATCTGCATAACGCTCCGTAATCTCGTTACTATACCAGTTCGAGATTGGACTAGCTTTGAGCACTGGTTGCCCCGACTTTGCGTGAGATCTATTAATATATTTGATTTGTCTCGTTACGATTCTACGAGATCATGAACGCGAGATTATACATACTAAACGAGAGCCGAGGTGGAGCTCGATGTCGGATCGATTTGAACGCGATCATAGCGCGGAACGATGTTTGTTTTCGAGTAATGGGGCATTAAGCTACGCAAATCGAGCGTGCAACCGGATAAAGAAACGCGGAAGCTCTCGAGAGGATGCAACTCGATCGTTACGATCGTGTCCTAAGAGCAGGATGATACTCTTCCGAGAGCGGATGCATCGATCACTACAACAATGTTATTCCATTGATGCACGCCGAGGTTCGTCGAGATAGAATGCAGGTTTCGTTGCACCGTGCACCGAGGCCGCAGCGATGCAGCAAATACGTGACGTTTTCCGCGCACATCAATTATTGTCACGCAACACCGTGGGCTAAAGTAATTTTCCATTGCCCGGCAGATCTCGACTCCACTAACTTTTACCATTTCAATCAACGAACAATGCCGACGATTTTCGAAAATCAGTCCACGTGTTTCTCTTTCATAGAGAAATTAAAATTTGCCTTCAATTGTAAATCAGTTCAGACTCGATTGTACTCTTTGCTAATGAAATATGTTTAACCCTTTGCACTCGGAGCTATTTTACTTCGAAAATTAAACATGACTTCCTATCTAAAATAATTCCATTTTATATGATTTTTGTTTATTTTGTAGATATGAAATTAATAGAATACCTCATACAATATTGAAATGTTTAATAATTGGGTAGATCCCGACATATTTAATAATTTAAACGATATTTTGAATTATAGTACAACAATTTTTAGTGGTGACTCAGAGTCACCACTCGAGTGCTAAGGGTTAATTGACACAGATCTACAAAACGTAGTCTTTAAATTTTCAATATAGGCCCACAAAAAAGTTGTAAAATGCAACTTTTAGTATTTTTTTCTACGATTCCAATCAATTACAATTTTTGACAAATTTTCTTCACATCCTGTAGCAAACTGATTGCTCTAGCTTCCCAAAAAAGTTCAAATCGTATAGTACAATATTAAGAGAGTAATCGTTTGTTTAAGAGTGTCCGAATATTAGTGGGAGTTACTGTACCTGCAATTGTACATTAGTTGAAACATTATTGTCTTCTTTAGCACTAGGTTTGATACCGAAGAAATCAATGAAAATTTGCATTATGAAGTTCGCAGTGCATCAAGCAGTTTGTGTTTGTTGTGCGATAGGAATCTAAAGCTTGCAGGTAATCCAGAACAAGATATGATATAATAATAGATTGTCGACTGCGATAATTACGATTTATGATAATGATGAGATTGCAGATTTTCACGCAATGATGAGCTAATAAAAATCTCGAGCACTCTCGTGAAACATAAAATAAATATTGTTTAACATTTCCCTGTACCATTTGTGGTACACTATATAGAACTCACAGTCCTACGCTGATCATCATAAAATTAGTAGCACAGAATACGTGAATTAATTCGTTCTAATAAGTGATTAACAATAATGCAAATATAAATAAGCAATACTTATTGTAAAAGAAACATAAGTCACGTGGCAGAAACGTGTTGGGGTCTAGAAAATCTCCGAAACTGTCGTCTAGAGATCTGCAGTCTAATAATGTGTATGTAAATGGAGACTGTTGTAAAAAGGGGATGCATAAATTTGCATATACTCCCAGGTGTAGGGTAAAGATAAATTCAATTATTCTTGCTTCATATGTATAGCAATGACAAAAAGTTTCGGGTATAATTGATCAACAGGGAAAAGAACGTGTATAATATGCTATAAATATTTTTATTAAAAATAGTACGAGGAGACAGTTCCTTGAGCGTTTTCTTCAGGAATTCCAGAAGTTGTTAAGGGTTGACAGTAAAAAGCAATCTCGGAGGGTGTTGAGAGGGTCGAGGGCTAGAAAGTATAAAGGACGCGTGTTTTACGGTTTTGTGAGTGCCGAGCGTTTCAACTAACATTCCACGGAAGCCCGGAGGAATGGAGTTGTTCCCGTCCACGACGAGAGATTTGTAGGTCGCCGTCTCTCGGTGTAGCCGCCCAGAAAACATTATAACATCAACAGCTTGTACACATTCCACACGGGTAAAGAACTAATATCCAAAGATGTCCAGAACATATTATAAACGCAGCAGACTTCCTCACCACAAACCTGGACTCGTTTTAAAGTATAAAGCCTCTATTTTCGCGAAAAATCATATTCAAACGAATCCAAAAACTTTCAACAATTCCTCTCGTACATGAAACTTCCATAGTTTTAGAAATTGAAGCCTCCTCTTTACAAGGGCTTCAGAAAAGAAATAGGGAACAAGTTCGATTGTCTGAAGCCCTCGTGGTTGTAACTTTTACTAGTATAAAGTGGACGGTGGAAAACTTTTCTTACGAAGCTCGGTAAAATGAATCGTACATTCATTTTTATGGCGTCGTCGTAAAGAGGAAGCTTCAATCTTTGAGTCTGTAGACACAGACGTTTAGGAATTTCAAGAAAAAAGTATCTTTCTATTTTTCGTTAATCTGGAAATGCATCGAATGCAGCATGCTCGCGCATCGTCGCGTCGTTCGATTTCCTTTCGAAACGGCACCCGCCCCCGATTTCACACACGGTGCTCGATCGATCACCGCCGGCGGAGCGTTGTAATTAAATTCCTTGTTGCTCGCTGCGAACAAGAAACGATTGGCTCAGTGAATAATCGGCAAAACTCACGATATACTATATCGGTGCGCGTCGAAGCGATTTCGGTGTCGCTCGAGTGCCACCGCGTACTTATTACCGTTTCCACGCGATTAAACCGAACCCATGCACCGAGCGCGTGCATCGAACGGTTGGGAGTAAAAGGTCCGGCGAACGGTGCGAGAACCAGTGACAGAAAGAGAGAGAGAACGTGAATCCGTGGCCAAGAGGAGAATTGACTAATGGACATTAGCAGGTGTTTATTTCCGACAGAGCGAGCGCTGGTTCTAGCTCGTCATGCAGCAGGCACGCGTGTCCAATTTACATGGAATGTAGTCGAAAGGTTCGACGACGTCGTTTACCCGGCCAAGCTTGAATTACTTTTATTGGCCATTCTTTTTTCTCTCATTTACCACCTTGCAACCCCAGTCGTTCGTCCTCTGGACAAGTCCCTATCTGTCCGACCAAAATACTGGCGAAATAGGTAACGTCTAATACAGACAGTGACTCTTCAGACTAGAACACATTGACTGCTATGTCGTTCATATGAGAGTCTATTTATAAGAATTCATTTTGCTAATACAGTCTTGATGAAGTTTTCAGCATGTGTTAAATTAACACGGATCTGTTTATATTTCACATTTTCATCACGGCCTCTTATTTCAGTCATTCAGTAAATCGATGTTTACAATTGCTAAAACAAAGCCAAGCCGTTTGCTGCAATTTTAAAAATTTATTCTGACTTAAAGGGTGTTCGAATACGTTTTATTTTATGAAAAATAAAAAATGTTCGCATTGATTGCAAGACAGAGGAGTCAAATAAAGAATTTTGATTAAGTTTATTATTCTTATTAATCTGATGAAATAATACACTGATGTCCTTAAATCACTTTAATATGCCTGCTGCTTGAAATTGTTGTACCCCTTTTTTTTAATCAAAAATGCATGAAGTCCGCAGTCTAGTAATGATCTTAAAAGACTGTTCCTAGCACGCGTATTTTCGTCGAACGAATAATTCAGTGGAGCGTACTCCATCGAGCCATCGACGACGAGAGCGTTTTGCTGGAAGTCAAAGCTAGCGACTTAAGCTTGAGTTATATGTCGGCCGGTGAAATTGCTAGGTGAGCCACAAGGTGGTTCTCATTTTCCGAGCGGCTTTTCCCACATCGTCGTTGTCTTCTCGAATCGGCCGCGAACGACGAACCCCGACACGTAAGTGTTCATAAAGCGGCCCCGGTAATTAGGTAATGACTCCCCGGAGGAGGATTGGAGGCTCGCCAACAACCGCGGCCGTCGTTTCGCGTCGCGTCGCGGGCCGATGACGCTGACGACACGGTGATAAAAGATTTTCTTGTCCCCCGTGTGAATTACTGGCTTCGCTTTTTTCAAATTATTCCTAATTGCCGGCCGGACTAATGACACCCGCGTGTAACCACGTCTGCTCGACCTCCACGCGATCGTTTTGCTCACTTTTCCGTTTCTCCCTTGTCCTTGCTGACGCCCGAGTACATTCGCGAATTGGATTCCTGCCACGGAAACCTGGCACCGCCAATTTCGAGACGATCTAATGCTTCGGGCTTGAGATGAGCTCATCAGTCTCGCGTGAATTGAACTGGATTGTTCCTGAATGGAACCCTGAATATTCATTTAACTCCATCTGATTCGCGAAGCGTTAAATTTTCACATTCTAAAAGTTTAAAAATTCTTAAATTTGATGTGAGAAGCAATTTAAAGCTTGAGAATAGTGTAATCTAGCGAATTTTTGAATTACTGAGAGGAAGCATGAATCTCTTTTCGTAAACGTTCGATAACAGACTTTGACCCGCTCATATTTTAAAGGTTGGAGGATCCCTATGTCTTCGAATAAACAGATCCCCATGGTTCAGGATCGACGCCACGATCGATTCAGGGCTCCCAATGCTTTATTTGCGCCATTGACGTCTAAATTGGATGCATGAATGGAGGTCGCCCGCGGCGAACAGGCTAACGGCACCATGTTCAAGCTTATGGGAGGCACGACCGTAGACCAGAGCCCGAGATAAGCCCTCAAACACGCCGCCCGCACGAGTATCTGTTCATGATTCGAAGCAGAAGCCTGGTTCGCCCGCAGGACACTTATGCTTATGGCACGGGGGCAGCAAGATGGTCGTCTCCGATGTGCTGTGTGTGTCGCGGTCTATCCACTGAATCGTTTATCCTTCGTCGTCAATTAAACGAACGGCCCCCAAACTGGCTGAACGAAACAAGGACACCCTGCTGCCAACGATTGTGGAAAGACAGCCGCCGCCACCATGAAACTTCGTAAATGCCACCTACTGAAATAAACAAGCACCGCCAGTTTGGAACTGCAGTCGATCGCGAGCGCCCGACACTTTAACCCCGTTATGTCTTTACAAACTGGAGCGCGTCATTATTATCACTATTATTAACTTGTCTCGTTACCATTGTACAAACCACTCTCCAAATAAGTCGACTACTAGAACAGGCCAACATCCTGTGTGCAACGGAAATGTTCCTTTTCTTTGGAAAAGCACCCTAATCTTTCGTGGCAAGAAAAAATTCTTCTAATTATGTCACTGTTGTTAATTCGTTGTTAGAGTTGCTTTGGGTTTGATCTAGCTACGTCAGTATATCTATTATGAAGGTCATTCTTCTTCGTGTCTATATAGCGATTACTCTACAACGAATGGATCAATCGGAATGCATCTTCTGCAACTCGTAGTGGTTCCATTTAAAAGAGTTTTAGGATTTGTGTACTGTTCTTTACTGTTACTATGGATTCTCTAAAATTTGACATTTCTAGACTGTGGCCTTCGTGTATTTATGACAAAAATTAGCAAGTGCAATTCGAAAGAACAGTAAGGTTAAACAGAGAATGAAAGTTCCACTGCGGTCGAAAATGTTCATTATGCATAAAGATGTGCAGTCTAGGCGTTTAGGAATCAACGTGTTAAAGAGTCACATATCATATTTGATAGCAGATCTAGAAGGATCGATAAAACGAGTACAATAAACCGTGATAATGTCCTGCGTTCGGATTGAATCGCGACGATCAAACGGCGTCGGTAAACGAATCCAGGGGAACATTGTGAAAAGTGATTGCGCCGATGCACGATGCAGAGCGCAGCGATTCCGAAAGAAACGATCAGGTCAATTCAGGAGCGGTGGCTTTTAATGGTGACGATTATCCGGCGAGCTGGCCATCAGCCACCGATCTCCCCGTATTATTTCAACGTCTATCCACCCCGGTTGTTTCCTCGCTCTCGGCCAACAGATTGCGGACTTAATCGGCCGTGAAAAGAGCAAATCGTTTCGCGCGATTATCCGTCGCGCTGTCCCTTTCTATCTCGCGGTGCGGGTCTCTTCCCCTCGTTTCTTCCTCTGTTTGAACGGTTTTCACCCCCTCCGGCGCGGCGTCTCCACGGTTTGTCTCCGACTGGTCGACTATTTGTCCTCTCGCCCCCTGTTCCCGGTATGTCTTCCCTTCTTCAAGCCCGGAAACCCGAGAGCGCTCGCCACGCTGCCACTGTTTCACCAAGGGGGTGCGACGTTAATCGTTTTCGCGCGGAAAAGGTGTAACCGATTCGTAACGGCCGTAAGATCCACGAGAGCGGCAGTAAATCCGGCGGACCGGGGGCGGTGACGAGGAGGGGTGCCCCCCGTTTAATTATTCCTCGAGAATTCAGCAATTTTCCGTTTTATTGAACCCGGCCCCAACGAATCACCGTGCGCGTCAACGCTCTCCAGGTGCGTACCCTTCCACCGGAGCGCTATTTTTGCCCTGGATAATTTGGAAATGAATTTTCGAAATGCTAACGCATCGATTGACACTACATCTACCACAGGCAAATGTTTCTATATTTTACAATTATTCATTTATGGAACATAGTCGAATGAATTTCCTTATCCAAGCATTTTTTACATTAGACAAGCTCAAGAAATATAGGGTTGCCATTTTTACAAAGCAATATTTACCAGATACTGTTAGTGCCTGGTAGGTAGCGTTAATCACTTCGCAATCACAAAAATTTGGTAAAATCTCAAGGTTTATTAGAAATTAGAAGGTTGAGATTTCTAATGCTAATTGAACTTTCAGTCCTCCTATACAGTATTGTAGTAGACAGTTTTAGCACAGCTTATTTCAAGTCAGCATCCTCTATCGTCCAGTGAAACTTTTGTCGCAATTAAGTTGTACATTTCCAACTTCAGGAATTAGATGCCTGCCTTTGATAATCGTTCTCAGAGTTTCAATACGATGTCGAGTTATTTACTAGAACAAACAGTAATTGTCATCATTTACCAGGTATGTTTTACTAAATAAGTGGGAATAAATAAGTTTCCAATTTTCTTCAACTTTTGATTCGAAATAGTCATAGCTCTAGACAGTGGTAGCTGTACGTATATATAGAGGCAGTTATCAGTGTTTGTGTTTTATAAATTTCAACTTGATCATCTCATTCAATTTTATACTATATAGCAGAGCGATCAGTTTATTGTCGTTTAATTCATTTATTGAAGCGATTCTTATCGAATCGGCGGAATCAGCTATTGTGAAGCAGCACAAGATTGTTCCAATTCTGTTACAGACATGATCTACATTCGTTAAATGGTTTTATTAGTTGGGTTAAAGAAGGGTAGTAGGCTCCAATTAGTTTGTTTGAGGGTTCAGAATGGCTATAATCGAACACGATTCACTTAAAAATAACGAGTTTAAAGGTTTGTCTACTGCACTCGCTATCGTACAACAATCTCCTAACGTGTCTGTCCATGGCTGACCGTTTCCCCTTAATCTGTTAACCGGCGAGGGCGAGCTACCTCGTCATTCGTGCTGCGTATCTTTTCATCTTCTTCTTAATTTAACCAATAACACTTCAATCATTCACTTTATTGTCCATATTAATACATTATGTATATGCTTTGATCATAAACAATATTTTGTCAATCTCATTTGTTTTGTATCACGGCTTTATACGTATGTAGATCTTTCTAAATGGATCGTGCACAATTCCAAGACAATGGTAGTGAACGAATTCAACAATCATTTAACAACGTTGTCATTAATGTGAATTAAGCACTGAATGCATGAAATTATAAATGAAAGATAGTAGGTAATTACAGACTCTTTTAACACTTTAAAAAGAAAAAGAAAACATATGATATATTCCTTCGATCTAAACCTTCTAAAAATGAATATTGGAGTATAAAAATTCATTTCTCAATCTGGACAAATAATTTCAGTGCCATGGCAGGGACCAACGTCGTCATCACTGAAAATTATACAAATTGGCACAACAAACAGTGGAGAATCCTGCGCGAAGTATTCGGAGCCCAGGAATTTTAATGGGATGAGGAAACATCGTTCCCCGATCGATGTACAAATGTCGTTATCGGATATCCAGGACCTTCAGCGGCGTCGGTAAGTGACGTTCTTTCCGTAGAGGGTGGTCCGACGAATACCCGAGGAAAATGTATCGACATAGCGGAGATTTTATTAAGCGGACCGGCGTCTGCGGCACATAAATCGGTCCATTTATTTTACGCGAGGTGAGGCAAGCTGAGGCAAGGCGTTTTGTCCCCTCTCGGAAAACCACTTTTCCGAGGCAACCGCGCAACCGCAACGACGCGGTGTTTCCACGCGAGATGCCTGGAAAAATGAGCCCTCCTCCGCAGTCTGCTGTTTTCTCAAAGTGTACAGCTTGCGCGATGGCTAACAGCGATAAAACCGAGATCGCTGAATTCCCCAGGCATAATTAAACGGCGCCCTTGGGACGGACACCTTTTGTCTGGGATCTCTCCGAGAGGAAAATGGAATTCTTCGACGTTTTCGGAATCGCAAGGATTTTACGAGAAACGAGAAGACACTCGCGAAAATAGACGAACCGTCACCAATGAAAATTTAGCGCGGAGGCATAAATGGAAAATTACTAAATTCCTTCAGGACAATTAAAGCTCGTCCTTGCTTTCCTTCGTCCTGGCCGTCGATCTTCGCTCTCGCATTAGTTTTATTCATTGCGGCTCGATACTTCCGGACAAAACGCTCGATGATCGAGCAGGTCGAGCTGCTGTTGCTACTTCTGTTCTCTGTAAAGCCGAGCTAAGAACAGTTCTACGAAGTAAACACCTGGGAAAATCGACTCCTGGAACCAGTTCCTCGCTGCATAATTTATCCGACGCGAGCAGACGGGACGGGAGAGGGTGCGCAGGTTATTTTAACACTTGAGAGATAGTGCGAGGGTATAAATCAGCCTTCAACGCCATTACATACACTGTACTGAAATGCCAATTGTCCTTCGGGACCCTGCTGAATAATTTTCATCCGGCGGAACCACCGTCGTTATCTACGACTCGAAAATAAGACAGGACGTACGATTGTCACGACAAAATTTCCGTTGCTACTTATTGCATCGCCATAATTCTTCCTTTCCACCGTTTCAGCTATAGTTGAACTGGTTAAATCATGCTGTCATTAGCCTGTACTTCGATTCTGTAGTTACTTAGCTTTTTTTTTTTACTAGTTAGCATATGTATAGTCGCATTGACGTCAAAACTTCCCTGTATTAATTGCAAGCCATAGAAGCTATACAGCGGTATCTCTGAATTCTTTATAGTCGATTGCAATTTATTTATGGAAACGAAAGAAGAGTCTACTATCTGAGACTCTGTGTGCTAAAGACTGCAATGATTAAATTCATCTATGGCGATAGTAGTAATAGTGAGCGAAAAGGGAAACGTTACGCGTGGAAATATTTGCGCAGATCGATTACCGGGTGTCTATTTAAAATGAAAATCGTCAGGACCTATGCCGGAGTCTAATATTTGACTTTCAGATTGACTCTCGCGACTTTTTCCGTGTTTGTTCCGGCGCGGCGTAACGCGAAACAGTTCGTCAAACGATTCGGACAACAGGGAATTAATTATCTCGAGAACGCGCGTGCGACGCGACGATTAATATTCTAGGTGGTGAATACATGAATACGGGAAATCAACTAATCTTTCGATCTTTTCGGACCGTGAATCGCGGTTCTCTGTCAGAGGGAGAGACATAGAAAAACAAACAGACCTCGCGAGATAAAATCCACGGATTTATTCGCCACGAGGAAGAGGTCGAAAGTCCAGCTCTCTCGCGAATTCCTGAGTCCCCGGGGCGAAAATAACGAAAAAGACAGAGCACACGGAGCGTGCAACGTTTACGAACTTTCTCACCCACATAGCTCGGACGCATTCACCCCTTGTCCTATCCTGTTTCATCCCCTTTCGTCCCCTCCTCGTTCCAGACCCTCCGCCATCCGAAACTCGTCTAGAGGCAGCCACGACTCGGGCTTCTCCCGCGGTGATCAACCATTTGTCACCACGCCGCTGGATTTCCCATTTTCCGGCCGATTTCCCCGCAACGATGCTGACATCCCGCCCCCACCTCGCCTGCCAACGACCCCTCGACACCCCCAGCATGGCTGACATCATTGTGCCCCTACCGTCGCGTCACGTCGTTCCACAACGTGTCCGCCCACGCTATCATGGGTTTTCGGGATCGTGCCACCGACCAGACATGGTAGAATGAGGTGGTGATGCCTGTCCCGCTACCATTCGCTACTAACGACGAGTGACTGCCATGCTGCCGACACTGTTGCGCAACAGAACTCTCCGAAAAACACAGTGAAATTCGCACCTCTTTGTTTCAGCATCCGCCACTGCATTTTTATCTTTGCACCCAGCTGCGTCAACTTTATTACCACTGTAATCGAAAGCGTATGACTTTCCGTGACAAGTTCAATTCACTTCTCTGTCAATTATACATTATTAACCCCCGGACCTTCCGAAAATGACGGTTATTTTTTTGTTAACAATTTTTTAGATTGGGATATATCCCTACCACTCTCGAGCAGATATTCATCGTGAAACGTTGTTTTTTTAATAAAACTTATTGACCGAGGTAAGCACTATTATAATCAACATATTTGTTTTTTGTTTATTTATTTATACAGGTCGCATCAACAACTAGGTCATTAGCGACCACAGATATTATATCATAAGATTACAATATTATGTCTTTGTACTTAGAAAAATCATTTATAGGTATACTGAGGGGAAAAAGATTTGCAGTTGTTATATGGATATAAAATTACAGAGTATGGAAAATTTTTGTGGATTTTAGAAATTTTAAAACTTGGACTATATTCGAACTAATATTGAAACAATCACTTAAATTGTTAGGGATAGCCAAGCGTCTTCTTTGGAAGGAGAAAAGGAGGCATTGCAGGATGAAGTGTTCAACTGAAAGTGGTGTATTACATCGGGTACATACGGGGATGGGGTCTTTCAAAATTTTATATAAGTGGGTCAGGTTAGTGTGGCCAATGCGAAGTCGGGTGATAACTACGTGGTCTCTTCTATTAATAATCGGGGGATAGTCGTTATTACGAAGGTCTTGTCTTACCAAGGAAAGCTAAGTCCATTTTTCGTTCCATCTATTTTTAATTTCTCTTTTAATTTGTTTATTCAAATCTCTGTGAGAAGAGGAGCTGTTTGAAAGTATTTTTCTGAAGGCCTCCTTAATCAACATATCAATCAACATATTTGCTCAGCGAAATAAAAGTTTCTTCATTGAATTATGATTGAAATCGAATTTGTTGGTCATTTGTCTTATACAAGCCTGTCATCTTCCTTGTTAATACTTTTCTAGCATCGACATATAATGTGTCCATTTATCTGATACTGGAAGACGAAGAAAATCTTCTTATCACAGAAAAACTTTCGAACTCCTCCCACCTTGTTTCGCGGAATGTTTCGAAATCGGTTTGGTTGTCGTTTGCACAATGGCGCGAGTCGTTTACCTTTCGCGAAACAGGAAACACGCGTTCCGAACCGATCGGAACGTGTATGATCCACATCGTAAAACGCTCGGACGTGTTTTCGTCGCGTTGACACGAAGACAACGATCTCTTTCGACAGCGGAAACAAGGAGAAAACTCGGACCCTTGCGAAATTACATACTGTTCGCCTGTAAAAGAATCGGGTTCAATAAATTTTCAACTTCCGCTGCTCGTTGGCACCGTTGAGAACGAACTTCGGGCTCGAAGACAGCTGGCGAAAGTCCTGCGAAACTGTTCCGGACCGCCCAAACCGCCTCGGACGTCGTCTTTCTGTCTGCTATTTCATGCGTGCATCTAGTCATTAATCTTGCGTCCCGAGTACATTATTTCCATCAAGAGTTGCAAATGTTTCATCTAAATGAAAATTTTTAATTACTAAGTAATTAGTAGACTCCGGATTTTATGCATTTGTAACAGAAATGAGTAGCAAAATAGCGAAACCACTGAAAGAATATGGAAACACTGTTACTTTGAACACTTTAAAATTATCAAAAAAGAAAATAATAAATATCTACTATTGCCGCTGTCAATTGATGCGAATAATTTTTATATTGCTTAAGTATCCGTTGTGTAGTCCTTGACAATTTGTATTTCCACGAGGGTTCATGTCTCAAAAGAAAGCACCTACAAGTTTCAGCAACCTACATCTTTTTTTAGCATTTCAGACAACAAGCATGAAGGAAAGAATGCGATGATCGACAAAAGAAAAATGTCCTCAAGTGTTCGAGTGTCGAAAAAACAGTACGCGGAGCAATCGCTGAAGCAATTACAAGCTTCGGCAGCGTTTCAAAGTAAGCAATGGCGCTAGAATCGCACGGAGCCAGTCTGCAACCGTGCTGTAAACCATGTGGAGCCACATCGAACGACGTCAATCGTCTATTCGCTTCCTGAATTGTTCCTAACCATGGCCTCTGCACACGGCAAAAGACGCGTTGGTCCAGAAACAATATTTTATAGGCACATACGGTGTTTTCGTGTGCCGATATAGCTTCCTGCATCTCGGAAGAGTTCGAGGAAAACGGTGATTACAAGTCTCGGAGCGTGTACAAAGCATTCTCTATGGATGGTAAGGTTTTAAAGCTGTTCGGCGCGACTATCGTGAAAGATTGAAGGGTTTCGTCGCGAGTCGAAGCAAATAGAAGTTGTATTAACCGATATGGAAGCATAATGCGCTAGTAGATAGCCGAGGTAACGATCAGGCATCCGGTAATGAGGATCGCGTGTGCTCCGGCTGAGCGTGGATGCTCGAGTGTCGGCTGCTACAGCGATTTTCCTTGTCTTCGGGCCACCACCCTGTTTTCTCCCTTCGCAGGAGCTGCAATATCCGCTGTTTAAGGGTGAAACGCGATACCGCGGCGCGGGCCTGCCTGCCCGCCCTGCCTGTTCGTTCGATATCTCGTTATAATGTGGCAACAGCTAACACTCGTTAACCTCCGCCGAGAAACCTTGCTCTAGTTCAATCATGTAACAGTATCTGGGCGCCTAATGCTCTCTGACCGAGCCTTAGCTTCGACGGAAAGCCCTGGGATCGATCCTCCTCAGAGAGACCGACGGATCCTCTTTAAATCCGCTAACGAGTCTCGATCAGATTTATCGAATCGTAGAGACACTAATCGAGGTGGCAACCTGTTTGCCGGTTTTCCGCACTCGTTCCACGCTGTCGAGAATAGATAACAGAAACCGCGATAACGCGCGTGTCCGGCGCGATCGTTAAAAATTTCGCCGATCTTAACGACCTGGAATTACAAGCCACACTCGTTCCAGTTTTTCTTTCCCTATCTCCAGCTCGCAAACGACTGCGAGCGTAATTGCGCTCGACCCTTTGCGAAACAAGGATTATTCGGTGGCCGGCCACCGCGCACCGCACCGCTGCGCCGCGCGAATAAATCACTCGGCCCGATCGACCATAAAGTCGATAATCATTTGCGCCTTGAACGAGCCGGGGGCTGCTCTAATTGCTTCTAATACGCGACGGGAATTGTTAATCGCGCCGTCTCGTTTCCCGGGCCATTTTTTTTTTCTCTCGGAACTCCGCTAATCGAAACTGTCGAACACGACCTCTCTCCATGGCGACTTTAATCGCTCCAAGATCGTTCGAGGGAATTAGAGCCTGCGATCCGAGAGAAACTTGGTGCTCGAATGTCCTGGATCATCGAGGTTCGAAGCTGTTCGATTTAATTGCGTTTTGAAAGTGTGCTCGAAGCGTTTAGTGCCTCGTGTCAACTGCATATGGTTGACGCTAGTTGTTGTCCCAGTTTAGAAACTTATTTCTAGTGGGAAAAAAATGAAAACTCAATTTTACTAAGATTTTTAACGGAGACCAGGATCAAAGGAGGACTGTCTGTTCTTTTAATGTTTTATTCAAAGGTTAAAGACCTCAAAAATACCAGGATAATAGTAGCTTTACAAGAACAGGCAACAAAGTCTTGTTGTAAATGCAATAGTTTTCACGTAATCGTAGTTCAAAGACGAATTGTTTTACTGTTAATTGTTACTTTTACTCCGGTCTCCAATACAACTAATAATTTAATTATAGCTGGTTACTCTTGCCGTATTACTGTCTTCGCGGGAACAATGAGTAAATCGTCTATGATTAAATGACATAACCAATTGTTCGACAGAAAAAGAAAATTGATATTGATCGTACGTCAAATAACGCTCTGTACCTCGATTTAAAAGAGACGAACAACATTGGTATTTAGTTAATCATGTTTGGAATCTTCGTCGAGGGTGTGACTTGTTATCGTACTGGATAAGGGTGGATGAAGACGCTTTGATTTTGTGGCAACGTTTGGGGTAGATATTTGGCATAGAAGAGTCTAGTGAGATTCTAGGATGATTGCAGGGCATCGACAGCGACATTGTAGAGTTCACAGGGGACGGTGACCACGTCACAACACGATTATTTGCCATTAAAACGGAACGCCGCGTGTCACGCAAAATAAACAACCCTCGTTTGCGCGGTATCTAACGCCGCGAATGCCGGGTATAGTTGTGCCCGAGACAGAGCGGGTGACTTATGAACCATTCGTTATTTATTTGAGCGTGTTTCGCTGGTGCCAAGTCGTTCGATTGCTCGCCTATAGCGCGGTGGTAAGCAGAGTACCGCGCGAGCCTAATGGAATAGTCTAGTTTGCCGATAGTCCCGCGCAACCAGAAGAATTATCAATTGATGTTACCCTTTCCGGAATTGTTGTGCAATATCAACCGGCTCTGCAAAACTCCATGAGAAGTAGAAGAATGATTTAACAGAGCGTCGCAAAGTTTGTACAATTGACAGATAGAGTAAGCATTTCAAGAAAAAAAACGATACACTTCGGATATAATAGCGTATGAGAAGTAACGTTTGTTCTTTCCTTTTTTAAGAGTAGAGTCGGAGTTTGCTCCCGATATTTGTTATTCAGCCGTGGTAGTAACGTGCAGTGACGGAAACTTTGTCATTCTACGGCTATGTTTGGCAGCCTCAACTGACAACCGCCTCGGTTCCGTTGCATCGACTATCTCTTTGCTGCAAGTAAAACAAGGACGTGATGGCATTTGGAACTGTCGTTGATACCGTTGCATAGACTACACGCAAAATAAACACAACAAACAGAGCACCTTTGAGATTCTCGTGTTAGTTTCTCCTTGTAAAAGATTATCCGACTACGGAATATAGTTGAGCATTATAGATGAGCTATACATATTTTGACGACTCTTCAACCCTTCAGTGACAGCGTTGGATCTAGAGTGGCTATACAACAAAACGCTACAAAATCGTTCAGTTTCAAGTACAGTTGAAATGACATTATTATCATTGATGCGCTGCTCCGTTCTACGCGTGGCTTGCTAACTGCAGGCTGTTTATTTTCCCATAGTGTGGTCCTCCGTGTTCGCAACGTTCACCTGGGGGAGGGGTGCGATCACCTTGTGCCTGCAAGCGATAAATATCATTTTCTACAACGACGTTATTATAGTTTGCACGTTTCACTTTGTGTGTTTATTATCCTATAATATGGTCCTACTGTGGCAACGTCCTAGGTTCGCGATGTTCATCTAGTGTGCATGATGATACATGTGGAGGCGGTAAATATCATTTTCTACGACTGCGTCGATTGCGACGGGAGATATATAGAAATTAAATTCTATCAATCTTTTTACCCTGCAGTGGTCGCGTGGATCACCATTGTTATTCGTTGTAACTGTCCACTCTGATGTACAGAAAGGTTTTTAATTTCCAAGTAAAAAGAACGGCAATATTTGCTGGGACATGTTTGGTTTATTGCTTAATGGTTTGAAGGGATAACGATTGTCATTCACGCGACTGCTGTCACAATTTTCATCGTTGTATAGTTTCGTCGTTAAAATATTTTATTCGAAGATAGTTATGAAATATTACACCGGGATTTTCTACAAAAAAATAGGATGAAATTCATACGACTATGTTTGAGTAAACTACAAGACTGTGAACAATATCTGTGACAATGGTAACGGACATGTTAAGTCCAATTTACTTATTTTTATCAAAGATCGTGTAAAATGTAGAGTCTGCGTGTAATAGAGTGAAGAGTGAGGACTCCTCGAGAGGCTCTTTTCAATAGAAGTGTCTACGAAGAGAGTCTAGCATCAGAGGGTTGTGTGGCACGAGACGTATCGATTCGTCGGGTGGTGGCAATGACAGTGCCTTTCGCGTGGAAATAAACGATCCAACGTCGGATCGCGGATCTAGGGAATGAAGGAGACCGTAGGCGTTTCTCCTCGGTATATCGTAATAGGTGGAATTAATCTGAAAAATTGTACACCATCGAATAGATTAAAATTCTATCTATCAATTAAACAGCTTTTAAGACTGAAGTCCCTAAAACCGTTCGCGATTAATAACGTCCAATTAACACAGACACGAATCGAATCCATGTTTTTACGATTCAAGTCGTGACGCGGTGCAGCGGCCAGAATGAAGAATGCATCGGGCTAATCGATCGTGGAATCATTAGCGCATTAGCCATGATAGCCTTGCTCGATATGGCGGCACCAGAACGGCCATGTTTGTTCTAGATTAATGTCTCGCGGACATGAACGGTCGGGCGTTTCACGTTCTTTAATCGGACAGCAAAGGAATCGGCCGCGCGAGTCACGCGGAAACCAACCAATCCCGCGGCGAGACGCGAGATCGTGGCAATTTTTCAAATGTCACCGGATGACCGCGATTTCAACCGTCTCTCTTTCTTTCTCTACACGATCGCTTAAAGTGATTTCACCGAGCAACGCCGCACCACGCCGTTTCACCTCGGCTCGATTAATTGGCTTCTCGCGATCAAATCTCCGACTAATTGGCCAATCTTCGTCGTACCGGATAAGAACCAGTGGCCGAGGGATCTCGAGGTCGTTGTTCCGACGGCTAACGTTCCCGCGGAAAAGAAATACCTCCTCGCGAGCTAGACAGCCGAGAGACACAAACCGCGATCGCATTGTTTTTGCGATCCTGCAACGATATCGCCGTAATACTATTAACACGTTCGTTGCCGGCGGCGTTTAGTTCCGGCGACGGCTTTCGTAAATACGACATTCTGTTATCCTCCGTCTGTTCCTTTCGACGATTCGTCGCATTTTTTTCACGGATTCGCAACCAACAGTGTGTTGCACGCTTCGGTTCACTAGTTGCAAACGAAGCGAATAATTTTGTTCCAAGAGGTTCATTGTCAAAGAAGAAATTTAGTTTGATCGTTCATCTTCTCATCGCGTAGATTTTTTAGCTGCGGGACAATTTGCGACACCACGAGACAAACGAAGTTAGGAAAATGAGGAACAGACGGCAATCGGTGGCGTCACGCTACACGTCACCACTTTGAATAACTATTAATATATTCTCAATGATCAACTATTAACCGCCACACTGCTGATCTTTGTGTAAAATGTTTTCCATTGATTACGAGAAGAGATGTATTAAAAACAACAGCAATATTCTTGGATCTTCCCTGTATTTCACTCTTTTATATTTCGCTCAGCTAATTTCTTCATGAATGCATAAAAGTCAGCAGTTTATTGATAACAACACAAAAATATTGTATGTAGAGAACGAATTTCTTACACAGCAGAGGCTAAACGAGAAGCCACTGTACTTCTTCCTCGTCTATCGAACCTAGGCGTGCAATGGACTTGTGCAATGAACGAACGGAATCAAAAAGTTGCAAACGAACAAAATTTGTCTAGCTCAATTGAATAAGAATTCGTTCGAGTGAACAGTTCCGAGGTGTTTCTCGGGTATCGGGCGACGATCAGGTGGCATAATAGCTGCTAACACCGGATCCGAGTGAAATTTACACGAAAATTAAAACGAACAATCCAGTGGCAGGAAGCGGACCGATCTTAGACGCGATAGTATCTTTCGGAAAATACGTTCCCGTATCGATCGGCCGCGGGCGAAAGAGGCGGCTTTTGTTTCGGCCAGTTAGCACCTCGGCGTCGAAGGAATTAACACGATCGTAAAGTTTCGGGGAAGGGAACGCGAACGTCCGTTTGCGGCTCCGATTTGCATGGCTCGGAAGAAAGAAAGAAAGAAAAGAAGATAGATAAAGAAAGAGAGAGAGAGAGCGAGAGAGACATAAAAGGCAACGTGTGCTTTGAAATTCAACCAATTGTATCGAAGTGGGCGCGTTTCGTGGAGAAGAGACTCGTAGAGTCTGTCGAAATCGAGCGATGTTCGCTGGCAATTTCTCGGCCGGTTCACGTCTTCATTCTTCGACGGAGGATCTAACGAGGATCCAGCCGGAGGGAAGAAGCGTTCCCGAGCGGAAGTCTCGAATCCGAAACAATGAGGGAGCCGCTGCGCTGCATGGCGCGGCGCGGCGCAGCGGTTTGACGCGAGCCACACCGAAAGGCTTTATGGCTCTATTCTTGCAGTGGCGTGGCAGCCTGACCGGTGGTGTTCTTCTCCCTTTCTCGGCTTCTTCCTTTTCCGTTCGCGTTCTGCTCGTGCGCTTCTTTTTCGAGCCCTTTCCGTTCCATAGTGCTCTTTCTCGTTCGTTCTTCCTTTCGTCTGTCCGTGCGTCCATGCGTTGCGGTCCCAACTTCCCTCTCTTTTCTCTTTTCTCTTTTCTCTCTTTCTCCCACTTTCCGAGCTGATTCTCGTGTGCATCTCGTACGTACACGCGCGATAGCCTCCGGGGTCCGAGCGGCTCGGAGACCCAGAGACAAGGCAAAAAGGAGCCATGGTCATCCTCTGACAATCAGCCCGAACCCCGGCCGAAAAATACGTGACACGCGAAAATCAATTTCAACGGTGGTTGGGCCCCGTACACCGCCATGCCACACCACGCCACGGACCGAGCCACGCTCGAGAGTCTGGTTCTCTCTGCACAGCCTATTATATCGGCCATTCTTACACCGACGGACGTCAACGGTTACACCGTCGTTTTATTTACTCCTGTCGGAGACAGAGGAACCGGCTGGCCGAGTGCGGTTCCCGTGCGAAATTCGATTTCACATTTGACATATGCCGCGACCGCGCTCCCGCCTTTCGATAGAGTGATTAACGCAACCTGGCTGCGACTAGCTGCCAGAACACTGTCCGCGGCCCACTATTATTAGCTATATACCAAAGTTCTATTCTCTTTTATCTATAACATTAGATTTGAATGAGATGTTTATTTGTCGACGATCAAGTTGGTTCTTTGTTAATTGACCGGAGAATGTTAGACTGCGGATTTTATGCGTTTATGAGAAAAACGGGTAGAAATTGTATTATTCTATATTCACAATGTATTGTTGTCAACTTACAAAATTAGTAAAGAAATAAAGAGGATTTTAATTAATGTACAACATTTTTAGTATGCATAAATATCCACAGTCTACCCATATATCACAAAGACGTCTTTAACAACGAAATAACGAACGTTTTACATATGTTACAAAACTGTTCGCTTTACAGATGTCTCTAAGTTAAACGTTAAACAGACGTTCTAATGACATCCAGTGAGGGCCGTTCAAACCTAAAATGGACGTCTTGAAGACGTCGTGTGCTACGCGACGTAGTCATCATTCTAATATATTCGTACGTTTCCTGTGGCTAGAGTAAGTGATAAGTTTACTTTCAACTAAGACAAAAGTGACAAACGATTCCTCAACTGCCAACGAAGAAACCATTAGAACGACTAAACAGCAAATGATTTGAAATTCGACCTGCCATTTTGTAGCTTGTAGAGAACGAAAAAAAAAAAAACGTTTTTCTATGCATTGCGAACGACGCGTTCTGATACGTTCCAAACCGTACCAAACCGCCGCCGTACGATTTCTCCAAGCAGAATGCCTACCGTATTCGAAATGTTTCCACGGCAAAAAAGAACAGTCGTACATTCTCGATCCATCTCTTCACCGGCGATTTCCCTAAGACACCGTGATCTGGGAATAAATCAGCGTCCGGAATCCGGGTTCGAAAACAAGCAATAAAGTCGAAGGCCAGTGTGAGGTTCCCGTAAATCCAGGACCGTGTCGACCGGGTGTAATCTGCGGGGAATTTATTTCTATTTGTCGTTGGAGGGTCGTCGATGATTCTACTACGTGTCCCGCGGTGGTAGAATCGTCGATCCTGTGTACAATCTGCGAATGATTTCCTAGGCACGCGCGTCGTTTTCTGCGGCAAGAGTTTGCTGATGCGGGGGTGGCGAACAAAAGGGGGTTGTTTGGAGAGTCGTCGTGACGAAACGAGACGGCTAGACGAATGGCTGGAACGATTATTGGACATGGGGATCCGGCGAGAGAGCAAACTGAGACGGATCGATCGCATAAATCTCCCGGCGAGGCTCGACGCGGTCTAATACGAAGCCGAAGCTCTGAACCTTGAAGCAGAAGCTCCCGAGGACGAGCCACAGAGTACAGAGAACACGGACGAACCTCTCCGACGACTGACATAAATACGACTTAGTCGGGACTCGCGATCTCCGCCGACTAATTGAGAATTATTCCCCCGCAATACACCGCCCCAGGCTAATTCCACTGAGTTATCGGTGGAAATCCTGTCGAGAGGAACGACACCGGGATTACGCGCGGCGAATGAAATTGCTGAAACATCGGCCAACAACGAATCACCTCCCACAGGAATCGGGTGCTACCCTTCCCTTCGATTCGACACGATCCCACCGATTACCGACCAGAATCCCGATAATGCGCCGCGCTGTCAAATCAACCGGTTGACGCTCCGGGGGAACGTATTTCATCGAGCCTGCCAATTTGACGCGAGACTTTTCTCAGAAAGTTCAGGCTCTTTAATCTCATTTGGCCAGCTTGTACTTTTATACATATGCATTACAATCGATGCAGTGGCACGATTTTTCTAACAAGAAATTCAACTGTTCAGACACTTTCATACCAGTTCATTAGCTTACACTTTTATATTGTGTCGAATAGAAAGTCCGTGCGTTTCTATTCTAAATAAATTCCACTTTTTTTTATCGAGAGAGACTATTACTTTCTCCCACTGTTCCTCTAATTTTTTGAATACCGTCTGCGAGAAATATCTTTACAATATTGTCTCCATACACTTCGCTAATGTTTTTACATGTGACCACGAATATGCTGCTTATCCATTTCGGTGGATCTTGCAACAGCGGAAAAATGAAAATGAAATGCTGAAAATACCCTTGCAATTATGACACGAGGTAGAAGAATGATTAAGATTATGAAAAGAAAAGAGTAACTGCTAATAACTATTTATCTAATTGCAAATATCCCCTCGTATTTAGATCGTCGACGAAGTGTTTCCGAGTGTAAGTGTTCAACGGTGCATTTGTTCCGAGAAGAAACTCTTCGACCACTCCGGATTCCTTCTACTAGCTGATTTTTTGAAATATTTTTGTCCAAATACAGAGTTCCCTTCAACTTCGCACGACCAACAAGACACTGACAGTGCAAATTGTAGAATGAATCGGTAGCTCCCTGGGGAAAAACATTTTGTCGGTTCTTTCAATTAGTGGTGCATCGTGTAGAAAGCCGTCGAACTTCTCGGTTCAGTCTCGCGTCTTTGCGACGTAGTATCTCGGATTGTACGAAACTCCTTTGCAACATGTGCCATCGTTTCATTGGCACAGCCGGTGAATTACTAGTCAGTGTGGCTAATAACACGTTGCCGTAATTGAAGCTTTACCGAACACATGTGTAACATGCTTCATTACTTTTTAACAGCGCGTGTGAGTTTTTCTTTAGTTTTTTTTTTTTTACGCCAAGACACTTGCATCACGACAAACATACACGGATAAGCGTACATATAAACTAGACGATCTTGGGATAAGAAACGTATCGAATGATTTTTCGTGGTAAAAACTTTCATGAAACATTGAACACGGAGTTTCTAGCGGAGAGTTCGAGCATGTAGCTTGTTGCACAAGCGGTGCAGTGTCTTCGTCGGTCGAGAAAAAACTCGGGAAACACCTTGTAGACTCAAGCATTTCTCGCACGCGCACGGTAAGCGAGGAAAACGGGCGCTCGTGGTTTCACGAAACGCAGTTCGTCCGTTTAAAAATTCACGACATAGCGGCTCGTGCAGCGAGAATAACGGCATTGTGCAACCGATAGAAACAAATAAAACCTCTCGCAACGAGTGGAGAAGGGTTGCAAAAGCCGGAGGGTCGCGGAAATTCCAGCTGCGAAAAAGGTAAACGTTCCGCTCTCCGAAGTTCGGTTTCGTGTCTATCTGTACTACCTGTAATTGCGTTTAAACTCACCACGATTCGCCAGGCCCTTTTTTTCCCCCATGTGACACACACGATTTCGATTCGCGCGGGAACCGCGGGTTCCCGTGGCCCTCCGACACTATCCGAGTCGGAATGATACCATTAACGTCGCTTTACGTACAGTTTCGACCGGCCGTCAACGTTTTATTACAATGTACACCCGGTCATTTCGCCGGCCACGGCTCGCCGTCACTGTGTAATACAATGTTGTACGAACATGTCACAATTTTCAGGCCAATCGACTCCTCTTGCGTGCATTAATAGGCCGGCAAATACACCCAATGCCACGGACCGTGTGCAGTAAACCGTGCACGGAATGAATTCAATCCGCCATTGTCCGGGAACCGACGCGTTGCCACCCTACCGACACACAAGGACTGTCGATTTCCACGCTAAAACGATCGTTCGACAACGATCGCGCAACCACCGTTTACATTAGGCAACATTTCTTCGAGAGATTCACTCAACCAACCCCGAGCTTTTCAATTAACACTAGAATGACTGGTTAAATATTGTACAATTATTGAAATGATAAAATTTATAGAATACAATGGAACATCTCAATAGAAGCGTTGCCATTTTTGTAAGGCAACATTTACCAGATACTTCTAATGCTTGGTAAGTTTAGTGTTAAATTGTTTACATTATCACATCGCCGTCCGACATTTTGAAGTTTAATTTTAACTTGATCTCCGCCACCACTGTTCTTTTCAAATTCTAATTTTTGTATGAATTTACTTTTTCATACATATTTATGTATCTATTTAGATATATATCTATTTTATCATTGGAGTGTCTATTGTAAGGGTGTAATCCTGGTTTCAAAATATTTATTTCACTTCCAGAAATATATCAAAATGTCCTAAGAAGACAGAATCAAGTGACGAAACTTTAAACCATGTGATCTGGCAGTGTGAAAAGTACGACGTTCAAAGGCACTTGGATTCTTTATGTACAATGGGCTACCAACTTCCCCTGAGAATCGATATTTTTATAGCGGAACCTTATATTTGTACTCCATTTGAATCTCACCTGCAACGTTGTAACACCAAATGGTATTATTGTAATAATAAATTGTAAAGCGAAATGAACCAAAGAGAAAGAAATGGTATAAAGAGCTTTAAAAAATAGACGAAATTAAAAGATACAATGATCAAAATCGGTCAGCAAAATATTGATGCAGTATGTTCTAAGCGGACAGAGTGGAGGGGGGCAATTCTGAAAACTATTTGGTTACTTCGCATGAAGGGAAATTGGAATATACAGTTTCCCAGAGGAAATTGAAAGATCTGGGAAACCATGGTGGAACAACAGTTTACAAATTATGCCGTCGCGTAAGTGATTGGCGACCACCCAAGTCCCGACAGGAGACCCCTCGACAATATTTACCAGTGGTTTTCGGTAGACAAAAGACCTCGTGCTGCGAGTATGGTCGTATTTTCCGAAAGAGGAAGCGGATCAGCGTGAACCGATGGCGCAACAGGACGCTCTCCTCGACCCTCGGGTTTCGTGAGCAAGAATAAGGTCGCGACAGGGTGCGCGAGAGTTACTGGAAAGAGTAGTATGGTCTCGAGTGTCCTCGAAGACGGCACACTTGTTCGGAAACCGAATGGTCACTTAACGCAGCGGGGGTGCCCCGAGTCGTGTCGGGTAAAAAGTCGGGCTGGCATCCGGGCCTCTGCCGAACAACGGGGGCGGGGCTGGTGTTTTGTTTGCTCGGCAAACTGTCACAACAAGTCGAAACACACGGCCCACCCTCTTTTATCTAATGCTTTTTTCCCGCGGTCTCTCACTCTCTCTCTCTCCTTGAGCCACGAGGATCCGGAAACTCGAGAGTGGCCCTTTAACGGGCCCCTTGAAACAGGAAAAGAAAGCAGAAACGATACGTCACGTGCTGGAGAAGCGGAAAGCGAGCGTCTCTTATTATCCTTTTAAACAGCTACCACCGAAACGCCAGAAACCGACGCGACAGTACCGTCCTTCTTGTCTCGAGACGTTCCCAATCCGTCCGAGCCACTTTTATACTTGTCTGACGTCGTTTTAACGTGTCCATTGCCATATTGGACGTAAACGAGTGACACAATTCTTCAACAAAATACGTCAAAATTTACTAGTTTTAAATACAGTCACAATAACATTTTCATCAGTGGACCGAACAACTTCAAGTTTTCTGCCAAGCTAGATTATTTTACTAGATGATGTGTAATGCAAGTTATGGAAAAATTGCGTTCAGTCTGAATTACGTAACAAATAGTAAAAGATGCTTCTCACAACATTTCTATTTAGATTTTTAACGAAAATTTAAAAAACACGTGTTTTGTAGATTCTTAAAAGCATAAATGCTGTAAATTTTGGCGGAATAAATTGTGTAATTTAAAACTGTGACCCCAACTGTTTCAGAGAAGCTACAAAATTCCCATGTTCAGTTGTTATGCGATATGGTAGCGAAGATTAGTGTGTAGAAATGTTGTTCAATTTATCATAATTCGTATATGTAACGCAGCATATCGGGAAAATGTCGGAGAGCAAAGAGAGTCGTGAATCGATCTTTATTGAACGCTTCGCTCTGCATCGATTCGGATCTGTATCTTTGATGCCTAGCCTCTTCCTTTATGTCATCAGTTTAACTTCCCTCCCGGGGAAGATTATGGTCGTTAATCTGGAAACAACTGGTTCGGAAAAATTCTGCTTTGCCGGTTGAGAGCACGCAAAACTTTTAAATCATTCCGACGTGATCGGGAAGGATCGATGGATCGCTTATTAGCGAACAGGTGAGCGATGTGCAGGTTCTCTCGATTCGGCGCGTTACGTGAATCGTATTACATATCGATTGGTAGAATGGATTCGTTCAATTACATGCAACACACACCCAGAACGTTTAATTACGGAATCGTTCCTGAGCGTAAATACTTTCATCGGCGCTTGTTACGCCGGCCGAGCAGCACCGCACCGACACCGGCTCCGGCTCGTTATTATGACTGATAATACCGGCGGCTACCGGTCGTGTAACCGGCGACTATGCGCGTTACCGGCGATGTCATACTCAGGCTAATTACCAGGCCGATCGTTTGTCGCTGTAACGAGCCGCCGCGGACACGTACCCGCGCGTCCGTCAATCAGAAAACATAATTACGCTTCCAACCCGGGGAAAAAGAACGAGAATAATTAATATTTGCCCCGACTGGCATCGGGACCGGCTACTTCAACGATTATTCCCTATCGAGAACTTTTATCCATTCTCCGTCTTCGTTCCCGAAGCAGAGAAAGTTCCGTGACACTTCGACAGGAAAGAGAAATTGATTAAACGCGACACGAGCGAGCGGTCGCTGTCTTTTTCGAAAGAAAGGGATTAATTGGAACAGAAAGTTAGACGTCGATTACCAGTTGATGGCGTATTGTAATTAACCGAGAGCGGATGTTGTGCGTTTATGGCAGAAATTGGTGGATGCAATTCGAAGGTGTGCAATCATTGGACAAATTTCTGGAACTCGTCAAGTGTTTGAAGCACTAATGGGAAGAAATAAGAAACGAAAAGGAAGAATTGGGTTAAAGTTGTATTGTTTACAACTTTTCGAAATCATTAAAGAAGGAAAGAAACATCTGTTCGGTATCGATTGCTTGCAGTTATGTATTTTGCATAAAGATTCGCAGTCTAGTAATTATTTTAATCGGCGCAACCATCTCGACGCGTGATCCTGCGAACGTCAAACGACTCGGTTAACGACAATAAAGAAACCCGGGTAAAAACGATGTATTTTTTCGCGAGAATGCCACCACAGTCCATTAACACTTTTCGCGGAGAGCCCGTGCTCGCGAAACGATCCGCTCATCGTGACAATCCATCAACGTTGAATTGGATCTCGCTCGAGGCTCTCTCTCTCTCTCTCTCTCCTGCTCCCTCTCTCGCCGTCTCTCTTCGTATTAACCGAACGAGAAAAATAAAGCGAACATGCCGTGCCGTGCCATTTACGATGCGGTCGCCTTCTGCGGCCTTTACGACGAGCACGGACCATCCTAGCGACTAGCGAATAGCCTAAGTCCCCGGTAAAAAGCACGCTTGCCGAGCGTTACGCGTGTTCCGTGAACCGAGCTTTGCGCAGAAGCGTTTTATGCTCGCGATTCGCGACTACAAACAACATAAACGCGAATGGCTCGCGATGGATGGGCATTCGAACGCACGAGCGAACCGGCAAAAACCGTTTCACGAGCATTTTTTCACATGATAATGGTACTCTTGATCTGTGAAGCTACTGGTACCTTGACGACCGTGAAAAAACGATTTTACACAGGCAGGTGATCTATATCTTGACTATAAAATGTATTGTGATGCGATATCAAAGGCGTCGGATTCCTTCAAAAACTCATTTTTCCATCAATAAATAGCAAATTAGTATGATCAAATGTTCAAACTTCGGTCCAGCAGCCCCAAGGAGGTCGCGTGCAATCAAAAGTCCAACGATCGACTGTCGTAAATCGATAGCATACTCGATACTCGACCTTGAAGAGAGAGACGAAGAATCGGTGTTTCAGTGTGGGAAGGGGGCTCGTCTTGTCGAGGAAGAAGAGGACGAAGAAGAAACCGAGGAGGGAGAAGAAGTCGAAAAAGAAGAGGAGATAAGAATGCCGCGTAAGTATAGAGAGCATAATAATCAGAAGTAAATTGCGGATACGTGAGGCTACCGTGTTGTACGGGGGCCCGGGGCCCGGGGCTCTGGGGCCTACTGGCCGTGTCCGTCTGTTCCTCCGGTTCTTCTGTTATTCTGCAAATGTGTTGCGCTCATACATACTTACGGGCGAGTTTACGTGTGCAAAGTGTCGTTGCATATAAATAATATATATAGGGCGACCGACTGCGTGTATCACTTATTTAACGGGCCCTTTCCACAGAATGTTGGCTGCTCAGAGAAATTGGCACGGTGGTGCAAAAGAGTATCCCCACCGGAGTGTGCACGTAACAGAAGAATTACTTAATTTCACTGCTGCACTAAATACGAATACGTGGACCATATAAGAACCGTTTTAGATCGAACTAATTTTTTGTGGAAACTACTCAAACGATAAAAAAGTCGGACACATAATCCGTCTGCTTAGCACCACTAAAAGTTGCTGTACATCATTAAATATGTTGATATCTAATCAATTACTAAACATTTAAGTATTATACGAGGTATTATATCAATTTCATATCCATAAAATGAAAAAAATCATAGAAAATGGAATTTTTCCAGGTCGAAAGAAATATTTAATTTTCAAGTTAAAATCGCTCCGAGTGTAAAGGGTTAATTCCCGACCCGAGACCGGGTCAGAATTGACACAACAGGCAGAACACCCAGTATATAAATATTGATGAGTAGGGATGTATAGAGGACACGGGTGCAGGTACGTATGATCGTCCAGAGAGACTAGCCCACCGGTACCGGTAATCTAATTTGAATCCCGAGAGGCCGCTGGCTGAGCCGCGCCAGTAATGGAACACGTATCGAATAATATTACGAGCGATTCGATTCGATATCATTCGTAATTTCGGCCCCGAGACCGCAACTCTCCTGGGTCGAAGTAGGTAGCCGGCTCTGTTGTTGCTTGTCGGGCCCGATCGCTCGTGTGAATAACACGTTTTATGCGTATTCCGGGTGGCAAAGGGGTACAGGAGCAGCATCTCAGGGAACAGGGAACGAATCGACTTGGCTCTCTCCGATCCTCGTCGCAAAAACCGAGACACAGAGCGCGATCTCGCTCTCGTTCGAGCACTCGAACCCCCAGCAGACTGAGGCCCGTGGAATGGTCATGATCGAATTCCACGGGAGGAAGCGGGACGTGGGAAGAGCCTCGTCGATATTCTCGTCTACAGACTCGAGAAGAATCGAGACGAGACAGTGGATCGTGACCAGATATATCCGAGAACCCCAGGGACAGATCGATAGCGGAATTTCATTTGCCCCGGGAAAATTGCGCTGTACCCTTTCGCCAACGCCGCGATCATCGAGACTCGCGTGAATCCTCCATGATCTATAGATCCTCAATTGCGGCCTTCGCGACTACGGAATTGTGCTTGAAATAAGCTGCCGCTTTGACCGGCTCTTCCCGATCGTCGTCCTGCTCGGAGACTGCGCGGAGTGATTATAGTTGGCCAATCTTTACCATAGAATATTTTTTGAACCGTCAACTACTAAGCACTGTGCACGTCTATGAGGTGTAATCTGATCGACTGTTTTTATGTTGACTGAATAATAAAATGACGATCCATATGCTTCATCGATTTTAGTCGAAAGATACTTTTACGCGTCTTCTACTTTGTTACAGGAACACAGATGCTGCCATTTTCCAGCAATCGTGTAAAATTGTCGTCTGTTTTTCGAAGCTGTCCAGTTCACTCTTGTCATCCACAAGAAGTTTCATAAACGCTTTTACGGTACCTAGAAACTTTCATGTCTAATGCAGATTACAGTAAGTAAAGAAATCTGGAAATATTGAGATTATTACATGATTTTGACAAATAATTTGTTGAAATATTCTATGTTGTTTATAGTATGAAGAGGAATACCTCAAGTTTAAAAACGGTTTAAAATTATCAGTACACGAACAAACCCTCTCTACAGTTCAACCCTTGTGTAGCCAACCCGGTACCTATTTACTGCATTTCATTCAACAATTTGCTAATGTTCCTCCAAAAATATTACAAAATGTCTCTGAATATCCATACTTTGTTCGCTACTATATTTCTTTATAGTTTTACAATGAGCATTTGTGTAAATATGTTAAAAGGTTTTAAATAATCTATACATTTTGGTTGGCCCAGTCAAACACTGCACTTTGGATCTTGTCTTCCAAGAATCAAAATAACGAGAAACATGTTTCCCTTTTTTTTTTTTGTACAGGGAAATACCAGGCTATCCATTTCTGAATGCGAGGACAGTGGACAGTCTACCGAAAGAGACATTGAAAGAGTAAAAACGGAAGGGTCGAGAAAACAGAAGTAGAATCAATGTTCTTCACCCAGATCCCTCCTCGGCCTCGAGATTGCGGGTTTAAAGGCTCGTACCGTTAAAACCAGCGGGTTCTCGAGGGACGGAAGGGTTCATCGAACCCTCGGACACAGCCCGGTTGTTGTATACAGACATTTCGAGGAGACCCAAGCGGATTTCACTAATATCGGACAGTTTTCAATACGTGTGCGTCCAATCATCCGGACTTTATAATGTTCCCTTAAGCCGCGCGGCTGCCGTCACGCCGCCTCGCCTAATGTTAGCCCGTTTAAAGAACGTATATCATAAATTGCGTAAAGCGAACCGCGCACCGGGTTTTATGCCACGCTGCCCGGGGCAACGGCGTTCCCCCCGTTACTGGCCCGCCACGTTTCTCTCTCAGCGAGAGGGCAACCCTTAAGGACCTAAGGAGAGCCCTCGGATATTGGGTCAATTATGAGATTGCAAAACCCTACGTAACTTTCCCTTTAAACGGCACTCTCAACGATCGGCGACTTTCGACGCTCCGGGCGAGCCGCTACGAATCGTGGAAACCACATGGAAAACACTTTTTTTTTTGTACATTCGGTTTCGAACACCAACATCAATTCTTATTTCGAGACTCGGGTGTTTCATCGAATTTACAAACATTTTAGCAGCCCCAGAATGTTTCGTACAACTGAAAACGTTTTATCAAAGTGTTCTTGTTGTATGTACACCGTTCACTACAATTTATTTTACGTTCATAACGAGGTTCATAATTTTTTAGAAGCAGAAACATATTTGTTCCACGCCTATGTACAATATATTCTGCAATGGAATAATATATCAAGAGCAACAAAATAGTATCTAATTTCGGTATAAAAGAAACTAATCACGTTAAGATTAGCGTTCTCGAATGAAGCACCCACGCAGAAAACATTTCCGCAAATATATAAAACAAAGACGTTATCGATGCCAATTAAAAACACCTCGAATTCGCAACAGAGACATCCCCAATGCCAATTACGCTGTATCATTAAGCTCGCCATTAGCATATTCGATTACAGTACGCGGCGAGTATCTTCTTAAATATGCAACAAAGACATCATCAATATTAATTTACACCATTAATTTTAAACGTGATAATATCGAATCATTTCTCGTCCCCACAGTGTGAGTAACAAGATCGCGACGACATCGGTCAATTACGAATATCGGGGTTAATTGCGAATGGATGGTGAATTTCTGGGCCCGAGAAGGATCGACGGTCCTGTGATCGATCGGATCATGGAGAAAGCGGTGGTGGGTTTTGTCGAAAAGCTTGTCTGATTGGCGGTCTTCGCGCCGCGCCGTCGGAAGCTCGGGCTCGCGTTTTCTGTATCACGCTATATGCAAATGAGACATATGCTCCCCGACCGCGCCAAATAACAAATTACGCGGCGTGTAGGTACTGGTGGTTGTGTATAGGTGGGCCTAAAATTACGTGGCAGGGCCCGACAGGGACACGCGCGAACAATCGGCCGGTCGTGCAACGCGCTTGCTGTTTCTTCGCAACGTCCGCGTCCGACCCGTTGTTCTCTCTCCTCGACAACCTCGAGTCGAGTTGGGACGTGTTCGTGTGTGTCCAGGGCCCAATTCGCGCTCAGGAACCAATATGTACGCGGCCGATGTTGAAAACACGCGCTTTCGTCGGTGGATCACCATCGGTGAAAAGAACCAACGAGTGTCGACCGGTTGTTCCGCTCGGTCACGTTCCACTGTCGCTTCTTTTTCGTTTCGTACTCCCGCAGATAATTGAACGGAAGTACGAAAATGATGAACGACGCGTCCCGCTGCTCCGACAATCCTTGTCCTCCGACGACGAGTCCTTTTCCCGAGTCATTATCCTGCCACCGGCGCGGCGCGCAGCAGAAAGGATATTCAATTCCCCAGGATGCATCTCGCTTCGACACGTTCCTCCGCGAGCGTTTAACTCTGTCTCGGGATTTCTTGACCCGCGAATCAATTTCCTCTGCTTCGGTTCCTTTCGCCTCTTTACCTTCGCCGCGTCCATGTTTCTCGCATTCCGTTTCCTAGCTGTTCAAAGCCACCTCGAAAATCGAGTCTCGCGAGAGAAGCTGCTTCCAACCTCTCGATCAAATTAATCTCTGATTGGAATGACGAGCGTAACGAGACTCGCGATATTGAATGATCCTATTACAGCATGTAACATTTTGTATAACATTTTCTACTAGTAATTCGCATCCAAATTTCTTCAATTTCGTTTTTCCTGTTTCTTCACAGTTGCAACGTCGGAATCTAGATATTCGATATTTTCAGTTGAGTTATCCTGTTCCTTTACGAGGTTTCTTTAGTTCAGTTTTATTAAATAAAATAATCTCAATTGTATGTACTAGGATTTCTGATTGACTTTAATCAGCTTTATTAATTTATTATTAAACAACAATTGAAGAGACACTACAATTTTCAACGTCTTCTTACATCGTTGTAAACATCAATAGCAACAAACAGAAACTAAATAGAACGTTCCATCTCTGTTTGCTTCAAATTTTGTGAGCTTTCCATTAAATTTCATCTACTCCGTTTTGTGATAAACGCATAAAATCCGCCTTCTATTGATAACATGTCCATAACTATAATTATAACTATAATTTTTAGCATTCAGGAACGTAGTTCAGATGAGCATCGATACATTTTTGCAAAAAGCAAGGAACGATTTGCGAAAATATTGATATCATTTCTGCGTCTTTCTCGAGTGAAAGGAATAAATACAAAGCGTGTGTTCCCACAGTGTGACGCGGACATCAAAGATGTAGCGTTCAAGGATGCATGACAGGAACGATCACGAGCTGGTTGAACAATGTTAACATCATCGGGAATGGCTAGGACAGTTCCTGCGATCATTTCCTCGGTAGACCGGTTCCCGAGTAACTAAACGCGTAGCTATTGCTGTGCATAAAAATTGCATTGTTAGGGTCAATCGAACGAAACAGAATCGTTTCTCGTCGCGTGTCTCCTGGATGAGCAGCGTGGACAATGGCGGGAAACGAGCCACTTCTCTCACAGACGTTTACTAAATATTTTATACCAACCAGGCTTTCCACGAATGTAGCTATAGATTTTGCTTTTACCATTCCGTGCTTCTAGGAGTAATACAATTTTTATGCATTGCGGAACAGTTTTTTACTCCTCCCTCGTCCACGTTCGCACGCTGACGAAACTACAGCTGGAAGGTAAAATTAAATTTTTTTCCAGTATGCGACAAGAGAAAGTAATTACTAGAAATCGTAAAACAAATTATTGTGCAGTTTCCAGAATGTATGGCACGAATGTGCTAAATGCTTTTCTCCCGAAATTCCGATGAATTATAACTTTTTTCGGAATTTCTTTTACATCTTGTTCAGTGTAATTATTCTAATTTCTCAAAAATATTCAGATCTTTAATTTGCTGATGCTTTCGGCGCACAGTTTCGATCAATTAATAACTAAATTAACAATTTTGTCATTTAAACTGTTCCTTTCGTTAGATACATTATACAATATATTTTTTAGACGCGAATTTCTTTGAAAAGGGTCCAAATCAGGACCGAAACGTCAAGAAAGGAAAAGATTAAATTGTAAAATTGATAATTGATCGAAACTGTGCGCCGGAAGCATCAGCAAATTAAATATTTAACATTTGCGATCGACATAATTGATTAATAACATTCAGATCGTTTGGTATAACTTGAAGAAAGTTATTCTGTTTTAAGAACCACGTCACCTCCGACAAAATCATCGACAGTAGTTTCGCTACTCAACAGGGGAAGCGATTTCCTTGGGAAATGCATGGGGTGTCTCGTTGGAGAGACCGATAATGTGCCGCCTAAATCCGCTTTGTGCCAGAGATATGGTGTTTGCGTCGGCATAGGGAAAATCGTTTCCCTTCTTTCTGGAGTAAACAAAGACCGGGAGGGGTTGTAAAACAATTTGCCGAACCCGTGGCAAACAATGGTCGATCACGAGGATGGTATAGTCTCGCTGGAGGTTCCTCTAGGCTGTAAACCTCGGCAATCCTCGTTCCGAACCCCTTAATTTTATGATTATCACGGCGAAATTTCCTCCATCCTTCATTCGGGGGCTGAGAGTTACGAAAAAGTGGGTTTTATGGTGGCGATGACCGGCTGGAAACTCGAAGAAATCGTGTTTTCTGTGTTCTATGCTCTGTGTTTGCGCAGTCCGCATCGCCTGGGGCTTTTACCGCTCAGGTAATTGGATTAAAGAAACGTGGAGCAAAGATCGCCAAGGCTCTATCTTTGTTTGCGCTTCCATTCCGGTAAATCGGAATTTTTTCGAGCTGTCCTCGCTATACTCGCACTCGAAACGAGTGACAAGTACGAGATATTCGTCAGTTTTACTGTGAAGCGTGGTCACACGAGCGAAATTATAATTCCATTAGGCCAGGGAAACGTTTCAATAAAGGATACTGGCAATTAACCGCAGGATCGAGCGTTTACAGCCGGCAATTTCGGCTCGACCCTTGCTCCAGCCGGAATCGAGCAACGATCTCGACCTTCGTCCTTGCTAGAGAGACAGAGTACGAGAAACAGAGACCTTTGTCTGTTAATTTCAAGAGCACGCCTCTTTGAACAATAGGCGAAAACCATTCCGGCTTACCATCCGAGACAGAGTTTACACTCCGCGTGTAAATCTGGCGGATTTAACAACGAACAACGGTTTAATCGCAGGGCATACAGCCACTAATAGACGACTCAAACAACGACCGAATGCTACCGTGATAGTTAATAGGTTCCTCTAGCAATTGGCAAACATCTATAGACCGACAGACAAAGTCCTTTGCGCTGCCTTCAGATTCTATTGAAAGCTTAAGCATGCTCTCGAACGGAAGCTTATTGAACGGGAATTTGAACCAGTGACCAGTGTCACAGGACTTGCGCAACTATCATTTACATAAATAAGTTAATCGCTTGCGAATTGATACGCTCGTTTGATATCAGAAATGAATTTCATAAAGGAAATGGAAAAGAGTTATTGGGTCGTTGAGAAACAGTAATAAAAGTCAAACGAGACTATTTTTCTTGATAAGCTATCGTTCGATCCTCTGTGACCATTATTTATTTGTATCGGTGCAATCTATTTCGATGTGCTCTATTTTTCTTGGTCACTTGACGGTAAACCTACATACCTGAACTATCATGCGTGGAAATGATGGCGTCAAATAAAATCACGAATATCATCTTTACATTCAACTACAAAAATATTTTACCGCACAATGCATTAAATTGTTCTAATTTACATTCGTACAGTAAATTAGTTAGCCAGGGTTGAGAAATTGAGGTTAGAGCTTGTCAGAGCCTAGAGTCATACGTTAAGCTCATAATTTGAATTGGATCGACGAAAGTTTTATCTGAAAAATCAATTTTTTTACCACGTATTTATTAGCTCGCTTTCTTGTTCTATCCTAGAACCATGTTTTAGCGATCCACGATGCGACATAAATCGTCGCCCCCATTGACTGAAACGGAGTAAACGTTTACCGACACAGTGAATGGCGAGCGTGCATCCCCATTAAGCTGGTGGCATAATCGTTTGTCCCTCGTGTGACATCAATCTCTTCTAGCAATCTCGAGATCGATATTTTCCCCTAGCATTGGAGAAGTCAACGAAAGAGAGAGACAGAGAGAGAGAGAGAGAGAGAGAGAGACAGAGAGAGAGAGAGAGAGAGAGAGAGACAGAGAGAGAAGAACAGGGCTGAGAGAAAAAGAGAAACGCCGAGACACCGCGGGGGTATGAATAGGAAATAAAAGATAAAAATGTCATCCTCGTTCAATTACGGTGCACCTCGTAACAGCCACGCGGCTACTACTATTAGTAGCGTTCGTGGAAGCGTGCTTCTGGAAAGTAGCACTTGGAACGTGCTCGACGACTCTGCTACCAGCATTTCTTGCCCGAGAGTGTCGTGACCGGAGCTGTCGCGGTGCTCGTCACCGCAACACTGGTCAGAACGACTTCCGATCAGTATTTGAAGGCAAATATTGATCGCTGTTGATCGAAGTAACCCTCCAACAACCTTGTCGAAAGGCTACTACGATTGCTTGAACGTTGGTTCCGAGAGAATGCAAGATCAAGAAAATGTTTACCACGTAGAATTGGAGGAAATGAACGATGCACCCAATCTTGGATGATCCCCAACAGATCGTTACTAGAATCTCGATTTTTTTAGCGCTGGCAACTTGTCGAAGAACTATTTACAATTGCCGGAAAGTCTCTTCGAGGAGTATAGAAAGATAAGAAAAATGTCTGACATGAAAAATTGGACGAAATGAACGATGCACCCAATCTTGGATGATCCCCAACAGATCCTTACTGAATCTCGATTTTTTTAGCGCTGGCAACTTGTCGAAGAACTATTTACAATTGCCGGAAAGTCTCTTCGAGGAGTATAGAAAGATAAGAAAAATGTCTGACATGAAAAATTGGACGATATGAACGATGCACCCAATCTTGGATGATCCCCAACAGATCGTTATTAGAATTTCGATTTTTTTAGCGCTGGCAACTTGTCGAAGAACTATTTACAATTGCCGGAAAGTCTCTTCGAGGAGTATAGAAAGATAAGAAAAATGTCTGACATGAAAAATTGGACGAAATGAACGAAGCACCTAATCTTGGATGGTCCCCAAAGGGCTAATATCGAAGTTCTTTTATATTTAGAAAGCTAATTTTCGTAGGCAAGATAAATTACATAGAAATAACTTGATAGGAAGTTTAGGTTTCGGAAAATGAGCACTCGTAGCTCGACAGGTAATTTGGCCACGGTAATGTTTCCTCGAACACGGATCCGACTGTGCTCGTCAGACAGGCTGCACTTCCGGAGGCGGTAAACCGATTTCTAATGGGCAGAATTTAATGACAATTTGCTTCGAACTTCTGAGTTATTGTATGCGAATAATAGAGCGTGGCAACGGTCAGCACTGAAATTGGAGTACGTGCGCCTCGGTGAGCCTTCTTTTAATGTTCATTCCTCACTTTCGAAATGAGATAAATATACAATAAACGCATCGTGCACGCGCGTCCGACGCCACAGATGGGTGATGAGGGGTTGAATAATTCACGTCAGGAATGTCAGGAACTGTACGCAACGGAAATCGGTAAACTGTTCTCCAGTGGATATTGCTCAATCGCTACCTCGTTACAACACCGGTAACTGTAACTTCCCCGTCGTTTTACCACTTTTACCCTTCCGGCTGATCGCCACGATCAATCGTGTGGAATTAATCAACGTTCCAAATTAAACGGTGTTTTAATTGAGTACATGTCTATACATCTGACACGTCGTAGCAGCAAACTTTTTCTTATACGACCAGTATAATGAGAATGAAACAAAGCGCATTCTATGTTATCTACTACGAATAACTTCGAATTGACAGTAATGATTTTGTCACGATTTATTTAGCACGATTTCGTGCGAAGATAGACCAGAAATCAACCTTTAAATATATAGTAACATATCGATGCTCCATTTTTTCGCGAATTTTTAATTTCACTGCAGTACTGATTGAATTACATATTATTCTAGAACTAAAAGAATTGTCACGCGAATATCGTGGAGCAAAATACCTAAGATTCTAAGTTAGAGATGAAACAGTTGAGTCACATTTTAGCCTACTTTTCGAACGCAAACATTGGCCCGCAAAGACCTAATCCATTCCCGAACTGTTTCTATTCATTGATTGCCGCAGACGAAAAGCAAAAAGCAGTTCGAATCTTCGCGGATAATTGAATGAAAGAAGTCCGAGGAGCAGCGAAACGAAACTCGAACGCCCACAAAGAGCATCAATCAAAATCAAGCGACGCATTCAGCGGCCGCACTCGCGGCTACAAAAGACAGGCCCCCCGTCATTGATAAAAACCGTACCCCGATTCTATTAGGTCTCGTTCGCACGTGTCGGCAAGTTGCTCTCCCGAAATTCGCTACGAAACATATTCCTTAGCGTCACGTTGTTTCGGAGCACGGGACACGTGAACGGTTTCCGCACGATGCCTTTTCCATCGTGTCATCCGAACAAGGTCCTTCCGGGCCCTAATCCCTCACTCGATCCAAAATAATATTCTTCGACGCACTGTATGGGATACAGCATTCTTCATCCCTTATGCTTCATATTAAAAACTTTTGTCAGAATTCGTATATTATAGAGAGTGAACCGAAATTCGTGATGCCATTGAGGTCTGGGAAGTAACATCCGAACAAAATGAAAGTGACGCAGTGTTGGGCAAGCCAAATGATAAAAAAAATGGCGGGCATGTTGATAAATGTGTTTCTTCTTTATCCTTGTCCGAATAAAATCTTATTCGAACAATAACGAACGGAAACATAAACAATGCAGTTGGCTAATCAGATTTAATTCGCATAAGGGCTAAAGATAGTCTTCCCACAAGTGCATCGAAGCGGAAACCATAGATAAACCATGAACCACTCACCTTGACTGTGTTCGCCAGCGTCGAAGGTCTTGCTGGTCATCTGAAAGAGGGCGTCGAGGGGGCTGCCTTGTCCCGTGGTCCTCTTCCCGTGGTGTCCGGGTTGTCCGCCATGCTGCTGCGACGTTTTCCTCTTGAACTGTTGCTGCTGTTGTTGTTGCTGCAACGCGGGATGATGTAGGCCGGGATGCAAGCCGTGGTGCAAGCTATGATGATGCGCAAGAGGATCGGGACTACCGGAGTCGGAGACGGAGCTCCTTCCGGAGGACGACGAGCTGCTGAGAGGCGGTTCGCTGATGGACCCAGACATGGACGCCAGGGACATGCCCATCAAGGACAAGTCCCTGGGCGCGGTGGAATGGTTGTGATGGTGTAGGTGGTGTTGTCGATGTGGTGGTTGCTGCTGTAGATGATGGCGATGATGGTGTCCAAGGTTCGACTCTACGGTGTCCCAGGGTCGAACGATCTTCGCCTTGGGTCTGTGGGAGAGGATGTCGAGGATGCTGAACGACTTGACGCCTTTCTCATTGGTGTCGCGGTCCCTGTCGTCCTCCTCGTCGGACTGCTGCATCTGAACCATTTTCAGTCGTTTCAGAGGTTTAAAGTAGTCGTCAGTGGCTCCTGTCGCCGATGGACCGTTGCTACTGGTCCTGCTGTCCAGCTCCTCGTCGTCGTCCTCCTCCTCTTCGTCCTCTCGCAGCGTGGTAACGGATTCGCCGGCGCTGCTCTCGCGAGCTCGCAAACTCCTACCGTTCGACATCCTGTACTCGCTTCTCGAGTAACTGTCCTCGTCGTCGATCATCGAGTCCCGCTGGTAGCTCCTTCTAGGAGGGCTCAGTCTGTCGTACTCCTCCCTGGTCTGCGACGACAACCTCTCGTCTTCTTCAGCGGCCGGCCCGACGACCACCAATGGTAACGGGCTCGGACACCCGACGGAGATCTCGTCTTCGTCGTCCTGTGCCTCGCCTCGGCCCGGCGAGCCTCGGCAAGGCGTCCGTCGGTGCACCGGCGAGGCCAGACAGCCGGGCGTCGTCGCGCTGGAAGACACCGTCGTCGACGGCGACATCGTGTACGCTTCCGTCATCTCCGTGGTGCACATCGCTGCTGCGCCGAGTTATCCTGTTCGACTGTGTCGAGATCTGAATTCGATTTCCAACGCGCGCGCGCGCGCTGCCGAGCGACCGATCACTGACACACAACACGCACACGGTCCTCTCTCAATCTTTTTTGTCCTGCATCACTGTCGCGATCGATTACTGTTCCCGGACACCGCCGACAAGAGTCGCACACATGTCCTACACACGGGCACAGCTTCGAGAGAGATTGCCAACGATTGGAGCAGAGCGTTAATCCCCTCGAGTCATCCCGGGATGTCTCTCTCTCTCTCTATTTTTCTCTTTCTATCTCTCTGTTTCGCGAAACACCGGTGTCGCGAGCGACTTTGCCACGCAGTTGTTCCTTTCAACGGTGCACTGTCATTCCGCTGATCGTCCTCCAGTCATCGTCGCCCACGGTCTCGCGTTACATCATTGGGAGAGCCCGTCGAGCCTCCCACCGGCGGGCCGCCTGCTCGTCATCCTCGGGGACTCTCGAACCAGCTCAGTCAGGCTCCTAGGTTCAACCCGCGGTCAAACTGTCACTGTCCACACCGCGGAGCCGTTCGCTCCGATCATCTCGGTCCGGCTTCTACCAAGTCTCAGTCTCAATAACGAACTCTCATCCCGCACACCACCGAACAGTGTCGAAACGCGTCGACGCACTCGCGCAGAAAGGGAACCGTTGACCTCTGTATCGTCGCACGGTAACACTGTGTTCGTTGGTCTCTTCGAGGTACGGTCACGGGGTCCGAACGAGTCCGATGGTCCCGAGGCCAGCTGGGATCGGCGCGGGCATGCGGAACGAGCGAGCGAGCGGTCGATGCGCGGACGAAACGTCGATAAACGTCGATGGTGAACGAGCTGGCGGCAGTTGGACGGGCTCGGTGTATCAGGCCAGTCCAAGCCAGTGACTCGAAATGGTACGGGGACGGGGATCCCGGGTATCGCTGGGTTCCTCGAGGGGCGTGGTTATTTCTCCCGACCGCCTCGAAACGGTCGTTGGTGGGGGATAGCGAGCTCGAATCTCCTAACGAGGCCCGCAATAGCTCGCACCACCTACCGCAGACGGGGCCGAGCCTACCCGGGTTGCTTTACACGAGTGGGCCGTCCAAAGCATCTCCACACCCACTCGTCCCCTCCCACCGACCTAACCAAAGCCCCTACGACACGGCAAAATGACGCTGCCTCGATGGAATTTTTACGAGACGTACTTAACGTCCTGTGGCGCTGCTCGACCGGCCTCAACGTACCCCGGCCTTCGACCTTCTTCCTTCTTTCCTCCCTTACTCGGCCGATATCCCCTTTCGAACAGTCTTTCTCTTCTCTCCGCGTCTTCCTTCCTTCTCTTATTCTGTTTCTCGCTCTCTCTCTCTTTCTCTTGTTCTCTCACTCTCCTCCATTCCTTCGTCTTCTCTCTCGCTCCGTATACACACGCTCGGAAATCTCTTCCTGTGGTAAAGCCCCGGCTCTCTCCGACGAACGTGGGACTTGACCCTCCACGACGAAAACGCCTAACGAGGCCCACCGCCGTGATTTCATCCCACCCGGGCCGACGATTCCCGAGTTCCGCTCCACTGGGACTTATCGAAACGCCCCGGCAAAAAATCGCACGACCCGTCGCGATCCTACCCGCTCTCGATCCAACGCAACGCCTCGATTGCATCGATCGGTAATTACCAGACCGACCTGAGATTGTTCTGGTAGGACACGACCCTCCGGAGAAGTAGTACGTATTTCGAGAAAAACGGTCAGGTGGACGGTGATAAAATCGTTTAACACTTGACAACTAGTTTTTACAATTATTCAATAATTATAAATAAAACTGAACCTAATGAACGGGTTTTCAAACTGATTTGCGGAAAGAGTGAAAACGTATGTTGCCAAAATGGTTTGATAGATTGTTATACATCTGTTGGACACTGCTAATCGGTTATAAAAATTCATTGTGTAATTGTTGCCGCGCATTGGAATGCAAAACGAAGGATGAATAACATTCAGCTAACACACTATGACCTATGTTTCCAGACATCCGATTTTTACGTTCTTGTCGGGCTTTGTCTGTGATTCACCCTTACGCAATATGACGTAAAATATACAATAAAGACGCCGCGATAATAGTAGGTCGTAATGCCATCGTGAAACTTTAAAGCACACGGTGATTGGATGTGTCGTAAGCTCGGCGATCGTTCAAGAAAAATGTAGTGTAAAGAAGATCGCATAAAAAACCCGCTAAATAAATTGTAAAACTTCTTTTACATATAAAGACTAAACTAGCGACAAGAAACTATTTTCATAGGAACAAGAATCTTTCTAACCCAAATGTGATGTAAATTTTATAAATCCAATTAGCCGTCTTTCCACTGCACTTTAAATAAACATTTCTGTAAGATCAATAATAATTTAAGTTTGCATTGACTTGTCCATCCAGCAGATGTAGAGTTTCTTGTCGAGGAAGGGGGGTCAACGGAGTTCATCGAATTATAAATAGTAGAAATTCTCCCTAATTGATCAACATTTATGCAAACCACGGCTGCACAGACGATCGAAATGAAAAGTTTCAATTCCACCAAGAGATAATAATAGAAACAATTGCGCAATCCGTCTACCGGCAGACAGAAACGGTTTTACAAATCACTTAAATGCCATAATAGAAACTTTTCTACCCCAAGTCTGTTCGAACGATTATTATTGCGCAGATGGGTCCTGGGTAAAATCACGTACCCTTCGCTCGTTGCATCATCAATCCGATCTCTCCGCGACCGTAATCGATGGATACGAAGCCGCGAAACATGGAGGATCGAAAGAAATCGAAAGATTGCGATCCCAGCTAGGAAACCGATCCCACCGAGCTTTAACGACCGATCTCTGGAATGGCCGTGCGGCCGGTATAGTTCGGCCGGTGTTATTTTTTGGTTATGCTCGCGTTTCAAGGGGAGAACGATCGATCGATCTTGACAAGCGGAAGCCAGCCGCGTCGAACATGTTTCCGGAATCGGTTGTGGAAACAGCGGAGTTGCGCGGGGCTCGTGTAGGTCGTGCGGCGGAAAAATCGGCGTCGAATGACGTCGTTTCGAGCGTCGCTGGCCCGGAACGGGCCTAGAAAGGTATCGGCTACTATTACATACAGACTATTATCCCCGGATCAGTCCTGAGAATCGATTCACCCGTGTAATTGTGGAGCAATCTGCGCGCGGACGGCTCCGTTGTCCCGACACCGAGACATATCCATTCCGCGTCGACTCTGCTTCACTCTGCTCCGCTCCGCTCTGCTTTTGCTCTCTCTCTCTCCCTCTCTTGGAGTCGTTAGAAATTCCGCGGCCGTGTCTCCCCTTCGAATTCAGCCCCGTCGCCCCTCGCCTAATTTCCTTCACAGTTCACCAGCATCGCGAGAGACCCCGTGATTTTTTGCGGCCCATCTGGCTGACATTCTATCCGGAGATGCTCGCGTGACTGTCCGGCCTAAACGACAGAGAAGAACAAGCGTCCTCGGACACAGTGAAAAAGGACGAATCTTGATCCATCAGGCTTCGGCATCGGCTGAAGTTTTCGCGTGTAACATTTCGAGCTCGCCAAGAAAGAGAGACCCATTCGAATTCGAAGTCGTTGCGGTGAGGACTACGAGCCCCGTTCATGGCACAGACAATCGCTGTCCGCAGACTTACGTATTCATTTTTCGAATCGCACGCCAGACCACAACGGATGGGAAACGGACCTGTGCTGTGCGAACCTGAGCCTCGAGATTGAGTCGCCCGGATACTGACATCGAGCAGGATGAACCGTCGACTGAATACTACATCGTCTGTCGTTCACCACCAACAGGAACACGTCGAGTTGCTTCCCCTTAACACTAGACTAAGGATTTTATGTATTTTATAGATTAAAGGAATTACAGGATAGATATAGTGTGTTCAATGGTTTTTTTTTTAAGTCAGTCAAGAAGAAGAAGTAATTCCTAAGTAGCTCTCGTGTTTTGCACTTTATAATACTTTAATCTATGTATTGTGTGTAACAAATTTAATAAGGCTCTGAATAATTCTAGAACGGTGAACGAGTATTCTTACAGGTATTCTTTAATTCTTCGATTTTGATTTCATTCAATAAATTATTCTGATATCATAAATTTTTCAGACTGTTCAGCGGACACTGAAAGTGTTAACCAGAGCCGCTATTTTGCGGCGTACGAGAGTGTCAAGTTGTCACTGCTTTCGTTACGGTCTGTCAAAAGTGAGACGGGATTGACGAAAGTGACGGAGCATGCGCAAGAAAAGAGGAAGCTGCAGATTTTACCGACGGTGGTTTTGGATTTCATGCCTGCTTTGGAGTTTCTTGAATTTGTTTATCAATTTGTACGTCAAATGTTTTAGAATTAGTTTCATTGCAGAATACTGTACGAGTATGGTTTGTCGAAGTCCTGGAGTTTCCTGCACGGACCCTTTGAAACCAGCTTGTTCGTGAAACAAGGTAACTTGCTCTAAAACTTTGTACTTCCTAGAAATGATTCGATGTAATACTTATCCTCGTCTAAGTGGATTTAACAATTGTCCTGTCTGTCGAAAACTGTTTTATGAGAACACCAAGAGTTATTAGCACAGCAGTAGCATAGTGCAGAACGAAAAGCAAATTGGAGCAAGGAGTAAAATAAGGAAACACCGTATTGAGCACAGTAGAGTTCGAAGAAGGAGCAAAATTGTACAAACCAGAAGAGGGTGCACAGTGGAGAATAAAAGAGAGCTCGAAGCAGACGTCAAAGTAAACAACAGCGTAGGAAGCACAGTGTAGTACACAGTAAAGACTTAAATGTTAGGGAAATTCCACCTAAAAAGTGAAGAGTAAAGTGAATGACAGAGTGAATTGGTGTTCACTAGGAGTCAAAGAGCGGGGCATGGAATAAAGTAAACGCGTGTGGAGTAAATTGGGGATGAAAGGATCGAGAGCTGGAAGTGTATCGGTCCGGGATCGTGTAAAAATATTTCGAGTGTTTCTGGCAGCGATCAGGGCGATCGAAGAAGCGTGAATGGAGAGAAAGAGGAGTTAAAGAGAAGAGAGCAAAGCTAACCAAAGAGCGGTTCGGGTCCGGCCCTTTTTCTTCGTCTCTCGACCTTCCCGTCGGCTTTTCTATCCCGATACAAAGAGGCGCGAGCGAGCCTAATTATTATGATAGCTCGCCACTGGATTCTGTCGGTCCCTTTGATCTACCGCCGTTTAGCATGATCCCCCGATATTTAGGTAGGGCCCATTGTCCTGTCTTGGTGGTAGGGGAACACCTCGTGCAACGATCCGCTGTTCTGGTGGGGCGACGACTCTTCACCGACGAGCAACGGATACACGTATTTACAGCTGGCCGAGGCGAGCTCTCTCGCGGCTCCTCTCCGACGAGGACACGATAAACTATTCATCAATGAGCACTTTTTTTCGGGTGAAATTTACACTTTACACCGCGCGCGACTCCTCCTTTCCTCTTTCTCGGTCGGTCCTCGTCGGACCACACGCGAGATCTCGGAGATCCGAACACGATCTCTACCGTTCTTGATTAATCTCCGCTGCTTGCTTTTTCAGCCTATCTCCGCCCCGCGAATCCTTCACGGCTCTGTGTTGCCGGACACGCTTTATCGCCGTTAATTTACTGTAATGTCATTCATTACCATCGCCAACCGACAAAGTATAAATTAAGTCAAATATAATAAATTAGCCTCGTCGATTTCGCAAGAACCAGCAACTGGAAAGCCCAATACACCTTCGGCGACACTGTACATTGATTCTGCGGTGGTTTCAGCTTCGATACGGTTCAATCGAGTAGTCGTTTACAAAAAGAACGACGCGAGAACGTCATCCAGGCCACTCCGATGACTGCACGAGCAGGGGAACGCTCTTTAGCCAGGGAATTTTGCGAAACACTACGGAAGGAGCCGCGCCGTAAGAAGCTTTAGCGACTGCTCGCTAATGAAGGGATATTTATGCGATAACAGCGCGCTGGCTTGTAATCCGCTGGGAACACCAGCGCGGATTCGGTGTCCGACTCCGCGGTCGGATAAATAAGCGTGCAACGACCAAAAGCTTTCGCAACACGCGCGTATCCGCGGGCCTGATCCGCCTCGGCTTTCCCCTTGCCAAAGGTTTCGTGACATTTGCTGGAATGTTAGCGGGTCGAGCATCGGTGAGATCCGAACGAGATCCCGGCCGAAATTAACATATCCGAATGGCGTGACTCGCCGACTCGGTATCCCTCTTCATCTCCTTATTGCAAAATAATAGCGCTGAGAGCTCGGCTACAGTTTTTAAAGAAAGTATCAAGTCTCTGATGAATCGCAAGTGGATCAAAACAGACGTTAAGCGAAAGGGCATTTCTTTTTTCATCCCGATGAGTCGAAAATAATGGAGCTACGGCTTTCAAATGTCTTTACATTTTTGCACTAAATGTATAAAATCAGTAGTGTGTCTGTAGTACTTCATTAGTAGAGTTGGTGGATTTTAATGCAAAATAAAAATTCTCCAAGTCGATTGTACGAAGAAATTTACTTTTTCAATCATTTTAATAAGCCCAGAGTAAAGTTCTTCCATCTATTTATCTTCACAATTTTATATTTTACCGATTCAGTTTTGCCAGAAAATCCGCAGTCTATTCACCATCATTCTTAAGTAAAGTGTATACAGAATTTGTAAAGATGCAGAAGGGATCGCGTGCACTCGATTGAATCAGTGAAATAACTGTTCAATTGCCAGTGGGATAGAATCTGTTTTAGCACTGACGTTCCACCTTGCAGGGAATGTTTCTAATTAATCACGAGTCAAGAATCTCGGTTCCAGCGGGCATTGCTTTTTCGAGTATCGATAAGTAGGATCAGCGAGTAGCCATCTATTTACACCTTGTCGGGCTTAATAACTCGTTAAATTCATTTTCGAGCGGAGTGTCGGTAATACTGGAAAACATGCGATTTCCCCTTAGAAAAGTGTGCGTACCCGGAGTTCGTGGTGGCCACGGAATAAAGTCGAGTCGTATCTATGTATGGTTGTTGGAAGGCGAATGGGGGTACTCGCAATCATACGGGTAAAGCGACGTGACGAGCACTAATAACTATCCACGACACCGTTATTCTTATCAAGCCGTTCCATCGAATCCGAAGCTCTCATTCAGCTGATATAATGGACACCTATACTTAGCAGTAATTGCCGCATGCGTCTCGTAATAACGATCCAGTGAACAACTCGCAGGCCATGGAGAGAACACTTGTTTGCGACTCTGCTCGAAGGCTACCTCTCCGTCGACAGGGCCAGCCGAGGGGGCCCGAGTTTGACAGCAGCGCTGTGACCCGTGCTCTTTAAACTTTTCACCGTTCTTGTTGCTCCGCCAACTTTGATCGACATTCATCGCGATACCCTCGCTACAAGTTGTTGCTCCAAAACTAGCAGTATCAATCATTTTCCTCGTTCGGGTCTTTTAGTTATTACGATCCACAGTGGACACTGGAAGATTGGTCTGGAAGAGAAAATGTGATTCGAAAAAAGCAACAGTCGATTTTATTCATCGCTAAGAGATCTGAAAGCATCGAAGTCTGTGACTTTCTCTAGCAAACTTCTCCAGGTTCTCCTGGAGAGCTAGGCTCCACGACCCGTGGACTTCATCCCCTATTGTATGCAAAGTTCGCTCGCGGACGCTGTGACGCTCCATAGGCGCAGTCTCGTTGGACGTCGCGTCGCGGCGACGCCCGCTAATAATGTGTGCACGACGTCTTCGGGTCGGTATCGACCTATTCCATCACGTTCTGTGTCCTCTCCGCGTTAGACGCGATACGTGTACTTAGCCATAATTGACGAGAGCCAGGGCCGAGTCACGCGAAGCCTTTCCCGACAGCAGTTTAACGTGGCTGGGCGCATGTGCGGCACCGTAGTCTCTCGCTTCCTCCCTCTCTCAATCTCTCTTGCTCAGTCTTTCTCTCTCTCGTTCACCCAATTGCCAGGACGTGGGGGTAGGGAGCCTATCTATTTCTCCCTTCCTTCGATCCCGGGCACGTACGCGGGATAGAGGAGCACGGGCTCGAATTAACCCCACTTCTCGGCCACCGTACTGCCCTCAGCACGCCCTCGCCTGCTCGCCAGCTCGCTCGTCTCTCTCCTGTTCAAGGTTATCGTCCGCTGTTCCTGGTACCACCACCCTCGACCCGTCGTTCGCCGTCAGAGCTGCCGCTTCGCAGTCCACGCCCCCTCGGCCTCCTGATTGGCGAACCGGCCGGAACGCGGCCACCAAGCTGTGCTCCCAAGGACCGATTTATATCTTCGACGGCGAACCCCTCCTCTCTCCCGCCAAATCCCTCTCACTTCATTCCCCATGCCCTTTCTCCCTCTCCCTCAAAGGAGAGAGAAAGAGAGAGAGAGAGAGCTTCACTCACCAAAATTTTTACGTCCAACCCCGGGGGTGGTTGCGTCGTCTCGCCGAGACTCCAGCCCCAAACCCCTCCGCGCCCATCGTATTTTTCTCATCTCCGACCCCGGCGATCCGGCCGCCGCCGCTGGCGAAATTACGCGCGGGCCCGCCTAATTTAACGAGGTTTCCTCGGAGACCACGACGCGCAGCCCTCCGCGATCGCGAAAAGGGCTACGATAGACTCCAACACCCTGAAATTGAAGTATCGGCGACCCGAGATAGGTTCAAGGCGGATGGAGTTCGATTCTGTAAAGATTTGGCTCACCCCCCACGAACGGTGCGACATAAAATCAAATGTAGTAGCGAAACTCGTCACGGGCTTGTAAAGGGGATGTTTGATTTGATCGCGAGATACAAAATTGGGAAAATTGAACATTCGGGGCAGGGACATCTAGGGTTGAGAGAGTTCATTGGAGATTGCAACTCAGTGCATACTGCGTATTCATTCATACTTTGGAGATACGTTAGAGCAGGTTTCTTGATACGGTGTACGGTCCACCGACCGTATAGCAGGCCCTACACGGTCAGTCGGAATGACATTCTGACTTTTCAATCAGACTGCCAGTCCTGGTTGACCGTGTAGGGCCCGTTTATGTATTAGAATCTCATGATCGAAGTGGTTATAATGAGTCTGCGGATTTTATGCATTTATGACAAAAATGAGAAGCTGCAATTTGAAACGTTACGAAGGCTAAAAGAATTAACCCTTTGCACTCGGAGCTGTTTTAACTCGAAAATTAAACATTTCTTCCGACCTAGACTATTTCCATTCTCCATGATTTTAAAAATTTTATGGATATGAAATTGGTATAACATCTCATACAATAACTAAATGTTCAGTAATTGATTAGGTGCCAACATATTTAATAATCTAAACCAAATTTTGAATAACGGTATAGCAATTTTTAATGGTGACTCTGAGTCACCACTCGAGTGCTAAGGGTTAAATAGTCTCATTACTTTGAACCTACTAAAATGATTAAAGAAGGAAAGACATTTTAAAATGATTTCTATGACTTACAGCAGATGCAAATAATTTCTACTTTGCATAAAGATCCGCAGTCTAATAAATAATGACAGTTGCATAGTATGAGTAAGTAAGACATGTACTGCAGTTGAATGCCACTTCCATATTCATCTTCTGGAGTGTCTAAGAATATGAAAGTGTTCAGATAGAACCTGCAAAGCATCGAAGTAGAGGATGCATGCGGTTAAAAATGAGAATGGACAAGAGAAGATTGCTTCGGAGTAATGAGAGGCGAGAAAGGTTTGGGGCTGTTTATTGAAGTTGGCAGGCCAGTGCTCCCGTTCAAGGGCGCAAGGCGACCTGTAGGGCAGTTAGAGGATCTCGGAGAAGCCATGAAACCGTCGGAGATCTGCTTTTGCGGCTGTCGAGGTAAATACCTGCAGATGACCAGAGGTTCTTCGTCAGGCGAACAATGTTGGTCGATGGCCACGACGAATCAGACGAACGACCGGTCATTGTTAACCCCCGCGAAGGTGTCAGACCTCCGGAGCGTCTCGTATTAGGCACGCGACCCTCGTAGAAGGAAGATGGCTGGCGGTACGACTGCGAGTCGGATGGTAGACAATGCTTCTCCATCTGTATCTTCTCGGAGAAGAGTTGCGCGGTGGGTGAAGATCGGCGCATCGAGAGAAAAAGATTTTGGATCCAAATAAACCCTTTCGCCCCTTGAAGAGACCACCAGTAATCGTTCCGGGAGCACGCGGAACGCAGCAACTGAAAAATTGAATAACAATGCTCTTCGAGGAGAATAGAAAGTAAATGGAGGGGTATTACGGCGGAGTAACGCACGAATGGACGTGGAACAGTATTTAAAGATATGTATAGACGGAAGTGACGTAACCAGTCCGACGAATGGCTCTTCAATCGAACAAGAAACTCCGTCTCGCTGATAAAAAGCCTTTAGTCGCGATTACACTTAGTGGCAGCCTATCTTCTCCTCATTTTTTGTTTTATCGTGAAAGGTCGCGCTCGGCGAGAGAACAGCCATTTTGTTGGCACCGCGATTCCACGCCGGAGCGTTTGCCCGCAACTCTTTGTCGAGCACCATCAACGAAAGCAAACCTTTCAGACAAGGAGTTGCCAGTCTCCTACGCTTCTACACGGCCCTTGTTCCCCTGTAGCACCGGGGAATTCGTGTTCTATCGCCCGGAAATGATTCGATATAGCTCGGGAACGTCTGCCAGCGGAGTCAGGGTGCTGACAAATCGAGCGTCGTCTCGGTCACCCTGGAGCAGCAGATTCTTTCCGCTCCCAGCTCGATCGATACTCTCCGCTGACGAACACCATTTTCCTTCGAAACGAACTCGTCTTTCGACGATAGCTAACAAATTTTTCGACGATTCCACTTTCCATTAGGGAACTTCAGTCCTAGTTGAAACTGTAGGCACGTGGCAAACGAGACTGAGATAGCAGTCGAAGAAGTTGCAGAACTGTTTAGTAGATTCTATTTTGACATTCTATTTGGAATATTTCGACCGTGGAACTTTTTAAAAAACTGTTGTGCTGCAAGTTCCGATGAGAAGATATAAATAACAATCTTTCTGTGACACGGTGGCAATCATTATAAATTATATATTGAAAAGGGTAGCAGTCACCTTCAGAAATATTGAATACAATTCAACGAACCGGTACTAGAAATAATGCTGGATATGTGTGACAGTTAAATTGATATTGCGAATATTATTGCTGCTAATCATTTGTGTAGATAATTCACAGTTCAAAGTTTGTTTGTATTTCTCCTAGAAAAGCATTTTCAATCAACGTTCCAGAGTAACTCGTCTCTATGGAGCCTTTCTTATACAGATTCTAAACTCTGTACTTCTCTATCCGATTGGGGCTTAGCGTAGACTCTAATCTAATTACTGCGGCATGACACGTGGTCTCGGTAGCGTTAAATCGTTAATAATAGTGTACTGATCAGTTCATAGGAGGTTTTAAAGGCTGGTACCTATTGAATCGATTTGAAAGCGTCGAAGCCACTCGAGAGACAGGCCCGTTCAGGCTAGAATCGAGGCAATCAGGGCCATTCTCCGGGGCAGTCGCAATTCGACGAGCACTCGTTTCGCCATTATTAAATTCCGTAGCGTTTCCCACGGCTTTGTGAGGCCCGGAGCCGCGTCGAATCGACGTGGCGGTGCGGGCGCGCGACATGTAAATCCGAAATCGATGATGAACTCGGCAAACGAGAGAGAGTGGCCTGTCTTCGTCGGACTTGTTCTCGGCTATAGTTCTCTCGTCTATCCTTCGCGAGGTCTATAGGCGGTTAGACACGCTTACCTACTTCGAGCTGGTATCTATGGGTGGGTTTGAGGATGACGTTCGATGCCTACAGCCGCGTCCACAGAGCCACGAACAAGCCAGGTATAGCAAACGTGAATACGGGCACCGGTTCGGCTCGGTTCACTGTCTTTCTCTTTCTCTCTCTCTCTTTCTCTCTATCTCTCTGCGGGCGTTTATTTGCGAGCGTGACTCTGGGTCCGATCGATTCGCGATACTTCGAAAGAGTCGGCGCTCTCTGAAACTGGCTGCCGCCGTACTCGTGAATCTGCCTGTCAACCAACCTTGTCCCTGTCTCGCCTCGATTTCGACGCCGATCCCCGAAGAATCGACCGAATTAGACTGCGATCTTGCTGGACCCGATTTTCGATCACTTGCCATTTTTACAGGTCGTCTTAGTTACTCTACTGAATGTTTATGTGCGTGTTTTTGATCGTTCAATTACGTCATATCATATTTTAGAGTTTTCCTTATTAAGAGGTTCTCTAAGATTCTTGGATACTCTGCCATGCTTCTAGATATTACCCAACTATCTTTATTGCTATGTGTTAGATTAATTTTTTGCAGTGAAATACAATTTAGGAAAGTATTGTTCAAGAAACATTCAGATCTGTATTGTTGGGTCGAGATACGTTTGTGAGATTACCACCTGTTTCAAATTGACTCAATAATTTAGAAAGATGAATTGTTATGGATAAAAATTTCCTACATCGATTACAAGGTACTGGGACCTAATAAAAAATTTGAGCACTCTGTAAAAATGATAATAAGTTGAAGACAACATATTGATACTCCTAAATTCGTTTTTTCTTTCTAGTGTGTCATTCGTCTACTCGTTTTTGTCATAAATGCATAAAATCTGCAACCTATTTATACAAGAGCAGACGAATAGAAGATTTCTCTATGTAGAAGGTACTTCATCCTACTTCGGTTGAAAAATGCTTTAAAATATCCCCGTACAAACATATTCAGGTTTTCAAAATTTGTTTCAAAGTACCATTTAGAAACTAGTCAACTCCCATGCATGGTAAAAGATATTCTTGCTCGCTTATACTACATGTGCATGTACGAACAGGTATGTTAGGCTTGGAACAAAGACAGCGTTCGAAAAAAAGACTGAATTCTATATAACAATAAGTTGGTTGGAGTTGCAATGACTGTAAAGGAGCATACAATATACTTGATATAGTTTCATTATTTAAATGTAGAGAATGGCGCAACCGCACTTCCGTTTCCTGTGGGTTTCCTCCTCAACGGCTAACTCATGCTCGTCCACATATTCTTGAAGCTTCGCCCGCAGGAGAAACTCAAGGAATAACGATGGCGATCTTACTTCGTTCAATATCAAACGCATTTGTGGCCTTGTTTTCGCAGCGCAATTGACGCTATTAATTCTAAAGCCTGTGGTTCATGGTTAAGGGTTATTTAATAGATCCTTCAACACCAATAGCGACTCCAATCGTAAACCGACAATTCACCTCCCAATAATGGAATTTAATCATTTCAGTTGGGACTATTACATGGAAGACTTAAAAACTTCGCTACTCAACATTTCTTGCACAAAACAATATATTTTCAGAGTGGTTGTTCAATATTTGTAGAAGATCCGGTTGGCTACACAATAGTTAAGGGGCAGTCAATTAAATGGATGATTATAGCAAAATGCAAAATTTAGATACTAGACAGCGACAGGAAGAATGCCGTCTTCAGAAACTGTCTACCACCGACGTCGACCACCCTGTATGCATAATGTCAGCTATCGAGCTGGATCAGTAGTCAGTTCCTAATCTTCGAAATTTAAATTCGATAGGGAAAAGAAACGAGCAGTAGAACGACTCCGGCGAAGAAGGACTGGCGAGGAGATAGCGGACGAGTGTTAGTCACGCCCATCGATACCAATAAATCGTTGGAGCAGCTACCGATCGAGCAGCTAGCAGACTTTGCCCTCTTCGGAGCTCGCAGCAACGGTCGCAAGTTGTTGCAGAACTGGAAGCGTCCATTTCCGAGTCCCAGCTCGGTTCTTCAGCCAACGAGAGACGTCGGCCCAAGGCGTATCATTTAAATTACACACCTAAATTATTCGAGAACGATTAATCGAGACGCGTTTAATCCGGTCTTCCCACTGCAACCTAACATCGACGTTTCAATCTGACACGAATACATGCCCGACTCACACAGACCAACTTCGTCAAGACACAGTGCGAATTTTTGTGGAAAAGTATTCAACAGACATTTTCATACCATTTTACCACGTTTTTATTATTTCATTTAATGGCCATCGTCCACTTTGAAGACGTGAGAAAGTAGTACAAAACTCTTTTCTCGAAAATATTTTGTCCACTGTAAGATGTAAGACAGTATAATTTTGTATGTATCATAGAATCTTTCAGACAAAGTCATGTGTTAAAATAATACAGCTCAGAACAAAAGACTCTCTCAAACAAAAGAGGAGATACGTGTTTTTGGGCACTTAATTTCTTGATATGTAACAACGCTTATAAATTGAATTATCCAGGCATGTTTTATCGACGAAGACAGAAATGTGTACAAGATTTTGAACTATAATACCGTGTTAGATGTAGCTAATTTTTGCCAGTCGTTAGAGGAACTCCAGGTACCCCATATCACCTAGTGCATGTTAAACGTGTCCACTCGCGGGCACGGGACTGCCGGCGAAAAAAAAAAAGAACAAGCTCGTGGAGTATGGAAGATAATTATTACTCGAGGAGAGGAGCCAGTTTCCTCGTCAAACAAAAAACTAGAACACCGACTCCGCCCGTTCCTCGAACCGCCTAAATTTCCCCTTCTTCCTGCGGATGATCCGATGAAGCCGTCGACGACCACACGGTCAGCTGACGTTCAGCCGGCACGGCACACACGTACCCCGCCTAACAGCTTACTCTTCGCAATTTGACGTGTCGTCCGAGAGTGAAAGAGAGAGAAAGAGCGAGCGAGAGAGAGAGAGAGAGAGAGAGAGAGAGAGAGAGAGAGAGCGGCTCGACAGCCTCGGCGGGAAGTCGGATACTCCATCACCGAGTTACATAAATCTCTTCATTGAATGACCCCGATAATTGGCGCAGAGGGTCCGGCTAGGCGCAGTTTCGGAGATGCCCCCCTCCCTGGAAAAGGGCGTGCATGATCTCCCGGGGCTGTTCCCGTTCATCGAATCATCGTCTCCCAACGAAACGCAGCGGACTCGCGAAACCAAAGAGCCTGTATACCGTCCTGCCCTGTCATGTTAATCCATTTCAGCCCTTATAGCTACTCGTTGAAGCTGGATTTGTGTCAAGCCCGCCTATATGTAAGCACTATTGCCTATTTAAAATAGACGTGAATGATTCAGAAAATAGCTTTAGCATTACTGCGATTAGACTGTGGATTTTTGTGGGAAATAAAAGTTGTTTAATTTGAATTTTAGGTAGTCGAAAGAAGTAGGTCTACTGACACTGTTTGAAATTACAACTACCCTTTGTTTAGTAGACTTCGGATTTTACGCATTTACGGTAAAAATTAGTAAGTGCGATTTAAAGCAGAAAGGAGATTAAAAGAGTTTAAGTAACTTTTCGAAAATTATAGCAACAGTGGAAATTACTGGAGTAGCTGGAAGACGTGATTATCAAGATGCCGGGAGAAGAAAGAGGTTTTATAGCGGTTTTATCGTAGTCGAGGAATCGTCGTGCAGGAGATCGGGCTGCGATTCATCACCCGGCCCATTGGCGCCGATAAAAGGCCCGGCCTGCGATTCGCAACGACAATTACGCGTCACAATTATCGGCCGACGTGAAATATCGCTGCCATCTCCGCCTGGACGTCTCGTTTCCGCTCCGAAGCTCCACACGCGATATTCTTCGGTCCCCGGAGTTGTGTATATCGGCCGGGCTCTCTTCTCGCTCAGCGGCGGGCTTCGATATTAACCGCAGTTCACTGTGCGCCCGATGCTCGGTCGCCATACGACGTCGTAAATTCCTTGTGTAGATTTCCTGTTGCGGTTGCACCACTCCGGCAAGATCTGCAGCCAACATGGCGACCCGTCGAGAACGATCCAGCTAATCGAGCTCCCGGACAGATACGATTCCACAGAATTGCCCGTTTCAACAGAAAATTCTGGCGAACTCGAAGAATATTTCCCTGAACAGAGAGCCAATTCGCTTTTAGTGCTCGATATCTCTATTCTTTTCGTTGAATTGGCTATTCGGTGCACGAGAGCTTGTACGCTTCATTTCCAGGTGACTGGAGACGATTTTCTGCGCTGCATCACGCTGTTTCTGTGGCTGCAGGTTTGTGATCAATGCTGATGATTAAGGGGAATATCTTCTGTAAGTAAAATCGACGAACCTTGCAAACTTGGACTGAATTAATTCTTCGTTTCTGTTCTTTACTGTAACGAATACATTCTCAATTCCAATTTGAATAAGAAACAAATTTAACCCTTTGCACTATAACGTCGAGATTGAGATCTACTAGATATATAAATTCCATTTTGTTGTTGTTAATACGTATCCGCTCGAATATACATAGCCATAAAATAAATGCAAACTTTCTTTTAGTTAAGAAATTATTTCGTTTTAAAGGAAATTAATAAAATCTTGATTCGCGAGTCTGACTCGAACAATGCAAAAGATTAAGAAAACGAGTTCTGGTTGAAAACGTCCCCTGCCTCGGCTCTTCCTCTTTCCATTAAAATAATAGGATTCTAGTTTCCAAAGAAGATCCTCGCAAACAGTCCCGGCTCCGTTCCTCTCCACAGAGCAAGAACAGTGCCCCAAGGCAATTCGTGTTAAAACTAAAATTCCACTAATCTCCCCGAACAATCCGTCTACTTGGAGCACCTAAGTATGACAAAGAAGCAACTCAAAAGGCACGAGAGTTTAGTGGAACAAGTTAAATAAAATTTGAGCAATTGCCTCAAACGATTCTTCTCACTCGAATCATCCTAGTGGCACGAAGAAGAGCTGAAAAGGCGTGAGTGTTTGGTGAAACAAGTTAAATAAAATTTGAGCAATTTCCTCAAACGATTCTTCTCACTCGAATTGTCTCGAATCATCCCAGTGTCACGAAGAAGAGCTGAAAAGGCGTGAGTGTTTGGTGAAACAAGTTAAATAAAATTTGAGCAATTTCCTTAAACGATTCTTCTTACTCGAATCATCCTAGTGTCACGAAGAAGAGCTAAAAGGCGTGAGTGTTTGGTGGAACGAGTGAAATCGTCGATTAGAGGGGTAGAGGAGCGCGTGGCTGGTGACATGGCGGCGACAAGCAACCCTCGTCCCCGTTGGCCCGTTCGTAGTTGCATTCAGTCGGTAATCGCGTCGCTCGGGGCAGTCAAACACTCTGGATGTCCCGCGAACACAAAAGCCGACGCGAGTCGAGGCAACGCGGCTCAGCCAGTCAATTCCAGCTCCATTTAGGCTCCATTTAGCCCGAATCAGTTTCACTAACCGCTTTTCAGGAAGGGCGTGGGGTGTACGAGCGAGAGAGATCGTCGTTCCCCGTGTTGGAGAACATTCAACTGATTTGGTCGGCTCGGCACTGTGGATTTTCGTCGACTGCTCTCGAAGCTGAGAGACCTTTTGTGCCGGCCACTCTGTGACGTTCCATCAATTTTCCGTTCCGGCTCGCGCCTCATGCCTCACGCCGCCCCTTTCCCTCATTTGGCGCGGCTCAAAGTCGAGGGTCGTCGATCGTGGCGACGCAACGGATCTCTTCTTTTCTCCCTTCTCTCTCTCTCTCTCGCTCTCTGTCTCTTTCTTGTTCTCTCTTTCTCTCGTGGAGGTTCGTGAAGCCAAACGACATCGACGGATTCGTCACGGTCGGTCGTGGGGAGCGCGCGCGATTCGTCCTCGTCCCGGCGGCCACTGAATAGTCCTTGATGACTTGATACTTCGGGAACGAAAGAACCAGGCGCCCCCCGTGTTACCCGTTCCCGTCCCCGCTTCGTCCCTCAGACGTTTTGTTCGCAGCTCCGAGCTTTTTCAGGCCGCGGGAGACACAACGTTTTAATGTAGATTAGAAGAGCCGCGCGACACCGTCCCGTCAGGATCAATGTCAATTTAGCAGAGTCAGTCCTGGAACAACGCCGGAACACCGGCGACTTCCTTTCCGCCGAGACCCGAGCACCGTGTGGGGCCTGTATCCCGGCCACACGGGGCGCAAGGAAAAGGTAGACTGCCAGGGGAACCGATTTCGGAACGGCCCCCCCCCTCCCGGCCCTTCCTCCAGCGGAACATGGAACTAATCACTCTTAAACCGAGTCATCCAACTAAAGTCGATGATTACCACTCTAAATATCACATTGGCCCACAAAGATCATCATTAAACAATGGACTTCAAGCCGACAATAATAACACACGCACTTTTGATCGTTGCACATCGTTCTCGTCGATCCAATTTTTATTACATTTTTATATTTCATTTTTGTTGGTAAGGAACGTACTTTTCATTGACGTCCTTTCATCCATCGATACACTTTTTGATCATGTTTTCAACATATACTTGGACTTCTGGATGCTTCTGTTGTCGTTAGGGATTTTAATCTATCTATAATGTTGTTACTCGAGCCAAGTTTAGACATCGGTAATAGAACTTCTAACTTCTAACAGAATTGAACTTCGATTAGAATGCACAGCTACCGCTCACTTCAAAAGATGACATTAGAAATGAATTTTTAATGCAATGCATTCAAGCGAAGCAAACGTTGGAAGTGTAATTAGAATTGCAAAGATAGGTTGGAGGTGTAATCACTTTGAGTTCAGAGGCAATAATTAACTCGTTGCACTTGGGGACTTGTCTCGGTTCATCCACCAACGGCTCGAACGCATTTCTTCATTAATGAGATCTGATATAAAGTTTTATCAATTCAGTTTATGAAGCTTTCAGGTTTTGCAAGTATCACCTACAATCTATCTTTACACGTTCTCTTAAAAACAACATCCTAGTCGTTGACTAGATTTGGATGTTCCCTTATTGGATTCCCAGTCACTTATCCAATTCTGGGAAGATTAATATAATTTGGGTAGAGTGGAAAGGGTTAAATTAAATAGAGCCAGTTTAAAATTTTTGAATGAGAGTAAATAGAACAGAGTAGCAAACGTTTGAATGAAATTTTGGGTCAGTTTAAAATTTTGAACCAAAGTAAATGGAACAGAGTAGAAAGAGTTAACTGAAATTTTGGGCTAGTTTAAAATTTTGAACCAGGCTAAATAGAACACAGTAAAAAAAGGTTCAATTAAATAGAGCCATTTTTTTCGAAACGATCCAGCCCGGTAAAGCATACTTATCGAATCCTGGAAGGACTAATATGATTTGGATAGAGTGGAAAGGATTAAATTAAATAGAGCCAGTTTAAAAATTTTGAATGACAGTAAATACACCAAAGTAGAAAACGTTAAGTGAAATTTTGGGCCAGTTTAAAATTTTGAACAAGGGTAAATACAACACAGCAGAAAAGATTCAATTAAATAGAGTCAATTTTTCAAAACCATCCAGCCCGGTAAAGCATTTTGAAGGATGTTTGCAGTAGAAAAGATGGCGAGGATAGGCTGGAGAGCGTGTTCCGAGGGAAATACCTGTTGGAGTGAAGATTAGCGAGCGTGTTTAGAGGCGCAGGGAGGTTCGTGCTGGCTTCCGGATTTCCGTGGATCAATGATGGCCGCGGCGCGCAGCAAGCTCAAAAGGTATTACACTTTAGTGGCACAGAACTTAAAGTAAGTATATAAAAGCAATTCGTGTGTGGCCCGGAGATGGCCGGTTCTTCACCTCGCGAACGAGAAGTCGGTTCCCTTTGATGTTCTGCCTACCCGCGTCTGGTGGGAGTCACTTCTCCCGTCTCTTGCCCCCACCTCTCAACCCTTCGTTGAATCCCTTTACCAGCCACGCTAACCTTCCTCGTCCTTCTTCCTCTCGCATCTCTTGTCCGCTCGTCGAATCGCTTCTTCCTTCAAGTTTCTCCTCTCTCTCTTTCTTCGCCTTCTACCTCCCCGTCTTCTTCTTTCCCCTTTCGCTTTCTTTCTCTTCCCCTCTTGCCCGAGCATTTTCTTCATCGACGTTTTTACACCTCGAACACACGCCTCGCAATGTACTTTATGCTTGGCTACCTGAGATCGCGTCGCGATACGCGCCATCAGAAAAACAAAAATTCCGAATCGCCAGAGGACAAGTCGCCGATTCCAACGACCACCGTAATTAGCGGATCGCGGCTCTTTATGACACATCCTCGCCCGCCGAATACGGCGACACTCGGTTTTTACACCGGCCAGGATCCTTGTTCGGTTCCTTAACGCGTTGACTGCGAGCAATCGTTTGTTTAGTCTTGCTAATTGACTCCTTTGACTCAGGGTTAACCCCATCTCAACTCCTGAACCCAGACGGTTTACTCAAGATCCGATATATATTTTTATCTTTCACTTTACACAGGTTCAATAATTTATTCAATACGGAGACAAATTATCTAACAGAAACACTGCTTCGTATTATCCAGACATATATTCAACCTAGAACATTTTTATGTAATAAATGACTGCATTTAACTGATCTGAAACATGTTCATTTCACACGTATGAAACTGAGCACATTTGTCCATGCCTAAAATACCTATCAACTTATTCCATAGAGACAAATTCGAGGACGTAGACATTGTTTTCTATCACAATATGTTACCTTTTCTATAACACTTCAAACGTTTCTTGAAACTAGTATCAAGTTCATCGACCGAATGCCATTTGCGGCGGCTTTCATCATTTCTCCTATAGTAGTCAGTGTATTAATGCTGTTAAAAAGTTTGTTAGCTGTCGCGCGATTGTCCCTTGTGTCTATGTATTTGTTCGCTGAACATAAGAAACTCAAACAACTTGGATCATCTCAGATATGTATTCAGTCCTAGACGATCTGTTTGTACGGGATAAACGGTAGCTCCTCCTGCGAGATAACATGAAAATTGCTATGCAAATAGAGATATTTAACGAGCGAGATTTCGGCCGGAGTGCATTCATCTTTTATTCAAACAGCTTAATAAACTAGAGAAATCATTTTACAAAGTCTGTATGTGTCCGGTAACGAGCAGATACCTCGGTGGCTGAACCAACGAGCGTTCAGCCAATCGGAAAATGAATTCTGACAGGCCTTCGAAGTTAATATTAATGCGACGACGACTTTGTAACCGGCAAACGCAACAAACCAGATCGGTGATAAAATAGTTTAGCTCGTGCATGGGGCCCCCTCGTTGGGAATTTCTAAAGGATGAATTCATTAACGGCGATTATTATACGAATATAACGATCGATATAATCGCGTATGCAATTACCAGTGTGTTTATCCGTTATTACCACTCGTTCGGATCGTTACGGGAACGTTTCATTAGTGCTGTGACATTTAATAATACGTCGCCGGACTGAAGAAAACGGGACACACGTGTTGTAAAGCATCGGCCAAGAAGTACCGTTGTCGACGGTCTAATCGGTGCTTTATATTTAGATATAAGCCCACGCCAAATCAGCCATGATTAATAGAAGTTTATACGACAGTTCCAAGCCGCACAACCAACGATAATTGCTGGCCACAAAGCTGCTCGATGCCGTCTCTCCTCCGAGGTCACTGATCAACAATTAATTGTCCGACGGTTTCACTTGATACAGCGTTATCAATAACATCCACAGTTTTCCTGAATGGAATATTCACAACGTGATTGATACGAATTGTCCCTCGAGAGCAATAATTACGCACAATTCGAAATCGGCCGGGAAATAGAATTGATTATTCTTTTCATTCCTTCATCTGGTCAATTATTTCCACGAGAAAATTTTTTAAACATTTACGAAAAGACACCATCCCCCGATTTCGATAACCTCTTAATATGCTTAATAGTCCAATTATAATTTCTTTATGCAATTGTGACGAACATCACCTGGTGCAATATAAAACATCAGGATTGAATGAATTTAACTTATTAACTGTTTTGCTTGATTCCAAAAGTGTGCACTCCAATGCTCAATCATTGTTAAGCTAGCATTATTTTTGTGCTTTATTTTATACTGCACCAAGCACTCTCATAAACTTTATTTTACATAACGAGCAAACTCGTAGACGCACTCGACAAAAACAGTGAACAGGTTAAGAGAGCCAACATATTATTTTGAACCTATTAATATTACCCAGGAGAGAAAGAGTCTACCACATGGCTACTGTTTCTTGCAACAGATCCACAGTCTAGTTAAGAAGACTCTACATGACGACCCATGATTAACATGCACCTGTCAATCAGATCATTCCTCGAAGGTAACTAACTCAAACAAAACGTCACCCAAAACAACTTAACAGTGCTCCAGTTTCTTGTTGACGCAGCTAATTTGCCGAGAAGAAGGTTGCAAACCTCCGTCAAGCATGTCCAACTCATTTAAATCGTATCTTCCAATCAGACCATCCGACAGACCATGCAACAGACATCAAACCTGATTTTTCAGCCTGACAAGCTGCGCCGAGGACTTGTGCTAATCATCTAAATCGCATGGTTTAATCAAACCGCGAGACCACCTAACGAACATCAGACGCGATTTTTGATGAGGCCAGCAAAGATGCCTAAGCTCCGGGGGCTCTCCGCACTCTAGATCCATGTAGTAGATCGAATCAGAGTCGAGATAAGATCTCATTTTCCCCGTGGCGGTTGCAGAACAATGATCCGCGCGGAAAGAATAGGCGCGAGCAACAATGCGGCGCAATGAAATCAATCGAGCCGTTTAGCCCGTGCGCGGTCGCTCTATAATTTTCGTCTATCTCGACTCCCATCTGACAAAGAGGTCATCCAATTACGCGGACGCCTGTAAATCAGCCGGTTGTCGACGCCATCGAGAGCGGGTACGAGCTCGGCCGAGGCAGATTGAATTAAAAATTATCTACGAATTAATTAACGACAGGAGAGATAGAGAGAGAGAGAGGGCGTCACGTTAACGAAGCGTGTCGGCGTTTGTCTATCGCTCTGCGTACACACCGTGAGGCAACGCGCGCGCGACGTGCGTGCGTGCAGATGAAAGATACAAACCGGTGGAAAGGAAGAACAGGCGAGAGGGAACAGGCCAGACACAAACGCTTTCGGAATTCCAGCGTAACGTGAAATTAAGAATTACACAAGCAATTACCCTGCTCGGTTAAAAGCCTAACGCGGTGCATCATCTTCCAATTACTGCTCGCACGATAGCCCTCGGAAAGCCCGTGCTACGCTCGGCTAATACCGTTATAATTTTCGCGGCGAACACCGCCGGTCATCGTCAATCCGGTACACAGTTTCGCGAGGAAACTGTCCGAGGATTGATCACGCTCACGACTCGGCGAATATTTTACCGAGAAACACTGCGAGGATTCGACGATGCGAGGTTTATGGGTGTCGCTACTCGAATACGACGGCTCGATGGTGAATGTCCTCGCTGAACGCGCGAGTTTTCTTTCAAACTATTAGACTGCGCTACTTTGAACAACATAAAAATTATTAATTGCAACTTGGTGAGGATTTGGTTACTTCATAAAGAAGACACAAGTAAAATGAATAGTTTAATAAGAGAGTCGTGTTGCACACAGCACGGACAAAAGGCGAGTGAGGTATCGGAAGAAAGAAACAAACAGAATAGAGTGACATAAAATAAAACATTATCGAAACTCAGCGCAAACAAACGCATAAAGTATGTGTGACTCTACGTCACTCCAACACGACTCAAGTTGCAAGTAATAATGCCTAGATATTCTGCTATTCATTCGGTCTCTGATGAAAATGCATCAAATACGCAGTCTAATTATATCAATGCTTTTGGTAGAAGAACCACGCAGTGTCTGTGACGACGAAAATGTGTAATTTGAAATAAGAGAATTGGAGAGACCTACTCAATTTGTGAAGGAATGAAAAACATTGGTAAGTGGCTTCTGTTTCTTGCAACAGATGCAGGTAACGTTTATTTTCCATAAAGATCCGCCGTCTAGTAATCATGTCTTTTTGCTCGGTGAGATTGCAAACGACAAAGAAGTTCGTAGTCACACAAAGAAGATCGTCGGGGACGAGGAAAAACCAGCGATGTCGGATCATCTGCAGCAAAGTGATTCGAGTGGGCGTCGCGCAACAATTTTAACACTCGATTAGAAAGCATCCGAGAGTCCCTGGTAATTCCGGGAGCCATTAGGTCTGCCGAGATTAAGTCATCCAGCTGGATTCAGAAGAAAGGAAATAATTCAGCGAGGTATGTATTAGAAACGTTTGACGGAGCGGCAGTTGGTCATCGGGAAACGGTGTCGGGGCGACTTCCGGTACGATCCGCGAGATCTATCCTGGTAATTAAAACGATCGCTGGCGGAGGAAAGAGCGAGGAGCAATTCCGGGCGTTGATGTACAGACGATCTGAGGTAATCAACGAAATACCGTAACGTCTCGCCGCCTTTTCTCCGCTTCAGCTTGTTCCCTCGGCGCGTTCTCTCTCCATTAGCGTGTCCTCGGCACCCCTCATGTAAATTGTCCGCGGCGCGGCGCGGCTCCGCTCTGCTCGGCCGTGGTATAATATCATTTTAATGACGAAAAAGCCAGCGTCGGTGGCAATTAATCCACGGAAAAAATCAGATGCGCCGGGGCTCTGTTGTGTGTGCCCGTCGATTATTATCTCCGGTGCTTGTCTTCTGTCTCGTCTCCTTCGAGAGACAGAATCCAATCCTCCGGAGACCCCCCGATTGTTAGAGAAGTGTGGGTGGACGCTGAATGCAATAATCGAGATTAGAAAATGTCATTAGACCCAAGCAGAGAGGTTCCGGCTACGGCTCTCGCCCTAGAACCGGGGCTAAATTGTTGGAAATGTTCCGTGGACGAGGCCCGATGGACAGGAGACGAGCCGCGGGGAGAACGCCGGGACGACGGAGTTATTATTCCTAGAAACTTTTCGTGTCGGAATAATTATCGCTCTCCCGCGTTTCGTCGGAGAAATTCCGGACCGCGAATGCTTCAGCTCGGAATGCGAATCGAGTTGTGTGAGCCGCTCATTTGTCGAATCGACTCAGTGAAAACCTTTCAACGTTCTTTCCATTTTTATCGTTCAGCGACGCGGAGCCTGGAAATTGAGGAAATTTCGTTCACTCGAGATAGAGTCAATCGATTTCGCCTGTGAACCGTTCACGTATGTATACAGTAAACCAATGTACGTATTTTATATCCATGTTATCCAATTTTTTAATTCTTTCTACTTCTGTTTGAAGAAGAAAGTCTCTGTGCGTCTCCAGCCAATTTGAAAGGGATTTCGCAGCAAGTCTCTGCGCGGTAACATCAACTTTGCATTAACATCTTTATTAGATGGTCCGAATGACTATAATAGCGGTGCGCGCGAGGAGGAGCCGAGGTACAAATAAATGGGTCTATCAAACGTTATTCCCGCACGGAAAGTTTACGGTACCGGGTGATAATAGTGTTTGAAACGCAACTAAAACGGAGCAAGTGCTAATTTGAAAGCTGTAATAAAGCTGTCATCGAGCCGACCTATTCCACAAATCCACGTAGAAAGAACGCTGTCGGTTCCAGTATAAGAAACAAGATCTCTTTTTGGGATCGCGATGATTTAACATCCACCGAGAAACACTGCGGCGTGGGTGTTCACCACGTCGCGTGTCGCCTCGAGGAACTCGCCGACTCTCGAAATAAAACGCTCGCTTCGAACTCGCACACTCGCCTGTGCGCGATCATTGAATCAGGTTCGATCATTCTGCCTTGTATCTTTGATTCAGAATTTCACTATTTCATTCGACGCCGTTCGTGAAACCATTTTGTCATAACTTTCAACTAAATTTTGTGACGAATTTCTTCAAATAAATAATTGATATTTTCCGTGATTTCATGAGGTATAAGAAACACGAGTTGTGACTTCTTTTTGTTTGAGGAAGTTGAACAGTGCACTTCCTATTTAATTAGCTGGTACATTAAGATTGATTAAGTTAAATGATTAATCAGATAAGAAACATGATCAGCAAAGTTCAGTTTTGTAAGTTATATCAATTGCTAGACAATCTTTTACCTTTTCCTCGAAATTTTTTGACAACTCTGTTTAGCTTTTGACGGAGGGAATTGAACACTCAGCTTCATGCTTGAATGGCTCGCAAAGTTAAACGCTTCAGCCAATAGGACGCAAAATTCGATAGCTAGAAGCGTTCGCAGTGAACGATACGTTTCTTCGAAAGCCAATCCTGGAAACTGGCTGAAAGGAGGAGGATTCCACGGCGGTTCTAGCGAAGGGGAAATGAGGAAGCTCGGGTTCGTGTCAGAAGCGAATTCCGTCGATGCAGATGAGTTCCAGCAGCAATCAACCGTCTAGCATAGACCTCTTTTCGATTCGCCTCGACAACGGTAATCTAGCCGCAACCAATCTCCACCACCTACGAGCCACTATTTGCGCTTTAGATTTTACTGGATCCCGTCACGAGACCGACGCCTTCTCATTTCCATCGTTTCCATGGCGGAACACCGTTCGTGGAAGAACACCGTGGATCTACTCCGGGGAGAAATTCATCGCCCTAATACCCTGAGTCTCGGGAAACCCAACCAACTATTCGGAAACTTTCGGTCGAGGTCCGAATTGTTAACCGAGGGAATTATCAACGTGCTCCTCAATTTTGTTTAATAAAACAGTCAAAATACACCGTACATCAAGTTTTCAGGATGTCATTGTAAGGAGGAATCTGTCGCATTTTTAGTTTCCCACGTGATGCAAAAATAATTTAGAAAAAAAAACTGATGAAAATCAAGTTTCGAAGTTTTAAGATCAGTATAAATTCGTTGCTGTGCCATTATTTTTGGTTAAACGGCGATGGGTTTAAGTGGACACTTGTGAAATGCGATTCTTCACGTTCGGAACGTGTCTCTGAGAATTCAAGATATTTTATTCGCGCTAACGGGAATGGGACAGTCGCGAACAGCTTGTCAAGCGATAAAAATCGATTCGTAGAGCGGCTATAAATTAGTTCTACGAGGTTGCACGGTGCCGAAATTGCGGGGGTATCGAAAGAGAAAGCAGGAAGAACGATAGCTCGAGGATAGTATCGACGACATGCACGGTGTACTTCCTACGAGCGACGAATCGGTGTACCTGTAATCTCGGCGCGAGCTGAAAACCGTAATTTCATCGTAACGTGGGTGTACCCAGGTAAATACGTTCGGGTAGTCATCGACGAGGCTTGCAGCCGTGCACGGAGCTACGGTTGTACTAGATGCGATTTCCGATCGTATACGACACTGGTCAGTCTAGCCTCACTCCTACGCAAATCTCAACTCCTCTGCATCGTTCTTTCGACAACGCATACAATTATGCCGGTGAACGAGCAGAAAAATCGCAAAAATCATTGTGTTTATTATCGATCCGTGTTTAAACCATGTTGTAATTTGTTGTCTCGTAATGCAGCTTCTGTTACTTTGGCAAAAAACGCAAGACCGACGTGACGCACTGGCTACCTAAGACTACACGTAAATAAAGAAGTTATCAACCCTTGTTGTTCAGTGGTTTGCGACACGCGAGACGGCTGCCGTCGCAATCTCATCAAATATTCAAGCAGCCCGGCCACCGTCCCACGAGCTGAATCGCCAGCGATGGCCGCTGCTATCCTCTAGCGTTTTTAATAAAATGGCTGACGCTACTGATCAACGCTGAGAACCACATGAATTAACAACCGACCGCTCAATCCTTCCAACTGTCTCGCATATTATTTTCTTTCCGCAGCCGTGTAATGCCTACGACGCACCTATAGTCCCTTCGAATCAACGAGCAAACATCGTTTACTTCATTTCATGTCTCACAATTGGAGACCTGGCTGTAAATATCGGACAAATTCGTTTTATACTGAAATTATGCTTGCTGAAGTTGTACTTATTGTTGATTTATACATATTGTCAGTGGCGGCTCGCGTATAACCACTGTAGAACTGCAGCACAACATTTAATATAATGAGCCCTTTCTTTTTTAATTCTTTCTTTATACATGTACAATATTAATCCTTAAGCTTAATGTCAGTAGCCATCCCCTAGTTTATGAAAAAGATACAAAAATCTTTGTATGGAACCGTGTAGCACCCCCACTAATTTTAGCCACGAGCCGTCACTGGGTATAGTTGTATTCGGTGGTGATTATTTTATGCAATGGTTAGAACAATTTTCTATGTTGTCTAATCATTGCACTCGTTAAAGTGAGACTATTTAAATGAAGAGAATGTTTGCAAAAAAACACAGAGGTACTTATTCAACGATTTCAGAAGAAGATATTTTAAGTCAAGATACCAAAGTCTGTTGAAGTGGCTAGGAAAATAGTAATTTGGATCGCGATGGACCCGGTCACCGGCTGGAGGGTTAATTTCCCTTTCTTGAAAACGGGCTACGCAGAAATCTCGCTCACCGGCAAGTTCTCCGCGGACATAACTCATCTTCCACTGGGGCGAGAAGGGAGGGGTTCGCATCAAGATGGAGAACACGCAATTTTCGCGCACAGGCTTGTTCAACTGGTCGTTTGATCCGCGGCGAACATGCGAGGCTGCACAATGTCGGTATCGCGTTCGCGGTTGCACGGAAGAACGGCCATTGTAACGGAATACTATTTATTAACGTGTTCCGCAAACCCTTCGCGAGGGCACAATAGCCCAGGAGGCAAAAGGGCGGTGGGGGAGGGGCAGGGGCAGAGAAAGGGGTAGCGAGCAACGTGGTGGACCTCCATTTAGCGATTGTCCGTTTTGTTTACATGGAAATGTTCGGTCCGTCAGCCAACCCGCGCCGAAGCAACAAAGTGACGACTCGAATACAAACGAAACAGGAAACCAATTATGATGGGATGTAGTAGTATTGCGAGATACGACATGGCGGACACACGTTGCAGCCCCACCGCCACAACCCTAACGTGCTCATTGTTTCCAACACTACTTAATTTCCGGTTTCGTAACAGACCTCGGTGCCTTCTTTCGCTCGCCGACACCTGGGATTCTATCTTTCTCTCCTGAACGGCTTCCCGTGCGAACATCTTTCCAAATTCTTTCGTAACATGCATTTGCTTTTGCTCATAATGTGAGGCACTGTTCAATAGATTTAATAAAATCGTATCTGAATGAAACCTTGTTTGAACTCCATTGTCGTGAACAAATAAGCAAGTGTACATTGATAATCATTCTCTTATTTTACCAAAATTTAAGAGTGATTATCGACTAGTTGCCATATACATATGCGTACGACTATTGTTCGTCGGATTTAAAAATTAATTATTACTGTAACATATGTATATTGAACAAAATTAATTTCAATTAGGGTGGAAGGAAGCCGAAGGGTTGAAGAAACTATCAGAATTCTGATAAACTTTTTGGAAGCCTAGAATAATAAGAAATTAGTCAGAGGGTTAAATTCCGCTGATTCTGCTGTGTTCTCGTTTCCAATCTTCTAAAAGTAAATTTTACTTCATGTCCTTCAAGTGTAAGTGTTCTTAGCGAGGAGCAAAATTGAAGATGTGAAATTATCTAATATTGGTAAAATGTTTAAACAGTATTACAGAATTGTGACAGCAGCACCATTAAAGACACCAAGGAAATCTTCCCTGTTAAACCCCTCGCCTGTTGGATGTCTGTCAATAGAAGTGAAAACAATTTTGCTCGGCTGAAATCGCATGCTAAATCACCGTGCCGAAATGCAGACTCTGTAAAGCAAAGTTGCAGCCGGTTAAGACTCGTAACAATAGTAACGATTACTATCTTTCGGGTCTTCGTGCAAACTTATACAACTTTCGCTGGGAGTGTGAGGATTCCAAATTCATTGACTAAGTAATCAATTATATCGATCGTAATTGTTAAATATTTTTAAATTAATGTTTTCGGCGTAACCGTTTCGATCAATTTTTAATCTAATAGCTTTTGAAAAAGTGCCTAACGTTTGGTTCCAAAAAATATATATACATGTATTGAAAAGTATGTAATATAGATGGATTGAAAATGAAGAAAATATTAATACATACTTGCTATTAACTTTACTTGTGTAATTTAAACATTGAACTGATATGATGTGTATAAGACACTGGTTGGAAACGTACTGCGATGAAAGTGATCGTTAGGACAGAGTCAAAAACCAGAAACATGGAAAACTGTATACATAAACACCCTAGTCTGAACATTTGTTTTGGTTTCTGGTTTTTCACTCTGCTTAACGATCACTTTCACCGCAGTACGTTTCCAACCAGTGTCTCATACAAATTAAATGATATCAGTTAAATGTTTAAATTACACAAGTAAAGTTAATAGCAAGTATGTATTAATATTTTCTTCATTTTCAATCCATCTATATTACATACTTTTCAATATATATATTTTTTGGTTTTTAGACGCAATGTACCTTTGAAAAAGGTTCAAAGTAGAATCGAAACGTTGGGCACTATTGCAAAATAGCTATTAGATTAAAAATTGATCGAAACGGTTGCTCGAAAACATTAATTTAAAAATCATTGACTAAGGTTGCGATCAATTTGCAAGTTTCACTGGCGTGTGGCATCGACTTAAGACATCATTCTCGGGCGCGATTTTCTCGCGCGATCGGCGCACAAAGCCGGTTTTTTTCCTCTGTGGCAGGCTCTCGTTAAATCAGTGGCTGCCGCGGAACACTTTACCCGGTTCACCTTTGGCGAACGAGCGCGTAGAATGTTTATGAGCTTACGAGTATTTCGCGTGTGCCCGGGTAATCGCTTCTAGTATCATTAACACCGGAGCATATAAGTCACGTAGATTTGTAGGGCGTCGAACGCACGCGCGCGCCGCGCCGCTTTCTACGTGCATAGTGATCGCCGCGTCGGTCTTGCGGGTGCAGTCTTGCGACTGGGTTAAACGAGCAATTTTAAACACGATGCGACCGGTTGATCCACAGCTCGGATGAGCTCGCGAGATAAACGTCTGTCGGAAAATTGCGGTACGACAAAATTGTACTTTGAAAATCCCAGCGGAAAGAAAATTGCATAAAATCGACGAAAAATGCGAGGAGCAACGGTTATGGATCGCGTAAACAACTTGGACAACGTTCTAAACGATGCCACAACAGTTTGACAAGACTACAGATGTATCGAGGAAAAATTAATGGACGCAATCAGGCTAAACTTTCGCCAAATCGATTTCGTGGAAAATCTTCGGTGTTCACCGGCGAACACACACACACACACGTGTCGAACAATTGGAAACTCGTAGTTTCGCTAACGGCGGAAACTTTTCGAATTAGCGGAGGCGTTATTGATCAGAGAACTGTCCCCTCACGGTGATGGACATACTGTCGCACGAACCGAACTCGGCCTATTTTTATTATGCTGCCAGCGAACGAATGTCGCGATTGACATTTAAAAAGCTATAGCTAGGTAGATACATTGTACAGGGGCATAAGTGTTTTCTGTGTTTGCCGGGAGTTGTTCGGCTCGGGAAAGGAAATGGAAGTTTCCGTGTGTTGCTTTTTAATAAGTAATCAGCCAGCGATTATCGGTCGTCGGTCTGCATGGGGACCAAGATTACAGGGAGCCAGCTCGGGATCATTTGAGCGACCGAATGGAGACTCCTAATGACGCTTCGCGTCGATTCCACGGTCTGGAATTCATAAAACCACCCCCTCGTACGATTTCCCGCCATTAGTCAAAGCCGGTGGAACACGGTGCCGGCAACGGTCCCTTAAAGATGGCGGCTAATGTCCCTAAAGAGCCGTACCCACGGGCCCTCTGTCGCCCCCGGGACGTCTTAATACGTCCAATTTGTCCAGCAAAACGCCACCAGAACCAGAACACACTCGGCTTTCGTGACAATGCCCCGAGATACTCCGCTCGAAACTTCAAAACTGTTCAAAGGGACGAAAACGAAAGCGACCCGCTACCGGAAGACTCGCACAGCTCTTCTCCAGGTTTGCACTCCATTTTGCGACGTAATGACACATTCTGCAACATTGAACGCTCACGCTGCGTGCCACGCGTGCGTTCACACGCACGCGAATATTTTCTGTGTCAACGAGCCTCCGCGTTCTCTGGTTTTACACGCGATTCTAGGCGAACAGAATTTTACCTTAATTCCTACTTGTTTGTCGTAATTTTTCGAAGATATTTTATGTTTCGTTATCCTCGTCTATCTTTGCAGTCTCCTTCAATTCTAGCATTTGCAAGATCTTCTATATTTTATATTCTTCTACATATTATTTAAATATAAATGTACTGTGACAAATTTAATAGTTACCATCTAATGCTCTGCATTATTTTTATTGTGTAAGTATTCATACAGTCATCTACGTAATTGATTAAGCACTGACTGGCAGAATGATTTTTTAAAATTAAAGGAAACGACTTTCTTTGGGAAACTAACAAGAAGATCATTTTAGTGGACGGTGTGTAAAATTTAGAATAATTTTCTCAAGCTCCGAAATAAATTGATTGAGCTCCCGTATTGTCTTAGGTGGGAAAATAAATAGTTTGTTGTTTCTTTTTTTGTTTAGGTAGAGGTACATTTGAAGCCAATGTGACGCTCGCGACTTCAGCCCCCTCCTATGCCAACGAGCGCTCGTGCACACTCGTTATCTTCGAGGAAGTACGCTCGGTACCCTCCTCTGCAATTTTAATAACGACATCCTTCGGTTCCACGCAAGATGGCGGACTTGGAGGCGTGTGTACAGGATGTGCCATCAAACTTACGAGGAGATATGTGCGGACCTGTTAACCCTGGCAAAATGGTCTTTTCGAGTGTATCTTCATATGTTTTTCACACACCTCGCGCAATCGAATGACTAGCTCAAATTTCGTCGAAACGATGCATGCTGCGAACGTTGTAATTAGACTGCGAAACATTGATTTCTTTGCGATGAACGCAAAATAAAAATAGTGCTTGTTTCTGCTAATGTACACGACTTTGTCAGGTAATTTTTATGTTTGATGAATTTGCGTGCATTACGAATTCAAAATCCGTATCTATTTGTTTTGAGCTCTAAATTTTCGAAATTATATACAAATTTTCCGTTGAACAGTTCCCTGTGGTATAACACAATTAGTAGCACCAGTTTCGCAAAGCGTCCACGAGGCAAAAACCTTTTTACGCGGGCTATACATACATTCAAGACTCGGTGAGAAACCAATGGAGACAAAGTAGCTAGCATATAACCTAATAAAACTTTATTCTTCCAGCACCGCGTCAGTTTATCGGGACACGTGTCACTAAAAAGCGATTCTAAAAAAAAATCCGACCATAGATATCGGTTCGTAACCGTTTCGTCAATCTGTGTCGAGCTTGATGTATTATTGTAAACGAGCTGGTAGATGATTATATAAACTGTGATATAATAATAAAGTAGATTAAGTTCCCCGGAAGAGATTAGGTAGAGCCAGCATCGTAGTTCCCTTGTCCCTATACCAGTGGTTCTTAACCTTTTTGAAGTCAGGGAACACTTAATATACGAAAAATTTGCGGAACACCATAATTAATGATCCATAAAACAAACAAAAACATCCCGCGTAGAAATAAATATATTTTAGAAAATATATTGTTAAATATATTTAATATATTTCGTGGAACACTTGCATAAAGGTCATATACTGTTCAATTCACGGATAATCGGCAAGTTCCGATCCCTGCGCAGTATAATTGTCACGTTTACGTCAGCGGGGTGCCAACAGAGAGGATCGACAGAAGTTGTTGGCTATGTAGAATGATCAGTATACGAAGTGTATAAACACGAACTGGCGGCGTGGCGGCCGTCGCACGAAATCCTCCTCGATCGCATCGCGCCAATGGACGCACACCTTTTATAATGAACTCGTCGACACTCCATTTGCGTTCGAACCGAAAATTACCTCCCGTCCGGGGCTTTATGTTTCCTTATTATCCCTTTGCTTACCTTCCAATCGTTCCCACATCCCGCTCGCTTTCTGCATCTCGTTCTTGAAACGAACGCAGCTTTGCTCATACACATACTATACATATATATGGATGTGTACACCACGTCCAGAAAATTGGCATATTTATATTAACAAAATTGGATCACAGTTAACGTTCAATTCTGGAAGAAATGCAGCTCTTAACTCGTCCACAATGTATACAATTTGTTGTTCGATTAATTTCTATGTTTCAGTTAGGTACGTCGCAGCTTACCGAGGTCTGCATTTCGGTTAAATTTACCAGAACAGTTATAGGATAGAGGATGAACACTAGAACAGTATAACGAACGAGTTAGGTTAGAGGATGAACACTAGAACAGTATAACGAACGAGTTCAAATGACTTCTTTTACAATTATCGAAAATATAACAATCTTTTTGCGAGAATCTCTCAAACGAATTTCTTCAATAAAGAGTACATAACAAATACAACAAAGAACAAATGCGATCTTGTCGTTATTATGAAGCATATGTTGTCTTGATGCAAGGTAATTTTAGTGTTAAATTCACAGCGTCATTAATATTTCTGGGAATGGCAAGAATATTCACTCGTACAGAACTAACGATTGCGGATATTATATGTTTAAGATTAGACGGCGGATCTTTATGCAAATTACAAATTCCCTGCATCGTTTGCAAGAAATAGAAACTGAATTGAATTTTATTCCTTCCCTTAATGATTTTAATAGAGGAGAAATAATATGTTGGCATCTTCGATTTTTTAAATTTTTCAACCATTTTGAATTTTATCTACTTAATTTCGTTTTAAATGCATAAAGATCCGCAGTCTATTTACGACAAAATCGATGAGCTGGTGTAATTTGAAATAGAACGAAACTTAAACAAAAATTGAATTATTAAGATTATTCAAAGCAGAAAGAATACTGCATAGTTTCTGTTTCTTGCAATTGATACATACAATTTTTATTTCGCTGACGAAGATCCTGATTATTCCAAACTCGATCCAACAAATCAGTCGCTGACTATCCATTTGTTTAGGAGATGCTCGTATCAATGTTTCTGGTCAGCTTATTTGCGCGACATTTGCAAACCGACAGCCGGTATCGTTTCTTCGATGGAAGCCTCGAGAAGATTGCACACCGCGACGAATAGCATAATCCAGCAGGCATCACGAGCTCGGAACCCGCCATTACAGGCTTTCGTAACTATTATAAAACAATTGTTTCCTGTCTAATCGGAACCAGTCACCGAAGAAACGCGGAAAAGCCTCGAATACTCCGAGCACGGTATATTACATGTTCTCTCGTCGATATCGTTGATTACTAAGGTAATCGTCCGACCACGCTGCGAATCGATTATGCCGAGAGCGTGTTCCACGTTTCCCGAGCAAAGGGGTTTGTATCGCGTGTCGACCATTGGTTAGAGACCCACCGCATTTTCGAACTTTCCATTCCCGCCATCAGCTGATCGATATTTTCCGCGCGAGCTTGTTCACCGAGCTATCGTTAGCGCCATATGCTAATTACAGTTGTAAATTGTAATACACAACGGTGCCTCTCGTCACGGTGGACATTCATGCTAATTAGCGAGGGTGTTTCCCACATTGATTCGCGCAATCCTCGATAGCTTGCAATAAATGTTTGCACCAATCGTAAATAACGTTTTCCGACATAAGCAGAACTGGAGAATTCTACTAAGTCCGTAGAAAAATATTGTTCATTTTTTCGTAGTGAAATAATGTCAGATAAGTAGGTAACATTTTGATATATAAAGTTTTAGTAGGCCAAAGTCAAATTGTTACTTTCCAGCCCGGTCTCCCATACATGCATGTACAATTTCAAAGAGTTCAAGCCTTGCTGCGGCCAATTAAGCTAACAAATGAATGACGGCGAATCAACGAGAACGCACGCAATTTTTACCGAGATGATTTCCTTACCGACCTAATAAATCGAAGTGTTCGAAACAACCGCGCGTAATTGTCGCCTCAAATTGCCACTGTTGAATCGAATTATCCAGCGGCGAATTAACAAAACGTGTCCCCGCTCGTTTTGCGAAAAATAATAGAGAGGGAGAGAGAGAGGAGTGTAGAGCGACTACCGTCTGTCAAGTTAATAAATGAATCTGGCTGGACAGTGCGGCGTCGCGTTTTCTGTTTCCTTTCCCCTCCATGACGGCCTCCAATTAAGACATCATTTCTGGTCTGGGTAACTCGCCGCGAAAGCGGACGTCGATAACCGGTACAAAGACAGCAACAATTGCGTGTCGGGCCGAGTCGGGCCACGCGTCCAGCTATAAAGGCTCAACGGGCGAAACGAGCAAGAAAAAAGAGGAGTGGGAGAGGGAATTTGTTCGGCAGTCCAGTCACCTTGTCTCACCTATGATGCTCGGAAACCTCGGGAACCTCGATGGTAGCGGCCATACTTGCCAGCACTTTGAGACCCAGGCCCTCGAGCCTAAAGGACCACCGTGATTCGCCGAAAATTTGAATAGCCCGCCAACTGGCTCGGATCTCGCGCGGATACACCGTGAAATGGATTACCGGCCGGCAAGCTTGTGTTTCAAACCGGCCGAAGAAAGAGTGCGCGGGTGGCAATTAGTCTCAGCCGCAAGCTGGGACCAATCGATTCCCTTACTCATCCTTAAACCTTAAACCCTCCATTCAAGATTCATTGTCAGCGACACAATCGATTGAGACACCTGCACCCGGGGCCGTGAAACGTCTCTCTGGCGAACATCAACGTCTCTCTTGCGGATCTCTGCTAGAGAAGATGAAGTACACTTGATCTTGTTATAACACGGTTACAAACAAAGTAATTTATGTGAACAGTCAAATCAACGATTTCATATTTTTTATTTTACACCTATTGAAGTTGTAAAGATGTCTTAATAAATTTATTCGTTGTGTGAGGAAAGCATGTTTTAAAGTTGTGTCAAACCTGGTTGTTCAAAGGTTCGTCCAACGACATGTAATATTGAATGTCTAGGAGCCCTAAGCAGCTAGCCCTATGGTTAGCTATTGAGCAGTTTTTGAGGAGCCTTTTGGAGTAGCCCACTATAAGTAGAACTCTACGAGTTCCGCTTGTTAGCGACCGATACTCGATAGAGTATTCCTATGTCGATAGATCAGCCGAGTTGCTGACAAGGTCCTCGCCCCTGATCATCTAATGTGTGAACCTATCGAAGAAGACAGCTCGGACAAGCTCGCGGTGCGTCGTGAAAGAGGCAGAATGGGCAGCGATCGGTCAGGGTGTCGTTGTGCGGCGATTAAGAGGCAAAATTGAAAGGGCAGGCTGACGTGCGCAAACACGAGTCGTTGGTCCCATAAAGTGTTGGCACACACACACCGGATGGATTGTTGTCTCGTTGAACAACAACGGCAGTCGTGATGGCGGACAAAACACGCGTGCGAGACGGGGATTACGGTGACTTAACGCGAGTCGAGTATCGGCGGCGTATCGGCGAGCAAGAGCAGGTTTTACAGAGGACGGTTGCGATGGGATAGGAAGTTCCTCGTTCATCAGCGAGGTTTGTCGGATGATCAATTGGATATTGCCGGTGACCGGTGGTCTCGCTCTCGCTCTCTCTAGCTCGTTGGCTCTCGGCCTCTCTCCGGCTCGGCCCATTAGCCCCGAGACGCGGGGATCGGATAATTAGCGAAGCATTCGCCCGATTCTTGCCTCCTTCTACCGACCGGCAGTCTCTCTTTCTCCTCTTGCCTGGCTCAAGCCGGAGAAGAGTCCTTAATAATTGTAACTGGACACGAAGCCAGCAGCCTCACCTCCAGCGTAGAGTCCTCTTTCTCTTTTCATCGCCGTGTCTCTCGTCTCTATCTCCTCCGCGAGTTTCTTCCTCTCCTCTCTCCTTTTCCACCTTTCCCTAGATATCCACCTTCCTATCTGCTCCACTCTTTCCTCCTCCACTACCATCTACCTCGTCCTTCTACCTCTGCCTCATCCTCTTCTTCCTCTTCCTCTTCTTCTTCGCTGACTGTCTTCTCGGGCGCGCTGCCCACTTTACAATACACTTTGTCCATCTGCCTTTTAAGGAGTGAAAAAATGAAAAAAGGGGGCGTGGCCAGGGAGATCAAAGGGTGCCGCCGCTGGTACCTCCGCCAACGATAGAGCGAGACCGTCGGCTGCGGGGGAGAGAGAGCAGAGAAAAAGAGAGAGAGAGAGAGAGAGACAGCAGAGCGACCAGACGAGACATACAACCACGGTGGTATGCACGCCACACGCTACGCCCGCCGCTACGCGTTACTAAACCGCACACCAAGCTCGCGCTCCAGCGCGATCCTCTAAACTGCAATATCCTATTCTCTATACATACATATGTGTATCGTCGCCGCATCCTCTTTGACGTCTTCTTCTCTTTTTCCAGCTGCCTCCTGCAACAATACCAGCCGCAGAACGTTCGTCTTCTCGTGGAATCGCGACGAGTCGCCCGAAAAACCTCAAAACGCGCTCCGCCGGACGTTCCGAATCAAGATTTACCAGTTTCGGATCGAGACAAGCAACTTCTCAGAAATCTTCAAACGACAGGAAAACAGAATTAGGCTTCTCTTTAATACTTCGAGTGCCACGTCTATCAGAAATTGGAAACGGAATTATCTCTCCAGATTTGAAAACTGATTTTTGCGGTAATTTATTCGAGTACAGCAAGTTTTTTAGGATCCGCAAAAAAATGGTAGCAGAGTGAAAGAGTGTTCCTTAACTTTTGAATTTTGATAGCATTCAATAAATTGTTCTGATTTCATGATATTTTTTGGACTGCTGGGAGGTCACTCAAAGAGTTCAAGGAAATTAACAAGATACATTTTAGCAGATTCTTAGATGTTTAGCGAATAAAGTTACTAAACTCAAATTGCGGTTCTTTCAACGGTAAGATGGATCTCCTGCGGATCTTGGAATCTTGCACCTATGATCTATAAATCTCCGTACTAGATAGATCAATAAGTTGGGATCTCGGATGAAGATCGAATCGCGATTAAATTTCGAAAGATCTGGTGCAAGTTAGCTTTGGATTCGAACGTTCCACGGTTTAAGTACGAAAAGGGAATGATTAAGTTGGCACCGGTGGCCCAATGATCCGCTAATGAATTCCCGTCGCTGTTTGCCGGCTATTTATTCGGAGCATCAAATACGCCGCGTCCCGGGTAATTGGTTAATAAAACCCCGGAAGGCAGCCTCTCTTTCCGCCGTGATTAATTGCACCCTCGAGCGGATCTGCTCTTATTTTCGAACTTGGACAACCGACCCACCTACCCTGGCTCTCTCTCTCTCTCTCTCTCTCTCTCTCTCTCTCTCTCTCTCTCTTCCCCTCTCTTGCTTTCTGTCCTATTCCTCTTTCCCGTAATTAGTCCCTGTTTATCGCGTTGCGTTATTCGCCGTATCCGAGGGAAAGATACGGCTTTGAAACGCTTATCCTCTAATAGCATCGCCTGGGGAAATTCGTAAAAAATGGCATTGGACGGCAGGCGATCGTATTAATTCATTTCGTTCGTGTATCGAACGCGGAACGCTTTTTTCGAACCCTGTTCCGGCAAATAAAAATGTTGCCTTCGACACGACAAGCTGTAAAATTGCGTTGGGAATACCGACTTGAACATTCTTGGGTGATCGTAAATTACTTTACATTCGAGGCATAAAAACCTGCACTAAAAGTATAAAGTGCAACATCATTAAATATCGTAGGAAATTTTGGTTATCGACGTAAACGTTAATGAAACGAAAAGATGTTACACGAGTCCCCAAGTTTAAATTTCGGCTGAACGTTCACATAGGGGACCAAAAATTCTCAATTTTTTCGAATGTAATATTACATAATGCGACGCAAAAATGATAAAACTACAAATTCTAGTGCGAGGAATCTAATTTTTATTGTGCGGAGTTCATTCGTTTAAAAGTTATACATGAGTACAGTTACTCGATTTAAAGAACGATTGACTGGTTAAAACACTACTATATTGATTTGCAGACAAAGGAACAGGTATGATGCACTAGAATTTCAAGTTTTATCATTTTTTCGTCGAATTGTATGTTACATTCAGAAAAGTTCAATACTTTTGGTCCCCTGAGTGAAGGTTCAACCGAAATATACATTCTAAAGGAAATCATGATTTCTTAAGCGTTTCTATTTTTATCAAATTGGTTTGTTTCTCTTTCCATCCATTCGGAGAAACACCAGCAATCTAAAAAGTTATTGATCGAAACACCTAAGAGGCTCTAATCCAGTGAAATACACGTACATGTATTTAAACAGACCATAAAGTACGAAAAAACTGATTTGATCTCCAAATCCACGCACTGATCGTCGATGACACGGCCTCAAGTCGACAAGAAAGGCCCACGACATCCATCGTTCAATTAATTCGACGGTGTTCTAAGCGACTCTCAGACTCCGAAACGACTTCTCAGGTTATTCTAATTGCGGTCGAGGACTAGGAATGGACAGGACTAAAAACTATAGTCATCGCGATGAAATCGTTCGATCGGAACGACTTCGTTAAACGTTTTTGTTTCGCAGCTCACGAAGACAACGGAGGGAGAGGGAGCAGCCAGCAGGTTCGATGACAAAAAGATAGAGCCCTCACGGCGCAGTGCTACCTACACGACACTGTGTCTAATAAATAATGATGCAGCACTTTGGCAACAAGTCTGGGACCGTGTGTAGCCCTCGGACCCGACCACCACCTTGGTGTCGTTTACACGTTACGTGAGAGGAATCATTAATGATGCTGGAAGGAGGAAATATGTTTTCCTCTCCTGAACCTAATTGAACCGATTTTTACGGTTCCACGAGATTTTGGGAAATGTTCAAAGACAATTTGATTTTGTTGGGAAACCGAGGTATGAGGAATCAAATATAACTCTAGATAATTATTGTTTATTTGACACTCCACCACTGAGGAATCTGCGTGTATATAGTGTGAGATGTTATTGAATGTTGTATATAGAAATAGACAAAACTATTGAACTGGCCAACTCGGACTGACTGTCCCTGGGCCCTAGGTTCCTTCACTTCTTTCACATTGTCCTGCAGACCTGCAACAAAACTCAGGTAAAAAGAATCCCTACTCCTCCGTTTGCTCTGTGCACCTCGGTGTACTCTCCAACAGATTTCGAATAAGAATAGCGAATATGAGACTGAATTACTGTAGACGCGATTGTCGATTCGCGAATGAATTTGCTGTGTGTTGTCATTAATCAATTTATCAAGAGATCTTTAGCTATTAGCTAGCGTCTTAATTATATGCTTAAGTACAAACTAGCAACGAGCAAGTAAGAACCTGAAATATTTTTATTCGGTGTTTTTCATTCGCAAAATGTCTGGATAAGCGTTTCATGGCATGAGTGCATTGAAATCCGCGAAATCGATTGTTCGCGAGCAGTCGCGTTGCAACGGCGAGACTTTAAAGAAAAAAGGATGGAAAAAGAATGCAAGGGAGTGCGCAGGATGTTGTTGCATCGATGGTGGCGGTGGTACAGCACCTGAGCACTCGGTGGGCGTACGCCAAGGGCGAGGGTTGAGGTGTTATAAGCGTTCAAATTGCAAAATTGCGGCGCCATTGTGCGGCGATCGTACGGGTCCGAACTGTCTCGAAGCGTTTCGACGTTTATGACGTTGGCTTGATTTACGATTTATTTATGCCACTCGGACGCTTCTTTGTAATAATAATAATAACAATAATAATAATAACAATAATAGTAGCAGCTACTCTCCGACATGGCACAGAAGGAACGAGGGAGGCTGCGAGAGAGAAAGAGAGAGAGAAAGGGTAAAGAAAGCGAGAGAAGCGAGGCTGCTGCCTCTCTTACGGACAAACGACAGCCATTTTAAGAGGCCCTTAACTCTTTAGTGTTCCCGGGAACAACGGCAATCTCCATATAAAATTCGATTCCCGCCGTTTAGTGGCCCCACCGTAGAAACTCGTGGTGTGCGTACCAGGAAGCGGGGGCGTGTCCCCCGGGCGGATGCATAAAAGTTGCACTAAGTAGAGTTTTAACAATGTGTTTAAAACCCCTTTCGTCGTAGTTCCCGTCGACATCGAGACGACTTTTTATCCCCGCGCGGCATGTTTTGCCCGCGATCGCCTAGAAAAACCAAATTTATAATCCGCCTGTTTTTCCTTCTTTCCCTCAACGGTAGTCGTAAACGACGTCGCGGTAACGCGTATCTCTACTTCGTGATTTCGCAACGTTGCCTCAAGGTGAACAATTATTCCATTTCATTATCGACGATGCGAACTCTTTATCTCGTTTCCAGTCTTTTTTACTGTCGCGTGTTCCGAACATTATCGAGCAACTATACGGTGTAACAGGACGACGTGCGAGATAGTCAAAGTATCGGTCATGCAAATAAAAACGATCATAAACCCTGTTGCACTTTCCATGTATGCATTAAATAACATTAAACTCAACGATCGCCGAAGTAACGGTGAGTTTCCTTCTTTGAGGAAATTATTCGAACGAATACGTAACGAGACAAGTGCCATTTCTACAGTATTATACATATACATTGCAAATTCTGTAGTTTCTGGAACAAGCAGAATGGTGTGAAAGAAAAAGCTTAGGAAATAATAAAACCTTAATGAAAAGGGTTTTGAGAACGTGATTATTATTATTAATTCCTTATCCAACGATATATAAAGCAGCATTTGTATTTTTCTTACTTTTATTTAACCCTTAAAATGCTGTATACTTTTTGGCAACACTAATAACGATGTGGTGTCCTCGAGGGACCCTACGTTAAAAAATTGTAGAATTAAAAATAAAAAATAGATATGTTTAATATATGTATTTATTCCCAGACAAATCATTCACAATACTTGACGATGAAAAAAGAGAAAATGCATAAAATATAAAAGATTACAAAAAATTACTTGCAAAGTTATTAAGGAAAAATACTTTCTCCTAAATACTCAGCATTTTAAGGGTTAACGTCATTTCCGACGACCAAATAATATTTGTTCTCTAGTCTCGCTTCCTTTTGTCGGAGTCCTCGCGTTCCGAGCCCTATCAAATGCGTTTTCGAGTTCGTTCGGTTGGCATAAGCGGCTGGGCGCGACATCCGAAAGAACGTCGACGCATCAATCTTTTTACTGGCCAATAAACATGCGCATACGAATGAACGAGAAAAATAATGGACGCGTCTCGGGCCGCGTTAAACCCGCACCGCAGGACGACTCAACAAACTATAAAATGAACTGCCGTTTGTATACGATTATTGCTGTTCAGGTGTCACTACCGTTCGCGGGTAATACGCCATTCACGTACCCGTCTCGCTTCCCGTACCCGTCGCGACGAAGAATGACGGTGCCAGCGTGTCGTAGGTTTCTACGAAACCGTGGATAAACGCTAAACAATTGCAAACGAATGCGTCGACGGTGAACACGCCGGGGAACACTTCGGTTCAATTGATTTTTACCGCAAGCAATTTCTATCGGCGCAACTTCCACGCTTTATGGCAAAATTGAAATTTAGCGGACGGCCCACCGAGTTTAAACGCACTATTACCAGAAAGAAATACGATCTTTTATCTGTGATCATAGATGCATAAAATTCACCTATTTATGACTTATCAATATTAAAAATAAAAGATCGTTTATTTGTTGATGTTTTTGGCGTACAGTTTCGATCAATTAATTGCTAAATTGCTAATTTAGTCATGTCGTAATCAATTATGTCGATCGTAAATGTAAAATATTTAATTTGTTGATGTTTTCGGCACGCGGTTTCGATCAATTAATAACTAAATTAGCAATTTAGCAATTTAGCATGTAGTGGAATTCTACAATACCGCGAGTTCGTGTTAAAGATCTATATAAATAAAAATCAAATGCTGTTCGTTGGTAACCGCATCACTTGCAAACGGCTGGACCGATTTGGCTAATTTTTTCTTTTAAATGTTCGTAATAGTCGGAATAAGATTTTAGGGAAAGAAAAATTGGAAAAGTTGCCCGGAGAAATGGAAAATTCGGGAAAAAGTAAAAGTGCTTTTTGATCATATTTCAATACAACAAAAAACGAACTTCGCAGCTTTTAATCAATATTTCAATAGGAATATACATTATCGACAAACAAATTTATAGACAGGACAACGTCTGTCGGGTCAGCTAGTATAAAATAAAATACAGTAAGAATGGTTTCTTTATTCGGTTTCGGTCATTGTTTTCTTATTACTACAAGGGTTGCTTACACCTAAGGACCGTAAACCGCCCCTTAAACCTATACTTTTTGGTAGTGTTAATCGTTGCACACCAACATATTTCATATAAATGAATTTCTACAATTTCATTAATTCGAATAGAAGTACATGGAAATCAGTAAAATAAGTAATAATTGCGGACAAGTCCGGCTGTACGCAGGACTGGAAACGATTAATGTTCGTAGAATAGCTATTTTTAAGCTGACGGTGAATGGTACGAAGTATTTCCTAACATAAAGAAATCAGTTGGAAGCCATCGTTATAATGGCAACAGTCATGCGATCTCATTGTGCAGGAGCATTCGGAAAGAATTGTGAGAGAGCAACAAGTTAGAACCGATGTTTAACGGGGTGAAATTTCGGGTCGGCCGAACCGCCATTAGTTACGACACCAGCTAACAGCCAAACCAAAATTGAAAGCGTCTAGAATTAGAAGGGTTCGCCGGAATTGTGCTATCGATCCATTGGAGGAAATAAGGGCCGGTAATTGATATCTGGCTGCTTCGCCAGGAACACCTGACAGACGCAGCTGATCACTCTCTATTAAAACGCCCCGAAAAAAGGCGGGGACGCGTAACCGCAAACACTCGAATTTTCCTTCGAGTCTACTATGGCGGTTGGCTAACGCACGTGCACTGACAAAGGAGGTATAACAATTCATGTCCTAAATTCTGTGGGACTTTCGGCAGATACAACCAGTTCAAAATTTAAGTAAAATCGGAAATAATCTGGTGCATTTAGCTTGGAGATACTCGCACAATTTGTCAGAGCTCTCAAGAGCTAATCACGTTCACAGGACAAACGTTCAAAGAGGGCAAAGTTCATCCCCTAAATTCCGTGTTACATTTTCGTTGAAACTGTTCACATTTTGGATCAAGTGACGGATTCCCTGAGGGACTGGCGTTCAAGATGCTCGGCCAATTAGACAGGTTTGCAACTCTCGTCGGGAATCTGTTCGCGAAAGGCTGCGTGGTCGATGTCTGGGGTAGATAGCGGGACAGGCTCGCGTTTCCCTCGAACGGAGCATTTCGCATAAATTAACGAGCCTCGGACAGTCGTCGTGTGCGGCCCGTCATTTCGATCCGTTTCAAATTTACGGCGTGTTGCCGGCCGAGGGCGATTAATTCCGTTCGGCCGACAATGGCGCGTACGAATAGCAATGTAATGGGACCAGGTCCCCACGGAAAGGTTCCCATCATTTTCGCGTATTCAACGGAGCCCGAAGAACGGCAATTACTGGTTTCTTTAGGGACTTATCGGATACAAAGTACGCCGGCCATTATGTCTCTGGACAAGAATGAACGCGCCACGAGTTCCTCAAGGAGCTACGCTTCGCTGAGCTCCTTAACAATACGCTAAATACACTCCGCGACGATACGTAATTTTTATTTTTGTACCTCCTCGACAACCACACCTCTCGAATGTCTCGTCCAGAGAAAAATAAAACAACGATCCTGTTCGCGACGCGAAGGGGAAAAATTCTTTCAACTCCCATGACTTTCGACGTATCTCCGTATATCTGGTAATTAGACCGTGCGGATGTTTGTGCTCTTACAATATGTTGAAACACGCAAATTACACATGTGAAATATTAAAATATGAACAGTATAAGCGAAGCATGCGATATAAATATAGAAGAAATAATAATAGTAACGTATTCACGGGGTTCATACATTAATACTAAATTAACAGCATAATTATGATTCAGGTTACAGCGAACTATTTAATATTATAATTCTGCCTATTAAAATTCATATACCTATATTTTTCTTGTCAACGGTTTTGGAGCAATTCAAGTACAAGTCCAGTCTGTAACAAATCCCTACGTGTTTCGTTCACCTTTTAAAAGGACAATTGTATTAGACAGTAAATCGTGACGTGTCTAACGGTTCTTTTCTAGAATAATGGCTGCGCTCTCTAATTGTAAGAACAGCGTTTCTTAGCGCTTACTAAGCGGCGCACGTTCGACGTTTTTTGTTCGCGAGGATCGATCGTTTTAAATTACCCCGAAGAGAGGCACTGCGCTAATATCATGCGTGGCACAACAAGTTACTGCAAAATGGAAACTGTCTTATTTTATTCATGAAACCTGTCTCGCACCGCGTTTCAACGACGGAGAAGTCCCGCGAGAACTCGACGAAACGCAGCCCCCGATGGCCATTCCCCCTTGTTTCTTTTCCCCATGGCTTCCCAGCTCCCTCGATTCCACATATTACTGCAAATATGAAACCATCGTCAGCCTTCGTGCGCTCTACGCGTTTTTCTGTCAGTTTCTCTTCGGTCGGCTTCTATTACAAACGGTCCGTTTATTATAATCACGCATGTGTCGCCTCGCTCCTGAAAAACGGCTTATAATAGCTAACGAGTCTCGTTTGGGACCGGCGAAAATTTCGCGGGCCGTTCCGCGGTTCTGCGCTAGGTTTCCCGGCAATTTGCTCAAACGAGCGTGGCGCGCGACAGTTGGCGCGATGTCAAGCGATTATTATTAACACTTTGCCACCGAAAAGTCTTCTAACTATCCGTTCAGTTCTTACGAATCGCGGATTGGTAATCGGGATCTATTCAATCGATCAACGCACTTGTACAATAATCCATGACTGTCAATTAAGAATCTCGGATTTAAAAAAATTATTTAGTTCTACGATGCAAATTGGTTGAATAGCAAAAAAGGGATAATTGGTTAGAAAGGACGTTATAAGGCTTGAACAAACAATTTGTTTTTCCACGTAAGCTACAAGGAATTTGTTCTCCTCTTCAATATTTTCTTTTAACCTTTTTAATTTCCATTTAATATTTGTCGGCTCCTCGCCACGAACCTTTCCTTGAACCTCTCACGGTGGAGATTACTTTCGACGTTATTTAATGCAAACAGAGGTAAGTGTTTGAAGCGACAATATAAGAAGATCTAGAACGTGTTAATACGAGAGCTGTCGGTTGCCAGGTCCGTAGGAGTATTTTTTCGTCGCGGGGTCGAGGAAAAGCGAGCTGGCGAGGGGTACGCGCCAGGGATGCTATCGGGGCACCTGTCGACTCTAAATCTTGCTACTTAAGACCGCTAAGTGTCACGGTCATTTCTCACCCTTTCGTATTCAGCATCGCACTTAATTGGCTAGCGCGTGCTCGCGTGTTTCCACTTCGGATGCGCCGCGCGTGTCTACTTCGAATTATTCTTGGCGCGCGCGCGCGACCCCGCACTTGTCTCGATCTTCCCGAATTTAATTGAATTAACCGTTCGAGAACCACTGATCTTTCCGAAACACAATTCAAATACCGCTTCAACGTGTCGCGCTTCGTTCTTGACAACAATTGTTCGAGCAGTAGCGCTTGTCTAGTTCATTGAACCCTTGGCTTGTGACAAAATAAAAAAATTCTCCTTTTCCCTTGTTCATGTTTAATCCAATGCCGGATTTTAACGAGTCAGACTCGTGATGAAGATTTTAACAAAGTCTAACAAACCTGATTGTTAAAAAAATTATAAAATAAGCAAAATTGCTTAGTTAATTTATTATTTTTTGTGTATTTAACGATCGAACCGTAGCGCCGATAGCATTCAACGATTTTTTAATGACTGTTAGACGTTTCTTTTTAGATGAAAGTAAATTTCATTCGTTTTTAATCAATACTTAAGCATTCAAATAAATGTAGCCATACAGAAAATATCAATTTTCTTTTCCCTTTTACGACATTTTTGGGGAGGAAGACATTTTGATCACTGTAACTAAAGAAAATGGTACGGCGAGGGAAATAATATTCATATTATTCATGATATTAATCAGTGTCGACAAACTACGGTGCTAACGACAGACCACAGATTTTCAACAATTTTTTCGATAGAATTTTTCTAAAACGTTGACAATGATAGGGCAGGAGAAGCGTTAAATAGAGCACACAGCGGATTTCCGTATACTTGAGCTGATCGGTTAAATAAACTTCGCCGATCTAGGAAATGAAATCGGCGAGCACGTTAATGAAAGGCCGCGGTCGCGAGTTTTCTTGACAACGGCAAAAAAAGCTCTTTGACGATAAGGAAGCGGCTGTCGCGTTCGAATCGCGCCATTTAATGCCGCGATAGGTCGCCATCGCTATACTGACGGATGCGGAGGCTCTCGCGATTTGTTCATCGGCACTTAATTGGTTGGCGTGTGCGCTGACAACCCGCTGTTTCTCGCTTGACGGCCATTACCTCCATGTGCCCAGTTGCCATAGTCACGTTGATATAAACTCCGATTTTTTCCCCGGGAACAGACTTTCTCGATTCCGTGGGCATATTTCAGTCTGTCAAGCGAGCGCGAACAAACGACCAGGAGGATCCATACGGGCCTGTCCAAATAGATCTCCTCGTGCCAGCCACGTTCTTCATTCCGTAATTATACCGACGAAACAACGGACGCCATCGTTCACGTTTGACCATGTCCCGGGACGTCGATCCAAATCTGAAACGCTAGCCAGACAACGACGACGACGACTACGGTGCAGCGATTGCTAAGATAAGATGACTTAGTTGAGCTTGAGAGAAGCATAATTGCCGACCCGAATGACGTCTAAACCCTTAATAACAAAGATGGTGAACTTGATCACTGAGATCACCAGTGTCAATGAAAATACTATATTTATTTCCATGTAAATTGCCCCAAGTAGGCGTGGCCTAGTTGCTCCCACTCCGAACGGCAGCACTCCACAACAGTACAATTCTCTGTCTAGAATTTCCGATTTCTATGTATTCGAAGATGCAAGTAGCACCTGGAGAAGCAAAACGCGCGGCGGATTGTTCAAAATTAGCAGGTCCAGCTATTCCGAGAGGTTGCCGATGTTCGGCGGAGGGTAAGCGGTCAGGCCCAAGGCAGAGGGAGCGCAAACGGTCGGGCAAGGAGCGGACGTCCAAACGCACATAATTTAATAAGGAACGTAGTTTATGAGGCGGCGCGGGAGCCGCGCAACCGGCAACAGTTACAGCCGAGATTTAACAGCTACGACGCGTAACTTCTGCCCGCGTCTCGTATCGTCTCGCCTCGTCTTGTGTGCGTCGCGTTTCGGTTCCTCCTTCCATCGCGTCGTCTTTTCTCTCTGGTGTTTCGCGGTTCGTCTGTCCGCTGCACGCTCGATGGAGAGCGGCGTAAGCCGGTCGGCTTAATGTTGTTTTAATTAAGTAGGCGGTTAGTCGAAAAGAACTCTGCACTTTCGGCTCTCTCTCTCTCTCTCTCTCTCTCTCTCCCCGTTCCCTTTACTCCTCTCTTTCTTCTCCCTCTATTTCGAGAGGTGCGGCAGAAGCTAGACCGCATGTGTTCCTCGTATGTTCAGACGTGATGGACGATTTCGCTTGACTAATCGCCGTCTTTTTAACCATCCTCCATTACTCCCCCGTCGACGTTGCGGTTTCCACCGCTGTCGGAAAGGAAGTCGCGATCCCCTATCTCTCGCAGAATCAACCTGAACGCATCGCGATCTCGTCATCTTAAGATTTAGAAAGCGACCGATCACACAGGTGACACGACATCGAGATACCAACACCGTGGAACCGGTATCGCGTTTCAAACCGTCTCCGCTAGCAACCATGCTGCTCGCACGCGAACGCTGTTGCATGTCCCGAACGAATTCTGCCGCCTTCGATTTCTCCACGAATGATAATGGCGACCCTATCGTCGCCGAAACTTGGTTTCCCGTTTGATCAAATGTAGGAACATACTCTGCTAACTTTGTCTAGGTTCGGTGTGTATTATCTATCTTTTGTGTTTCTCTTTTCAGAAGTTGCGGTTTAGACCTAACTTTTACACACAATGTTTAAGTAGTACAACTAGAAAAAATGCACAGGACACCGGTGTGTGGTGCCAACGTCAGTAGCCAGGCGTTTTATTTAATCTGTTTCTCTATAAGGCGAAATATTTCAGTCGCGAAAGAAGAACGGAACTGGATTATGTTCGCGTTTTTAATTGGTAGCGTCATTCGGCTTAGTTATCCGAAAGGCTAATAGAATGAGACTTTCCGCATCGTTTTGAAAGAGATCGCGACTCCGATTAACGACCGTTAGCGGTCGGTTTCATGCCGAAATGAGTCAATCAACGATGGTTCCGAGTAATTATTCGAATCGTCGAGTAAAATTCATGACTGGCCTTTATCGGAGTCATCGAGAGTTGTATGGGTCCCTCTCCGCACTGCCCGTTTCGAGTCTTCATTACTCCCGTTCGATGTTTCGATAACGATGCTACCTAATTTTACGGTTCGTCGGAGCGGCTCGGTTTAATGCGCTCGCCGATAATCCACAGTTACCATTCCGGACCCTCGTTCCCGCGGATTTGTCAGAAACGAGAGGTGGACGCGTAGAGAATGACCGTGTAACGCGAAAACTGTTTTCTCTTTTCTGTAGCGACGGGAAATCGACGCGACGTCTTTGGGAAAGTCTGTTGCTCCTCGATTATCTCGAGAAACGATCGAGCGGCTGTGTCCTCACCGTCGGCGTGTTCGAGAGACGTAAATCGTTCGATCGTAAACGATGGCGAATCGATCTGGAATTGAAACATAACGAAGGATAATGTTTCATTCGATATGTACCGAATTACAGTGCCGAATGACGTTCAACTTCTTCCTACGTGATTCGCCGTATGGCCGTAGACACGCAATCATCAGAAATTACAAATTAGCGAGTAATGAAGCGAGAAATAACGCTGTTGCGAACCTGTCGCGGTCGACACATTCTATTTACGTATCCTTAGTAAAAACTTCCGTGATTAATGTTACGGGGAAAACTACAGTTAGGAGGTTGCCGCTGTTCGCGAACCGATAGCTAGCAAAAACGAGATTGCAGCTGGATAGCGTGCTGAAATATTGGTATTTCCTGTAATTAGGATATTACGTGCGTTATATTGTCATTTATAACGAGCGTGGAAATTGTTTCCGAGGCTTGGCTGCGTTCGATTAGTTGTCTAATTGAAAAATGGTGATTACCCTCTTCGTAAAAGCGACTCAACGGTACGATGTCTCCATCTACCGATGGAGGCGATACTGAACTCGCTAACTCATTGAAATCGTGAGAAGCTTTTCATATAAAAATTGATTTGTTTAAGAATACACGAGATCGCAGACGAACAGTAGGAATAGACCCATCAACAAATGTATTTTGCTGTCACTCGCTCATTACCGTTATCATTTTCCTGTTGCGGTCGACGTTACCGATAACTCAACAGTTTAGGCTTGTTAACGAGGATGATGTATTCTGTATACTTCGTTTCTACTATAAATTTATGAAATAATGTGGGACAACAAATTCATATGCCGTTCCTTGAGGCACTTACGAGATATTATTAAAGATCCCAGCCCCTGTGCTATTCAACCATATAGGCAAGTGCGCACAATGGGCCCAAAACCTGTCGGTAACGGATCGTGGCACCAACCGATGGTGATGGAACTAATAATGTGGAACTGACAGTGATCTGCAATACCAACTTCGCTAAAAGTTCCGCTAAAATAAATAGAACCAGAGAATATATGAGAGTGTTAACTCTGTCAGGTGTCATTCCTATTATTTTCTATATCTCGTCTTTGCTCCTACATCTTGACTGTGCTTTGACGTTTGCCTACTAGCACCACCGACGTGATACTGTTAAAGACTGCCAGCGCCTGTGCTATTCCGTGGCAGGCTAAGTGGGCGCAATGGGCGGGGTGGTAACGGTGGAACTTACAGTGACCTGAAAGACGTGACGTAGGTAAATAGATTTAGTACCGCAGCTAATAAATAAATATAGAATGCTGACATTACCTATTCTATAATTCTTACAAAAAAATTACAATATCAATATCTCGTCGGTGCCACTGACAAGAATAACATTAAAATATCAATTGAAACATGGCGGAGAATTTAACATTTAATATTCATTGACAGGCGCGTTAATAAAAAATTTAAATGAACAAGCTTGAATAATATATTTTGTTCTGATGAAACGTGCCATTGCAAAATGTTATGGAAGGGAATAGGTTTGAAATAATCGTGGATATTAATTTACACTCTAGTATGCAATATTATATAACGATAATTCAAAATGTGCAGCTATTGGCTCGGTATTATCCTTTATTCGCAAGATACTTGAAATTCTTACGAATAGAGGATAATACCGATTGCCTAGGTCTCACCACGTGGAGGTTGCTGCACAAGAGACCCGGAAAGGGAGTCAGAACGAATGCGATATTCCTTCTGGCTCCCTTTCTTACAACGCAGGACTTATACTAAGTTACGCAAGTACGTCGAGTAATTATCGCGGAGCAAAAGGGTGTGAATCGGAGAAGAAGTCCCCGATTCACGGGGGATAAAAAGCGAATCAGGCAGAAGGCTCTGATTCTTTCAAAAAGAGAGAAAAATTAAGCAAACCAGAGCAGAAGGCTCTGGTTCGAGGGTATCGCGAGCAATGGTCGAGAGGGGTTCCAACACCGATACCAACTGCAACAACCACCTGCCGCCAGAGACGGACATGGGTGGAAAAATTTTACCGATGAGTGGTAAAGGGCGAAACCACGCGTCTCGACCCCCCCATTAATATATAAACTACCGCGAACTCCCGTACCAATAAATCTGGTACATACTACATGCGAGCAAAGGTGTCCGACACAGTAGAAGACTGTGTCGGAGTTTTAAAAAAAACGAACAAAGTGAATTTACGGCGATAATTACTCGACGTGTATACAACGACGATCTTAATAACTATCGCACAAAATAAAATATTACTAACTAACGCAACTTAATAATACGGTGCTGTCTTCGGTGCTGTATCCTCTTCGTCGACGATGAAAGACGTCCAGCTGCTGCATTCTAACTGAAACAGACTAATTATAATTAGACGCAACACATATCCAGCACACGAGTGCGAATTCCTAATTAAAACGTTCAAGAATTCAGCAAACGAGAGCAAACCAGAATAGAAGAAAACCAGGAAAACCAACAAACGAGCTCACGAGAGCAAACCAGAAAAGCGAGTTCATGAAAACCAAACTAACCCCGCACACGAGTGCAGTCTGACCAAACTATAAGCGATTCGGGTAGCCCCAGGGACGCGACTCCCCGTACTCACTCACGGTCCCCATCCGTGAGTGAGCCCCTGAGGGAACTCCGATCGGAGGAATACCAATTTTAAAGAAGATGTGAACATTTTTCGAAGAGGAACTTGTGAAAGTTCCGATGCGAATACTTATTAAATCAGAAATTAAAATTGTCTTGTTCGAGACTGAACGAGTACTTCGAAATAACGAACCGAAGGTGGCCAAGGGTAAACGATCAAAGCATCGATGTACCCTTGGCCAACTGCGAGCTAGCGGAAAGTAAATTCATATTCAATTTAATGAAATATGTTTTTACATTATGCGAGTCTTAAACTCTATTACACATTGTTAACAAAAATTGTATACGTGCAGCTATTAGCTCGACATTATCCTTTATTCGTAAGATACTGAAAGTTCTTACGAATAGAGGATAATGCCGATTGCCCAGGTCTCACCACGTGGAGGTTGCTGCACAAGAGACCCGGAAAGGGAGTCAGAACGAATGTGATATTCCTTCTGGCTCCCTTTCTTACAACGCAGGACTTATACTAAGTTACGCAAGTACGTCGAGTAATTATCGCGGAGCAAAAGGGTGTGAATCGGAGAAGAAGTCCCCGATTCACGGGGGATAAAAAGCGAATCAGGCAGAAGGCTCTGATTCTTTCAAAAAGAGAGAAAAATTAAGCAAACCAGAGCAGAAGGCTCTGGTTCGAGGGTAACGCGAGCAATGGTCGAGAGGGGTTCCAACACCGATACCAACTGCAACAACCACCTGCCGCCAGAGACGGACATGGGTGGAAAAATTTTACCGATGAGTGGTAAAGGGCGAAACCACGCGTCTCGACCCCCCCATTAATATATAAACTACCGCGAACTCCCGTACCAATAAATCTGGTACATACTACATGCGAGCAAAGGTGTCCGACACAGTAGAAGACTGTGTCGGAGTTTTAAAAAAAACGAACAAAGTGAATTTACGGCGATAATTACTCGACGTGTATACAACGACGATCTTAATAACTATCGCACAAAATAAAATATTACTAACTAACGCAACTTAATAATACGGTGCTGTCTTCGGTGCTGTGTCCTCTTCGTCGACGATGAAAGACGTCCAGCTGCTGCATTCTAACTGAAACAGACTAATTATAATTAGACGCAACACATATCCCGCACACGAGTGCGAATTCCTAAATGAAACCTTCAAGAATTCAGCAAACGAGAGCAAACCAGAATAGAAGAAAACCAGGAAAACCAACAAACAAGCTCATGAGAGCAAACCAGAAAAGCGAATTCATGAAAACCAAACTAACCCCGCACACGAGTGCGGCCTGACCAAACTATAAGCGATTCGGGTAGCCCCAGGGACGCGACTCCCCGTACTCACTCACCGTCCCACCTTACGGATGGGATCGAGAGTGAGCCCCTGAGGGAACTTCGATCTTACTTACAATCTCACGTTCTCTTTTGTGAATCCTCCTCTTGTCTCCTCTTGTTCCCTCTTATCCCATTCCTCTATCGTCCTTCTTCTTCGAGTTGTCGGTTTCTGTTTCTGTTTCTGTTTCTGTTTCTGTATCACGTTTCTGTATCTGTTATCCGTCTCCGTTTCTGGGCCCGTTTCTGTTTCATGTGACTGTTTCTGTGACTGTGACTGTTTCTGTTTCCGCTATCTGTGTCTATTGTATATGGTTTTGATATCTATTTGCATGTACTTAATGCGTTTAGTATCTTAGACTCATATACAATAGTTTCCGTTTCTGTTTCTGTAGCTGTTCCCGTTTCTGTTCCCGTGTCTGTTTCTGTTTCTGTTTCTGACACCGTGTCTCCGTGATCCGTTTCTGTGTCCGTTTCTGTTTCTGGTACTGTTTCTGTTTCTGTTTTCCGACAACTCTCCTTTGAATGGGTCCTCTTCCTTCTCTATTTCCTCTTCGTTCGACGATAAGGATGGATGGATGGATGGATGGATGGCTGGTTGGATAGATGGCTGGATGGATGGATGGCTGGCTGTAGTATTCTAGCTGAAACAGACTAATAATAATTATACACAACACATAATGCCGCACACGTGTGCGGATTTTTACTGGGCCACCAGTACAACTCATGAGAGCAAACAGAAAAACATGAATAACAAGAAAACGAGCTCACGAGAGCAAACCAGACGACCAGCTCACGAGAGCCAACCTATCACCAGCTCACGAGAGCCAAACTAACCCCGCACACGAGTGCGGCCTAACCGAGCTATAGGCGATTCGGGTAGCCCCAGGGACGCGACTCCCCGTACTCACTCACGGTCCCCATCCGTGAGTGAGCCCCTGAGGGAACTCCGATCGGAGGAATACCAATTTTAAAGAAGATGTGAACATTTTTTGAAGAGGAACTTGTGAAAGTTCCGATGCGAACACTTATTAAATCAGAAATTAAAATTGTCTTGTTCGAGACTGAACGAGTACTTCGAAATAACGAACCGAAGGTGGCCAAGGGTAAACGATCAAAGCATCGATGTACCCTTGGCCAACTGTGAGCAAGCGGAAAGTAAATTCATATTCAATTCAATGAAACATGTTGTAACATTTTGCATTCTTAAATTGCATTACACATTGTTATCAAAAATTGTATACGTGCAGCTATTAGCTCGACATTATCCTTTATTCGTAAGATACTGAAAGTTCTTACGAATAGAGGATAATGCCGATTGCCCAGGTCTCACCACGTGGAGGTTGCTGCACAAGAGACCCGGAAAGGGAGTCAGAACGAATGTGATATTCCTTCTGGCTCCCTTTCTTACAACGCAGGACTTATACTAAGTTACGCAAGTACGTCGAGTAATTATCGCGGAGCAAAAGGGTGTGAATCGGAGAAGAAGTCCCCGATTCACGGGGGATAAAAAGCGAATCAGGCAGATGGCTCTGATTCTTTCAAAAAGAGAGAAAAATTAAGCAAACCAGAGCAGAAGGCTCTGGTTCGAGGGTAACGCGAGCAATGGTCGAGAGGGGTTCCAACACCGATACCAACTGCAACAACCACCTGCCGCCAGAGACGGACATGGGTGGAAAAATTTTACCGATGAGTGGTAAAGGGCGAAACCACGCGTCTCGACCCCCCCATTAATATATAAACTACCGCGAACTCCCGTACCAATAAATCTGGTACATACTACATGCGAGCAAAGGTGTCCGACACAGTAGAAGACTGTGTCGGAGTTTTAAAAAAAACGAACAAAGTGAATTTACGGCGATAATTACTCGACGTGTATACAACGACGATCTTAATAACTATCGCACAAAATAAAATATTACTAACTAACGCAACTTAATAATACGGTGCTGTCTTCGGTGCTGTATCCTCTTCGTCGACGATGAAAGACGTCCAGCTGCTGCATTCTAACTGAAACAGACTAATTATAATTAGACGCAACACATATCCAGCACACGAGTGCGAATTCCTAATTAAAACGTTCAAGAATTCAGCAAACGAGAGCAAACCAGAATAGAAGAAAACCAGGAAAACCAACAAACGAGCTCACGAGAGCAAACCAGAAAAGCGAGTTCATGAAAACCAAACTAACCCCGCACACGAGTGCAGTCTGACCAAACTATAAGCGATTCGGGAGCCCCAGGGACGCGACTCCCCGTACTCACTCACGGTCCCCATCCGTGATTGAGCCCCTGAGGGAACTCCGATCGGAGGAATACCAATTTTAAAGAAGATGTGAACATTTTTCGAAGAGGAACTTGTGAAAGTTCCGATGCGAACACTTATTAAATCAGAAATTAAAATTGTCTTGTTCGAGACTGAACGAGTACTTCGAAATAACGAACCGAAGGTGGCCAAGGGTAAACGATCAAAGCATCGATGTACCCTTGGCCAACTGCGAGCTAGCGGAAAGTAAATTCATATTCAATTTAATGAAATATGTTTTTACATTATGCGAGTCTTAAACTCTATTACACATTGTTAACAAAAATTGTATACGTGCAGCTATTAGCTCGACATTATCCTTTATTCGTAAGAAACTTGAAGATCTTACGAATAGAGGATAATGCCGATTGCCCAGGTCTCACCACGTGGAGGTTGCTGCACAAGAGACCCGGAAAGGGAGTCAAAACGAATGTGATATTCCTTCTGGCTCCCTTTCTTACAACGCAGGACTTATATTAATTTACTACGCATTTACATCGAGTAATTATCGAGAAACTTGGTAGGCAAAAGTGCGAATTAAAAACAGAAGCAGGTGGAAGAACACAAGTCCAACATCAGAAATATAAAAATCTTTCGAACACTGAACTGTGAAAGTTTCTTCTCCGATGGTAATTGCAATAAGGATATTGGATGTAAACATTGAAAATGATTGTTCAGTGAAAACAGTTGAAAGTAGACAAAGGAACAAGCATACAAGAATATTTGAATTAAAACTCACCAAGGAATTTCTGGTCACTCCTGGTCCACTCCTGGTCCACCCCTGGTCTCCAAGGACCTGCTGGCACGCTCGGTACCGCAACCCGTCCGCCCCTGCCGACTCCGCCGTCCCCACTGACTGACTGACTGACTAACTGTGTCACTGACTAAGCGCTCTCGCTTAGCTGTCTCCCCCCACTCCTCTACCATCGATTGATTCGATCGCCGAGTTAGTAATTATTGATAAATTTGTTATTTCTCGCTGTTCAATGTTTATAACAATTTCTTTTGCCAACGATGCCCACAACCACTCCCTTGACCATCTGACCACCTAATTTTTTTCTAAAAATATGCATTAAAACTCGAAATATAGAATTACATTTATAACATGAATATTTCCGCGCGTTAATTTATTCGATACAATTCACAAAGAAATTTATTATTTCTGGCTGTTCAATGTTTATAACAATTCCTTTCGCCAACGATGTTAACCAGCACTTTTGACTTGACTATCTGACCATCTAATTTTTTAGTCAAAATATACAATAGAACTCGAGATACAGAATAACTTTTAAACCATGCAAATTCGCATTAATTTATTCAACATAAATACTACGATAATGTAGGAAATAAATGCGGATAGTTACGTACACAGTATTTATTCACGAATACCTTACAAAAGACTACACAATACGTTGATTTAACTAATGATTAATTACGACCTTGTTATATAACGATTATCAACCACAACTTAACAATTAGCGCCTATCTTATATCGACTATCTCGACTGGTTTTCAACCCGACTCGACTTTTCGACTGTCTCTCGCGCCGCTCGCTTGCTCTGTTTTATGTATTCGGTTTCTTTGTCTGATTGCCCGGGCTAATGTCCGCTTGCCCTAGGTACGGATCGTTCTCGCGTTTTTCCCCGCGCTCGGCCAAACACTTCGTTTCTTATGTGTTGTTTTTGTTGCACGCACAGCTGATTCGCTTGACAACCGCGAAGGTGATGTTCGGGGCAATGTCCGCTACACACAACATATCCTGGGTCCTTGCATCTAGCAGCTCGCCTTCCCTATCTACACGCACACATGCATCCATCTCACAATAAATTTATTGATTCTATCTGTTCAATGTCTATAATAATTCTTTTATCATTTTAATTGTTTACAGTAAACTCTCCCTTACTCTGTTCTTCAACATATTCCCTTTTCCACAGATAGATTGTTCGAACATGTATGTATGAAAAAGTGTAAGGTAATAATTCTCGTTTATGAAATAGTTTGAAAGTAGAAATTGAGGTATCTCATATAAAATTTAAAGTCGGAATCGGTGATTTTCCGAAAATTATGCTTCAATGCTTTCTTAATATTTCTAGGAATCTTTTGTCCTTGAGTTTTGCATTTAATATTGTAAATCTTAAATAACGAACACTAAAACATCGTCTAAAATATGTGCTTAACTTGGAATATGTTCGGTGCAGAATGTAACAATTCATGATAATCGATTTCACCGAGGAGAAACACAGTCTCTCGTAGGTGTCAAGATGCTTGTGGTGGCAATTTGCCTTCTCACCACTTCTCACCGCCGAGAATCTCCTCAGTGGCCTTCTGTACCGACGAGATCACGTCGATGGCCTTTTGTTTTTTACTCCAGCCAGAATATATCCTAGAGGGCGTAAGAAAACACCGAATGATTTGAGTGACACGATCTCCCGTAAGGTTGGCAGTCTTTAACAGTAACTCGTCGGTGGTGCTACTAGGAACGCCACATTCGCATCTGGATTGCTGCGTCGATAACGTTTGGCTAACAGTTTGAGCCTTCTGTCACGATGTCAAATGGCGCTATTTTGAGATTTAATTTCAGGGGCAAATTTTAAATAAATCATACGTAATATTCGTAATTCAAAGAAATTACTAATAATTTAGCGTGTACAATTCATTGGGAATTCCTGAATAAGTATTGCATGAGGCAAGTGATTGAGATTAAACTCGTTTAAATACTTTTTATTGATTAAGTACATTTCCTGGTATCATTTTAGCGTCCTGCTGTAGTTCATTTAGTAGACAATGTATGCTTTGTTCACTAGATACTGGAAACAACAAATTGCAGAATCAATACCTTTTCGGTATCTTTTAGAAATTGTATGTTGCACGGGTGAGCAACAATTGACCACACGAATTAGTACAACTGGGGCGCAAAGATAGCCGGAATCAATAAGCTCTTACTCGTCGAGTGCAGATTAAGTCCGCTGTCAACGCGTTGTCTCTTAATTCGCGTTTATCGCAGTCGGAACCAAAGCGAGGTAGTAAAAACGACGGATCTTCATCGTTTTGTTCTGACAAGGATGTCCCAGCAGAACTGAGGGAACGATCCGTGCAAGATCTCTCTCATAAAATCAAATAATTCCTTGCGAAGCGTCTTCGGCGCCCGATATAACCGCGCTTTGGCAATAAAGGGCGAGCCCGGTGGCTCGTTCAACGACCGTATCGAAAGGGAAACGAAACGCGAACGTAAACTGAAAAACAATCGTGTGAGCGGCGGCTGTCACTCCGGGAACGAGTTGGCATCCGCAGGCCGAGTCATCTGTTTCCTACGTCGGCACGGTGTCGTTTATTTTTCCAAAATGGCCGCTAAAACACCGTGCCACCGTCTAACGAACGCGAGCCCTCGCGAGAGAGAGTAATTTGAAACCTATTTATAGGAGGCTGCCTAACCCAGACCTACCTATTGGCAAACGTTTTTACAAAGTAGCCGCGATCAGGTTCTACCCTGTCACCGGAAGCCCCGATCGATATCCTTGGCAGAGCCTTCGTCCTTGACTTCGTTCGTCTTTTCTTCATTCTTCTCCTGAAAATTCTAAAACACTGCAAACCAGTGTAAATTATCTGAGTAGAGATTCGATTACATAAAAATATACATATGTCAGAAGAATTCAGGACGAAGGTCCTTGCGATATTCTTTGAAACGCATTCCGATGAAGAGACACTTCCTGTTCTACATCTTGAGACCCTGGCCTGCTTGAAATGGGGAATTAGTCCATTGACGTATTTAGAAGGTTGAAAATTGAAACGTTGAAATGTATGATGGTTCTTCGAACCTTGTTATATAAAAATTGAGAAATTCTTTCACTCCATTAAATAAATTCGTCTAACGCTAGAGAATTTTTCTAGCTGCTAGTGGACTAATCAAAATACAAGTCCTCGTTTTAGTTCCTTCGTCGCGTGTTCTACTAACAACTATGTAATTTGATAATCGTAGCGGAGGAGGATAATCGGACTTCGCGTTTTTTAATTTGCTCGACGAAGACGGAAAAGGTTTCTCGAGAGGAACCACACTTAATTTGTCGAATTTAGGACCGAAGTGGAGACTTTTATGGTACGCCGGTGGTAAAAAGGAGATTCGAGCGAAAGAATTTTCTGAACTCGTACCCGCGGACCTGCATGAAACGCCGCTGATTGGCCGCTCGTGCGCCAATTTTCCCCGACGTCGCTTCGCCACGAAAAATCGGTAAATTGCTTCTTTGAAATGCCGGAAAAGCGGAGGAAATGGTTTCCTCCGTAGTTCGTTCCCGGCGAGTTCTTCGCGCAGATAAGCATCGTTGCTTGCCTGATCATCCGTACGCTCTCTCCGGCTGCTTCCCTCTCGCTCGGCCGCAAATTTAGAGCTCGCAAATACCGTTCGCAAACCTTTTGCCGTGGATCCACTGGCGGCGGATACATTTTTCGTATTCCGGATCGTTTTTAAACGATTCCCTCGACAGAGGAATATTTCATTGATTTTAATGGGTTCGACACCGTTCATCGATTCGGTGAATGAGACAATTTCTGTCGAATATTGTTGGTTGTAGAGATATCCTTTAGTTTATCTGAAATCAAAAACATCAATCAAGATTTATTCTAGACGTGGACGTCTGATTCTATCAGAATTGGGCAAAAATTTTTATTTAAATAAACAATTTTCTCGATTCTATTTACAACATTCTCGCAATCCGTAAATGATAAAAGGACTACTTTTACTGTACCATGAAGTCTACAAGAAATGCCATCAAAAATATTAGGTCAGTGTAAATGTTTGTGCCCGATTTTGTATTAAAGTACAAGGAACTTCTGCACTTACCTAAAACGTCTACAAATTTTGGTAAATAAAAATGTGACATGTTTTAAGCATAGTCCAGTATTCAGTTCAACAAAATCGATGTTCGAGGGTTACCACTTTCGGGCCCCGCCGGTACAGGTCTGGTGTGGGTCTGAACGGAGTGGCCAGCAATACGGGTTAAAAGAGAAAGGAAGCTCTTTTTCGACGTCGATGAATCGGACTGCACCCTTGATCAATTTTCTTCTTCCTCGAGTTAGTGAAATATAATAAGTTGGATAAGATGAAGGTAAGTAATTTCTCTCGGTGAATGGTCTGCGCACGACTACAAGGCGTGTAGGACGATTAACCGGAAATGATAGTTGCCGGAGAGGCTTTCGAGGGGGTTAATCGTGTCCCGATAACGAAGTGCGCTCTTCCTGCGTTCCAAGAGTGTTCGACAGCGAATTTACCACTCGTCACGGCCTGTTCGCGTGTCTGCATGTCCTCCTGGTCTCGATGGAACTGGGTTCAAGCGTTTTATTCAAGCGGTGCGCGTCCTGGTAAGGCGGACTGGAATTGCCGGTTCCAAGTTTGAGATTTTCTGCCGCCACTTTTCGTCTCTCCAGCCGCGACCTCTTTCGCCTGCCCGCTTCCTTTCCCTTTTTATCTCTCTTATACACGGTCCTGCCGACTTCTGACACGCGTTTCAATTGGGATGGTTGCCAAGGAGACCTAGGAGCCGGAGTGTCACGCGGACTATTGAAGAGGTTAAAGGGGACTGCGATTCCTTCGAGAGGAGAGCACGGTGTTTCCACCTTGCAAACCGTCGCGACGGAATCACAACGCGATCTCGTCATTCGCCGAAGTGAAGATTCGTGGAAAATTCTAAAAAATCCGCGACGGTTAGCAACGGTGATTTCGTCTCGATTTTCTTCGGAAAAATCGAGAGACAACGGTTATTCGACGGTGAAAAGTATTTCGCAGGACGGATTATACTTTTAAATTCCCTTTTCGCGGCCATTGTAAGAGGCGGAGCGCACCCCCGTGGAAAAAATAGGAATTTTTTTCATCCCCGGGCGGAAATGGCTCGTGTGAAATTGATAATAGTCGGTATGCAGCCGCCACTAGCCAAATAAATTGCGAGCCTTTCGACGGCCGGACCTCGAAGACAGGAAATATGGAAAGTTTCCTGGGAAAATCCGGATCCTCGAATCTGATAATTAACTCCGTAATTATAGGCTTTAGAATGCGACACACACACACACACACGCGCGCGCGCGCAGCAACTGAACCGAACTGCGAACGAAACAGCGAATATACGACGACGGTTCACGATTCACAATGGAAACCGGGGGACGAACATTTTCGATGAAGCACGCGTTTATGCAAATTCCTCGGGCCACGAAATCCGGGAACGATTTCGGCCGAAGAGACGAGCACTTGCCCCCGGAATTTCCTATCAGTGGAACGTCGAATAGAAGGAAAAAAGAAGAGAGAGAATGAGTGAGAGAGCGAGGATGAGGAAGCACAGTGCGATTCGAAGCGGGAGTACGTCGGTCTAACGACACCGGTGGCGGACTTCTCTCCCGAAACAAGAAAGGGACGATTTGACGCTCAATCAACCGACGAAAGCTAATTTTCATTAGCTGTTAATAGCGCTGAACGGTCTTCCTCCTGTCCAACCCTCTCGTCCGTCGCGCTTTCACCCCTTTTACACGTCCTCGGCCTCTAGCGCCAAGCCGAGCTGATCCGCGGACCAAGTAGACGAGCCCTCTTCAGCCTGATGTTAACTCGGAATGACTGAAACCGTTTCGAAAATACTGTCGGGACGGTTCGTTAGCGACTCGAAAGTAATTAGCAATTTACTCGAGCCGAGCTGCTGCGGGACAACCGACGCGACGGAAGCGCACCTTCTCTTGATTACAACTCTACTATTCGACGATACGTCGCACGGAAACGCGAAATATTCCGTCGGAGGCAGTCGTTTCTCTTCGAAAATTATCTCGCGCAAATTTATTACGGTTCATAACGTTAATTCAAAAGTTTAAACCAGTCTGAGGCGTGTACATTCAGTTTATTTCTCGTTTAGAATCTTTTCCTTACAGCAAGATGAGTGTTTGAATTCTTTAGGAATGTCTCTGTGAAATTTTAAGTTACAACTACACTGCTTATTTCGAAGTTATCGATTCCTAAAGCGAAACTGTAGACGAACTTGTCATAAAGAACAGTTCCATTATCAAAACGATGTATATTATCGTATACATCCCTATAAGAAACTACTTTCAAAACGACGCATTCTAATATTTTTAATTTAAGATTATTGAGATTGTAAAGCTGCATCAATAAGGATGCCAATTACTCATCACTTCTCTTTGGGTATACGATAGTATAAATTATCAAAAAATTTGCTAAAAAATTTGTATATACAGACGCGTTCTCGTTATTTTTAAAAAGTCATGTAACATAGTTATTGACAGCTCGAAGAAGAATTATTTTTCACGTGTGTACTGTTGCAATAAACACGAATAAATTCCAAGGTAATCTCAAGAGCAAGTGATTGTTTTTTTTTGGGGGGGGGGGGAGGGAGTTGTTTGCATTAATTGATGGGAAGGGACGGGGTTTGTCGGAAATAGGTCACTCGATCCGAGCGATTTGCGATTTCGAAGGCTGATTATTCCTCGCGCACAATGGACCGTGTTAATTTCTTAATGGAAACCGCAAGTAATCCCTGCTAGTCCCGAAACTAGTAACGACCTGTGTGTCAGCACAAGGCTTCGTTTAACGCAAGAGCATTATGGCTTTCGAATGTTTAGAACATGATATAAACGTAGCAGTAATGGACTGCAGAAACGACTATAAAATCCATCTTCCGACCGATCCCAGCTCGTTCCGCGCGAATCAACTTTGTCATTGATGATCGCGGGGAGAACGAACGGCGAATGATCTGATCCCACCAGAATTCCTGGCCGGCCGGATCTGTTTTTAACTTTTCATTGCAGGAATAACAATACCGCGCGGCAATTGCGGGCAACGCTGGCTCAAAGACAACTACAATGTTCTTACGTCTGTTTCCTTTCCAGATATTCTTCTCTTCGTCCATTACTTTAAACCAGACACGTTCCATCCAGTTTCGAATATTATATTCGTCAGAAATTACGTTTATTGTTCCGGTTGGTACACGTGATTTTAATGATTATATTGTCTGAGATCCGCTTCTGTGTTCTTTGTAGCATTACAATGTTATACAATTCCTTGCATCTTATAATGTGAATTTTTATTTATACACGTTTATTTTCTTGTCGGTTTTTATCGATTATTAGATTTTTTAAATTGTCGTCTCATAAGAAGCACTTATGACAGAAGAAGAATTAAAACTGTAGATCATTATTCACCCTTTGCACTGGGAGCTATTTTAACTCGAAAATTAAACGCTTTTTTCTGATCTAGAATATTTCCATTCTCTATGATTTTTTAAATTTTCGATATTAAATTGATATAATACCTCATACAATAATTAAATGTTTAGTAATTGGTTAGATACCGACAGATCTATAATGTAAACAATATTTTAAATAAAAGAACAGCAATTTTTAGTGACGCTTCAGTAGGCACCACTCGAGTCCTGTGTCTTATAAATAGACAGCGGATCTTATTAATGACAAAAATGACTAAGTGAAATACAAAACTGTGAGAACATTTAAGAAATCTAATAACAATCTTACTTTATTATCTTCAGCTCATAATGGAAAACGAAATAAACGTCTACATATATTCTATACACTACGTAATACGTATAATTTTTGTTTTTCATAAAAATCTAGAGCCTATTTATAGCAGAGACAGATAACTTGTATATTACAGAAATATCTACAGTCTAATGATAACCATTTTTCTTTGAAAGAAAAAATCAGGGAACGGTAAACTTGAGGGAAAAATGATTAGACAATATTCTCAGAACAAACACCGACACACTTGCAGCAAAGTATCATTCCACGCCATCGCGGAGGTGTTCGAAAAAAAATCCTGAACGAGGGTTGTTCGAAGCCAGGCGCGTTTTATTGCAAGCAGATCTATAAAAATAATTTTTTCCTCGCGGCAAGGAGTGCAGTAAAATTTCGAAGTAAGAGCGCATTCCAACCGTGAGGGTGTCTAAAACTCGGCAACAAGAGTCACGGCGAAAAAGCGCCGCAACGCGGCGGCCTTTTGAGCTTCGGCCTACTTTTTATGCAGATCGGCCCGATGGAGGCGCAAAGACCCTTTCGTGGAGGATAATGTAACTTCTTTGTTTATAACAGATGAGTGTCAGATCTAGCCTTTTTTCCTCGTCCGTCGGTTAAGTCTGCTCGTCTCCGCGTCTGAATAAACAGATCTGATGTCTGTCGGGCCCACCCAGACGGAGCTATTAAAACCCTTATGGGAAAGCTCGGTTCCATCGTGACTGATGGAACGTCGATTCACCGATTGCAACGCTCGATGGATGCTTCCCGTGCACTTTCGACACGGTATCGAATCATTTAGAGTCTCTCGAATCGATTTAGCACTCGAGAATTGATAAGCAAACAAATCTGCGATCGCAAAGCGACTTCTTTCGGAGAGACCATCGTTCTAAATCAATTATTCTGTGGACAATTATGTTGAAAGGTTGCTCCTTCTGGAGGAACTATGTACGATATATGTTATTAAAAAATATTTTACACTCCTTTCTTCTTATATGCAATGGTTTATACTTGGGGATTGAAGAAAATAGCCTCGAGTACTCCAACAAAGTACAGTAAAATTGTCGGGGTATGGTCAAGTGACGTTCCTTGTTAGATCAGTGAAATATTTAAATAATTCTTGAATTGAGCAAAATAATTCTTCAGATAATTCGAAAGTTTGTTTCTTTTAACGAAACTTTCATTCTAAATGAGCTGAATGAAGTAATTCAAGTAATTGGAAAATGTATTTCTTTTCAGAGGGACGTTGTTATTGTAACATGAATTCTTGGAATAATTGTAAAGTGTATTTCTTTTTTGGGACACCGTATAGTTGCATACAGAGTTGGGCATTAATCGATTAAAATTTTTGACCAAGCCTGATTGATTAATGTGTACGATTAAAAAAGTAAAATTTGAAAACTCGACGATTGATTCAAACGATTAATGAAGTTAATCGTCAATCGTTGATTAAAAAATGAAATTAAAAAAAGAGTTAAAGGCCACCTGGTCTATCTATAAATAAAAGCTCGGTTTACTTTTTTTTCAGAATGCATACAGTTTTGATTCAGTATTTCATATCGAAATTTCAGCAGTTATCTGCTGAAGATATTAATCAATTATCGGATTGACGATTACAATTGAAAAGAATGTAATCGATAACCGCAATTTACGACTAAAGTAGGCGTTTAATTGTTCATTGCGATTAACGATTGAAGTAGAAAATCGTCGACCGTTGATTAAATTTTTGCCCAACTCTGGTTGCACTATGCACGAAATAATTCTCGGGATAATTAGAAAGTTTGTCAGAATGGAGGGACGTAATTTTTCGTCGCACAAATGACGGCGTTCACAAGCACGCCGTAAAAAAAGGGAGATACTTGCTCGAGAAGATGTCCCGGGTCAGGCATGTCAAGTTTTTACGGTCCCCCGTGGCCGTGACGCAGACGTTCGTTAAGAGGGGTAAAAAGTAAGACGTTCCTGTTCTTTTTCCTTTTTTTCTCTCGGTTTTATTCCGTTTGCTTTCTCAATGAACCACTTGATATATTTCGAATAGATCTGTATCATCACATAGGTGCGCGGGAACAATGGTGTTTTGGGCGCTCGCTTATAATAAAAGTGTGGTAACGCTTAACCATACGTGGCATCGGTGTTCTTTGGTTTTTATTGCACGTGGATCGCGACGATGATGACAGCGCTCCTTGGAACGCATCGGTCCAATTTTTTAAAATCATCGACGTCGATTTAATCTCCGAAGCAGGAAAACAAAATTAACGGAAACGAGAAGCAAATCAAATATTTTCGACTCGAATATTTAGTGTAAATTACCAGTAATACCACACTAGAAGATTCAGAGATTTCAAAGAGGAGGGTTAAAAAAGAACTTGATGATTTCACGCGCCTCTAGGACCAAGAATAAATAAATACTTCGCCCACCGATGCCGTTTGACTCTCAGATTACATTTTATACAGTTATTTACACGCTAATTTACACGATCCTCTTCCTAGATTACGATAATATTTATAGGTAACTTCATAGTTAATGGCGCTACGTCGAATAATCGGAAACCGTGCTCTTCAAGTCGTTATTTCCAAGTGGCTACGCGCGATCGCGATCAAAGACCATTAACGCTAGATCCACTGAGCATTCAGACTGACTATTTTAAATACACATATCTAATGAAATTTTAATAATTTTCCATGCACCTTTAGAATCTTAATAATCGCGAATTATGATCTAAAACCTCTTACTCTGAATGGCTCTCGTAGTTCTAGTGTGAATGGACGGTTGTAGTTGATATAGGAATCGAGCTTGTTAATATAAAAAAATGTAACTTCGAGAGCTTACCGATACGTTAATAATTTAAACTTTCGGCGACTGCGAATGAACGGTGTAGAGCGGTTGCGAATCGACTAGCGTTCATGAACAACTAACGCAATTTTTAAACAATTCTCTTTAAAAACGAAGACAATATCTATCCATAAATATTTTAATAAATTTTCAGCAGTCGATGCCTCGGGCTAAATTCACAGTGACAATTCTCGGTTCCGCGGTTAATCATTTACCGCTGCTTAATTAACGAACACGAAAGAAAAAAACTGAACTGATTCTCCGAGAATCGTTGATTACACGGGAACGTTGAAACAATGTTTTGACCGAAGATTGCCAATGTGTGCCCAACAAAATGACATCTCAAACAATCTCGAAGCCCGGTAACAAAGGTCAGCGTCCTTCAGGACTCTACTTGCCTCGCTTTCTACGAAAGATAACAGTGTTCAACGTCAATCTTACGTTTCGATGACCAATGGCTGCTTATGACTTTTGATATGTTCAACAGGAATCGCGTGGTGTAGTTCGATTATTACTTTAGACAGCCGATAATTCATTCTATTATTCACTAAAACATTTTTTAAATACATTCGACTGTTTATAAGGTCATGCAAAATATACCGTTACATTTCAGAGAGTCCAACGACCGATACCCTGTAAAAATCGTTCGTTTTTATGGTTAAAGCAGACAGAAGTCAAACATTCTCGCGAAATGAAATTTCTCAAAAATTGAATAGTCTATCGGCCGTCGAAACGAAAGAAAGGTAGTTAAAGTCGGACATTGATTACAACGAAGGAAGAAACGCTGTTAAATGGACTAGGTTAACGCGACCGGATCGAAACAGAAAGAATAGAGGACACACACGTGTGTGCCTCGAACAGGACGAATATCGATCGTCGAGCTGATGTTTCGACGCGGCGAATACAAGAGAAGAGAACGTTCGATCCCCCAACTCCGTTAAAATGTCACCGGTTCACTTCTCGTCGGTGATTTTCGAGAGCTGGCTGGGATCGAGGTCCGGCGCGATCGTGTTTTGCACCTGAATATGAGCGGAGTGAAGGGGAGGACAGAGCAGGGGATGATAGGGGAGACAGTAGTACGGGAAACCGCCGAGCGCTTTGTTCGCCGGATGAATTTGCGGGCCCGACATTTGCCCGGGAAGTTGCCCGGAACCACGAAGTGGCAATCCCCTCAAATGCTCGTCCGGGTGCACGAGAACGCGCACCGCTACGCGCCTCGCGTTTCCGGAATTAACCAGCGCGCCCAGCTCCTGCTGCTGCCGCCTCTTGGTCTTGTATCTGCAATCGACACCCCTGCGATTAGTATTATTTATCCTTCGAACCTTCCCAGAAACGCTGAACGTCTCTCCTGTTCATTTGGAATTTTCAAAGACTGGTCCGAAGTCATTCTTCAACCCCTTGACATTCAAATTACACAGTTTTTTTTTGACGGATGTTTCACTGAAATTTATTTCCCACTGACAGATTCAGTCTTTCATTCTGATTCTCACAAAAATATCTACTGAGCATTTTCAAATACAAGACCGAATATATTCTACTCTTTGATATCAAAATTGAACGGTAGAAACTGTTTAAAGAGCAACCAGCTTTTGCATTTAGAGATCTGTCGCTCGGCTTACCGTCTATTTTGGAACCAGATCTTGACTTGAGTCTCCGTCAGCTTCAACCCGCGAGCAAGATCTGCCCTTTCCGGGCCCGATAAATATTTCTGCGCGGCGAATCTTCTCTCGAGCTCGTAAACCTGGGCGTGGGAGAACGCGGCTCTGCTGCGTTTCTTTCTGCTTTGGAGGTTCTGCCCGTGGCTCTGTGCTTCGTACATGTCTTCCTCCGTGTCCTCTGCAAATTCCATGAAAATCCACCGAAAATCAGTTTGTGAAACCCCTTAAACTCCACTGACATCATCAATCTAAACGCCGAGTCGCGTCGAATATTGAAAAATCGCGAAAATGAGACTCGGATGATTTATAGTGATCATAAAAACAACGTTTAGACCTAGTAGTTATCCTCAGAAATATTCTCCATGGAGTCCTTGTTAAATTCCAGAAGCCAGAAGTCGGAATCACGGTTCTTCATGTTCCCTAACAATTAAATGCGACAATCGGCCTCGGATAATCTACTACCAGCATAAATCTAGTATCTTGAGTTAGCAATCACTCTGGCAAGCGTTGTGCTCCGTATTATTCTTAAATTCGAGCGGGCAGAAGCCGAAATCAGTTTACAAATTGGCTGATAGCGTAGTTAGAGGCGTCCGTTTGGGAGCGTAGTCGCGCGAAGAGGAGCCAAAGATCGTGGTTTTCGAAATTTCCGAGCAAACAAACGGGCGGATCGGGAGCCGATGATCTACCGCGACCGTAAATCAAACGTTTTAGGCTGGCATTGAGGGAGAGGGATGGAGCCGGAGGTGGACCAACGAGCCGAGTAACCATCCTCGGACAGCCATAGAAGCGGTGAACGCTCCACGAAAGACGGAGAGAAAGAACCAGATAGAAAGAGAGTTCCGGCTGCGTTTGATGTCTCGTTCAAACATTAACACGTGCACTCGCTACTCCGACATGTTTACGCTCCTGTTCCACGGTAATTCTCCTCTCTAAGTTTAACCGGTCGCACCGGAGTGCAATCACGCTCCCATCCGTCCTAAAATTCTACTTGCAACCCCGTGTCTGCGACTTTGTCTCGTCTCGCCTTCTTCGACGTCTGAGAATCAATTGGATCATGCATCGAGCTCGATTCACGCTGGGAATTCTCTTGACTTCCTATTTGTCAGCGATTATATTTCTCGTTGATCGTGACATTCGACGCAGAGACTAAATCGAAGGATAGAAGTTCTCAGGTCGCATCACAGCATCCGAGGAATTTTCATTTCAATATTTGACAAGCAATAACAGTATCTGAATTAATATTCAATGGTACCGTGAACGAGTGACGGCGCCAGAATAGTGTCAGAAATTGCTATGATGTTTTTTTTTCTGTAGATTCAGGAGCTACCCCCGAGTTTACAGTGGGAGTGGATGAGTCGAGGCGCGAGAAGAAAAAATGCGAATTTCAAAGATCTCCTCGGCTGAGATCATAATTATTTCGTCCGTGATCCTGCGTCAATGTTTATCGGCAGCGGCCGATGGGGGGACTCGAAGCATTTAGAGAGATCTATATTTGATCACTTTCGACGTCAACTCCATGCCATCCCGTCCGGCTAATGCGTCCCTCCTCTGACGCTCGTCAAACAACCTACGCGTCCTACATCGAGAGTGTTCGAGAGGTGCAAGTGCCGTTTGCTCTCACTCCGATTACACCGAGATGACCCTTCGTACCTTCTGAAGCCTACTCGATTCTCAAATAAATTGATATGAGCCTTAACCACTGGCCGAATCAAACGAATCAAATATTATCGTTGCGGGGGGAGCTCGGCTCTTCGTCCAACCCTCTGCTCCGGGAATAAATAATAATCCACGGTACACACGTCGAGATCCATTAACGACACCAGTGTAATAGAAAAATTAACTTCTACCGAATTTTGGAAATATAAAACACTTTGTACTTTTGATTTTGGTGGCCTGAATGGAGGTTCTTCACGCTCTGCTTTGAGAAGGATAATGAGGAAGATTTCCTTTTTGTCCCGTTTGTTCAATATTAAAAACAGATTAAGCCAGAAGCATTTTGAATCCATACTTTTGTTAACACTCATGTAAGCCTAGAAGTATTAAACAATTTTAGCATTAACACTAAACTTACCAAGCACTAAAAGCAATTATACTGTTACAGCTTACAAAAATGCCAAGGCTCTATTTCTTTAGATTTTTGCAGATTTTATCACAATATATATGCTTGAACAAAGAAATTTATCGAATTAATTTTCATATAAGCAACTTCATCATTTCAGTAATTATACGATGAAAAATATAAAACCGGTAAAATGACTGGCAGTGGGAGGTTTAGTTTTAATGGAAAAGGATGGAATAAATTTTCTTGCTTAATTCATTCTTATAAGGCGATATTCTCCAAACATCGAGGGTAGTTTTCCGTATAACTTGGCCCTATTTATTAAAAGGAACTCGTCGATGCAACTAATAGCATTAAAAGACGTTGGGTTCGAAAATCGAAGTATGAATTGTAAGTGACCGAAGATTAATGGCAACAGGAAACATCGGGGCTCTAGTAGACCCTTGATTACCACTGTCCATTACCGTATTAAGTGATATTCTGAACAGGCAAAGGGGGTTCGTAGTTCGGCGAACGAGCCTTGAAACGGTGCCAGCTCGTACTCGTGTCTATCCACCCCGGCGTCGTGAAAAACAGAAGAATCGTCGAGGAAACAATTCAAGCTTCTGGGGAACGTTAATTGCGGGTTCGCTAGAACCCTCTCGCGAATCAACATAAGTATATTTAACATTTTACTTTCGAACAAAACCAAAAATCTCTGTACCACACCACATTAACACGTTCGCCGACACCATTTGTTTTATTACCTATCACTGCACTTAATTTCATCTTCTTTTTAAAACTTCTTTAATGTTTTTCTTCACCAATAGCAAGATTGCAGATGTACCTGAACGATGTAGCGAAAGTATTAAAAGTTAAAGAGAGTATCGTCGGGATATGTTCTGAAAAAATTCCCAAAATTATTGAAGCGTCCGAATGCCGCAAATTAATTCGTAAATCCCGTTTCGCTTGCTCGCGACGACATTCGGGACTTTGACATCATTCGGGTGTTACAGAAGTAACAACGACTAGTTGAAAGAAACTCTTGGAAGTTAACACTTTAATATAAATTTCAAACTTAACAATGTACAACTAAAGGCAAGGTTCAAGCTAAAGATTTGTTGTGTTCGGCTCGAGCGATTTTCGAGTTCTAATTCTCAGTGTCGCGTTATGTTCTATTGGTGAGTGGGTGGTGAGTTTTGGACGTCGAAATGGATGTAAACCAATGTTCAGGGTATGCAATTAATTAGGTGCGAAGGCTACAGGAAAACGATACGGAACTGAACTATTTACGAGAAGTCAATGGGTTCGTTGACGAGAAGTCTCATAGTGGTGTCCGGTGACACCCAAAAATTCTGCTCGAGACCGAACAATTTTTATCAGTTTGTTTGTGCGTCTCCGCTTTGAACCGTGAACTTCTCGGCGACCGTCGCGAATCGATCGAGCCCGATCCGACTGACGCGAAAAAAACGCGATTCTACGGAATCGGACGCCGGGCTCAACCTTGATCCAAATCTGTTTTTGCTTCCGATCCGTGGATCCTCGGCTGGCTTGAGACAGTGCGCAACAGTGTGGCCCCGGGGATCGAACAAGTGCAAGAAGTAGAGTGCCGGCCACTTGTGACGTCTGCCGGGTCGAGCACCACTTATGCTACTAAAATTACATTCGATCACGTTATCTGCGCTCGGGTTAACTGAAAAAAACCCTTGAAAAGCTCGCCTGTTACAGGGATACCGGGCTAAATGATCTCTTAAGCGTACATCCTCGTGGCAGACACACGATCTCCGAGAAGGGAGGCTGTCTCAACTGGCAGTGGCGACCAAAGTGGCCTGGTCACTCGAATAACCTCGTCGACTTTCCATAATCCACCTTCCATTAGCTATTCTGAATTTTCCTATTGCCGGCGACAGGCGAATCCGCGATCCAGAGCTTTCCAATGTTATGATCTGATCCTGCGATCACTTATCGACCTAATCTCTGTGCTATCGATGACTTTGATCGAGGTAGAATCTCCTAAAGGAACCAATTCTATAGCTAGATTGTAGATCTTTATGCAAAATAGAAATATTCAGCACCTGCTGCAAGATACAGAAGCCACTAAGAAGTTCCTTTCTTTCTTTAACAATTTTAGCAAATCAAACGAATCTATCGATACCCTTCAATCCTTTTAATCTTTGTTAAAATGCAATCACTCATTTTCTCACAACTGCATAAAACCTGCAGTCTAGTTATAACTTGATCTATTCAATCATAGTGCACTGTTGGAATTAATTTGATCTAAAAGCAGACCTCTGCTATCGATTGCACTTGTTCTGAAATAAATACATTATATCAGTTAACCTATCGCCAGTCAGATCCAGGAGACGTCGACTTCAAAGTGTGAATTCTGATTTCGATTTACGAAATTTACAAATGTCACAATTTCCTGAACAGTGTGCAGCAGTTGACAAATGAAGATGAAGAGTTGAAGATGTATACTAGAACAGTTAGTCATCGTCGAAGAACGGCTCTACCGTAATCCGCTAGGAAGACAAACCGAAAAAAGTTCAACTAAGTGGCTGATTGTCCCGTACAAGTGCCGGTTATTGCTCATTGTTAACCTGATAAGAAGCCAAACAAACTTGCCGCGGCAAACACCAACTTCACCTGCCTTCTTCCCTCGAGAACGTTTTTGCTCTAAGCAATGGATCGTTATCTGCAGCCTTGATCTAATCGTGACCGCTGTAACGTCATCTTGACGACCGTAATCGAGAAGATATCGCGAAAAAGAGGAATCTTTCTCTCTCTCGATAAGAAATTGCTCGACGATGCAATCTGCACTCCGAAAGAAAGTTGTCCGACAACAATCGAATCGAGTGTTTTCATACTTTATACAGGGTGTTTTGGCAACAGAGTTGAGAAAGAATTTCTAGGAAAATTCTTCGGGTTAACGGGAGACGAGAAAGTAAGGATTAATCGATGATATAATACATGAACGATCATCGACGATCTAAGTCGCTCACCCAGGTATTTGTTCTTGCTCATGTCCAGCGCTTCGTCCTGTTGCCTCTGAGAAGGTTCCCTCGTGTCTTTCACCGGCTGATAGGCAGCCATATTGCCCAGAGTCTCGAGATGCTTAAAGGTGCCTTGTGCCAGGTGAGGTATGCTGCCGAAGTTGGAGATGTTCGCGTGAACCAGGTTCCTTGTGAGGATGTCCAGCTCCCTGGCCACCGATAAATCAGGTGAAGGTAACCTGGAGAATCTCGCTAGCTGGCTCTGATCCCGATCAGAGTGTCCTTCTCTGTGCTCGTTCTCCAAACATTCGTACCCCCTATGTTTCTTCGCAAAAGAAGCTTGCGCGTCTTCCAGATCGGGGGATCGTTGTTCGTGACTGGAACAGGAAGTCCTCCTGCTGAGGATGTCCGCGATGCTGAAAGGGGTCAGCTGAGAGGGTCTCGGGGAGGCCTCGCTGCGCTTATCGTCGTCCATGGTCTCCTCTCTGCTCGACATGTCTTCGAGAAATTCTTTCTTGTACGATTGCTGCACAGTCTCTAAATCACTTCCTAGCTTTCACTGCTCGAGCACCGAGCTCTCCATGGTCTCAGCAGCCGCGGGATATCCTCCGTAACGGTGGACAATCGAGGTTTCTCAACAACATCCTTAGGAACTCTATCGATCACTGTTTTATACGACTTTCCCGTTTAATCCTTGAGCACGAGGGAAGAAACAGTTTAGGACTCGCAGTCTGGCGAACCACCACGTTCTGTCGGAGCCACCGCGCGACTGACTCGCGCCTGAAACTTCCGCGTCCGCGTAATCTGCCCGGCAGAATCACGAGGGAGAGTGAGTGAGAGAGAGAGACAGAAAGTATGTGTGTGTGTACACCGGCTTCTCCGTTCGTCGATGTATTTATTAATTGTTGTATCCGCGAGCACTCGAAAGAGAGAGAGAGGCCCGCACACCCTTCCGCGACGAGTGTGCTTCGGTCAAGTGTGCTTGTCGCGCGCGCGGACGACTTATTTTTCGAATTAGTCCGCGGGCCACTTCAACCGGGGCTTCCTTCGCCCCCGCCCCCCTCCCACGCCCTCACTATCTTCCCCTACTGTGCAGGACATCCCCACCAATCATCCCTCCCTGTCAGACTGTCTTTTCCTCCACCACGCGACATCACGCTTTTTACGAGCCTCTTCGCTTGCCCCTTCGACCCTCTTCCTTCGGCTACCGAACTCTCGAGACGAACGTCAAGGAACCTTCAATGAACCAGCCTGATTATTCATCTTTCATGTTGACTGGCCCATTGTCCAACTAGAGTACAGAAAATTCTACGTGTCAGCAAGAGATTGTGTGGAATGTTGCGTAACACGCCTCGGGAATTTTAATTAATTTCTAATTGCAGTGAAATGTGTCTATTATTCCACGTCCTCGTGTGTCAAAACATTCATACAATAGTTCCTTTCATATTATCAAACATATTATCTATAATAAGGTATTTCAGTTTCAACCCTTTAAGCCTCTACGAACTCTAATCATTCTTATTTCATTTATTATCAGTAGGCTTTAATCATACTTATTTCATTTATTATCAGTAGGCTCTAATCATTCTGATTTCATTTATTCTCAGTAAGAAAAAATCAGTAGGTGAAACACAATATGGATGAAACATTGAATGAAGCAAGAATTCAATTTGTACGCGCGTCTCTTTTCTTGTAATCGATGCAAATAACTTTTATTTTGCATAAAGAGAGAGAGAGAGAGATAAGTGTAATTATAATATGTCTGTCCACCTTCCGCATTAACATGACGTACACTTTCTCATTTCATCCCCTTTGTTTCTCGAATTGAAATCTTGAGATGACGAAGGGTTTCCTCGAAGACTAAAGATTTTCGGTGAAAGGTGTTTGTCATCGAAGAATTCGAGTTTCGCGGGTCGCGGCGTAGGTGGAGCTTCCACGTGAGCTTCAGGTTGGAGGCGCGACGCCCGGCGACGCTCCCGTCAGGACGCAAGCCTCGCCCTACGACCAATCGACGTCTATTCCCGCGACACCGCTTTTCCGACCGAGCCAATCGACGATTCTACGAAGCCTTCAGCTCGGCGGGACGACGGTCGACGGTTCCACGGAGTGGGATCTTTCGGCGGATTTTTTTTCAGGGTCGTCGGGAGCGCGCTGAGGGGTTGCCGACGGCGAAGGGACAACAAAACGTCTTTCAGGTTTCGCGTGTGACAAGTCGTTCTCTCGAGGGTGTGCTACTTCGATCAAGTATTCGCTCGCGAGAAAATTCTGGTAGGGTTTCGGGATTGGAAGGGTTGAAGGGTGGAATAGTTTCTTAGATAACGTCCCTTTGCCTTTTCAGATCTATGACAGCTGGTCAATTGATGTAATTGCACAAGAATTATTTCAGATGGTTCGTTAAGATGCTGGCGTTATTGTTCGTTGTTGGAAAATTCCTGGTCAATTTCTAGATATTGTTCAATTCCTTCAACACCTAACAAATTGATGTAATGGCGCATCAATGATTTCAGACAGTTATTGATGAATGATACGGACATCTGTTATTATTGGGAAATTGCTAGAACATTGTTAAACAATGTCTGACTTATCAGATTCAGGTAGTTACACAGAAATGAGTTGCCGAATGGTCCTTTAACACGCTGGTAACATTTTTCTTGACAAAGTCTAAATCTATTCATATATATATTAATTCTATTCTATTTCTTTTAAATTCTATTCCTATATATATGTATACACGAATCTCCACTTTTTTCTGGTAAAACAATTCGGTTCGAAACAAACCTGCAGCAGAAATTCAAGCAGTATTGCAACTAAAGTAACTCTAACTTTTACCAGCAAGAGAATTTAGTAAAAGGAAGCATGGTTAAATCTGAATATTATGCTTTGTATTATGATTTGAAGCAACACAGTGTATAACATTAATTTAACTATTTTAAAATAAACTATAGGATTGTGGACGTGATATGTCTATGACGGTGGTAGCGAACGTGCATCAAAGGAAGATCTCTCTTCAATTTATGAAGTCCGTCGCACCCCTAATTTTTCACACCTTGAAGACTCACCAATAAATCGTATCCAGGAGGAGTGCTACGCTGGAGAAAGCAATAATTAGGAAGGGATAGTAATGAGCAATCGAATAATTACCCCAACAATCTTCTTGCTGAACGATGCCTACAACTTGGGGGTACAGTCTGGACGAAAACTTTCGAGGCTCCCCGCGGACCAACCGAAATGAACAGCGATTATGAACAGTGTCCCCGCGACACGTTTCCCTCGTTTCTGTTACTTTCCGACTACTTGGAGCTGGCAGGAGCGAGGGTGACGACTCTGAAATCGCGATTTCCCGCGACTCGTTCCCGGTGAATCGTCGTCTAATGCTTTCAAAAAGTTCCTCCGGTCGTGACGTGTACGTAGACCTCGGACAGAGCAGCCTCTACGTACACTTCGTCTCGTATCGAGTCGAGTTGAGTCGAGAGGAAACTGCCACGGTGCATATATAGGGTGTGCTTTACATAACAATCGCCGCTAAAGACTTGCAGCATTGTCCGCCACGTGCTGCCAGCCGAGTTCCTATGGCGGTTTAATTAAGTGTGAACCACAGGAGCGTGGATCCTCGCGCCTCACTTCGCCCGATGATGGCCTCGCGCGTTCCGGATATCGACGAGGAAATTATTCCCCGCCATCTCCGATGTTCCTTGACAATCCTCGCCGCTCGATCGAGTATCGCTTTTTTTAGTCCGATTCCGATTCATCCGCAAAATAATTACACGGAAGAAGCTTCCCTCCCACTGACACTGTTTCACCGTCTTCCCAATTCGGTGCTCGAGATGCTTGGAACATTTTAGAGACCTTCTAAAGCCATATTCTTTCGTTCCACCACAATTTTATACCTCGTAGAAAATAAGAACTATAAAAATATTCTTCTTTATTTTCCTGCTAATTAATTCTATCTTTATAATTCCCTGATAATTCTCGAGATCCTCGAAACAATATTTTGTCGGTTCTCGGCCACCTATCTTCGTATCTTTTCAAGCATTCTACCCTTCACGATATTATATGTATTTTGTAGAAAATGGAAATCAAGTGAACCTTTTTTAGCATATCTTCATACTCTTCTTCATTGTACAGCATCCCCTAAAATTCTGCGTGCCATATAAAAGGAAAAACCAAATGAGTCTCGTTAATTTTGATCGCGGTTTCGAAAGTGATTCTTTTCCCGAGATCTCGTAAGAAGGGGAGTAAGGACAATTAGCAGGTGGCGAGTAATCGAACCGGAAAAACGTCCGCCATTTCCCTATCGCCACCCTCCAGGCAACAGAAAAGGAGAGTTCTCGGAGGGGGAGCAATCTTTAAGACGGCCACAGTGATCTCGTCTTCGGTCGCTCTTTTTCTCGATTCGATCTAATCAATAATAAATTATAGGGGGATGTCAGTACATCTCTCCCCTAGAGCTAAGCCCTGACCCTCCCGCTCAATTGGTCGCAATTCTTAAAGACCTTAATTGGCGCGGAAAATTATACCTTATTTCAGTTACCCTCGGAACGAGACCGGAGACCCGCGTCACCCTGTCCTCTCTTCGACCCCATCTCACCCACCTCCACCTCCCCCCCCCCCCGCAAGCCGCCCCCAATTCAGCTGCACTTTGGTCCGATGATTCGCTTTCTTACGAGTTCGATTCCGCCACTCGGATATTTCTTTTCTCTCCCCCGCAATCGCTGGCTGAGCAATCGCTGGAAATATCGAGGCTGCGAGAGATCGCCACTTTCGACTTTCGACTTTCCGGAGGCCTCGTTACGATAATCAACCCGAAATCGTTCTTTCGACGAGCGGATTTATAAATAGGATCGCACGGCGTGGCTCGATTCTCTCTTTCTCTCGATCCGCAAGATCAGAAAATTCCCTAAACACTCTGGGAAGATCTCTGGGGATCATTTGAGGCATCTGTCACTTTTACTAGCACACCTATTTTTTATTTAATTAAAAAACTACCAGGATTTTACTAAAAGATTTTTCTCAGTTCATCTACTAGCAACTCGAAAAAATGTATTAACTACTTGAATTGGATTCAACCTGAAATTTGTTGGACACAATTTATTCTAGGGAATGAATATTGTGGATCTAGAATGGGCAAATTCGTCGAAAGTAAAAGATTGAAATCGTATTCCAAATTGTAAAGCGTTTGAATTAGAGGATTCGTCTGAGATAATTAAGTTTTCACCGTTCTAAAGGTCCGCATAGATTTGTTCTCGTCGCGAGGAGCAAGAACATGAATGAAAGGTTAAAAATTAGTCGGCCGGTTCCCCGAAGATCGACAGGAAATTCGTGAACCAGTGCGGTGTACGACGTCAACGAAAGTAACGAAGGAGCCGCTCGCGGTACGTGCGCTCTATGGGCGGGCATAAGAATATAAAAACAAGAAGACCGGATGACTGCTAACTGTTTGTTAGTCTTGGGTTTTAAAGTCCGCACGTCTGTCAGTCCAGAGATGTAATATTAGTGCTTAGTATACGCTGCCGCCACCGCTCTCGCTCATTTACTTCTTCTTCTTCTTCTGCTGCCCCCTCTCCACCCACGCCGCTGCTTTCATCCTCTCTTGGTTTACCTTCTCTTTCCCCCTTCGTTCATCCGACGTTTCAATGAGTCTTCTTGTAATTCTACACATAAAATCGTTCATTATGTAAGCCTCTGTATTAATCGAATGAACGATCCATTGTGACTAGAGTGTGCTTATGAAATTTCATATTTGTAGAAATTGTTCGTCAAACGATTCCTTTCTTTTTGAAATTCTAGAGAAGCTATTGAAAACCGTATTCTGATGTGATAAATGCAATTCTAAATAATTAATAAGCGGAAGTGGTCCGAGCTCCGGCTCCATTGGTAGTCTATAATTTACGGTGTATCCAAGTTGATGCGGTTTAGAAATGACATCAGGAGTTCCTGTTCTTTTAGTGCTACCGGTAGTTTGTGGATTCGCTGGTTTATTAGAAACTATTTTCAGACGTTTGTAGCCGCCGGCTCTAGCTGTAATGAGGATTTAGAAGGTGAATGACAGTCGTACCGTTTTTGATGATCGAAGATCTGTTTCGTCTCGCGTTTCCGGGGGGTGGAGGGAGGGATCAATTACACGATCCGTATTTGAAGAATTAAATAAAAATACATGTACTAGAATCCTGTTAATAATAATTCCAGTATAGATTTCCTAATGAGAATAACACGATAATAAATATCTACGAGAATACTAACGCTACTATGACATTATAAAATCATTGCATTGTTAAATAGCATTGCATGTTTAAATAGTGCAATTTAAACATTAACGAGAAACGGAAGTCATCTTCCGGTGCCCTTCACTGTAGGGTGCGCTGAGGAACGAGCTCTCCAGGCCGATAAAGATGTCTCCAGACCTTTTTTGAAGTTGGTAAAGTAGCTGCCGTTTACAGGCTGCGTCGTTCCTACTTCTGATCATGTAGAATCCTAATGCACGCAGTATCATCGCAGATACTGAAATAGACTATTCATCATCTGGGATTTTCTGTCACGTTCTGGTATACCGACGATGTGAAAAATCGGCGGTATTATCGATTCTTTCAGTTATAAACTAAACGATTGATTACAATGTCCTCTTCTAATAAGACACAATTAGTTGGAAAATTCTATTAGAGTGTATAAACAATATGACTTGAAAGGAGGACACGGGGTTAAAAGTCCCCTGTGTGGTGAGGGTTTTTTTAGTGGGTAGTGCGTAGACGAGTCCCACACTTCTCTCCCGACTGTCATCTTTAGGGAGGGAGCTAGTGCATAAATGCATTTTTCCCCACCGCTTCTATAAATTTAATAAAAAAGGGGTACCTTTTATTATGAAATACCATATAACCTGTGCGGAGGATAGACCCAGGGGACAGTGCGTTAACGCATTTTTTCTCATCTCTATAAAAATTTAAAAAAGGGGTACCTTTTTAGGTTCCTGGTGGACCTTGGTGGATTCTTGCTTCTCCGTTTTCCTCCCCCAAGAAATAGCTCACGGCAATATCCACTAAAGTTAAATTAGAAAATTTACAGTGATTTGAATTGTAGTTATAATTAGCATTCATTGAAGCCACATTACACGTCGTTCGACGTGCATTCATACGTTGATATGTCATGCTCTAAATCGGTAGCCGCATACGCTTCGAATAAAGACGCGAATCGCACTTTAATACTTTCAACGAAACAATCCTACCTTCTTTAAACTCTCTCTTTACATTTGCAAATTAAGGGTACATGATCTGTTTAAAAGGAATCCAGCCGACCTGACGAACATTAATGAACTCCGGTAAAAAAAAGAACACGTTTGCGTGCAAATGAGTCCGGATGATCGAGAGCCGCGTCGTGCATATGCACGCGAGTGTGTCTATTTGAACAGCATTAGTCTTCCGTGGAATCACCTAGCCCCGACGCGACGCGACGGTTCCCGTTTGCTCGCAGGCAAATAGGATCGTATTTCAACGTTTAATGCTCCGTGATTGATTATGCGAATATACGATATCCTAATGGGGCTTTCAGAAGGAAGTTCGGCCGCCGCTTGGTGGCAAGAATTTAGCACGGTGCATCCACGCGGTTTCGAAACCGAGCAATAAATATCTCGATTGATCTGTTCAGATCCAACTCGCACGCTTCTATCAAACAAAAAACATTCTCTATCGAATCCTTGAAACATTCGAACTATCTCTCAAGAGGTATTATAATAGAAATATCAAAATTGACAAACGTAATTTTCTTATACACATTCAGAAATTCAATCTCTCGAGACATGAAAAAAATATTGACCAACAGAATTTCTATCCTTTACAAATTTAGAAGTTCAATCTCTCAAGACATGTAAAACATATTGACCACTACAATGTCCATGCGTTAAAATTTTAGAAATTCAATCTCTCGAGACACAATTTCAATCCATTACTTATTTGGAAATTTAATCTCTCAAGACATAAAAAAATATTGACCAACACAATTTCTATGTTTTAAAAATTTAGAAATTCAATCTGTCAAGACATGAAAAAATATTGACCAACACAATTTCCATGCGTTAAAAATTTAGAAATTCAATCTCTCGAGACATAATAAAAATATTGATCAACACAATTTTTATCCTTTACAAATTTAGAAGTTCAATCTCTCAAGACGTAATAAAAATATCAAAACTGGGCAACAAAATGTATATCCTTCACAAATTTAGAAATTCTAAGAAACGTCTGATCTAGAATTTTCGGGTGTTCCAGATACGAGGTTTAAATTGATGTGTGGCTCGAGTCAGTGCAGCTTCTGGAGCACGTCCAGAGAAATTAAGCAGACTCCATGCAACAAGTGCACGCAGGTGCTTGCAGGTGCACAGAGGCGGAGCCGTTTCCATCGCGAGGGTGGTCTGCCGCGTTAGTGTACATGGGAAAGACCACGCGAGCCAGGGCTAATATCGGCACCGACATTTTTATCAGCTTGTTCCCATGGCCCTTTATGGCACCAGTAGCACCATGAACAACGATTACACCGACGCGGATCGTCTATGTGAAGGCACTTGACTGCCAGATGACCCGTCGTGCTCGTGCGATAACCTAAAAGGCGACCATGGCTTCGCTCAAGCTGTCAGAACTCACCTATTTATAAATGCCATTTCGCCATATTTTTGTTTTATCGGCCTGGACCGCCATGTCGAATTTTCTCGACGCTTCGCGGAAAAATCCGCCCTGAAAACTGCGCCGAAAATCATGCGATTCGTTCAGGCTCTAAATCGAATGAAGACCGAACTTTTTTGTAAACTCATTAAACGGAACAGCGATTCACTGTTCCATCTGCTAGAGAAACACGACATTTAATGTTTCTTGGACTTTAAACCGACAGTGTAATTATTATATCCTTGAGGAGGTTGCCTTTAATCTTTAACTGAGCGACTCTTTTAACAAAGCAAAGAAATTGTTTGATTGGGAACGGGAACAAAAAACGGTTTACAAGAATTAAACTTAATACTTTATTGTCATTTGTTTCCTTCCCCCAGCCGACAGGAGAGTACAGTTCGCGCTTGAGATCGCATCCTTCGATTGATAAGAAACCCGCGAGGCTCGTCAACAATTTCCACGCGCAAAATTACCGTGAACCTACGATTCGAACGAACAAAGTCGTCCAAGACAGAAAGCACGGTCGAAAAAAAAGACGGTGAATTACGAGAAACACTTGAAGCGGCTTCCGTCCGGGCCTCTTGAAGCGGCGCGTCGCTATTTCGAATGGAAAATACCTTAGCTAGCTAAGAGTAGAGAGAAAAAGAAACACAGCTGCCAATAGCGCTCGCCTTAATACTAACTACGCTAAACTTACAACTAGGATGGATTACCTCGACAATCCTTAGAAACAATTACTCCTTTGGCTATCTATTTGGTAACGTGATTTTAGACACTTCACTACACGGGTTGTTCGTTAAAAAAATAATACGCTGAGCGAGTCAATCTCGATCCACCATCGGATCTCTTTGGATCTTTTGTAATCTACTAACAGTTCGTATATCCACCAAAGTGAACTTTGTTTATCTTACGATTCCGAAGCACAGACAACGTCGACGCCGATTTTCGTTCGATTTTACCACAACCGTTGCAGATTCTGGTCCATGGGTACCTGATCCATGTAGTTCACGTACTGCATCGGATAATTATTCGAACAGCCCAGGTAGTTCGCAAAGCCATAATCGGTAGCGGGGACATCCATCGCAGTTCTGCCGTCGGCAACCATCGGTTTCGCGTCCGGCATGTTCTTCATGTCGGGGAACGAGGAGATATCGTCGTCCTTGTATTCCGTTTTAATCTGCCGTTGACAATGCATCGCCAGGTTGTTGCTATAATCCCCCGTGTGGAACACGTGCTGTCTAGGCTGTAGATCGCCGTTCAAACTGGATTTCCCACTCATGTCCGAGCTCATCTCTGCTTTGAATTCCGGACTGATGGGCTCCGAGTTCTGTCTGAATTCGGGGCTCGCACGGATGTCGTTCATCCGGAAGTCAGCCTGCATCGATACCGTCAATTCAGGCCTCATGTTCGCCCAGTAAGGCGTGATCGCAGGGTTGTACGAATCCTGCAGGTTTTTGCCGTCCTTGATCAAGACAGGCACCGAGATCTTCTTCAGCGATTGATTCTTCAAGCTCTGAGCCTGTATTTTCTCTGCGCCCTCGATACGTGCACGTTTGCTCTTGTACCGACGATTCTGGAACCAAATCTTCACCTGCGTGCTGGTCAGCTTCAGGGTTTGAGCTAGTAATTCTCTCTCAGGGGCGCTTAGGTATCGCTGGTGTTTGAATCGCTGCTCCAGCTCGTAGACTTGCGTCTGGAAACAATTATTAAACAATATTGCAACATCCGATGCTTCTTCTTTTACCTATGTAAATTCTATGTGTAGGGAGCAATGACCGGGAAGGTCGATCGTATGTTTAAGATCGCGGACCCAGAAAAAGCAAAAGCAACCAACTCGGAAGGCCGAGTTGGTTGACAAGACTAAGGAAAGAAGGGGCAAAAAGAGAGAAAGTTATATAACCAAACGTATATAAGGAGCAAGAACAACGCGAGAGCGACCTTTTTGGATAACAGTGATAGCGAATCGAACTGACAACAAATCTCAGTGACAGCGATAGCGAAGTTAATTTGTGCGTTGGTGAACAAGTATATGTTCATTTGTGCCGTCGTTTAATCATTTACAGAGAATCTTAGTGGACTTTGTAGTCTGCAAAGCATTTTTTGACTTCCGGAATTCTTTGTGCTTGAATATAATAGGAGATACACGCACGTTTGTCATAACGACTCTATAGACTATTCCCAAGAGAAATGCGTGTTTCTTCGTGATATTATGAACGGTTAAAATTGATTGAACATCCCTCAATGCAAGAAACATTCATGCTTGTTCTTTACAATTGAATTGATCAGAAAATGAGGAGTGGTCATCTGGAAAAATGATTTTTTCAGAACTTTGAGATCATTAAAATCTAGAGAAACGTCAAGCAAGTGTCGGAGAATGTCAGAAACTAGAAGGGACGTGAAAATATTGTTTAAACAATTGAACACTCACCTGGGAGAACAGCACCCTCGGCTTCCGCTTCGTTCTCTTCACCGACTTCCTGAGCTCCGTCTTGCTGGACGTGACAACGTTACCTGCAAAACAATCGTTCGGTCAACTAAATTGTTCCAGTTAAAGAAAATTTCGTAAAAAATTGTGACGTACCTTCTTCCGTGACAGGAGGCTCCTGATACGTCGGCGCGAGCTGGTTCAGCTGATGAACATGACTCAAATCAGAATAATGCGGATAGGTCTGCATGGATTGCTCTTTGTATTTCTCGAAGTCCCACTGATTATCCGGCATGATGTAGTTGTAGTAATCTTGAGGGATGTGTTGCTGTTGTATCTGATGCTGATGATGCACGGTCTGGTAATCCATGGTGCCTAGCTGCTGATCCTCACTGAGAATGTCACGGACGCTGAATGGGGTGCCGGAGGTCGAAGAAGACATTCTAATACATTCTTGTTTGTTTCTCGAACGAGTGTCTATGGCCAATCACACTTCCCAGTAACTCACAAACTCTTTCCAAATGCTCTGCACTGATCTCTACACCTGTAGAACTCACAGATCCCTCTGTCAACTCACCAATCTTCTCAAAACTCTGCTCCTTGAAATTCCATTCGATTTCTCAAAACTTCCTCGAACTTAAACTGGCAAATATTTTATTCACAGCACTGAAATCAGCCGTCTCTTGAGATTGTTCCAAATTAATGACAGAAAAACTGTCCACGATGACTTTGTAGTTGAAGAACAAGCCGATCGACGATGATCACTCTCTCGGACCGCGTCGACAGCGGTACGTTCAAGGGTTAATTGCACTCGAAACGCAATAAAACGCGGACCGTCGGGTCGAGACTATAAAGCTTGAGACGAGCTGGTTACGACGTCGTTGACACTTGCCACCGATGGGTTTACAGTCTTCGAGTGACAGTTAAACGTCAAACTGTCCCGCGTTCTGCTTTAGGGGGTGGTCACGGTCGAACAGTCAGGCCGGAGGGCAAACGTCTAATGTGACTTGTTCCTCCGAGGGAGTCAAGTGTTAGTCTCGTGGTGCCTGGGACACCACCACCGACTCCTGTCTGTTGGTCTATCCGTGTGTGCCTGTCAGTGTGTCGGCCACTGGCGGCGTGTCGAGCCACGATTTTTACCAACACACCCGCGCTCCTGGTTCCGCTGCTCCATGGGGTGGTCCAGCTTTCTCCAACTCTGATTGGAGACTTTGATTCACCCCCCACGCACCCTTATTGTCTTTTAATTTATTTGGGCGGGGTGTACGAGGTTTTGGTAACGTCTTCAGGGTCCCAAAATTGCGAGGGGGTCAATCGGAGACTTACATTACAGTTTATTTCAGAGATCATTTTCCATTTTGCACATTTTTTTATTTCGTTTGAAATTGGAGGAAATTCTGAATGAAAGAGGAAATATTTGAATTTGTTTACTGATTAATAGACTGCGGATTTTTCCCTTTATGACACAAATGGGTTAAGAATATTTATGGACACCAATTTATTAAATTCAGCTTCATTTTTGTTTGGCTCCTGTTTCATGCAAATAATGCGAATATTTTTTTTTGCATATAGATCCGCAGTCTACTGATTAGTGAAGTGACGAAGGACTCTTTCTAGTCCATTTTCAACCCCATTTGTAACATATAAGCTTCTCAGCACTGTAATTTATTTTTGTACATTTTTTTATTTTGTCTGACACTGGACGAAATGCTGAATGAAAAGAAGAGGCAGGATTTGTTCTCTTTATTAAGGTACGGAGAAAATGTTAATTGCATGAAGAATTTTGAAGTGCATTGAAAAAATCCAGAAAGGCCAGAAAGATTTGACATTGTATAAAGATTAATGAAACTACTGACCCTCCGTAAAATTCATTCTTGTATTTACCTCTGGTTTTAATTGTGAGTAATCTAAGTGCAAATTTTTTTGTGAATAAGACCGTTGGCATATTGAACTTGGAAAGTTCTTCGCTGGTGCACGCTGCGAAGCAAAATGCAGGCCCGCGAAGCATAATAATTACGAGGATCGGAAGTGCAGCGGCTATTAAGGAGATGGCAAATCTGTTTTTGCGTTGGGACAGCCATAACGCGGTGAGTAACGCTGGGGCGGAGGAGAAGACCGAAGACCCGCCTATGCTTCAACAACCGAACCAATCCAGAGAACCGTGGACGAGGCTTCTAAAACTGGCGATTAAATCGTGATCCGCTTGACTGCCGCCTCCTATCATTTTATTAGCCTATTTTCGTTCCTGGAAGCTCTATATTCGGATCGTCTAACTCTCGTTAATAAACACCGCGCTGCGGTGTATTATTCTTCCATACATTCCAATAAATCTTAACGAATTGAGGATCTCGGTTTGTGAAGACGCCGAAATGACGCGAACCTGGTATTGAAGGGTTTCAATTTCGGGGTTGGTAAAGGAAACACAACAAATGTGTTTTCTTCGATGAATTAGGACGAATTCCTCGGAGCCCTTTCCCTGCTCAGTGAGATCGACGAGTCGAAAGTAACATTTTCCAGACGCGCGTTTTGAACCGACGGGAACCCTTGACGCTAGACGTCGGGTCTGGGATCCGAAAAATTGAGTGGTATCATCCTGTTCCTGAACTTTTGCATAAATTTTCGACCCTCAAACTGCTCTGGAAAAATAGCCGAAGTAGCTAGAAAAAACATGTTTCCTTCTCTCGAATGGTATCTTTAACGTTCGTTGGAATTTATGAAATTCAATGCGAAGATTGTGGACGATGAATTATTCCAACAATTGATTGAAATTTTTATCGAGAGGATGATCGAGAATGTGGACAATAAAGTTTATCACCATCCTCGAACAACGGAGTGGGTTACTCATTCGCTCTTTTCGTGCTCCAGTTAACCCTAGTAGCACAAGAGTCTTTTTAGTGGAGACACTCGAAGGTTTTCAATGTACATTTATGACACACTCAAACTTTATCTTGTAGACTTCCAGTTTGTGTCGTTTTATTGGTCTTGAAAATGAATGATCGGCTAATTAGATGTGTTAGAACTTCCTGGATACACGTGATTCGTCGGCGTTTGTTTCGATAGTTTATTTTCTCGGTAACAATTAAAACACTGTAGGAAAAAGGGAGCTTCAAGTTTTAAGTCGATGCTTGATTCAATCACGAAAGAAATTTTCTAATACTCGTACAGATGTTTCGATGAACAGCAGTTTCGAGGAAGAACGTGTCTTTAAATTTTTTCACACACTATCGCGGTACACATGGCTGAGAATAAAATGAATGATGCAAAAACAGAGGCTTTCAGGCTTTAACGCTGGCAAGTGACACGTCTAAGAAAGGAAATTTTACAGAGCAGCCATTTGAAAATTACCTACAATTTCCAATGTTTTTAATTGCATATCACCAACTTAGAAATGTAAAATAATTCGTTGTTATTTAGATACTGGGTTAATTGTAATGTACATTAGTTATAAAGTACACCACAATTTATATATTTATTATTATATCTTTTTAACTTCCCGATTCATAGGGAAGTTACTGTAATTATTAGAAATATATTTTAAGTTTTGATATTTTTCTTATGGATGAACGATATCTGAGTAACATTATTTTTCGTCTAATGTTAAGCATTAATTCTTCTGATAACATTCTTGCTCGAACCTTGTGGTTTCCAAAAGGGCGCAGGAAGTAACCACTGACAATTACTGTGCCGTGATTATTAGGCAGTGGACGTGTTAAGTTCAAGAAAATTGAATAAAAAAACTGCCAAAAACAACAATGATCTTTTAAATCTTGGGAGTGTGGATAGCAAAGGAAATTGATTCGGATTTCGAATGAGAAAGGCAAACATCGCAACGAGCATTGTCGCTACCGTTCTGAACGGATTAACCCTTCACGGCTGACACTTATGTTTATTATTTCACGGCCAGAGCCTCATTGAACATACGCACAATTACAGTGCAGCGGCGCGGCGCGTGCGTGAATGCGTGATGGTGAGCTGCATGGTAGGCGCCAAGAGATACCGAGGCGCCTTCTTAATTGTGGGAAAGCGGCGCCGGCGTCTGGAGGGCCAGCGTCGTGTGAAGCTGCCGCGGTACAGAGCCTCTCAATTTTTAAACAAATTCCCGATCCTGAGAACCGGCTCACCAACATTCCCAATAATTCCAAAAAAATCTCTTACGAAATCCAAACATAGTTAACGTTTTAAAAAATGCTAGAAATAAATATGCTTCATATAAAATATACGAACATACTCATACATGAAGTTACATATTAAAGCATTGCTTTCTGGCACAGAGTAAAAATAGTCTAGGTCGGAAGAAGTGCCTGGGTTCTACATATTAAAACACTTTCGATTGCAAAGGGTTCATTCCGAAAATATGAATGCACCAATTTCTTATACACTGTTATTAATCCAAAAAGTTAGTTCAGTCTATTAACGGTATTATCTGCAAGAACAAAAATATCTAGACGAAATAAAAAGGCTACATGGCAGAATGTTCTCGAATGTACACTGACCTAATAGAATTGGAGGATACACGCGAGAAATCTGCCTGGCCAACGTAGATAAATTCATACTTTGATTCATACTATCAAAAATATAACCTCCATTGACTGGTGTAGCTAGCTAAATGATGCATTTCATGATCAGCAGCAAGTGTAGCCAGCTGTTAGTTCATTTATTTTTCCAAAAGAACAGATCATAGTCTCAATCGATTGTTAGGTCAACTAAACGGCTCATTTGGCGACGAGCCATTGTCTCCAGGAAAAAAAGGTTCTCACGCTGCTCGAGAGACCCAACGAAGGATGTCCTCGGCAAGGACGACATCCTGAGTCGCGCGACACGTCCGGAATTAGTGTGTAACAAGGTTGAAACGCGATGGAGGCAGCAGCAGCCAGTGATACAATGCAATGTGGTGTCCAGTTGCAGCACGGGTCCGTGCAACGCTGGTCCCCGTCGCACAGAAGGGCCCTTTGTGCCGTCGCCTCGCGTCTAAACAGCCGTATGCGGCTATCCGTCGGATGCCCTATCCGTGTACGGACAGTTTATAGAGAAATCCCGTAGCACGATGGTGTATCTTATTCGTTCTGCTCCGAGGTTCGTGGGGGGCCGATGCCGCCCATGGCGTCTACCGATGACCCTACTCTTCTTCGACCGGGATGTCTTCTGTTTCTGCTTTTACCGTACACTACGTGACCAACAATGACATAATGCTCTACCCCGGACTGCATCCTTCGGAACGGATATCGATGCGACCGGAAATAGTCTTACGACTTTTTTTTTCTGCGTCCTGTGTCTGACTCTATGCCGCTTAGTCGCATCTAATTAGCACCGAACCGCGGGCGCGGTCGTGATACCGAGACGACCCGTTTAGCAAGGGTTCCGTTAATAATTTTAAAATTATTAACGGATCCGTTGAATTATAGAGGAACATAATTTTAGAAGATGGTTAGTGCAATGTATGTATTTTTAAAAAATCTTTCAAGTTTCGTCGTTCAGATTTTAAACGAAAGTTAAGCACAAGTCAGGTGCTTTGACATTCGAATTTGATAAAGTTCGAAAATTATTATTTTGTACTAGTTGACCCGATAGACATTGTCCTGTGCAAATTTCTATTGAATTCGTATTGAAATGTGTAAACTCCTATTGAAATATTGATTAAAAGCTGCGACGTTCATTTTTTTTTGGATGTATTGAAATATGATTCAAAAAGCACTTTTAGTTGTTCCAGAATTTTTCATTTTTCACAGGCAACTTTTATAATTTTTCTTTTCCTAAAACCTTATTCGGATTATTACGAACATTTAAAAAAAATTAGCCAAATCGGTCCAGCCGTTCTCAAATGATGCGCTTACCAACGAACAGCAATTAATTTTTATTTATATAGATTTTTAAATTATTTTAATTTCTATTAAATTATTATAATTATTGTTATAGTATTATTACAGTCCCAATTCCTGGTTGTATTATTTACAATATAGTAAGAATTGTTTAGGAAGGAGATAATCGTTTATGTAATTCTAAATTTTCTAATTAAAGGTACACTACACTAAAATATCCACGTATCTATGCATAAAGAAATAAATAAGTCACATTTTGAATTTACAGATCAACAGAATTAAACTGTATGAGTTTTTATTAATTTAACACGTTGACTATCGCATCGCTTTAACATGCCTGTTACAGAATTAGATATAGATAGATAGAATAGATAATTAATTAAATATAGAATAATTTATGAAAACAATGTAGATTTAGATAGAACACCCAAAACACTTCGGCTTTACGAAACCGGAAGTACTATCATTGACACGATTACCGAGAACAAAAGGCTACAGCCTGAAAATACTGTTTCCTCTTCCTGCTGCACCCTAAAAATCTGTTTGGCGACACAAGGGAAAATCGCAACAGGGTGGAACAGGGGGAGTCAGGGGAAACATCAGTGACGTAAAACAGTTTTGGGAAGAAAAAAAAGGATGGCAACCGGGGGGTCGAGGGTCGAATGAATTACAAGGCAGACAGTGTTCGACAGGCGACCGACCGGCCATTGTATCGAGAGAGATAGAAAAAAAGGAAGGGGGAGAGGACGCGCCGCATAGTGTCCGACCGTTTCTGCACTTAGGCGCGACGATGAGAAGACTTTCGTCGTTTTCTCACGAGCGGGCCCAGACAATTGCGTGGATCTGGATGTCTAGACGGACGCATCCCTCGTTTTATTTCTGACGTTGCAACCGAAAACGGTACCGCATTTTCCAGCAGTTTTCAATGACCACGTGTTTCCTGCATACCGTTTCCTCCCCTCTCTACATATTGGAATACTTTTTTCTCTTTTGTCAATTCGTTCTTGTGTGTCTGTATTAATAGTTGCCGATTTCCGAGCATCAATTCTTATGGTAATTATCGAAAAGACGCACTAAAATATTACGTATACGATGAAACAAATAAAAATCTGTTTCAAATCACGTGGAAGTTAAAGGGAAGTTGACGAGCGATAATGGAAGAGGTTGTAAAGGCTCTTGAAAATTTTGAAAAAGTTAATTTGAAAATATTTTACAAATAAACTATTCAATCTTCTATTAAAATTCTGAAATATCACTGGAATACTTTAGAAATTGGGGTGGGAATTGGTAAAACAAACCACCGAGTATTTCTGAATGAAAAAATTAGCAGAGAATTTTTAAATATGAGATTCTAAAAAATCTCAAACATCATCTTACTTTAGGCGTCTAAAGAAAATGACTTCTCCGACAGTTTTCTCGAAAAACATTGAGATATGTGTTTGGAGTGGTCGGAAGAATTGTAGGAATAGAAATGAGAGAGTAATTGGAGCAGTTAATTGCGCGGGAAACGCAGCGCATTACGCGTCGACTTATTTATAACCGTGAGTACGAAGGTTGCAGGCATCGGTAGCGAAGACGCGGGTAATTGGATCGCTATCGGGCGCCGTCTATTTGTTGTTCAAAACTTAAACACTGAGACAGGGATGATCTCGTTGGACTCTGGTAAACGTCACGTCGTCGTGGCCTCGGCGTATCTTCGACGTCGAGCTCGCGGGAACCGAGCTACCGTCATTGTCCTTTAACAAGACACGATTTACGAGGACTCTTCGTTGGGAAATTCCCATCGCGTATCGATAATCTAAACAAGAAAACAACCGTGTAATGTAAACGGTAATTTGTTCTCTGATAGCTCCTTAGACCTTTGTATAAACAATCGTTAGCGCGCATCAAATTAACTCTTGATTTACTGGTGGGAAGTTGAACCCTTCAAGAAAAAGGTCTTCCACCACTTACAACTTTGTTAGTGGATTTTTTGATAGGATGTGTTCCCTTCTTTATTGCTGTAGATCATTTTTTATACCCTAATCCGTGTTAATTGGCTATTGGGGAATGGTATTTATAGTTTAAATTTAAATCTAATTGCTATGACCAGGCTCCAGATTTTTGGGCAAACTAAAAATTTCAAATATAAATGTCTTCTATTCTTTAAAAAATTAATAAAGCTAAAAATACTATATCGACGTTATTGCAGTATTTTATACTCTCGACTGTTTTTTATTTTCCCCATAAATAGACAATTGTGACATGCATTTTGATAAATATATTCAACGGTACAGAGTGAGAGACGAGGATGTGGTAATTGAGACTGTAATTGTTACAGGAAATCGGTGCGTAGTGCGTCGATCACGAGTCGGTACATTTCCCAGAGTTCCTGAAAAAAATCTGTCATTTTCAAGAGACCGGAACACCAAGGACCGTTAATAAATTTCACGTCCGACGAAGACACGCTCCGGGCATTTTCTTTCCGCGGGAAAAAAAGAAGAGCGTGTCTATGCCGCCACTTGAAATGTCTCTGATCCTTGAGTTACCTTACTGAGACCTTGTGTCAACAAACTCCCTTCGTTTTTAGTGTGGTGCTCTGGTCCTTGAATCGTTTCCCGATGCTTAGATCAACGCGAAGATAGGGTCATTTCGTTCGTGATTATTTCGCGTCCTTAAATTAATTCAAAAGACTATAACCGTGGGAAATACATCATAGGGCATAAGATTAAAAAAATTAACAATCTTCATATTTCATCAATCTTCATTCTCAAATCGAGTAACACACAATAGGAACTCGAACGCTGTTGGCTGAAATGAAAACAGCAGGATCAGGTTGCAAATTCATATTCAAACTTTCAAACTCAAAACTCCCGCTGCGATTTAAATGTTTAAGACAGGATGTACCTACTGTGGATAGGACTGCTCTAACTTATTCACAGAAGGTACGATCTTCCTATAGGGCTCCGACGAGATTATTTCTCAGGGTACAAGAAACCTACTTTATCGACTACAGATTTTTCTGAGAAGATATGTACATCTGAGAGGATAGTCACAGATGGCGATGTCGACCTTGTTTCCAGCTTCCGAACCCCTATCAAAAATTGCATAACACGAACCCCATTTATTAAACAAATATTACTACCACTAATAAATCTAACATTTTCCTATCAAACTCTATAATTAATTTTTGAGTGCACCCATCTGTGAGATCTGATAGGAGTAACAGAATCGATCATGTTTTATCCAGGCGATAGTGCAGGGGGATGAAAGTCAGATTTTTTATTCTTCGTCTAAACGAAGCGGCACGGTCGTTCCGTTCAAATCCGAAAGAAAGCTGGTGGAAAAAAAAGTTGGGACAAAAATCAGGGAAATTGAATAAGCCTGATTATCGTGAAGAAAAACGGCCGACCTATGGCTCCGTGGTGGAGGGAACGGCCGTTAACGAGGAAACCCTCCACGATATCTCAATCGACTCGGTTATCGGACGTTAATGAATTTCCAGCGGCGGTTACAAATCCCCGTATTACGAAATTAGCTCGGGACCTTCGGCCGTTCCAGACCCACGCCACGGCCAACCTAGAAAAAGTCGGACCCGCGTTTCCGAACGTCATAAATCACGAAAAATAGGCCTAACCGCGGGACGAGGAACGGGGCGAGAGGGGGCAAAAAATCGGGGAGAACGGAAGATTAACATTCCTCGACGCGCTCGGGCCTTTGTGTCATCGGCGAGATTGCAAACACCTCGCCGATCCGGGGGGAGAGCGTAATTAGAAGCTTCCCGGTGATTTGCGAAGGTGTTCCGTGCGGACGATGATTAACACCGGCTCTGAAGCGAATTAACACCGCCTACCGTCCACCTTCTGAGCCTTCGTTTCTTCTGGTGCGTCCAGTTCCTCGGATTTTTCGTAATTACGTTCGCGTATGTTTACACTTTTTAGAACGTTTTACAGAAAATGCGGAAAGTCATTTAAAGCAAATTAACATTCGTCCATTGATTTCTTATTGTATCGAATTGCATAACTTTAGATAGATGATACCTTTGAAGCACTGAGTCAACATGGACCCGGGTCTCACTATCAAACTGTCAACAACACCCACATTCACCAACAGAATCCTGGTAGTCTCTCGTGCACCGAATCCTTTGGATATTTTATAATTCTTCAGGATCGATTCGAGTGATTCTTGTGATCGTCGAGTGGTTCGTGTTTTTTGGTTTCCGAAGGGGATGAGGCGATCGAAGGGCTATTAGGCGAAACTGTGATCGAACGATACGGTCGTCGAGACCACGAAAGCATCCTGTAGCCAAATTCCTGACGAGGAAGACAGGCTCCTCTGTCGGGATCGTCATTATCTTGATATCTCAGCTGGTAGCATGGTCGACGGTTTTTGTTTTGGACAGCGCGTCGAGTGCACCAGGGGGTAGGCCCAGGGTGGTCCAATTTGTCTGCCCGTTCGATATTGTTACGAGCTCATCTTTAATAATGCAGCCGCAGAGACGTGCATCCTTCCTCTTCCTCCTCTTCTTCCTCCTCGCCCTCCTCCAACGGCGACGACGAGAGAGAAAGAGGTTTTTACATACAGACACACGGGTACTATGTCGGTGAGCCCCGCCACGGGGGGAAATAAAAATGTCCTCGGCATCGATTGCCGGGTTTATCGGCGTCAGAAATCGGTGACTAATGATCCGAGCGGGCTTTGAAGACCTTATTAGCCCCCGCTGAAATATCATCCGTTCGTAGAACAGCCACGAGGAATTCTTTAATCGAGGAAACCCGCTGCTTTTCGTTCGACGACTCTTCTACAAATATTCGAGGGACTGCAGATCAATTCATCCGATCCTATGTCTGTAAAACATCCTTCCTCTCGATATAAGTCAGCGTAATTACCGTTTGCGTTCCATTCAAGGAAAATTCGATGTGTTAAAATATTATTAGTACGCCGTGAAAATGTTAACATTATTTGTTTGTATTGTACAATGCATTTAATACAGACAGTTGAGACAAAGGACAGTGAAGAATAGACAAAATGAAAATAGTTTCTGTCAACAGCAATTCGCACGAACTAATCAAGAACTTTTAAAGAGTGTTGGGAAAAGTTTCTACGGCAATATTCCGTGACCAAAGTACGCGCGTTTGTCGTAGATATTTTAATTTAACAAAGTTTTTCCCGGCTTCGTTGAATTGCGTTTAGCGTCTGGACGAGCAACGTCGATACCGAATCAATTAAATATTCTAATGCGGCTTGCGACATTCAACGTCCGCTTGTCGCGAATTATAAACCGATTACAGTCTAATGCGGTTTGATCGATCGGTCTCCTGATCGAACCCGATTTTTCCTGGCAGCAGTGCCGAGCCGATAAAATATTGGGGCCTCGAACAACGCGAGAAGGAAGTCGATCTATGATTAATCGCGGCGGCAAACTCGTTTCGACTCGCGGTGGTAATCAGGAAACCGCTTCTGGCTTGCTCGAAGACCGTTTTTGCCAGGCTGCGGCTCGCGCACTATGTAATTAACGTCCATCGAGGCGTAAGATTTGATCCGCGCCATTTCTTCGTTTCCCTAACAAGCTTTTCTTTCATTCGAACCAAACGCGCGGGCTTTCATTTCGCGTCGAGTTGTTGGTTAAAATCACCGGTAGTTTGTTTCGACCATCTTCTTGCGCTTACGGTCATCATCAACGAGGCAGATCGAAACGGTTGGGTCGTTCAGCGATCTAAAATCGATTTTCGTTACCGAGCGCGATACGTGGAATATTTTTTTTCTGGCTGATTCGTTTCGAAATATCTCGTCGATTATTTTTTGGACAGGACTGGGGGTCCGAGGCGCACGGCAATCTCGCTCGCGTGATTCATCTCAGTGTAAACATGACACGAAAGACGTCACTTTTCACTTATCACTTCTATAGTCTTTCTACCGACTGATACCCACGCTCTCGCAGCAGATTCACCGACTGCACACGATAGAAGAAGCTTCCTTTCCTCCAGAGTTGGGCAAAAATTTAATCAACGATTGACGATTAAATTTCTACTTGTATCGTTCATCGCAATTAACAATTAAGCTTCTACTTCAGTCGTTATTTACAGTTAACGATTAGATTCATTTCAATTGTAATCGTCAATCGGATAATTCATTAATGATTAACTTCTAAAATTTCAAAATGAGATAAGGAATCAAATCGGTATACATACTGAAAAAAATGTAAACTGAGTTTTTTTAGATATATTTATGGATAGACCGTGTGGCGATTAACTTCAACAATTCATTAAATCAGTCTCCGATTTTTCGATGATTTCTTTTTTTAATCAACGATTGACGATTAACTTCATCAATCGATTGAATCCATTGCCGATTTTTCAATGATTACTTTCTTAGTCGTACATATTGATCAATCAATCTTGGTTAAAATTTTAATCGATTAATGCCGAACTCTGCTTTCCTCTTCTGTTGATCCCAGAAATTCTGTTCTAGCAACTTAAGGGAAAAATTAAGGGAACTAATTTATTTACGTTTGATATCTAAATCGTGATATATAGATCGGGTTGTGATGGCTCAAACAGTCCACTTAAGGATTAATAGTTGACCTAAATTGATTCCAATATATTTGATATTCTAATTAATGTTATTTTGCTCCATAACTCAATTTCTCAAAGAGATGCATCAATGCACATTGAGTGACTACCAGAATAAATGTAAATAGGGTGGCGGGGGAGTTCAATGGACTGTTTAGGAGTTCCTAATCGATGTAACTCGATTATCATTATCTCGAATCTTTGACTACAAGTGAACTCGCCAAAGTCTATCCTCTGGAGTGGAAGAAGACGATTGAAAGACGTTCTCTGGCACGCCTAGGTTCATTTTAACGCTTTACCGGCGAGGGAGAGGACTGAGAGACGACACGATCGAAATAGTTGAATCGAAGCTGGATCGAAGATCATGAAGATGGTTCCGATAGGTGTACGAATCAGTAACGGACAGGGTAACGAGGTCGCGATTACGCAAACGCGGATAACAGAGGCCAGAAAAGGGGTTAGCGGCGGGGTGGGTGGCGAGGTCCACCGCACACAGCGAAGGTTCGAGGTTTGTGGCTCGTTTGTACGCGATAACGGCTTATCTAAATAGTTTAGACATGAATTACACAAGCGGCAGTTACATTTATGTTTCATCACGGCGTGGCCCGACGGGACCGGGCCGGGCTGTGACGCCCCGTATCTGTCCGCCGACGCTGCTAACCGCTGCTCTCTTTTTTCTCGTTTTTCTCTTTTTCTAGCTCTCCCTCCACGGCCCTCCGCCTTTTCCTTTATTTCCCTTTGCTTTTTTTCGTTGCTTCTGACCTCGCTGTTACAAATTGCTTATCGTTCCCGCGTTGGCAGTTCGTTGAATCGCCTTATCGGGACGCTTGACCCCGTGCACGTCGAGCCAGATTTCACTCCGATCGGCCTAGACTCCTTGGCGATCCTCCTACGGGCTCCTCGAACCAGCTCCGGAGAAAATTCGATTCGATTCTAATTTTCCCCGGACCCATTTCTCCGATATTCACCCGGAACCTAAGAAAGAAACGTTTCGCCTCCCACGAACACGCATGGAGTTTGTTTAGAGCAGTCTGAAGTGGTACCAATGACGTTTACAATCAGCTATCTCTGTATTTTTTTAAATGTTCTTTTCGATAACCTGTCGATCGAGATGCTGAAATCCATCGAGTACGGATTAGTCTTCAGTAGACTTCGGATTTCATGCGTTTATAACAAAATTAGTAGTGGAAAGTTAAGTAGTAGCAAGATTAAATGTATTTATCTATTAACATTAAAATTATTGCAGGGGGAAGAATTTTCTATTACTCACGATCAATGCAGAGAATTTTAATTTTAGTCATTACAATTAGGAATGAAGGTGGATGATTTTGTTTATTGCAGCCAGAAATGGTGCTGCGGACATTTACTTTAATTTGCTTTGTATAATCTACATATATGTATGTGGACGCGCTGTAAACACATTGTATAAACAAGAGAAGTCCATCAACACGATTGACTCTCGAAACGTAGAGAAGTGCATATCCAAATTATTTCACTTTGCTCATTAAGCTATTTACTAATTAATATATTTTTATTAAATCGAATAATGAAGTCGAATCACTTTGAACCACTGATAATCAGAAATATATACCCACAGAAATTACTGAACAAGAATTTTACTGTATCTAAATTCCAGAATTATTGTCTATCCTTGATTGAAACAATATTCCGTTTAATCTTCGGCTGTAAAGAATGTAGAAAACGGTTTTGAGCATTGCCCAGCATGTTCAGAGAGTCCACGGGCTTGGACAGGTCCCCGATAGGCAAAATGAACGAAGCCGAAGGTTTCTAGGGCGAGTACAAATTAGACAAACAGTAAACGAATAGTTTGAATTATTGAGCGACCGATGTATACCCGGCTCGCAAAGCAAAGAATCAGAAGCGTCTGTTCGCGAACGCTAAGAGGAACGGCAAAGAAGAGGAATCTATTCGTGTGGCAAGAATCCCACGAAACAATCAGAAAAGCGACTCCGCGCGGTGCAAACGAACCAGTCGTTAAGAGGAAAGAAACATAGACGACTCGGTTCGATTCATCCCATCAACGGAGTCATTCAGAAAGAACTGCTCTCCTCCCTGTCGAAAGACACTCGGAAGACAAACAGAAGAGTCCTTCCTGAAAACTGTGAACTCCGAGCCAGACTGCCAAGTGCATAATTAACCGCGCTTACATCGCTCGGAATCACTCGTACCGCATCCACTCTCTGAACACAAAGGAGCTACATCTGTGGGAAATAATCGTAAAAGTTAGAGGCAGTTTCTAATTCGTTGTAAAATTGTAGTGCAAACCTTTTTTGTTTTTCTATAAACTGTAGTAGTTTATTTGAGCCATCTCTTTTAATAGATCCTTCAACAGCTATAGAAATTTTAATTTTAAACCAACAACTCACTTCCGAAGACGTACTTCAATCATTTCGTTTGGTATTAATATATAAAAGATAATTTTTCCATATCCGTTTGGTACAACATAATTATTGAAAATCCTATTAATAAGCATCCAGCAAATAAAGTGTTGATTGTACAATCTCTGGCGATTGAATTGAATGAATACTTTATTGGAAATAAGATAGAAAGACTAATGGGCTGGCAAGAAGTGCCTTCAGAAATATGTTTGTAGAATTGATGAATAGCTGTGTTCGATCCCAAACAAACATCGTCATTTCTATAGTCTTATAATGAGAAAGGTCTGTTATCCCAAGGTAGAATGGCCATTGGATTTGCTAGGATAAAATCGTTGTTCAGTCAGATGGTCGAACTGCAAACAGGTTGGACGTTTCCGAATAGAACGATGAATAAAACTCACGTTTAAGAACAGCAAGTGCTCGATTCACTTTCTCTGAGTACTAACGCAACGGTTGCAACGCCGCCGGTACCCTAAGGATCAAGAAGTAGGGGGTAGTAGATCCTCCGTTGCGATACAGCGCATGAACAAGGTATAAACAAAGCGAGGAAAGAAAGCCGAGGTATACTAATGGCCCCCGTGGCCGGGGTGTAGTTCCGTGGGCCGGACGTGAAAACATCTCCATTCCACGGGTCACGAGGGCCCGGTTGTGGAATTCATAAGAGAATAATGTCGGCCGCTCGAAAATTAATTTAATTTGTACTAGAAACCGACGAGGTGGAGAGAGATCCAGTCGGGCTGGCAGGACAGGCCTCGCATCCTCTATCCTTTATCCTCTGTTCGACGGCTGGAGAGGACCGAACGAGATGAAGACAAGCATCGGCGAGGGGTACAGGGGGCGAGGAGGAAACATAGGCTACGTTCCTCTCGGAGGGCGCAGGTTAGGGCACTGAATCGGTGGGGAGGGGCTAAGATGGACCCCTGCTGGGTAATATATAGCGGGCCAGTTGGCTCGAAAGGCGCTGGTCTGTCTCCGCCGCGGACTCCTTAGCGGGGCACTGAAACTTTACCTCCCATAATTGATACGAATGTCTTTTCAGGCCGCGCTCGAACATCGCACGGCTATTTAGCCGAGCTCTTCTCTTCTCTCCGGGCCCGGGACCGACGATCCTACTCTTCTCTCCTCCTCTATCTCTTGCTCGTGTATTCTTCTCTATTACTCGTCGTCTTCTTCTTCTTCTGTCTATTTCTTCGTTTCTTTGTGGACGCTCGATCTGCCACGTCAATTATCACCGCGTCCTTTCTTCACGGATCCATGCTGGAATCGCCACTTGACCCTTCCTGGACTATAATTGCCCCAGGTCGCATCTCCTGTCCGTCCCTTCCGCAGACTGCCTGCAACCGAAACCCTATACTGCTGTTTTTAGGCTGTCTATTCGCAGAGTTGCCCTCTCAAGCTTTGCAGATGAACTTCGTTTCAAATGTCGATCAGTTACGAAATTGTGTAGTTAGTAGGAGATTTTTTCAATTCGAGTGCCACTTGGAAATGTTTTAGAGGAGGCTTTGTTTAGAGGAACTGCTTAGAAGCACAGTAAGATCAAGGGAAATTGTATTTCAATTATTTCCTTCAATGATGATTAAACTCTTGAGACGTGGCGTAAAACAAGGAGACAAATATTGACTTACACCACCTTTGCGTTGACACTTTGGGTGACAGTCCGTGAACTTGAAAAATTTTATACAATCAAATTCTTTCTTCCCAACTAAATTGGGAAGGCACACTATACACGCATGTATAAGCATTTTTGTCTCCCATTTTTGGGAGACGCGGCAGTCAAAGTGTTGAAAAAGCTGACTTATTTGAAGAATGTGGAATTGTTTATCTGTGGATCAGCGAAATCGTGGAAATTCCATTGGTACAGTGCCGATCGTAGTGGCTCGATAGGTTCACCCGAGGCGGTAGCAAGAGCGACCGGTCGCAGAAGAATTAATTAGTCGATCTCGCGCGTTGGTGGGCCCGAAATCTTTGTTCCTGTGTACGGCTACGGCCACGGCCACGGCAACGGTAGAACGAGCTACGGGTAATTAGTAGGTACCTACCGATCAGCATCTGCAAGGTGAACGAGCATTACCATGCTTAATGAGTGCTGTGGAGGGTGCCCGTGAATCTCGTAGCCGGTGTGCAAGGGGATTTCACCTTGGCCGTGTTCTATCTCTACTCGATCGGACTCGAAGCGAGGACGCCTGGATCGCGCGAAAATTCGACCCTTACACTCACCGCGACGATCTTCTACTTCATGTACCTTATTTCACGCCGATCGTCTACTTCATGTACCATTTTTCATGTAGGTCTTCCTACAAATTTTACTACAGAATCATCTCAAATCGGAGCGACGAAGATTTTAAACGAAATCTACTTGATACGAGTGTTACTCCCTTCTTTCAAGTCGAAATATGTTCTTCTATCATACCTTGTTAAGCAACAAAGGAAATATAGATAAATATCAATTTTACTTTTTCTTCATTCAAAAATTACTGTACTATAATTCAAAGTAATTCCTATATTACTAAATGTCTTCGCATTTATTATTGTATTTATTTGTAAATACATTTAAGTTTTACACCTAATAGTTTCGGAGATATTCAATAAAATGGTTACTTCATCCCAGCTATAAAAAAATACGTATCAAATAATTTTAAAGATTTTATATCATACAATAATTTCATTAATTTCGTCGTGTTACGATTGGGTGACCTCCCTTGTGAGTATACTTAACGATAAAATCTTCATCAAGGAGTAAAAATAAGGGTCGATGGAACGACGAACATACGTTTAGCAGATTCTGTGCGAATGTTCACGATGAGTGCGATTCTGTGCAGGACACGAGGTTAATAGCATAAGTTTGTGGTCGTTGGAGTGGCGCGTTGACAATAGGAAGCTCCGGCATATCAGCGGCAGCCAGCCACTATCGCATGGGCTGGTTATCGGCGGAGGATCGGTTCTTAGAAGTCGCGAATAAAAGAATCGAGGGAAGAATAGGTAGGTGGGACCTTGTTCGTGAATTTAAGAGGGGGTAGGCGGCGCATATAACTACCACCGAAGTCAGAACCCCGGAGAGATTACGATCTAAGTATCCCCAGAAACAAATGCCGAATGCAACTCGCCCATTGCCGGGCCTTTGTCGGCTCTGAGCTGTGCCGGTGCCCTGTTCCCGCTACCAACACCTGCACGGGGCCCCCACAACCTCTCGTAGCGAAGCCACGCTCTCTCGGAAACGGGCCGTGTGCGTGGCCTGTCATAGAGACCTGTTATTGATTGCTCAATGCGAGAAAGCGGCGTAAACCGCGGCTCACTCCTCCACACCTTCGCGATCTTCCCGTGGATTCTCTTCTTCTTCTTCTTCAGCAATGATACTAACTCGAGAATCGTGAAGCAAAAGCATTAGGTGTTTTATTTGCGATTCGAGGTGTTAACGTGTATTGCTGCTGCTACGGTGGGAAGCTTGATCGCCGGAACGTGTTTGAGCACATTGTCGATAGTTTCAGGAAGAGTTCCTCTTCTGGCTTGTGTATTCAAAATGGTTATGGCAGAAAGGAGTTGAACAGGATCGGTGTATTATTCGCGATTGTGAGACTTCTGGATGGACGATGTCGTGAGAGGTTTGCGGAAGAGTTTGCAGCTGTATGTTGCAGTTGGTAGGTAATAAATGTTGTAATTTGAGTCTCCTTATGGGTACGAACGTTAAAGAACGAACACTGTTTTAACTCTATGATTTATTATAACACGCAAAGGATATTAACATTCCAGTTCGTCTGATCGTACAGATACTTAAAACAAGACTGTGCGACTGGGTGAACACATGCGCAATTACGCACAACCACACGGCAGGTGTCAGCATAGACAACTTGTACATATGATAATAGTTCGATCCTTCATTATCGACAGACTTGTCGTTATCACATTCAACAATAAATAATTTAGAGGATTACGGTTCAATGATATCGTAGCAGGTAATCGAGAAATTACGTGTCGTGCTGGTGTTTAGCAGAGCGTACAGAAAACAAGAGTGCTTCCACTCAATTTTGAAGATCGCGGTTAGGGCTGGTCCCAGACGTCATGTCTACGAGAGGTGAGTTATCCATAGTGAAACGGATCGGCCAAGAGAAGTAGTGTCCCGGTGGATACCTGAAGCCTCCATAAACCACGGTGGACGGGTACCTGCGTGTCCGGAGCGACCAGGAAAAAGTCCCTAAACAAAGGAGATCATTTTAACGATGACAAACGATGCGGCGTGGCTCGGGGCCCGAAATTTAATTTTCCCGCCTTGCCACCCGTCGCGACCAAGCGCACAGGAACACGAATTATAGAGCCGAACGTAGTCGATGACGATGGAGAGGGAGAGAGAGAGAGAGAGAGAGAGAGAGAGAGGCTGGCGAGTTAAAAAACCATTTTTCTCGACCATGTCCGTCATTGTCCCGATGTCTACCTGTTCGCGGGAGCGTCGAGACGCGGAGCCGATCGGCCGGAAAATTTTTCGGAGCCGCTCGGGAGCTGCTCCCACGTGGAGAAATGTCGTGGACATGATTTCATTAGGGGTCCCGTGTGCCGTCTTTTTCTCGCGCTCGTCCTCGCACAGTTCCCATAAGACGATGTCCTCGCTGACTCGGCCGAAAACCGACGCACAAAGGTCCAGGTCAGCATCGATGATCCCGCCAGGCGCTGACGCGTCTCTTTTCGACGGAAATCACCTGCGTCGTCTCTTTCTTCGGGACAGGACTCCTTCACGGACTCCGGTAATCGGCTGTAAAAGCGGCCACTCGACTTTCTGAAAAGCTGCCACTCGAGAGCACCATGCCGATTTGATTTACTGGGCGACAGTGTCGGTTCGAGGCCCGCAGTTAATCGAGACGACGAAGAGAGCGAGACCGTAAAAGTGGAAATTAACCGATGCGCCCGAAAATATGACCATCCGGAATATTTTTGTCATGGGAAGCTCGCGCGTTGCTTTTATGGAACTTAGGGGGAGTTAATCCACATCTTCCGCACACAAGACAAGATTTCTTTTTTATCGAGACAGGAGTACTAGTCCAGGATCTACCGACCATTTTTACAAGTTATTACTATCAAGCTAATATTCCGTGAATATTAGTATTTTTTCGAATAATTTAGATAATTATCTTGAGATTTAACAAAAGAAACCCAGTTAGTAATAAATTTTGGAGAATCGTCAAATCGACATATTTTATCCCTGCTACCCCTGTTAGCTACCACAATCGAGGTACCACAAGAGAAAAAGTTGGGCGTCTCATCAAAATGAAGCTACTCACGGAATATTAGCTTGATAGTAATAACTTGTAAAAATGGTCGGTGGATCCTGGACTATACTTGTCGGATAATTACAGCAGAATTGAAACAGAATTACAGCGGAAAACAATAGAATTCTGTTCTGTAAAACCTGCAGATAAACTTTCCTTTCGGTCGAGCAGTCTTTGCGCAGAAGATAAGCAAGGCCTCTAAAACCGGCTACACGGAGTTGTGCAGATCTTGTTCCTCGTTTTCCATTTTCCAGGCCCCCGGAGATCGAGGATCGACGGATACTAATGCGATCGACGAAATCCACGAGCAGAGCAAATCCTTGCTCGCCGTAGGATCGACCGGCTCGTTTCTATGTCGTGGCTAATATCATCGCGGTCGTTATTAACCGCTGATGCGTCCATAAATCAAAGTGGCCGGGTTGCATCAGCGGCTCGTATTAACATTTATATTCGTTGGAAAGCTGGTGGATCCGAGGTCTCGTGAAAGGTGCATTCTCCGGTAGTGGTACGAGCTGCACCGCGCGGCTAGATGAATCCGAACTATGCGGGAATCGGGTATTCGTCCGATGTGTACCAGACCGCTGACAGGACAGTCGGCAGGGAATTAAATATGATTGTTCGCTCTTTTCATGGATCACGTCGTCGGAATTAGGATTGCTGCTTTCTACGCTGTCCCGGGAGAGTTGGATTCCTCTTTGTGAATGGTGTTCGAAGAGCAGAAGCATCCTACTAGATTCCACATGTGGACGTTCTATCCTCGAACTTGTTTTTCAATTGAATTTTGAATTTTAGAGGAATGGAGGTACAGAGGGTTTATTTGAGAACGGTTCATTTGCCCACGTGCGATAACACATAGGTGCTACCAGTCAAAAGTTATAAGTATAAACGTGTCCAAAAGAGGGCGAAAAAGGTGTCTTTGATCACTAATGACGTTACAACTTTGGAACGCATGGATTTTCTTGAATGCGGATTTCTCCTGGACCTTCGGGAAGAAACACTGCGGCTAATGGCTGAAACCCCAGCTTTCTACGTTCAGACTTTATTTTATTTTGATTAGATTCCATTATACTGTGCAGAGATAGAGATAGAGTATAGAGTATTATAATTCCACGTTATTATTATAAAGCAATGTAAAATTGTGACTTTTGCTGCGTAAACCTAGTGTTAATTAACCTCGTGAACTTCCGAAGCGAGTGGATAGAAGCGACTAAAACCGAGGAAAGATTACAGACCATAGGGGAACTGTGTAGTCAGAGAAACGTCAGAAGGAGGAGTCATTTGCGAGAAGCATCCCCAATTACAGCATCTGCTGGACGCCATCGTCGAAGGACGGAACATCACCCTTTCTAATAGAGCCTAACAGAACCCTAATAATTCAATAGCGAAGTCTGGAGCATCGAAGCATGATCTGCAGCTCGAGGAAGGTTCTCGGGTGTGCGCCCCCGAAAATTCCCGGTTTATCGCGGCCAATTAGCACGGGCATCAGTCATTAGGATCGTTGGTCGTTGGGGCCACCTGTCCGTGTATCGGTCGGACTCGAAAACGACTGTATATGGAGCAAAGGGCCTTTGAGCCCTTCGGTCAGGGTCGTATCTACAGCATCAACCCGGTCGCCTTTAGATAGCCGATCTCAATTGTCATTTGTTTGTCTAAGTTAGCGGATTAGAGCGAGTCATCGTTGTCAAAGGCGACCGCCGGGCCGATCTCGCCGCGATATCGAAGATGGCCGACTGATCCACTGATTTGCCCGGGCCACCCCTGAGCCGTTCATTCGCCCTGGTAAAAAGGGATTCACGCAGAAAGAATAATTAATCCTCCGGAGCTGGGATCCGCTCCGTTTAACGTGCTCGCTCATGGACGACGTTGATCATGATTCGATCGGGGACCGCTACCTGTCTCCTCCGACCCCGTTCCCAGGATTACATCGTTAGTCCGGTTAATTACGCGAAGGATTACGCTGTTTTCAAAAGCTTTCCGTGTTCACAATGCGACGCTGATCCTTTCGACTGATGTTCGACCCTTCCTCAGAGTTGCTTTCGAGTTTGATGGCCCGGGAACACCATTCTCAGCTCTGATGATTGGATTTCGGGACTATCGAGATATTTTAACGCCCCGATGATCGATCTTGATGGCTCCAACGAGATACAGGGTTTGGGGAGAGCGTTGTCGAGCAATGGACTTCTTTGATTGCTGCTTTTGTCGAAGATTATGCGCGTGGGAGTCAAAGTTTCTGGTGGTTATTCTTGAATAATGTTTAGATTTTGTTTCTTGGTGATGAATCCTCTGAGAATCGTAAATCCAATCTGTAAAATGTTTCTTTCGAGAGGATAGGATCTAGAATTTTTGTTTTATCAATAGACCTGTAGATCTTCATGCAAAATAAAAATGATTGGCATCGATTGCAAGAAACGGTAACCATGCAGACCTTTCTTCTGTATATAAACAATTTATTCATCAAATGTGTATAAAAATTCCAATTTCTCTTAGTGCAAGAGTGAAACATGTTGATTCTATTCGAACATAAGGATGAGAATAGGTTGTTCAGAGGCAACAGACCCGTTCGTATGAATCTTCGGGCCTGTCGGCAGATGCGAGGCGTGGCGCTGGTCTAATCATAGGATCCCGCGAAAGTGCGTTAATCTTGACCAAACTAAATCACCGTTGACTGCTCGAGGTATCGTAACGACGCTGCTGACACGAGTTAAACTTTTATAGTTCTTGTTTTAAGTGAGACACGCGGGACCGTTCACGTTTTGTCGCGCCCTCGTCTCACCCGTTCCGGGAGCTCGACCGCAGAAATAACAGCAAAATATTAAAAACACCGTGACGTATCTCCATTACAAACAAAACAAAATTGAATAGGACACATAATCTACACAAATTCGCGTTGGTAGCAATCAGGACTACACTCTGTGATTTTTGCGCGATCAGGTACAGGGTACTCGAGCATATCGCAAAGGCTCTAAAGTCAACGAAGGCACAGAGATAAATTACGTTGCAGAGAATAGTCACGGACAGGTCTTTAATCTCCATTAATTTTAGCCAGCGTTCTACGATCTATGTCTAATATAATCAATTCAGCCAACTCGAAAACAGTGCAAAGACTCTGGCAGAATTTCCGAAAACACAGGAACACGATCGACACAGGAGCACAATCTCGGTCACGGACTCGCAATCTCCACAAATTCGCACCGACGGCAATTACGGGGCCGCGTTCGGCGGTCTGGTCGACAGAGCGGCAATTAAAAGTACACGGCCCGTTACATTGTCATTAGGAGATTAATTGCCGCGAGCTGCAAGGCAGCCGTATCCCCGATCCTCGCAACAAGAACATATTAATTAACCGTTAGATACCCGCTTGTACCAGTGTATGCACGGTTTCCCTCTCTCCCTCTCTCTCTCTCTCTCTCGCTCTTTCTCTGTTTCTGTTGTTGGCGGGTAGAGAAACACACAGCGTGGCTCGAGGATTTATTCGTGGAGCTGGTCGGCGCATTAAAAACGGGGCCCGAGACATAGTCCGGGAAGCGTCGGCGTCAAGCGGCGTCCGGGGCCCTCGTTTCTTCGTCACGATGGAACGACTTACGGTCCTCGCGTCTAACCGATCGTACATTTCCTTCGAATTCAAATGCACCGCGATCTAGTGGCGCGGCTCCGCTGCTGCGGGGGAACAACGGTCCGAGAAAGACAGCGAAAGAGAAACAGAGTGAGAGAGAAAGAGAGAAAACGAAGAGAGAAGGCGGAGAGAAAGAGCGAGAGAAGGTGCAGAAAGTGAGAGAGAAAGAAGAGAGTTCGCGGAGAGCGTTCGTTTATTCAGCGGTGCTCGTAAATATGGTGCCTCGAAGGCATCATGGCCGATACAGCGCACCGGCGATGTCTCAATCTTCAATTTTCCTTCCCGGGGCCCCGGAGCCCTGAGGTAGATTGATATCCGGCTTTTGGTAGGCTGATGAGCCGCGATATCTCAATCGATGCATTTTTCCACGGGCACAGAGGATTCGCCAGGAGTACGTTCGTTTCTCCGATCCGAGACGAGCTTTATCCACGTCAACGGAAACCAGTCATTTTCTGAGACTCCGAGCACGGTGCTCGCTTGCTACTTGTTAGCTGCAATCATTGAGCAGAGTGGATCGATGGATTTCATCTTCTACGGTGGATACTTTCGTTTGTTTTAACTCGTCGAGTTTCTATAATTCCGCGGATAGTCGGACTCCGCATTAGAGAAGACGAAGTTCTACGATTCGATTAAGTTGATCTTCTTTGTCAGGCAGAGCTTGTTTATCGGGCTCGAAGATGATCCTGACATTGGTGAATGATTGAGATCCGACCGAGTGAAATGAGTACAAGCTAGAACGTCTTCCAAAGGTGGACTCTCGAAAGGTTCAGGGTTAGGATATTCAGAAACTAATTCAACCAACAAGGCCAACCAAGTTAAATAAATACAAGCATGAACGTTTCCAGAAAGAGTATTCTCGGAAAGCTTATCGGTTAGTTCTAACATTATCCCTACCAATTGCTCTTCAGGGTTATGATCTTCGACTTCCCTAAGATTAGAAGCTAATACTACCAGCAAGGATAAAAATGTTTAACCTAAAGCGTCTCTAAAACAAGGACTCTCGAAAAGCTCATCGTTCCAGCGTCACCCTAGCCTCAATCCATCGAGATCCTCTCTTCAGGGTCGGCGTCTTCATCTCTCGCTGGAAGGGTGCCCGCAGAAGCTTTCCAGGAGGCCTGTGGACAAGGTATCCTCTGTGGCCGAGAGCCATGGACCCCGAAAGAGTAAGACCACGGTCCGTGGACCGATTCGCTCGTAGATCGCAGTCTCTCCCTCGCGTGTCCTTGGCGGTGGTCAGCGTGGCGCATAAACTCGGGTTGCTCTCTTCGAGAAGCGGACACGGTGGCTCTCTCGCGGTTGCCCACGTTGCAGCCACGTGAACAAAGGGTGGATACACCTACATACGTTCTCATCACGGATTCGCCGAGACAAAACAAACCCGACACCGCGCGACGTCCCCCGGTCTTTCGCTGTTCTTCGCGAGCGAAGGAAGAGGAAGAAGAAGAGGAAGCCTTCCCCGGAACGACTAGGACGACGACGCAGAAGAAGACGGGAGCAGAGTTAACAGGGAGAAAAGGCCGAGGTAAAAAGAGAGAGAGAGAGAGAGAGAGGGAGAGAGAAGTGACTCGACGAAAGGGAACAGCGGGAGAAACAAGGAAGAAGAGGGTGGAGAAGCAAAGAGGGATAGAGGGAAAGAGGAGACCAAGCAGTGGTTGCGCGCTCCACACCGTGGTGTATACCGAACTGAAAGATCTGGCCGTTCAGATAGCGGGGTGATCTGTGAGGCCCGGTGTGTGGTACCCCTTTCGCGAACTCCTGCACGCTTTCGCAAAGGGGGCTGCGCGATCGAAAGGGGCCATCGAACGAGACCAGGAACAACGAGGAGCAACAAGGAGAGCACCGCATACTCGAGGTATACCTATACGTATACACAATACACACGTAGACTCCTCCCGCGAAAGGGTACACGGGGGCGGAGAGGCAGAGCCCCCATCCGAGAACAGCAGAAGAGGAGGAGGTGAAGCAGAGGAGGTTGCCGAGGAGAGGAGGAGGTGGAGGCGGAGTGTGTGCAGCTTATAGCTGCTCCGCGGACCCTCCAAGGAGTCCTCGGATTGAGACGTCGTGGCCTCTTTGTACCAGCCGTGATGCTTTCGGAGCACCGTATTTACGAGTAACGCCGTGTAACCGTGCGCTTGCGAGCCGACTGCGACTCACCCCCTTCTTCTTCTTCTTCTTCGCCTTCTTCTCTTCCTCTTCGTCTCTCGCCAACTCTCCTTTCGGAGCGGGTTGTAACGCGCCGCGATTTGAATTCGAAGAAAACCATCCGCTGCGGAGATCGACCCTGCTTCCACGATGAACAACCTCTGCTTCGCGATCGCTGAATGCTTCCTCGATAGACCTCCTCCGGTGGAAGAGGTTCCTGCGAAGAACCCACCGAGCACTTTCTGCGGGAGCTGTGTACTTACACCTTTCCGAAGAATGTCCACAATGTCGTTTCATGTAGAGCTTCGTTTGTACGTGGGAACGATTCGAGTACAACTAATTTAGGTGGAAGTAACCTTTGACACTCAAGGTCAGTTTGACACAACATGAAGTGTAATCAGTACATAGCGGATTTTATTATACGTTTCTGACTAGATCGTAGATTTGTCGGTGAAATTAAAATTGTCTGTATGCATTGCAAGATGTAAGAGCTACATAGGTAGCTATTTCTTTCTTTAATAATCTTAATTAGTAGAGAGTAATACAGCTGTATATGTAAATTCAGCAACTATTCTCACTATATTGCATTCGATCTACCCATGTTTGTCAGTAATGTATAGATCAAGATCAAAATAGTAAAAATATGCCAGGAATTAAATAATACTGTTACATTATTTTCGACTTATCAAACTGATTAAACAAACAAATAAACGTATATATACGTATATACTCCCAGAAATTTGCGAACAATATTGAAAATATTATATTATTAAAATATATATTATTGTTCGCCGTGAATTCCGTGCGTTATAGTTTGCTGTTTTAGAATTCTAAATGATCGAAAAATTATTGTAACATCTGCAGAGGCACACCAACAATTCATCGTCGTCCCCGAGGAGTCAATTGATTCGACCAGATAATTACATCAGTGGCGTCTGAGGGTCAGCGTATTCGCGTCGAGGAAATATACTTGTGAAGTTTGCTTACAAATGGAAATGGTACAAGCGTGGAGGCAAGATTGGTAAAAACGATTCGAACGAATCGAGATGAAGACATTCCTCGAAGAGCGGCGCAGAAGAAAGGGGGCACGAAAAGTCCGTCGAGTTGACCCTTGCGAGAGGGTACGGAGAGAAGAGAAGAGAAGAAGAGAGGAGAGACGATTAGGGAGGGGGATAGAAGGGGGGGGGAGGGCACTTAAAAAGTCTTAAACGCGAGAGCAAACACAATTAGAGGCTGAGCCGGAAGGGTTTGTCCTTGTTTGCCTCGTCTGGAGCGAGAGTTTCTGCGTGAACGCGAGTCTCGAGGGGGAATCGTGGCGAGGCGAGGGTAAGGCAAGGGTGAGGCTTGGCGAGGCGAGGCAAGGCATCCACCGTGAGTGGCACAGTAGGAAGAGACAAAAGGAGGAAGAGAAGGCGAAGAGGACTCAATCCTGCGCGGCTCTCTGCGGTACGTAACCGGGGAGGAAGGAGACGGTAATAGCCAATCACGCGGCGAACGCAAAAACCTCGACGAGGAGCGTCGTAAAGCTCGCTGATGCTCGGCTCGCTCCGTCCTCGTCCTCTCGCGTCCTCTCGGAATGAAGGTCCGAGGAGCCGGGCGCGAGAGGAACAGCAGAAACGTCGAGGTCCGCCGATGGAACAGAGAGAAACACCGCGAGAATCAGCGAGAAACAGAAAGAGAGGAACGGCGAGGAGCCGCGGTCTCGGTCTCTCGTCGCCCACGAGTGGGGGAGATATTAATTAGAATAATTGCTGCTAACAGGCTCGTTAGCGTTGAACTGAGATAGCAAACGAGCGCGCCTCGGACGCGAAAATAAAATGAGACGGCCCCGGAGTCCTCCCCGGGCAAAAGCCCGAGCGCCTCGTGCTCCCAACGCAGAGAGGAGAACGCCGGCCATAGTACTCTCTCGTTCCAATCACCGACCGAGGAGAAGTACCTCAATCAGGCTCGAGCTGCGTCATTTGCATATTTCTTCGGACTCTCTCCTCTCTACCTCGGCCTACCACTGCCAATACCGCTGCCGGAGGAACCTATCGACGCCTAGGAGAATCTTCCTAGATGCCAGTCCAGAAAATGCTCGTTTTACTACCGCCGCGCCGTCGCGATCCCGTGCCAATCAATTGATCCTCTCGCCGTGCGCGGCGTCGCGTCGTGATTCCCAGCATCCTTAATTGGACCTTCACCGTCTCGCTGCCGTCGCACGGCCCTCCGCAAAAATCCGATCGAAAATTGCTCGGCGATCACCGATCTTTCGCGTCGCCCCACAAAATGCCAATCAGCGCTTCGTTAATTACATATATATGATCCATTGAATAAGTTATGCCGCTTATGACGGTGCGAATTCCAGTCTGGTGCAGCTTCTGCATGCAGATTCTGAACCCACGACTGGCCCCGATGGCTCGACTTTTCGCTAATTGCGCGAGGCTGCGAACTGATATCGTTAATCGGAGGCCACGAAGCCGGATAAAGTATCAGCTTGCGAGAGTCGTGAGCTTTTTACCGGCCGAACAGCGAAGATTTGAGGCGTCGATAGACGGCCCGTTAATATCTGTGTCCCGAGGAATTCCGTTCGAGAAGAGAAACACGGGTATAGCAAAGCTCGCGGCGATCACCGGCGAGATAGGGGAATTTTCTCGGGAAATTGTGCCAGCTATCAAACATCGAGGATCGAGCATCGGTCGCGCGAACGCGTGCAAATAGTTGTTCGTCGTCGGATCGGTTCGTTGTCCAGGGTATATCTCGATCGGCGACGACGCGACGGTCGCCGATTATCGATTGTCCTTGTCCGTATACTATATCGGCGTTTGGTGGCGTTTTACTTGGCAGCTCGGAGATCGCTCCGGACCGATCGCTCCGCGAGATACCCATATACAAGTTCGTTCCTTTTTTTCGGGCTCGACGCGGCGGCTTAACGATCGTTCGGCTCGCCACCGAGGCGCGTCCCTGGGCCGGCTGCCCTAAACAGCTCTAATAATCCTCATCACGGCTCCGATCATCGGACTCGCCCGACCAGCAAAACAGTCATTCGAAATGAAGTAATTATAGCTCCGGCCGAAGGGGCTGTTCTGCTTCTGCACGGCACTTAGGGCCACCGATAAAATAATTACCGGTCGTGCGCTGGCTACCGTTTAGCGCGAACCTTCATTCGGGATACATACATCCCTGTGTACAAGACGTGTCTCGAGACCCAACGCAAATTGGACCCTGAAAAAGTATAGTCGGATACGGTGGTCGAGTGTGCTCTCAAACCAAATTGATCTTTCAACAATTTACCATTTGCTAAGGTTCCCAAAGAAAAACCTCAATGGAAAATTTCAAGTCTATACCTCTCGCACAAGGGTAGTTGTAGGGTGAACATGGTTTTAACGAATTATGCTCTGCTAAACAATAAATACGAAAAAGTTCATGAACATCTAGCTAACAGCACACACGAGTGTGAAATCAATTTTTACAAAATCCCAGTGATTAAAAATTGTCTAAGGTTGTGCGAATCGGGCAGAGCATCGGAGACTGACAGGTGAATTTTTGTGGGGGTGCGTCTGTAATTGCATGTCGTGAAACAGAAAGAGGATAGGCAGAGGCGTCGCTCGAATTCATTACGGTAAGCTCGCATACCGTCGCGAATTCCCTGTCCGATCTCCTTAATCAGGAAGCCTCCCTTTATCTCGGCCGACCATTAAAACAGACGTTTATCGCGATTCGTATCTGGTGGACGGTGATTACGCAGCACACGTCGACGATACACACCGGTAGCTTCTCCTGTTCCCGTTCTCTCTCTCTCTCTCTCTCTCTCTCTCTCTCTCTCTCTCTCTCTCTCTCTCGGGATCCTCGTAAACGCGAGTCGATTTACAACCCCATTCAGATTATTAGAAGTAATTGCCGCGATAACTTAGACGTTCGAGCGTCAATTGCGGCCCTGGGAGCTTGTTCGACAAAACTAATCTCGGTTGACAAGATCAACGGAATCGGACCAGATGAATCCACCCCAAGAGGAGGATCAATCTTGATCATTTAGATCAGGCTAATATTCGTTTCATCCGGATAGGTTAGCACAAGTCGATCATTTCGTTGGAAGTACTCGTCGATTGCGGATTTTATTTTATTTACGATATAAATGAAAAACACCGATGAACCATTATTAATTTCTTAAAATTGTAGGAGGAGGAAAGACATTTATATTCTGATATTGATGAACAAAACTTTTATTTTTCACATGAATGTCCACAATCTACTCATCAGCTCCGTCACATTTTTCTAATCTGCCCGGTCAAAGGTTAACCCCCCGACCGAGGTCTCTTTTTACCCAGTATTAAAATCATCATATAGTTATTAAATTTTTGGAAGTGGAATTAAATGGACAAAATGTTACATTGGGAGTCAGCAGGCAGACTCATAAGTCTTCAAGGGTTGTTTTCGAAAATCTGTTAACAAATCGATAAGCAAAGTTGTGAATAATCTTGTGGGTCCGCTGTTCTAGGGCTAATATTCATTTCAACCGGATAGGTAAACAGAAATCGATTGTTTCTTCGGCAGCAGCCATAAGCAACAGTCGCGTCGTACAGCTGGAATAAAGGATCAGCTTAGGATTAGGGCTCTAAATTCAGCATCGACAGGATTCGGTTTCTGGCGGAGGAGGAAGCAACAAATCTCGGTCGAAACTGGATCGAGTATCGCGTTCGAGCTAATCAGACAACGAGATCGAAGATGGCTAGGATCGAGGCATTAGACGGAAAGAGGAACGCGTCGTCGAGGTAGCCGCTAGACGTCTTTGTCCCTGAGTCCCGTGGTCGGGGAATTCTTTGGCTGCTACTATAGGGGGCGACCCGCGGACAGGCTATGGTAATCCAGAATGTCATTTGTTAATTTAAATATCACGATAATTCAGTCTGCCTCTCTGCTTTGGCCTCTTCGTCCTTCTGGTATCTCTCTGCGGTCAGCCGCAGAACCCTACACCCACTTTGGTCCTTCTCCTTTTTCTTCTTCTCTCATTTTTCTGCTTTCCTCTCTCTCTCTCTCTCTCTCTTTCTCTCTCCTGTCTCTTTTGTCTCTTTCTCTCGACTCTGTTCCTCGTGGTTTCTCTCGCGGGGCCATTCTTCTCCGGTCCGTCCTCCGTTCCGTTTCCCCGGGTCCTTCCTCGCCTGTTTTATTTCGCCGAGCCAGACTGGGCCGGCTTTAAAATTTCAAATTAGCTTCAATCGCATCGGCTACGTGCCGGCCGTATCGTTTGCGGACGGAGCTTCGCCGGGGATGCAATTGAGCTTCCGTTTTAAGGTCCCGGCGCTTCGCAGTCCGACCACGATAAGGATCATTGGCGTAGCCGAACGTGTTTCCGTTTCGCGATTAAACACGCCTTCGAACTTGGTGAAATGAACTCGCCTTTTCCAAGATACTTTTCCTCCCCCGAAGTACTCTATCCAGATCTCTAGCGAAGTGCTCCGACTCTGTAGGCGTTCACGCTGCGATAGAACACTGGCACAATTGTTTCCGAACCATGTGTCTCGTACCTGTTCTCAACAGTACTTTTATGCCTGTAAAAACAACTTACTTTTATGTCTGCATTTACTGTAACCCTTCGGGGACGAAGCTGTGTTTGCTTCTGCATAATTTTTTGATCATTTAAACTTTTTGATATCTTCCCTAGCTATTTTCAACTTCTAAAAAACGAATAATAGTGCATAAAATCATAATTAATAGAATAGATTATTGTATTGAAAGGGATTGACTTGATTCGCTCTTCTTGAACGCTTTCACCTTGATGAATAGAATATTATGTTCACTTAGAAGAAATGCTGATCGCGAGTCTTACTCTATGTATATTGACTAGCGCGGGGTTAAAATGTTTCCAAGAAATCTTGAGCTCCCGGCGTAAAATGCTCGTGGACGTTTCGATATTAGCGTGAATCGTTGCACGGTGTCATAGGGATTTTTGCGTGGCTAATAGGGTATACTGTCGGTGCACCCCCTCGTTCCTTGTGAACGAGTACTCGGCAGGAGCGACAGTAGGGTGGTAGCGAACGACAACGACCTCGGGTATCGTTGCTCTCTCGCGGTCTTCGTCTGGCAAGATTTTTTCGGTCCGCGAGGGAGAAGAAGGCGAGCGGGCAGAAGCGGTGGTTGGCCGGGGAGCAATTCCGTCTTTATTCCGCGAACGAGGCCGGGGCCCTCCTAATCAATTCCAATTAGAGAGCGGAATATTTGCGGGCCAAGCGGAGCCCATGGAAGGGACTATTAGCAGTCCTCTCTTACTACCGGAGCTGGGCTCTCGAGCTGACCGTAAATCAACCACCGGCCCATACAGAATCCGCCGTACCCGCCGTATACTCGCCGTATACCCGCCGTATACCCAAGCGCGCGATCCGTGCGCCTTCGTACGTGTGGGCGTACGTGTACGCGCGTTCCATGGGACCCGGTACAGGGCTGAAGAACCAGGGGAAAAGGAGAAAGACAGAGAACCAAAGAGAGATAGAGAGAAAGAGAAAGAGAGAGAGAGAGAGAGAGAGAGAGAGAGGATCGGGTAGATCGTTGACTAACGAAGCGAACATAACTCGGCCGATACAACTCAATACGCGATCCACCGGTGACAGTCGGTAAAACAGAGTATTTCTAATTGGCTGGATGGGACGCATGCTGATTAGGCTTTTCTTTTATCCCTCGTTGTGGGATCGCCTCGGACGGATCTACTGCGCAGCCGGCCGGTGGTGGCCGAGCCAAAGAAACACGCTGATTGGACACGTGGGGCATGCCATCGTTACACGCACCAGCCTGCTGCCTTCTCTACCTTCTCTGCCTTCTACCTTCTACCTTCTACCTTCGATCCTCGTACTCTTCTCTTCTCTATCGGCGAGGCGAGAGCCCAACTTGACCCGCCTGCTGCTCTCGCAGCTTATCACCGCTACCAGCGACCAACCAGCAGCCGCCTTCCATCTTAATATCGTAATTAGCTCGACCAGCAACGATTGCCGGAAAAGGACTGCTTCCTGCAATTCGCTTACCTGTTCAACTGCAGCCTCTCTTCCAGCTGGAGGTCCCTTTTTGCTGGTGGTTTTTCGATCAGCTTCTTCAAGAGACTAGATTCTTCTGATCTTTAATGACTCGACGATCGATGAACCCCTACCATGGAGAATTAAAAAATCATTATTTACTTCATTTGAGTTGTATCAAATTCAATTGAATTTGATCTCATTATTATTAATTCTAAGTGTCTTACAATGTCGTATGAATTAACAGCGTTTCGAAACCACGTTATGAGAGTGCCGTATCCAAGGAGAGGTTTCTGTAGCATGCCTTTGTTCCTCTGATATTCTAGAAACAAGATGCCCAATCCAGACTCCAGCGGTATTGGGATTAGCTGCACCGCTGGAAGAGCAAACGAGAGGATTCGTAAATTTTTCGCAACCACTTGCATTTGCCAGTTCGGTCTAGACAACTCAATGACACGCGGTACCGAGAAAGAGAGCTGACCATGAAGAGCTCTCTCGCAAGAGAGCTACCCCTCGAAGTCAGTCGGATCCAGCGAACGCGTAAAACGATCAGCGATAAAATATGTCTCACTCGAAGGGGCCCAGAGAGTTTCGGGGGCCCCAGTTCCACGAGTTGCCAATCCATCGGGGCCCGGTCGAAACGGACCGGTCCAGGACGGTCCCGGAGTTTGCGCACTCTCGCGTACAATGGTCGTTATTCAAATTCCGGCCGCGGTTCGTTCGATTTTTATTCGCCGGGTCCCCGAGTTACTTCGTGAGAGGGGTCGCCAAAGACGGTAGATCGTGGATCGAGATTTCGAGGGAATCCGAGGACGGTGGATCCTCTACCACGTGGCCGGGGCCTAGCCCGGCGAATTTAAAATTCTAATCTTATGATTTGTGCCGGTCGACCGCCGCTTCTGACAGCAACTGTACCGGCTACGACTCTATTAGCCGGACTTTGCCTAAAGCCGCCCCCCGAGGGATCCTACGATCCACAGGATCCACAGGATCCACGATCGGTTTTCCACCCTGTGTCCCTAACGAGTCTTAAAGATCGTCGATCCGACGATAAACGATCTCCTTCCATGCGGTATCCATGGAATTTGGAAAAACGACAAGCTGCTTTCGTAAATTTGAAAAATCCGAATAAGATCCTGGCCCCAGGATAATCACACTGTGGCCAGATGATCAGGATTTCGAGGACTTCGAAGAGCGGCGTTACTGTGATAAATGTTTATTAAGTTATTTCATACAGATAGAAAAAGAAACAACTTGTGTAAGTTCAATACTCTGATTTTATATTACTTTATTAAAACGACAAGAATATATTTATTCAGATTTTTATCGAATTCAACGATAATGTATGTAGTGTCACCGTAAGAAGAATTTATTACTGCAATCAGAAATTTATTGAGTAAGTTCCCCTTAAACACACCTCGCAATCTCGATAATCGTGGATTAAAAAATGTATATCTGTCATTTTTACGGCTGTTGTAGTTCTAGTGTGAAAGAGAGATTCTAATCGACGTTCGATGTTGCGTTAAGATAAGGAAAAATTAATTACCTCGCTGCAAACTATCCTCGATGCCACGCAACTTCTCTTCGAAACACTTTTACATTCCTCGACCAATTTATAATTCTCACTGGTATAAGACCATGTCCTTTGGGAATTATTTTCCGTACGTTTCGCAAGTATTACATCTAACTTTGTTCTGAGATATCGCTTATACTGATCAGTATCTCAGCAAAACATTGGGAAAATAATTCCAAGTGAGAACTGTGCGTTTGCTGGGCCGTGAAAGTCTCAAATTTCTGGACGGTTTACGAGCAGACTTCCGATCACCCTTCAGCAGGCTTCATAGATCGTAAAACTCGAAAACAACATATCTGGCCGGCCGTATAGATGGTCCAGCTTCTGGATCAGTCATTAGCAGAATTTTATGCAAAAATAAATACGTTCTAGGTCTTTTGCAAGCAGCAGTAGCCACTTAGAAACGTGTTTCGTTATTTCTTCAATAATATTAGCAGGTGATAAAAATTGTCTGCATTCGTTGCAAGGAGCAGGAACCACATAAAAACGTCGGTCTTCCTATAACAATTTCAACAGGTTGAAACCAATACATGTCGATGCTCCTAAATTCTTCGAATCTTTCGTCATAAAATCTGGAGTCTACTCATTAGCGGGCAGCGATCGCAGAAGCCGCGCACGTTTTCATCGCAGATCCCCGTAGTAATAAATAACGCTAAGGTTGTTTCTCGTTTTCCTGATGGTTCGGTTTCATTATCTGGAGAAAGAGTTTTCTCGGGTAGCCAGCTATGCTCTGTTAGCAGGAAACGCGAACGATGATTAACCAAAAGGACTGCGTCGTCCCTTCTTCCGCCAGCGGAGCCTTTCAGCTGTCAATCGTCCGCGAATATTTCATTGGAACAATGAAAGCTGGCGGCACTGTTTACGCATCGCGTGCAGAACGACCGACGGTCGGAGGAACGAACAGACGAAGAACAGACGGACGGACGTGGTCGAGGCAGGAGAAGCTGAAGACGTCCTGGCCAATTTAAATACATATTGTTAGGTCCCGGTTTAATTAAGCCTACTTAATTTTCTCCGAGGGCCCGCGCCAATGCTCCTCGTAATTAGTACGGACGCGCATGCCGGCTCTCTCTCTCTCTCTCTTTCTCTCTTTTCTCGTCGCTCATCCACGTTCGCCTTTTGTTTTCTCTCTTATTACCCGCATTAACCCCACCTGTGTCTTCGTGTTCTCTTCGTCCCGTGCTCCCCACCCTGACCATCGAGAAACCATCCACGAGTCATTCTTCTCCGTTCGACGGTCGAGATTTATTTTTACCAGCTGTTTTTCACTACCTTCTCTCATGACAGCGCTGAATGAAAAGCGCTTTGACAATGACGAGACGATGACAGGTGAATAAAGCCCGCGATACTTCTCCCTCGCGCAGCTTCAATCGATGAATAGTTCACCGTTGATTCAATACTGAATCTTCTCTTTGTTTCGTTGGATACTTCGATATATAACTTCGTCAACAATCTTTAATGAAAATTTGTCTTCGGAATGGCTATCGGTCACACGAATAAATAAGATACCACACTTCGTTCTGAACAGAAGCATCTTCCATAGGTTCTGATGGATTACCATGAAAGTGAAGACCGTGCTGAAATTAACTGTACATCATTGTGGTCTCTCTATTCATCTTTGATGTGTATGTTAACTTCTCCAGGTGGATGGAATTTAGACTCTTTAGATCCAACGTGGACAAAAATCTCTAAAAAAAATCAATTAAAAGTGTAATAATTAGAGTGCGGATCTTATGCACTTATGACGAAATGGATTAGATAAAGTTTCAAACAGTAAGAAGATCTTTCCATTTGGTTTCTAGTTTTTCAAGTAGTAAGGATGAATGTTGCAGATCCAAGATGAACCATACATAATATTGTATAAAGTAATGTCCGAAATACGAACTTGTGGCCTGATAGATAGAAAAATATCAGTTGGAAATGCAAGGGGTTAGCAGCGCTCAGACTCCAAAAATTGAACTTCTTGTTGAAGGTGGGTTCCAGTAAAAAGAGGACACAACCCGGAGAGTGAAAAGCACGGATAGCTTGCAGAGATCTCGAGCTGACACTGTGGAATAATTCATTGTCAATAGAGTAGGCTCCGACAGAGCGATAAGTTGCAGGAGCCACTGTTTCAAGGGCTGTTGAAGTGCAGCATGGCGTCAAGTGGTGACCGCGTGTACGTCCCTGGGCGAGGAGGTCGTTCTTCAATTTCTCTCTTTTGTCCCGGGTCCCATCTCGGGCTGGTTGTTCGCGAGTCGGCGTCGAACAAAGGCGTGAAATCAACTTACGAATAATTAACGAGCGGGGCTCGGGTGACACTCTGTTTCTTCGCACAGCCTCTCTGGATCTTGTTCGATCTCCGTCGAGTGGAAGCGGAAAAACTGGATCGCTTGGTTGGTGAAGTGGCTGTTCCTGGGTGATTTTTCATCGATTTATCTGCGCTACTTACCGCCGGAAGCACTTCTCACTTGCTCGGCAGCCGCCTGGCAGCAATAATCGGGCGCTAAGTGGTCGACGATGCTCGGGCAAACATCCTCGGGCCTGCTTCTCGCTCTTGGCCACCGCGAAAAAAAATCCTCCTCTGCCTCTGCCTTGTTAATGACGACGACGAAGGACGTCTAGGTGCACTTTCATCGCGTGATGATTAAAACAGAGAGTCAGTTACAGTGCCGGTAGTTATTACTTTCTGACCGTGTACGCGGAGCGCGAAACTTATTTAAAACGATAATGCCCGGTTTACTGCTATCGCGAAGGGGTTGAAGCAGCGACTTCTACAACCAGTACTTTCGCCTCTCGAACACGATAAATGAAATGCTGAAACGCCGGGCGTAAAACGATTCTTTATGCGCTCCGATAGGTAATGGACCGATTAAAGTCTGTAAACTTTTATCTGCCCGGCTAGAAGAATTGCCGCGCTTCAAAGAACTTCCGAGACTTGCTTCGAGGGAGTATTCTCGTTTTCCAATTTCGAAATATCGATTTTTTTAGCTGTTTCTTCAACCCTTGGACCTCTAAACAATTTCTGACAAGAGAATTTTCAGATTCATAAGGTGTTTAAGAATGTCTTGATTTAATTCTTCTACACGATACACTTACAATGGTAAGTACTAACACTTAATTAGAAGTGTATAGTTTTTTTAATAAAAAAGGGGCCAGTTCTGTTCCCATCAAAAAGCTAATACTCCCTAGGGAATGGAACGACCACAGAGATGCAAACCATCAACGAGCAATTGCAATTCATTACGAAGTATGCATTCGAATCGGGCGTGAAGTTGGCTCGAGGGGGTGTCCTCACGGACCCCATAATCCACGGGGTTCACGTGTCGCTTTCGGGGGTATCGCGGCGTCAAATCACAGAGCAAACAATAGCTCGGTGAACTCCGGTCGCGGCAAAAATGCATCGCGTAGCCATTCAGCTGACAATAGGAGTCAATTGGCGGGCTATAGTGTGCGGGTTTCACCCCCGCCTCGCCCCCCCGAAAAATCCGAATGATCTTGGATCGCGCGAATACGGCTGTCGCCCCTCGTGTTTTATCCGCAGCTTTTCATAGCCATCGTTGTATATCCCGATGTCTCGTGGCATATGTCTTCTCGCATCCCCATGGCGGCGAAGAGGGGTGCAAGCTGACAGCGTTTCCCACCAACGGGGGTTGCTTGAGTGCCGGCAGAAGTTAATCCGACGGCCAAGCCCCGGTAAACACGATTAAAACGTCGGATCAACGACGGTAGAACACTCGTAAAAATCATGGACGTTGTGTTTGCCTTTCGCACGGACCGGGTAATTAATGGTTGGAAAAAGCTGCGCGGAAATTCGGTGGTTCCGTAGGATTTTGGGGTTGAAAGAATAAGAGCGTTTCTCCGCGACACCCCTACGGTTCTGCTCCGCCATGAATTTTGTTGCCTATGAGAGAGATTTTTATTTGGGGTGGATGCAGATTGAAGTCACACGGGTTTTATTGGACGATGGGGCGCTGATACTCCATGGAAGGATATTACATTGTACATAAAAAGTTTCGTTCATCATAACTAGACTACGGATATCCATGTATGTCAATTCTCTTCTCAATCATTCGAATGAGTTGAAATACTGCAGTTAAATTATTTAAATGTGTTTTATTCCACCTACTAACTTTTGTCGTACTGTATAGACAAAATTTTATATTACAACTGTATATTATGACATAAATGTTGATTTTAAGAAATTTCAAACATTTAAAGCACCTTGTATTGTTCTTCCTCGAACAATACCTCGTCATCTCTGATACAATACATTTAAAAGATTGAATACTATAAGAGTAAAATTGGACGAATTAAATTGATAAAAGACCAAAGTGTAATTGCGACTATATGAAATGGATGATGAGGCGAAATGAATTTGAAACCGATACAGTAACAGTTTCGGAGCGGTTGTCAGGGCTCGCGGAAATTCCGCTGGCAACAGGCGTCGGCCAAACGAATCCCCTATCGATTAGCCACGGCTCATTATCATATAATATCGGCTGGCAGCGCCCCCGCACAGTGCAGTCCCCTCCGGTGTCCGCAGAAATTAATAATCGGCCCGGTGGACACGGGGGCCGCGTAGGTGTGGATAACGGGACACGCATATTACGCGTGTCAGCGTTAATACGCGTGTGCGCGTGCCACGGCGACCACCACACGCTTTCTCTCTCTTTCTCTCCCCCTCTCTTTCTCTCTCTTCCCTCCTCCTGTACACGGGGTGGTAATAAATTCATGACTTAACCTCCGCCCGTATGCAAATCGAGGAATGTTATTACAGCCAGAGATTACACGCGACGATTTTGCCAGAGCGACCCGGTTGTGTGCGTTTCCCACCGCCCCGCTCGTTTTTCGAAGGGGGTGGCCCGCAGATCCGCAAATGGAATTTTTTCCAGAAAATTCCACATAGCTTGGACGTAAACCGTTTTGGGATGCGAAGAGGCATTCGTAAACTACTAGCAGACATTTTTTGAGTCGTGTTTGTTTATTGGTACGTGTATACTTGTGTGGCAGCTACCCCTAAATTTAGAAATATTTTTCCCGAAGCCAACAATCGTGTTACAATGATAACACGGCAACCATTGAATGGAGGAGAAATGCTTGTTCTTCTAACAAAACTAGACACGTAATTTTAAAGTTTCATTTCGCACGAGACAAAATCGAAGAGGGTAGACTCAGCGTTAAATACATTGATACGTGATACATTTTTGGGAGAAATGAGAAAACTATTATGGTCTTTAAGCGAAGTTAGATTCATGAAGACTGACGTGATTGTATATAGAAAACTTCTTTATTAAAATATTATATGTATATACAACAGTACCAACAAATGAAATATATTGATGTGATACACTTAGACAGTCTTCTTAAAATTCTTACTAATAAATGAATTATGTCAATATTTATTTAGTTTGTTCGAAAAACTTAGGCACTTTTCTTAAAATTTTTATCAACAAATGAAATGTGTCGATATGATAGAGGTACACGTATTTTTGTTCGAAAGCTTAGTCATTTTTCTCAAAATTGTTACACATATGCAAAAGAAGGTTGGGAATTCTGAGGGAGACGTCCTGCGTCAATAATCGTCGAATAGGGGTTCGTTTATTAGTTTATTTATCGCGGCGTCAAGTCCGGCAAAGATTACCGTCGGATTTTGATTATCCCCGAAAATTCTGCGGGATACGTGCCGCTCATAAAGATTAATAGATCCTCGCCCGGCCCGTAGCGAATAATCGATCTTCTAGCCCCGGGGAATATTGCCCAAAGGGCTGAACCGGCAGCGTTTTTATTGACGTTAATCCGCGGATGAAAATTGAAACATTATATCGTGTAATCCACTTTGCGGGTTATTGGCGGAATCGCCGTGCGATGATGAAGCCCGGCCTCGGTGATGTATCGGCCCGATCCGGCTCGCTGGAGCACCCTGTGTTCATTAACAATCTTGCATTGCTGTATGAATCTTGATTAACACGGCGTGATAGGTCGCTCGGCCGCGTTTATCTTTGTCTTGGTGAAAATAAATTTCAATCGTCCGTTGAACAGACAACGAGAGAATTAAATTAAATTAAATTATGCACGGCGCGTTGAATTGGCGAGATTCCTCGGAAATCGGCGAATATGATTTTATTAAATAAAATACGCGTGTTTATTTTCTTTTGTTCCTTTGTTCGAGTTTTCGGGAATTATTGCTTGAATTGGTTTGGTTTTTAATCACGGTATAAATGAATAAATGATTGTATTGAGACTTAATCTATGAGAGTGAAACAAGGATTTAATAAAGACAACTGATTATCCTGTTGCTAATATCTAGAATTATAAGAGAACGTTAACATATATAAAATTATGAAAGAGCCATAGGAAGGTGTTAAATTGTTTGCTTAATAGTATTGTGCGAGTTGATTCAGGTTTCTGGAAAATGTTGTTCAGAAAAGGGCGGATGATTTTCAGAAAATGTTGAAGACGAGGTTGCCGGCAATTTTTCGCATTAAAATTCCCCGAGGCAGGGAAAGAGCTGTTGGTACAGGGACGAGAGGGGTTGGCCCTACACAGGCCCTTATACAGGTAGGCCTAACAAGGTCCAATACTTTTGCTCCGCGGCGGCCAATGGCAATATATTAGAGTCCGAAGCGCGGGGGGCCTTGGCATTGTTGCCGCCTGTCTCTCCATGTCCCTGGCTAACTTTTGTCCCGATCTTCGATATATGCGGAAGGCCCGGCAACGTATCGGGCCCCTTCCACTCCCCATTCCCCTCACCCAACCTCTATCGCGTGCATCGATGCAAAAGATCGCAAAGATGACCCTTTCAGGGGCTCCCTTCTACCTCGTCAGATCGCCATGAAAATGGGGGGCATAGAAATTCGATCTCTTCTTCTCCATCCTCCATTATCAGAGTCCAGACCAAACATAATTCCCAGTCCTCATTTTCCTTGCCAATAATTCTCAAGATATGCGAAACGAGCCTTTTATAACACCTCTACGTTGCTACAGAAATCATCCCGTCCATGGCAAATTAGTCGAGGAAATGTATCATAATTCATTTCCATTTATTTTGTCAGTTAGTCCTGGAATTTGAAAATAATCCTCGTTTTTTAAAACCATATATTTTTCAACACCTGCATGTAGCTGACCATGTTGGTTCGAGTAAGTAAGCTCACAACCATAAAAAAATGTAAAATATGAAAATTACGCATTAATCTTTCTTGCGTTGCCCTCTTATCACAAAAATTCTTACAGAATTACTGAAAGAAGTTCATTCGTATTTAATTCGTCCTTTTCTAAATTAATAAGCAGAAACAAGGATTATCGGCTCATTTTAAGGCAAGTATATTGCAATTTTTTAATATTCATTACGGTCTCTTTTATTCGGACGGTGTTCCGTTGAAGATAACTCGAAGTCAAGACCGCAAAAAGTTTCCACAAGAAAAATATGAATCTTCTAAAGGACATACATACGCTGACGGTAAACATGTTCTGTATGTGCTCTCACTAAAAACGCAAGAAATACGCCGATAACGATCTTCGAAAACATTCGGCGAAGTAGACGGAACACGTTAATTAGCGTTTATTTCATTTTCCCGTGAAAGAACGATAAACAGAAATGTGTGTGCACGGTCGGAGGGCTTTTCGTTGCAACATTTAAGTATACCACTGGGGTTTCGGGTTCGAACAGCCGTTTGTGGATCGTCAAAAGCAATCGAGGGAAGCCAAGATGGCCGTCGGCGGTGCACAATCGAAACGAATACCAAGGCAACGAGACGCAACGGGCGCGTCGGAACGATTATTTCCCGATGGTACGACCGTGGGCCCCGGTTCCCCGGGCTCGTTAGTATTTAAAACCGCGGCAGAAGAATTTACGTCTCGGTGGGCTTAATGAAGTAATAGCCTGGTAATCGGCGATCACATCCCATTATCGACACGAACAGCGGGCCCCGCGTAGCCCGCGTAGACCAGCCACGGACCCGGCGAGATCTCGTATCTCGCGCCTATGCAAATTCGCCGAATTTTACGGATGCCCGGCACACTAAAGATCACGAATTCAGTGCGGGCCAACGGGACGGGCTGAGTGGTTAATTGCGCAAAACGTCCAAAACGTCTCGGTCCGGCCAGCGGGGCCGGAACAACACGAGAAGAAAGAGAACGAGAGATCCGAGAGCGACTGGAACGATCCACGAACGCACGGCACTTGAACACACGGCTCCCAAAACTGTTATAATACCGATTTCAGTCCCTGCAAATTGTTTGAATGTTGATTTCGACCCCTATTTTCGTTCTGAAACACGTGTTACGTCTCTTGTAATACGGCGCTGTGAAAAACAAGGTTATTACTAGACGGTGTTACGTTCCGAACAAATTATATTTCATTATCCTTTTTCCGTCGGCCGTCCTGTGCTTGATAATGCGTTAGCATTGTGGGAATTCCCTAATCAAACCCAGAGCGGTCTTTGATGTGTTGAATATTAATCCTTCTAGCAACGCGAGCAATGTATATATAGATAACGTATACGCTCCTTGGAATCAGCGTCGCCTGTATGTAGACGTAAGCTACAACCCAAGTTGTGATTGTCGAAGCCAAAGTCGTTATTATTGTTAAAATAAAAGAAATGCCGAGAGGTGCGAGAGAGGACAATTGTTTTGAAGCTATTTATAGAAGCACGGTAGCAACGTTCGTCGTTGTGGGTATTTCCTAGCTACACATGTTTCTCCTTCTACAAGGTCCTTCGAATGATTTCTCTCTCTCACACCGCTCGGAAACAGTAGCGGCGTATACAGTCTTGGGTCGCGGACCAATCGTGTATAAGATTAGGATCGGTCGTTCCCGAATTATTAAATCTAATTGGTTAATGCGCGCCGCGTAATAGGAAAGATTCGGGACTGGCGCTCTCGCCTTCCGCGAGACTGCGATCTCGAATTACTCTTCGACGTACAATCGCGAGGTGCGAGTCGTTTTGTCCGTAAGCTAATATCGTCAGAGTTGTTCAGAACAAAGGAAAGGTGTTTCCTCCCTGTTCAAGCAAAGGCGCGGTTTACGTTAAATATTGTATTGTCATTTACTCTTTGTCCGGTCTAGTCTTGTATTGAATTCTATAATTTGTATAGAATCGTTTGCTATATAATCGTTTCGTTTATATTAGTGTTTCGAACACGGGAATTCAACGGTTAACGCCATATTGTCTTCGCTCTAATCGTGCGTGTGTTTCAGTTTTTCTTACAGATATTTCCGAGGGTATTATACGATTAATAGATCGAACACAAGCTCCGTTTTCGTATCAAATAATATATTATTTGTAGTGTTCGAGTGGTAAGTTGCACAGATTACCGTTTATGATTGATTTCTTTGTCTGTCGAATACGACCACGTGCGAATAATATCCGGTAGTCCTTACAGGACTGTGGGTTTCCCTCACTGGAATATTATTATATCTAATTTAATATATGTAAATAAATATATGTAAAGAACTTCTACGAGGCGGATCAAAGTTCTATCGTTCGTTGAATATTATATAACACATATTTTCCTTGTCAATCTAAGATCATATCTTTCTTCGATATAATATATTTCTGTTTATACCAGTTAACCTCTAATTTCATTGTGTCTCAAACCATCTCTTCCGTTCCAATTAAACAAGTAAGTGAAACTGCCCATTAGGGAGTAGAGTCATTCCGGACCCGAATTAAGAAAAATAGTTATTTCTGGCATTGCCTACGGGAATCCGCGTGTATCACTATCGACTTTCGTCAGAGTGTAATACACGTAGGCAATTCGTAACAACGGATTTCATTGTGGATTTTATGCATTTATAGTAAACATGAGTAAAATGGAGATAGATTAAAAGAATTTAAAAGCTTCAACGTATTCGTTCGAACTTATCAAAATGATTGAAAGAATACAGAAAATTCTGCGCATAATAAAAATTGTCTGCATTAGTTACAATATACAGGAAACACATAGACATTTGTTTCTCGATTTAATCATTTTAATAAGTCAGCTTCGTGATTGTTATTGCTCGGAATATGATATAACTATCAATTAAAAATCTTTTAGAGTATCTAGTTCCACATATTAGATCCATATTCTTGCTGGAGGATCTGGAAATAGCCAATAGAATAAATTCAACAATCCCATCAATGTGAAGAATTCTTTGCACTCTTGCTTTCAACCTAAATGATACTGCCAGTCCCGACTTTGGCCTGAATTTTAGAAAAGCCTTCGGCGAAACTACGCGCTACCACTTGTAGTGAAAGCACAACAAATTTCAACTGAATCGATTGATTACTGAACGAAAGAAAAGAAAGTCCCATACTTGATCACGTTGTTAGAAAAGGTTGATTGTTACCGGTAGTTTTGGAAAGTTGCGCAGCAGATAGCGAGCGACAAGGTGGACGATCAAAGGACGAGGGGGAGGCGGGGAGATCGTAAAATTTGTTTGCATTCTGCCGAAAAAAAGGCAGAAGCGTAGCTGCATGGGCTTGAAGAAACGTAGCTGGTCTGCTTGCTCGCGAAGTGAAAAAGAACGAACGAGAGGCGAGCGAGAAAGATTATGTGGGAGGAGAAGGATGAAAGGGAAAGAAAGAGGGAGAGAGAGAGAGAGAGAGAGAGGGAGTGAGTGAGTAAACGGCACGCCATGAGAGGGGCCCGTTTGGCTAACGGATGATTTAATTAAGAGAGGCACAAATTACAGACCCGCTGGATGCTAATGCCCATCCATGCCCGACTCCGCCGAAGCTCCTTAATTAGACGGGCCTGATTCATTGAGAAATTAAGACTTGACGAATGATACCACTACCGCGGCCCGTCTGTTTCTTTGCCGGGGCGCGCGAGTTTTATTACGCTCGATCCTTACTCCCCTCCAGCGTAAACCTTTTCTTCTTTTTTTCCTCTCGGACTCCTCCGGGCTCGACAACGCTTCTTCTTCGGGCTTTTCTTTTACCTCTTGTTTCAGTCGCGAGTGGATCGTATCGAGCCGCGATATGTTTACTCCGCGTGGAAATGATCGCGGTGTAATTACTGGTGATGAACTGTTAACTGCCGCAATTTGGTGGTGCGTGCGCTCACGCGCGCACAATGTCCAGAACGATTCGAGAACAAGTCCGCTCTTCTTCTGCGTCGAAGGATATTCATCGAAACTTTGCTGCGTATGTTATTTACTTTAACCTTCTCTTCGACCACTTCTGATCGCTATGTCGGCCTAATGAACCATGGCAACGGACAACTGTGGTAAACATTGCTGTTGTTCAAATGTGGAATTGATTAAACCGGTTATTATGCATCATTGTTTATTTGAAACATAACTTCAAAGATTCTAGAAGAAAGATCTAGACCGTAACGCGATTCATGATATGAAATTTCTATGGAACAATTTTTTCTTATTATTTTTAACTGTATTGCAATTATTTTTGCGCAGAAATTATATTGTACAACGCGGCAAGATTGTTTGAAAGACCTCGCGTGGAAAACCGAACAGAAAATTGTGTTTCCCACAAGCGGGGTCGTTCGGGTCTTTGGTATCGATGGATATTGATAGCAGAATCGATAAATAATTATGTAAAATCCCGTCAACGTTTTTAACAATCGTTACATCGATGTAAATCCTCGAACAACGTCGATCGGAAATGAATATTGCCGTCAGAAAGTTTGTTGAGCAAAGAGCCGATTATTTCGCCAGTGTATCAGCCGCGATCACTGCTCACCGCGATTAATTTTCGATGCGCTTTAATTGCATGTAAAAATGGAGATGTATTCGCGATACAACCCGCGACACGCTATCGCGATGCAATCTTTTTTCCCCGGGCCCGAGGTAATAAAGACAGGATTATGTATTCAATTAATTCATTTTTAAACAGGCCGCGTAATATTGCACTCGCGGCGCTTTCATTAGCCATTCGCGTCGTCGTAAATTACCACTCAATTTTCGCATCGCGAGGGAGAACGTTCTCCTCTCTTTATACGCCCTATCTCTCTCTTTGTCTCGCTTTTCCCTTCGAAAGGCTCGCAGGTGTAATTCTTCTGGAGTTACGATTGGCAAGCTTTTTCATTAAAAATGACAAAGGAGAGTAACCTTGTAAGCGAAGGATCAAGATCGGCAACTCCCCTTGCCTCGTTTCTCAAACGAGCTTGGAAAGATGGCTCCGATTCCGGCCAATTACAAATATAAACAAGGGTGGCGGGACTTTATCAAATCGCAGGAACCGGCGACGATGTATATTCGGAATTTTAAGGCGCACTCCACTTGCGGATATGCAAATCAATCCTTTGATCGTTCACCTCTTGATACGTTACCTCTACATGATCTTTATTACGTCGGTAATAAGTATAATAATACGACAAGATCGAAGCAATTTATTTCGCCAGACAAAAATTCGAGAGCCAAATTGTTGACACTGAAGTGGAAAAAAATCATTTTATAACTGCATAGGGTAGATTAATTATAAAACGATAAAACTGCCTTTTTGAAGTGTACCACAATTTTACCCCTTAATAAGACATGTGATTTAGCGTTTTCTTTTATTATAGTGGATATAAGGAGACAAACAACAAATCAGGGAAATGGCGACCAATTACTATGTTTCGGTGCTCGAGATCACAGTTGAAAAACTGAAAGGCACGCTTACACCCGCAACCCTAAACCGCGATCCAGTGAAGCAGCAATTACCTAGAATTTACAGCAGCCCCGTACGGTCCTCGAAAAATAAATTACACAGTCGGAGGAGCGTTTCGAGGGGCACGAGTGATTATGCAAGCGGTTTACGCCAATCAGAGCCGGCGTGTACCGTCCGGAGAAGTCGTGTATCCCGTGGCTCCTTATGGGAGGGGGCACGAGGGAGAGGACGAGAGGCAACAGAGGGCGAGAGGCGAAAGAGAGTCACGAGGAGAGTGGACCGTAGCAGTCACCGGTGGCGAGTGCGTTAATTAGCGGGATGCTCACGCGAGCCGGCAATTAAAACAACATCTTCATTATTAGGTGTATATAAAGCGAGAGAGGGAGATAGAAGGAGAGAGAGAGAGAGAGAGAGAGAGAGAGAGAGAGAGAGAGAGAAAGGTCCGATGGGCCAATGCGCAGCGAGGGACCGGCTGCCGGTAGCTCTGTAAACGGAATAAGGGTGCGGTTATGCTGAAAGCAATTTTATACTTTCCTCGACTCACTAGTTTGCAATTCCAATTTGTCTAAAAATTGCTTGCAACAATTCATTTTGCTAAAGGCACAGTCTACGATAAATGTGGACGAAATTCTAAAATGTTCAATTCCTTGCCCTTTATCCCCAAAATTAACATAAATGTGTACTTTTTTTAAATTAATGTTTTCGGCGCAAAAGTTTCGATCAATTTTTAATGTAATAGCTATTTTGCAATAATGCCCAGCGTTTCGGTTCTAGTTTGAACCTTTTTCAAAGGTAAATTGCGTCTAAAAACCAAAAAATATATATATATTGAAAAGTATGTAATATAGATGGATTGAAAATGAAGAAAATATTAATACATACTTGCTATTAACTTTACTTGTGTAATTTAAACATTGATATGATTTGATTCGTATAAGACACTTGTTGGAAACGTACTGCGGTGAAAGTGATCATTAGGATAGTCAAATGTGTACTTGTTGGGTTCTTGAGTTTTAATTTTTATATGAATTGGTCCAATTGAAATTAATACACTAGTGTGTACCTCTGTATGGTATATATCATAATCAGACTTCAACAATTATTTTCAATAATTCAAAAGTAATACACCCCTGCTCTTCAATTATTTTCCTACCATCAAGTTCATCCCTTATTTTAACTTCAGGGATGAAGCCACAGTCTTGAGTTTTTCGATATCTGTGAGAAGAGGTAATCGCGAAATGGTATGCACAAATGTTGATCAAAAGATTGATCCCGATCGATCTCGAACCGCGTCTGGCATGACCGCAGCCTAACTCGGTTCGGTTACCACCGGCTCGTTACCGTCGTGTTATCACCGACGCTCCGCCGTGCTCTGGCTACTTAACTCGCCTTCAATCTCGTTCTACGCAGAAAAATCGACTCGCCGCGATAAACCGTTCTCTATTTGATTCCAGACGGTGCTACGCGTCTGTCGTTAATGCATTCTGCACTCGTCGAGTACAAGACCTTGGCATCCACCGAGGCACGAGCAATTTTTCGCATAACCGGGCCGAGCTTTCTCGTTCCACTCGACATTTTTCTTTAATTAGAGAATTATTGGCAATTAGAGATACTATGCAAAATATAGTTATTCCACGATCGCCGACCACATCGACGTAGAATGATTCTCGTAGCATTCTTCGTGATTTTGCAATTTTCTTTGAAGAAAAAACAATTTTTAAAACAGCCTTCTCGTACCGTTTCAGACATTTTTTCATTATTGATGCATTTTTTTTTTTATTAGCGGATGCAGTATACAAAATAAAAATTTTCTGTAGGGAGGACCAGCTAAATATTTATTCTTTCAATATGCCTAAAATAACATATTGATATCTTTAAATACTTCAAAGCCTTTTACTGTTTTAAGTTCCACCTGCTCGTTTTTGTCGTAATTACCATAGCTTTTAGGAAGTCTACGGTACCAACAGAAACTTCACTCGTAAACCAACAACTCAATAACGTGACGGAATCATTTCGTTTTGGATTTTAGTGTAAAAGAATATTTTTAAGTTTCCTTTTAGTACAGTATAATACAGTATTTTAACAAAGTCTAACAAACATGAATGTTTTGACTTTTTTTTTAGGTGAAATAAAATTTGTTTCGTTTGTAATCAATATTTAAGCATTCAGATGAATGTAGCCATACAAAAAATATAAATTTTCTCTTCTCTTGTACGACATTTTCGGAATAAAGACGTTCTGATCACTGTCACTGTAGATGAAATGGTACGACAAGGGGTTGATACGCGTCCGGTAGGTAAAGCGTTCAAAGCGAATTTTTATTTTTTTGTTCCTTGGGTGGTGAAATATAGGAAGGTTCATAATTTTTTTTAGAGAGCCTCCATTGTAAGAATTAGGCTCGTTGCCAGTTGTTATCGTCTAGACGTACAAAATCGGATGTTCCTTCTCCCATGGATCGGTAGCTGCGCTATGGTCGTCGTTGGTTCGATAATTTTTCCGTAGATCCTGCAAACTTGATATAATAAATTCCTCGGCAGACGTGTTTACCTGGATCGATAGCAGACAATGTTTCTACGGGAACAAGTCGCCATTCCGATACACGCCTTTCAATTAATCAATGCTAGAAAACCGTGTTCGCTAATTATCCGGTAACATCGATTACGACGCTCGGCGAGGAAGCGACGACGTCCGTTTAAAGCCGGTAAGAATTCCAATTAGCACTAGCGACCGGGAACGCTGTCTGAAATACAATATATATTCTGTAACAGGAATTTGTTATTCAATCTGCACATATTCGATTCGGTGCTCGCGTTTCCAGCATTTTTTTCACCGATGCGAGAAGATCGGTAATTCGTAAACGGATGCCAAGGTTTATCTCGCGATGAGTGTCGTTATCGAAGAACCGTAGATCCCCGGTTGCAGATAGGTTTCAAGTTTTCCATATCTGCTCGCCGGGACTGTTTTTTCGCAAATTTTCTCTCTCGCGTTCTGTCTCTCTGGAACACCACCCGGCATAATTAACCGATAAAGAGGCCTCATACACGCGTGTCAGTCGAGAGCGTAATTACTATACGTTATCCAAGCCGGGCGTGTGCTAAACTCGGCAATTTGCGAGCGGAATCGTCGGCTAAAGGCGTTATACGTACGCGGCGAACCTCTTATCTCGTTCGATTACGCTGTGTTTTCCGATCGGAGCTGATACAGACCTTGCCCGGATATTTATTGAATTCGTTGCGACTACCGTCGCACCTGCCACCGACTCTTGCCACGGCTTATCTTCCGCCTTGGACTGTTCCTCGTTACCCTAAGAGGCGGAGAAACCTGCTTGCTTCGGTTAACCGCAACGCATCATCGCCCTCTCCGTTTAACCAGTCGCCAGCCGGGAATCATTCACTGGTTGTTCCCGCCAGTTCCGAATCACCCTGCCGGAAAAACTGGTAGGATATCGATGCTTTTAACTCGGAGAATGCCACTGTTCGGCCAACCTACCTTATCACCTGGCGAACCGCTCGGAAACGAGTATACGGGTGTTCGAGGACATAATCGGCTACAGTGTTGGCCTGGCGCCTCGTACCTTCGCGAACCATCGCCTAATTTCGTCCTAAATGCTGTCATCTTACTCTAAAGTGGTTCGACATTACACCTATTAATCCTCCGCACTTGGAGACGCCAGTAAAAATTGCCACACCATTATGCAAAACAGTTTTAATATCACTGAATTCGTTCAAACTGAAAAATTGCTGTATAGAAAAACACATGACAGCATTTTAAATTTCAGGAGGCGCCAGTAAAAATTGCCACACCATTATGCAAAACAGTTTTAATATCACTGAATTCGTTCAAACTGAAAAATTGCTGTATAGAAAAACACATGACAGCATTTTAAATTTCAGGAGGCGCGAGGAAAAATTGCCACACCATTATGCAAAATAGTTTTAATATCACTGAATTCGTTCAAACTGAAAAATTGTTGTATAGGAAAACACATTCAAGCATTTTAAAATATTAAAATTGTGTTTTGTGGATGAACGTTCCTCGAAGACTGAGACTTCCTCTTCCCAATGATTTTTTGAAATGTTACGTACGAATTGTTTTGGCTGTTTTAGCGAACAAAAACGAAGAACAAGTTTGGCTTGTGAAGAAGTACTTCGGATTATTGTAAGATCGGCAGTACATCCCGTTCGAACCTTGACAAGTTGACCAAAAAAAATCGTAGATCACTTTTTCATCGTTGTAAACTGTAAGCTTCAGTCTTTAAATCCATGGTGTATTCTGCTATAAGTTTCTTTTTAATTCTTTTGCAACTATTTGAACTTGTCATCTGTTATGCCATGCAAACATTTGTTAGACAGAAACGAGCGATGGGTTGTGAAACTAGAAGCTTCAAGCTTCCAAATGAATTCTGGTTTATCGTTGTACTATTTTCTATAACAAAGTTATCATGGATCAAATACTTTCTGAATCCACTGTATAACAAAGTAAACAAACATGGAAATTTTAGTGGATCAATTCAGCCTGGAATCTTGGTTGCATCGGGCGAATCGCTTATCGAATCATTGGGTACTTGGTAGACGAAGAGTCAATTCTCAGTCGACGCATGGTTAAACGCAATGTTTCTTTTACAGAAATCTTATGGACATTTTATTGACTGACCGACGTGCAACCACTAGTAAATGAAAAGCAGCGTGTCCATTGGCTTGCATAATTTCCTTGATACAAGCGAACAGCTTCCGGTTAGAGTGTTACAGCAGTGTACCACTAATGTACCAGCAATTTCCACGAGTTTGCAGCTTATCTTAAATATTGCGCCACATTGCAAAAATATTGATGATCCAGAGTTCACTGGTAAGTGAGATGCAACATTTATATTTGCAACCGAACGAATCGATTAGAACCGATTCGAAAATAGACTTGACATTTTTCTGCAAGGAATTTGATTAACCATAATTTAATTCTAGTCGATTAAGAAACTATAACCCTCCTCTAAATGCAGAATGTATTCTCGACCGAAGCGAACAAGCGAATTCCTGGGCGGAACTGGAGGAATTGAAATTTCCCGGGGGCGAGTTCCGCGATATTCCCCGAGGAATGAATTCGGCTTGGGGGTGTCGGAGGGTGGTACAGGGTGGCGGAGGGCGATGGGAACACGGGCGAGAGGCGGGTAAGTGCGAGTTAACGACGTAACCAGCGTTCGCGTATATTTTATTATTTAATTTCAGCCGACGGGGGCGTTATGAGACATGAAAAAAGTCTTGGCGATATTGTAGGTGGATTTCCAGCCACGAGAACACGCCCCGCTCCCCTGCCCCCTTTTCGGGGGGTGCCGCGGTGACATTATTATTCGTTATGAACGGGTTTACGAGGCCGCAAATCATAGCCGTGTTCATATTTCGAACGGCAGCTCTCCTCGTTATTCAGTTTAATGGCGGCGGTATTTGAATTCCCGATCCTCCTGCCTCCCCTCACCCCTATCACCCTCTCGACCCGTTCAACCACGGTTTTCTACACCCGTCTCGCACCCTTCGAGCTCTGCTGTGCCTCTCTCGCCCACGCGTTACAATGTTAAACGATAAAGAATGAGGCTGCGCATTGCGGACGTTTCCGCGTCCCGTTCCTGCACCCCTGCTCCGTCGATTTGACGACCTTGTTGCGACGAGACGTCTCCGCGAGCTGCTGCGATTCTGCGTGGATGGCTCGCAGAATGTCCTTACGTTGGTCGTTTTGATTTTCGAAAGTTCTTACGTCCAGGCGCCTTCGTATTCAATTTCTTTCGGACTAATCATACTTTTTATGGTACGTTCCGTTGCGTCCATTCGATTAGCTTCTTACAGTGCATTTATTTGCCACTACGATTTGATCGAATATTGCAGAATAAGATACAATCACATTGATGGAAAGAAACTTTCCTTAGGAGTAAGATTGGACATCTAAATAGAAACTGAAAATATGACATCAATGATCAGCTTTGCACCGTGAAGCACTTTTAGTTTGCACTAGAATAGAACATTTAATACGCAACAGGCAAATATCTCGCGATTAAAATTTTCTAACCACTTTTAAGTATCTCTCCCAAGGATCGGAGTGCTAACAATTGCCAAGAAGTTTCCAATTTGACCAGAAACCCCAGAAGAGTCTTAGCAAATTTTACTTACTTAGAGAGCCTCTGCTAAGACCTCTAGGAGTGTCGGGTTACTGGAAGCCGTTGTGTAAGAGTAGCGGTTCCTTTTGGAAACGAATCCTGTCCCTGGTTCTGCCACTGGTAAAAGGTGCCGACAACGCCTTCCGAGTAGCATCGCGAGCTCTGCATTCCTTTGAAAATGTTTGGTCAACGTCATCGAACGTTTCCGCACCTGGGAAGGGGTTGACGCGGTGCAGTCCTTCCTGTCGTCGCTCTTCCTTCAAAATAGCTGGCAAGTATCGCTGGTATTTTCGTTCTGAAGACAACACTTCGTAACCAGTGATTCCAATGAAATACCAGGTGCAAAGAATCTATCAATATCGACTGTGAATGTTTAAGAGGCTCTCGTCGGATGATCTATTGGACATAGAACCGATCGGGCCGACGATAGCCAACGCTTGAAGCGTTTGCAGCAAATTGGAAACGCAGGCGCGTGCCTCGCGGCGCGATGCGAAAATTAAAGACCATAAATCATGCACGCGTCCCGCTTCGGCGGCCCATGAATATTAATGGAAATCATTGCGCCGTTTACAGGCCTATTAATCCGGGGTTAAAGTATTCCGTCTTCGGTGGTGTGTTTTATCAAGCGTGCGAGATGGGGTTCGCCCTGGCGCGACGCGCCGCGTTATTAATCCTATCAATCATTGACACTGCCGGTTAATTCTCTCACCCCGCCCTTCGACACTTATTCGCTCCCGAACGGATACGTTAATCGGCGACGAAGATCGATCACTGTGATCGACGCTCCACTATCTCGTCAAGAATCTCCTCGCCGGGATTGGGGGAATTACAAACCTTTCTCTTGCATAAACAATTTCAGAAATTTATTCGGTGGCTTGATCAACGTCTCTGTGTCTCCCCGTTATACTTTGCTGTTTCAATCCATAGTACGAGAATCCATGTTCTGACAAATTATCCCGATTTTTGATGATACAGTTTCAAAGTTTGCTTAGTTAACTGAACAGTACAATATTGTTTTCTCCATAATTGTGTTAACTCCATGCTTCTATTCTCATTAAGAAAGTATTATGTTATGCCGGTAGGTTCCTAAATATATAGAACATTCCTTTTTGTATTCCTGAAAGTTAAACGAAAATATTAAAGCATAATCACCCATTTATCTTTCTGTAGTAGACATAATTTAGTTTTTAAAAATTGTACAATTGTACCTCCAACTACAGATGCCAGTTCAAGGGTGATCCATTCATAATTAGGCTGTGCATTTTATGCAATCTTGACGTATTGAAATTATTAAAATTATTGAAAGAAGTAATACATTTTTATGCAGCTCACTGTCAATCTGTCTCTCGGGAGATGAGGGTTAATCGGAAGAGGATGGAGTAAAAAATCGGATCGCAAACGACTGTTCAGATCACGAGCGAGGCATAGATCCCGAGATCAGTGGGGATGCAATAGAATCGCGAATCTGCAGCATCGAAAGTCAAATATCCGCGAGGATTTGAGCGTCGGTGGCCCTCGAGTCCAGCAGGCTTGGCGCGTTCGCATGCCAGGGGGTGTCTTTGGAAACAAAAGCCATTGTTTAACGCAACGGCGGCCGTCGAACAGTGTATTCCCGGATTTACATGTCCCGGTGTGTCCGGTGCACGCGCACGAATCCCGGCCGCCGATAAAATTCAATCTCGGACCGCCTATCGTCTCTGCGAGAGGGATAAAAGCCAAAACCGCGTCCACGGGATCCGGGATGACCGTAGCAGAGTCCAGCCTCCTCGGAGGACGTCTTTTCCGATCCATTCGCACAGAAATCGTTGAATTACGCTAAACTTTGACCGGTCGCGCGACGGTCCGGCTCTCCTAGAAAGCTCGTTAAACGGCCACCGGCACGTCATTTTATGGTTATCCTGCCAGATTTCCCGCCGCGGCAGGAGCAGTCTACGGAAGATCGATCGACGGAGAACAGTCGAGCCCTTTTACGGCTGACCTGGCTCGATCGTGCTCCCTTCTGGCCACTCGATCTGCCAAAATATTGCCCGAAACGATGATTCGCCGTGATCGACGACCACGGCATTCTCACTGGGGACCATGGAAAAATCACTACGGAATCGACTGAGAACCTGGAAGGAACGCCTATTTAACTCTGTTTGGTCCAGTATCCCTTGTAGATTTATTCCTTGCATCCTCTCGTGTCGTTAGAGACCGTTAAAAATTTAATTCATTATTCAATCATCTTTTGTAAGACGAAACGCGTAAGTAGAAACTTTGACAATTCTTTTCAATCCTTTATACTTTATAGTACTTATTTTTAATCGACATTTTTTGGTAAAATACTTTTAACCCTTAGTTAAGCCTCTGAGGCGCCACTAAAAATTGCTGTACTATTATTTAAATAATTGTTTACACTATCAGATATGTCAGTATCTAACCAATTACTACACATTTAAGTATTGTATGAGGTATTATATCAATTTCATATTTATCAAATTTAAAAAATAGACATAGAGAATGGAAATATTGTAGGTCAGAAGAAACGTTTAATTTTTTAGTTAAAACAGCTCCGAGTGCAAGGGGTTAATATGGATCTGTTTATAGAAAAAATTGTACAATTGTACATACATCTAAATTGAGATGTCGATTCAATATTTTTAAGGGGCGCACTTGGGGTATTCTTTGCAGAAGTAAGCAAATGAAATACAGAAAAGACAATAGGAACAAATAATTTCACACAACGATATGCAGTCTATCCATAATAATAATTAGTTTACGAACTATTATATGAAGGAAGAGGATTGTAAAGTACGTTGTGGATTATCTTCTATTCGGAAAAGGCTCGTAGAACAGCGGCGATGCAACGTTGATTTTCACGGATTCGCGTCGCTGAAATAAATAAATCACGGTGCAGGAAAAGTTCGTGCATACTAGTCGGAACGTGTAACCGGTTCTTTCCACAAATCACGGTTATTTTCACGGTGCGTCTCTTTCCGGACCGTTCGTCCGTCTTCGAGGAGAGCGGCGGGGTTGGGCGGGGAACGAACACGGGGCCGCGGCTTTTCTCGCTTTGGTTATTACCCGGAGCATCTCTTACGGCGTTCCCGACCCCGGCGACAGTTATGAAATTTCTTTAGAATTATTTCGCTCGCCTAATGCCGGCCACGTTGGAACTTCACTCGGAATAAGAAATAATATTCACCCCCGCGACCCGTCGCCGTTCTCTCGGTGTTCCCGCGCCAGTTTCCCTCGAAGCCAACGACGACGCGGCGCGACGACGTGCCGCCCGGGATTTAATGCGGCTTTATGAAAACCGTCGCCCGAGAACCCTTAATTGCAGCCGGAGAGACCGAAAAATTATGCGCCCTTATAAAAAACCCACCACCTACCAGACCGACTCAGGCTGACGATGTATACACGGATTTACGCGGGGATATTAACGCGGGAAACTTGAATTTATTCGTCGATCGTTCTCCGGCCTCTTGATCCTTATTTTCTTCGTTCAACCACCCCTCCTTCCTCCCCGCTGTCGTCGTCTTAAGGCCGGTAATACCTTCGCCCTTCAAAAAGTGTTTTAAAGAACACTCCTTGATTCGTTACTTTCAGATGAGTTTCAAGCAGATCAGAACTTTTATATATTTATTATATTTCAGTACTGGATGATATTTTTAGAGTTTCAAGGAGATTTCTACTTCTACTAATGATTATACTGCGGCTTTCGAAGAGCCTCAATACAGTAGTTTCGAACTTCAAGAATGATCAAGAAGAAAGGAAATCCGGAATCGACCACTGCTTCTTCCAACAGATACAGACAATTTTTATTTTGCACAAAAACTTCATAGATCATCTCTGTTTTTCATTCAACCCCCTACTGACATCTTTGCCAGGCGTGGAAGGGGTTAACACCTCGAGTGAGTTTCAAGAAAAGAACAAGTATAATATCCTTCCAAGCTTAATAGTCCTCAAGGTACTCCATCAAACGTGTTTCTCAATCCCACTTACAAGGGGTACAGCGACGCCTTGATACAGCCGATTCCAAGAGGAAGATTGGTTGAATTAGAAGTGGAAGTCAGTTAAAAACCATTGGCAATGTTCGTCCCGAAGCGGCCGGTATAAATAAAACATGAAATTTCGCCGGGTCTCCGGGAAATTTCCAGGTGTTATCGAGTCACTCGAATTCCGGTGGAATCCCGTTGTACATGGGGTTGTCTAGCCCCCGTGGGAGTAGCTCTTGTCCTCGCACGATCTTTGCGACGATACGGAGTGCCGTGAAACTCGTCTGCAATCGTATGGAGGGCGAGAGAGAGAGGGAGAATGAGAGAAGAGGCGGCCTCTTAAACAGGCAAGAAAAATCGTTTTATAAATTCCATTCGGCTGCCGGTTGCATTTCCCTTCTGTCCTAGCTTCCGCTCTCATTTTTCGCCCGACCCCCGCATCGGTCTCTCATCCCTCTCTCTCTCATTCTTCTCTCCCGCTTCGTCGTTTTCCCTCTTTCGGTCTGCAATCCGCAGCCTATTCGCTCGATCTCTCCATTCCGTTTTTCGTTATCGCGTCCAATTCCGGCGTTGAAGATATCTGCGCGGCGATAAGGGCGGGCTGAATTTAAATAAAGCGAATCAATATTCAAATCCGCCGCCCCCGCGGCCCTGCCCCCGCGGCTCCGACGAACCGTAGTCGAGCCACTTTCTTTCTTTCCTTATTTATTTCACCGTCTCCGAGCGCTTTCCACGTCCGTTTATATCGACGGTCTCATTTATTCGAGTCCCTTTGTCGGACGAGCCGATCTCCTTCTTCCGGTCGCCCTCCATACTCCCTCTCTCCCTCTTTCCTCTCTCTCTCTCTCTCTCTCTCTCTCTTTCACTCTCAGCTCTTTCTGTCTCTGCATGTCTCTCGCGGGAAAGCCTCGGCTCCAATAGCCCAAATGATTGGTTTGTACTCGCCCAATCGCGTTCGCTCGAGTCGATTCGCGAGTCAGCGAGCCGCGAGCGGAATAACGCCGATACTTTGCCTAGACGTTTCCAATTATCGGAACAATGGCAATTCCGTCCCCTTTCCATCGGTCCGAATTGACAACCGGCCGCGGGAACAGGTGTTCTAATAACCAAGCCGGCCTAATGCGCAAGGGGATTAACCCTGTCGATATCGCACATGTGAACGGTAAGTATGATCCCTCTGTACGGAACAACCTGCCGCGAATATACATTTTCTACACATAGAAATGTCTCCTACTCATTTTTCTCATATCTGCATAAAATCAGCAGTCTAATTGCAAGAGGCTACTTCGTACAGATGACTTATGTGTATGAGTCAAGATGATTTGAATTCTGTAATAAATTCACATACAGATACTAAAATCAATTATTGAAAACGTATGTATCAGAAAATCTGTCATATAATTGTTATTCTCCGTCACGAGAACAAAGTAACGCTAAAATTTCGAGAGAAAAATGATTTTCCAATAGTTGGAAAGCCAGCCAGAGTAGAAAAGATTAGTCGCGTTTTTTCTCCCGGTACGTTCATCGAGCGTTTACCGCAATTTCCTGGCGCGTGACTCGATCGCAGAAGTGCGCAGGATGCGCTTTGAATCCGGTAACCTGAAAACGTCTTGCGGTTGGTCGGGAAGCGGGGAGACCTCTTTGCGGAGCGTAACGGATGTGACACGCGCGGCTCCGCTCGCGGAAGAAACGTATCTTCATGTTGGTACAGCGTTACGATTTCGATGTTGCCAAGCCATCCGAAATAATTATTCCACGCGACGTTCCATCGAAGCGGAAGAAAGAAGGTTTTATCGCTGGTGCGGCGCTTAGGTCGTCGTTGCGCGATCCACCCCGCAGCCTCCGCGGGATTTATGGTCGCGCGGCGGCTCGAGCCTCCGTATGAGATAATAAATCTCGATAAGGGAATCGTACGTTAAAATCCGTTGCCTCGAGCAAGTCGGTTCGGCTCGTCCACCTTTCTTCCTCGCTTTCAAATGCTCTGAAACGCTCGCAAACGCTCTGAAAACGCTGGCAAACGCTCGGAAACGATCGAGCCGCGGTCGAATCGAGCAGGAAGTCTCGGAGGCGCCATATTTCCAAAGGGGCGTAGCTGCGCCGAGGGTGGCAGAAGGATTCTTTTCGAAATTTCCTCTCGACCACGTAAGCACCTCTGTCGCGCGATCTGTCAACCTTCTCTCTCTCTCTCTCTCCCTCTTTTTCTCTCCTCTCCGTTCGCCCCCAACCCCTCCAGTTAACCTCTTTCTCCGTCTCGGTTTTTTCACCGAGCTCTCCCAGTGCTCTTTCTCTCTCTTTCGCTCTCTCCCGCACGCTGTTTCCGCCTAGCACGGTCTCTCGCCCGCTCCCGAGGGCGTTTTATTCGCATTCAAATGGCAGCAGTTTAATTTGCATGCTAAGAGTGCTTGCCGGCCTCCCTGCCACTCTCCCGTCCGGATTTCCATTTAAACTCACAAAATGGCGCTGACTCCGCGGGGCTACAAAATTTTTTATTGAAAGATTCGACGCGGATAGCGCGAACAGCTCGACGAAAAAAAAGGAGGGAAGAGAACGAACCGGTGCCGCGAGGGTGGTGGTAGTGGTGGTTGGTTCGTTGCGAGGGTGGAGAGGGAGGAGGTAAGAAGCCGAGAAACGAGGGAGGAACGAGCGACGTTGAAATGAGGAAGAGTTCACGGTTATGCCTCCAGATAAAGTGCCCTTTATCTACCCCACCCCCTGACGCCCGCGATAATCGCCTGTATTTCACCCCCGAATCAGCTTCCTCAGTTTTTTTCGCGATGCCACCATTCTCCGGCCCCGTAACACTCGCGAGTCGCACGCTAATTCGCACTCTTCTATTCTTTTTAGCTTGAATGCTGCCATTTTGTTTCCTTTCCTCTATTAACCCTTAGCAACCGAATAGCGTTACTAAAAATTGCTGTACTATTATTTAAAATATTGTTTACATTATTAGATATGTCGGTATCTAACCAATTACTAAACATTTAAGTATTGTATAAGGTATTATATCAATTTCATATCTACCAAATTTAAAAAATCATAGAGTATGGAAATAGTCTAGGTCAGAAGAAAGGTTTTTATTTTGGAGTTAAAATATCTCTGAGTGCAAAGGGTTAAGGATAGTTTCGAGCAAGTTCTTAATAGATTCGTTTAATTATTCTTTGCGGTTCTCGATCTTCGCGCGATAAAAGAGAATTTAACTTCGATATTTCAGAAAATACTCCAACATCATATTTCCTCCAGACAAGAAAATTGCAAAGGGGAATTAAATACAAAATTTAGTACATGATTTTCAAACAAGATTAATTTATCGAACAAAATTGACGTCACTTCCACTGCCTCGTCTGAAGCGAGTCGATACACAAGATTTTACAAAAATAGACTTTTCCCATTGTCAGAACGGTGTAAACTGATTTTACACGACTTGCAAGGTTTTCGCGGAATCTGTCGAATCGTTTTGGTCCATCGATGTTAATTGCTTTCGATCCCGACAGTAATTGGCGGCGAATTTCCTATTGGAAACCAGTGTTTTCATTATCGAGCGATTAACTCGCCTCGGAATCTCGATGTTGAACGTCGAAAAAGGTGTGCGCGGCATGTACGGTATGGACCGCCTTGAATCGATCGAGCTCTCGACACCGACAGAAGTGTGGCAATCCGCGAACGGTAATCGGACCGAACCGTGTCAATTAGATGCCGTGGTTCTTCGGAGACCTTCGCACAATGGGCATTCGGCGCCGCCTCACGTATTTATGCGAATTGCACCGTGCGCAGTTTCGATGCGGAGACAATGAGGCCCATTGTTTATGACAAATTAACGAGGGGTTTGCGCAACCCGGTCGGCCAAGTGTCATAAATTAATTTGTTATAGCCCGCGACAGATCTTGCTTTTGTTCTTTCACGCGGGCTTGATAAATCTCGCGGAACCTCGCCTCGTCGCAAATCGTTTACTATCGAGAGAGACAGTAAAATTCCGATCGATGGGTGAGTTGGTCATTTGCCACATCGATTTGCTCCCCTGTAACATAATGGGCGCAGATAGTTGATCAAATAATGTACACTATCCTAAACAACTGTTTTTAACATTGGATTACTTAGTTCTCGTAACAATGCCGATTAGAACGATTGAATCTTGTGGTGCCACAAGAGTCCCATAACATTCTACGCATGGTAGTTTGTTACTTGATGATATTAAAATTGAATTCTTGTAGACTTCCCTTTTCTGCCCACCCGCAAATTATTAAGAAAAATTTCAAAGATAAATAGTTGAGTGCTCCAATATTATATTGAAGTACATTCCAGAGCACACTCGGATATATCGAAACGCGCACAGTAAAATTAGTCGACGATTCGTTCGTGGAACGAGCAGGAATGCGAAGAAATATTTTCCACGTGTGAAAAACTAAGGTGGACCGAAGGAAACCTGGAAAACGGCTTGGTCGCAGGGTAGTTTGTATTCGAAACGGCTCAAGCAGGAAGATTTGGGAAAATAGAGCAGATTTTCCGAAAGCCGGGCCCGCTTATTGGCCCAACTGGGCAAACACAACCCCGTCGATAACCGTGGAAGTGGCTCGGATCCAGAACCCCGCTGAAACAATAAGCCGTTGACTCAACGTTATCCGCTTACAAGTTAAACTCGGAGCCGGCGTTTCCGTTCCAGGATCTTCCCGAAAAATTCGGAATCGCGTTCGACTTCAAAGCAGCCCTATTGTTTACGGAGCTATTAGGGTGTTTAGGCATTAGAAGGAGGAGCCGACGGGATATTCCGTGTTACTATCGCGCGAAGGGAACGCTGGATTTGTCTACTGCCACTCTGACAGGATCACCGACACCCGATACCTTGGTCTCGACCCCTCAATCACGAATATGAATTGTTTCGAATCGATCTTAACACATTGTTTACCGAAAGCGTATTAGTAGACAGCGGATCTTTACACAAAGTAAAACTTTTTTACATAAATTGCAACAAACCGGAGAGAAATAGAAATATATTTCAAATTCCTTTTTTTCTTATTCTATGCATTTAATTATAAACCAAAATTTAATTTTATAACTAAAATAAGATTCTTATTGATTACGTTATATCAGAAGAGAACTAAAATTTCTTCTTTTAATAAATAACAACATAAACTTTTAAATTGTGTAAACTCGTGTTTGTGTGTGATTTCTTTTCTGAAACACAAACAGATCTGCAACTCACCCTAACGCATGATAAAAAGCTACGCTAATTTGGTGGAATGATCAATTGTAACCCGAGCAGCGATTCGCAGAGGTTAAAAATTCGATTACGACTCGTTAAAACTGGGAATCGAGGTTTCGAGCTCGGGCCAATTAATAGAATCGCTGCTCCGGTAAATGAAAAACCCCATTACAGCTCGGTAGGGGTGAACTACCCCCCCCCCCCCCCCACTGCATCCACTTACCATCTCCGTCAGTAGCTTTGAAATAAATGTACGCGGCGATACAGGGACGATCGTGTGCCGGGTTTTCGATTCGAGGGTTGAACGAGTTCAATCCCGAGCGATCGTGGCTTTATCGCAGTATCCGTGAGAACTCCGAGGGTTGCGGTGGTGGGGCGGAAACTACACGAATAGGTGTAAGGGTTGGCGAACGGGGAAGAGGGTGGCAGAAGGCACGGGAAAAAGGGGGAGGAGAGGGCAGAGAGAGCGTCGGTCTCACCCCAAGCGATGGATCGTCGAAAGAAGATGTATGAAATTCCGGCGCCTCCCAGTCGGTTTTCTCCGCCGTTGGAGTAGAATATATTGGATTCTGGTAGTCAATAGAGGCAGTTAGGGGTGGCAACACCACGCCAGAGGCCGGCGGCGTTTTATCACGCGCCTTGATATACTGGGCGGCCGCTGTTAGAGGGGTTAATCTCTCACGCTCGGTTAGCTCCTATTTCTAACCTCCCCTTACCTATTTCGTTCTCGTCTAGCCCCACTTTTACCCCTACACCCCCCAACACCGACAACCCCCTCTCTTTTTCTTATCGCGACCTGTTTCTTTCCCCACCTCCCTACAGTCATGTATATTAATGACGCTGATGGAATTACTTAATCGCAGGAACCACCAAAACGTTTCATCCACTTTTGATCTTCGTTTTGTTGTATGCTGTTGATACACGATTATTGCCACTGGGAATTGATAGCTTTCAGAAGGTACAGTGATATGTAAGGATCCGTATAATCGGACTTTTAATAATTGTGCTGTACCAAGACGAAATTTAGAAATATTGTTTTACATTAGAATCCTAAATAAATAAAAAATATTACTACCCCCTTCAAGCACTTTAAATGTTAACACATGTGGGAAGTGAATGCAGTGAACGGCTATCCTTTGAGTATTGTTTGAATAAACATGAAAATTGGTAGTCGTACGATTTTGGGATTTCGTTCGAAATCAAGTATGACGCAGTTCAAACGAAATTAGGGTCTGTTTAAGTCGTCGCTCGTCCAGTTTCGATCTCCTTCACGAAACGACAATAGGAGTCGGTAAAACCCAGCGCTGCGCACACGTTCTTCAAACAAGTTCGAAGCCAAGGAACACAACTCGAACTCGAGCCAGGTAGTCACATTCGAGCTCACCATTTTGATAATGCACCGAGGATTGCCCGAAGGCAGAGCTCTGTAGACGAGCAAACAAACCGGCGGCCGGCCGATTCCTGAACAAAGCATCAATTATCAGTTCGTCGCGAGGTAGATGGCATACCTCGACGATCCATCGGAGTGATCGGCGAACGGAAAACCACCACGGCGGATATTAGCGAGGAATATATGTATGTTTATCCTGGACGGCGGACATTACCGCAATTACGGCAACCAGCAATGTTCCCGGTTTCTTGTCTGTTCGAAACAAGGGAAGCCCAAGCTTGAAAATCGGCCGGAGGTGTTAAACGCGGCGAGCGAGTAGCAAAAGATCGAGAAGACTAGGGGTTGGTGGAACGAGGGACGAGGTTGGAGAGTAACGAGGGAGGGAGAGAGAGAGAGAGTTTGGTAAGAACGAGAGAGGGACTCGTTAGGATTTTTCCGCGGGTGCTAACCGCTTCGGCGAGAAGAGAGCGACGAACAATGCTGTCCTCTGTGGAAGCGCAGCGCTAACGAGACGACCGAACACACCGGCTGGCCCCCGTCAATTGTTTCAGCAAACAACGAAACAATGGACAGTGGCCGAGCGATACTAATGGTCGGTTTATACGCTCCTTAACTCGCCGAGCTCCCTCCAGCCCTCCAGCCCTTCAGCCCTCCAGCCCGCGGACAGGAACCTCGCCTCTTCCAGGCCAACAAGGCTGGAGCCATATTGGGCCACCCTGGCTCTCTCTCGGTTATCTGCCCTTCTCTCCCAGCTGTCTCTCTCTCTCTCTCTCTCTCTCTCTCTCTCTGCTTCTTTCATCGAGCTGCGAGGCTGGAGTCGCGATCGATATTTAGATACTTCGGCCTCGCTTCGAACGCTTTCACCCTGTCCCACTCGGCGAACCGACGCACGATGCCCACGTTAATTAACCGCGCGATAAGGGATGATCCTTTGTGCCAAAACAAAACTACGCTCCCCTCACTGCCAGCTTCACGTCGTTTTTGGATAGTATTCTTCTGCCACGGAGAAGAGACGTTGAACACGCTATTAATTTTAATATGAATAAGTATCGAAGCATCCTCTGGATTTGTGCAGCCTCATTGCACTTTGTCAGTGGCGAAGGATCAAATAAGAAGTATGAACGATAGATTTCCCAAGCGCTTGACCTACAAATAGACTGCAGATATTGTTCATTTATAATAAAAATGAGTAAGTGCGATTTAAAGCTATAGGCTGATTCAAAGAATCTAAGAGTTCATTATAATGAGAGTGAACAATTTTTATTTTGCACAGAGATACGCAGTCTATTAATAAAGGATTGGTTGATTAGATTTATTAGAACCTCATTGTGCATGGTCGATGTAGTTGGTCAATGGCAGAGTCTAAATGAGTCAAGTAATAGGGGATGTTTCTCCCTGCCGATTCGAGGTACATTTAATTAAAGGATGTCGAAACTTCATCGGAAATAGTACGAATGATATCAACTCTAACTCTAAGATACCTCTTTCGGGTCCATCGTTTCTTACCCCTTTTCTGTCCGAATAGAACAACCACTGTGGGACCGAAAGGGGATGATGACCGGCGCGGGGCGTTCGACGATCCCAAACTCGATCGAAACGACTCCGGGCTCCGTCTAACCGGAACCTAACGGCCGTCTCTCTTGAGCAGATTACCTAATATGTCCGTTGGTCTGTGCGTTCTGTGGACCTGGTTGGTGTGGATGGCGAAGCCACCGGCTTCAGTTTCTCCGGTCCCCGGGAGCAGTAAATATCGGACGAGGCGGCAATTACCGACGATGCGCGAGCAGAAAAGTCGGCTCGCGTTTGGTGGGCAGCAGGGACCGCGGCGTTGCTCTACGCTCGGTTAACGGAAGGTGAGAATTAACGACGGCCATTGAGGCGATACCGTTTCCGTCCCGCATCGCTGCGGAAGAACAGTAAGCACAATTCATTGGCAGGCCTTCCACCGTGGATCGTTTGTGAGAACGGCCGGGAACCGCAGCTTGTTAGAGGTCTCGCGGTAAGAAACCGACGAGGAGGATTTGAGGGAACCGGCACGGCGCGCCAACGACGCCGCGGATCGAGTTTAGCTACACGGGAAAAGGACGACCAGTTGTTAAGTTCGGACAACGTTGTTGGTCGTGTGACTCAAGCCTTGTTTCGTGAGGCTTTGCCAACTTCGAGGAAACTTGTACTCCTTGGAATGGAAATCGCAGGTGATCGATGATGGTCGAAGTCGTCGTCAAGGGTGGTTTCCAAGGGTCGTTCTTCACATCGACCATTCATACTTCTTTGGAGGAAGATATTGATGTTCGAATTTGAGATGATTCTAATAAAACATAATTTCGACGATTTAAAGGTGCTATAGATATCTACTCAAATAAGGGTGGTTTCTGGCATTCTTCAGCTCGACAATTTTATATTTCTTTGAAGGCAGATGTAAATGTTCAAATTAGAGATAATTCCAAACAAACAAATGATTTCAACGATTTAATTTCGAATCTACTTCTTTGACACCAATGTTGGTTCTTTGGAGTTGCTGCATATTGCTAGTGATTTATATTAGCTGCTGAAACATTAGAATGTAAGTGAAATATTTATGGTTCTACATCAAAGCGTACCCGAGTTAGTCCTAGCCTTGGGTTAGAAATGTCGAATCGTAATTAAAATATCGTTAGAGATCGCTTGAACCGAAAATATGTTATTTCACCGATCCTAGGCAGTCTAACGATCATTGCCATTAAAAAAATATTAGCAAGTACTAAAATGAAAAATAAAGTAACCAATGATAGTTACAACATCGTTAAGGAGGTTTTATCTTCCCTCGAAGCTTAACCTCAGTAGCTAATAACTCAACTTTGCCATTAACACTTTCAGTGGCACGTCTCCCGAAGATGAGAAACGTGTATCAGATGTTAAAAAAAGTAATTGTGCAAAGTGCAAGAAGGTTTAACCCTTTGCGGTCGAAGCTATTTTAACTCGAAAATTAAACGTTTCTTCTGACCTACAATATTTCCATTCTCTATGATTTTTTAAATTTGATAAATATCAAATTCATATAATACCTCATACAATACTTAAATTTATAGTAATTGGTTAGATACTGACATATCTGATAGTGTAAACAATTATTTAAATAATAGTACAGCGATTTTTAGTGGCGCCGCAGAGGCGCCACTCGAACGCTAAGGGTTAAAGGGTACTTTCAGTATCTTAACTTTTTAATTTTTCGTGAAATAAATAACTTTGATTCCATGGAACTGTTTAGACTGTTGAGGGAGCATTGAAAATGAAACATTTGCATCACCAAGTCAAGATCAAAAGTCTCACATCAGGATTCTAGGGTCCCTAGGAGATTCAGACCGCTTAGCCACTCCAATCAGGGAGCGCAGACACTGGACCGGACACTTTATAATTTCTCCGAGCATCGTAGAAGTGTCGGTATCGTCGGACAGGATCTCGGCAGTCGTTTACGTCGCCGGTGGCAAGGGGTAGTTTTACTCACCTTGGAATACTCGTCACCCCCGTCGATGCTTGATACCCCGAAATTGTTAATAACACTTCACCCTCGTCGCGGCCCCGATATCGCTCGCATTACCATGTGAATATAGCGATGTAGTTGGTCGAGGGGTGAGGGTGTCGTTTATGCGGGTTGAACACACCCCCGTCCCGTCGCGCGATACATTATTCTACTACGGGCGCTAATGTAATATGACGAAGGCCGGGGAGGGTCGAGGCTTATCGTTCCTCGAGATAAGGAGACCCCGCTAGTTATCCAGTTAGCGCGTCATTGTCCGATGATTTTAGATCGGCCGCCGATACATCGCTTTTAACGGCGGCGCGGCGTTGGGGGCCACGTGTGGACGCGTCCCTTCGCTCGTTTTGCCCGGGCGCGTCGCGACGCTCGCACGGTCGTCGTTGCCAACGTAGCCAGATACCACCGGGATACGATGACAAATGACGAACGGGACGACCGATCTCTTCCAGCCAAACAGATTCTCATTCTACGGGAGAGCGGAGATAGCTAGGCCAAGTCACCGCGCCGGAATTACTCTTGCGGCGCGGACGGCCTTTGTTCGAATACCGAAAGCCCCTCCACGGTGTTTTCTATCTAGAACGGGGGAATATTATCAGTGACTAGGACGTCGAATTACGGTGAGCCTGAAAAACGGAAGCTCCGACACTCGGAGGAAACGCTGGATGGGGTACAAGACGATCTTACAACTATTACACAGGATAGTACACTAGGTGTACCAAATGTTATTCTGTGTTAATTGCATCAGTCACTGGGTGCAATCTACTCGAATGTGTTGAATGTAATAACGACAAGTTTGTCGATAATGAAGGATCGAACTATTATCATATGTACAAGTTGTCTATGCTGACACCTGCCTTGTGCTTGTGCGTAATTGAGTATGTGCTGACCCAGTCGGAAAGTCTTGTTTTAAGTATCTGTACAACCAGACGAACTGGAATGTTAATATTCTTTGCGCGTTATAATAAATCATAGAGTTAAAACAGTGTTCATTTTGTAACGCTCGTACCCATAAGGAGACTCAAATTACAACAGAATGGTTCAACGAGCGCAGAGGATCCAGTCTTCCCAGGTCGTTGAGGGAACGCGAAGTACAGCAGTATCCTCCTAGATAGTCTCAGCTTTCAGGAAAATCAAAAGGAGAAGGAACGGAGAGTCCAAGCAACCCGAAAATATGATTGAACGTAGCATAAGAAAGCATAAGGAGAGGGAGCATGGAAGCGAACTCTGGGAACGGAGTCGAGGTCCGGGTGGTGCGTCTCGGGACACGCGTGCAGCGATCCCGGCGTGTGCACTCGTGCACAAAGCGGTCACTCTCTCTCTCTCTCCTTCCCTGTTGCTCGTGTAGACGCGGATGCAAGGCGAGTTCAGCGTGGAACCGAGAGGCGAGCGTATATACGATCCGGGGCCGGTGGTTCATAACTCGAGGGCCGGCCCGAGAGCGCACGAATGAAGTTGTCGTCGTAGGCCTCTGCCTGCCGCGGCGAAACTTATCGGCGAGAGACAATGCGACGCATAAATATCTCACGAGCCCTCTCTCTCTCTTTCGCTCCTTCTCCCTCCCTCTATTTCTATCTCCCTCTCGCTCGTGCTTTGTGTGTAGGAGAACGTGTGCGGCGTACACGTGCACGCGCGAGCGCGAGCGTTCCGCAGGCTTGGCCGAGAGCGGGTCAAAGTGTCGGGTCCGGTCCCGAAACCGACGGCCCAGAAAAACTGGCGCACGATCCGCGGCCCCCACTGCCCGACACGCGTCATGTTCCGCGAGAAGATCCTCACGAAACTCGTATTTATGGTCGCACTCGGCTCTTTGATGCCGAGGCTGCACGTGGATCCGCTCCGGAACCGCATGATCAATAGACTGCGGATTATTGAGCATAGTATCGAGACGTTCGAACCAAATTTCCAGAACTCGATATCCAATGAATACGTGTATAATGCTTTACGCAGCTGGATAGTTCGTAGAGCAGTATGGGAATCGGACCAGCTCCTAGGATTCATCTAATTTACTGTCCGTTAGTAATACTGCAAGTGTTTTCCTTCTCCGGGACTAAACCAACTTCAACACAGTTCAACAATTGAGTTCGTAATGCTGCAGTGCAACATTTTCAGTGTCTATTAACCAGACTATGGATTTTATGCGTTTATGATAAAAACGGGACGACGTAATTTAAAACAGTGAAGAGATTGACGGAACTTAAAAAGGCTAATATATTATTTTCAATTTTTTAATTCGTTCACTGTTTTATGTAATTGAGGCTAATGACCAATGAATCCTAGCTCTTTGAGATCTTCACACGCGTATAATTGAAGAGAGGAGGTTACGAGTTTGGAATAAATTTGTTTTTTTTTTCTGAATGTGTTACGCCATTAAGGTTCCAGGAGCACGAATCCCGGCAAAGCACAGAAGCAGAGAAGATCCCCGGGCCAAATTTTAGCCCGACCACGGCACAAAAAGGATTAAGGAAGTGGGGAGTTCCTCCATTCGAGTTCCTTGATCCCCGAGCAGAGCGTAAACGGCGTCGCAGCAGGCTCGAACCGAGGCGGAATTTAAATAGCCGCCCCCCGTTCGGGATTAACCGCCATTTTGCGTTTCCACCCTCCGAGCCGTCGGCAAACCGGAAGGGGAGGGAGACGGGGAAAAAACAAGATGGCGGTGGACGAAGGGTGGTCTTGGCACTCGCGGCAATTAAATGCGATAATGGCGTTAATTATTGTAGGACGTCGCGCACCGGGGATAGTTTTGTCCCTGCTCGGAATCGCCCCAGTAATTTACCCTTTCTTCCTCGCCTTTCCGTTGTTGCTACTCCGCACGGGGTGAAATAACGACGACAGGGCTTGTAAACTCGCTCAAGCGGCTTCCTACTATGATAGTAACACGATCTCCTTATCGATTCGGTCTATCATGAGATGCACTCGGTCTCGCCGAGTGAACGGTTTACCGTTCACAGGCCGAACCGATTAATTATACTGTCGCGTGATTAATATTGATGGTTTATTTTGGATAGCCCAGATCTGTCTTGACTCGGCTGTTTCTTCAATCAGTTTTAGCTAGTTTTTATCTTCTGAATTGGCATGACAAATCTTATGACACGTCATACTGTTAAACTTACTGCTGGCCACTCTGTACAGTTAGCAATTCCTCCGCTTTTCAAAAATTCATAATTACACTGCACTATAAAAATGTTCTGTTTTCAGTTGCAAGAAGCAGGGACCAAGTAGAAATTTCTTTCTTTCTTCAACTTTATTAAATTCTTTTTATTTTACTGTGCTTTGGAATTGTACCCTTTCATTTGTTCCGTTAATGCATAAAATCCGATATTTTTTGATAAGTAAATTCATTTTCTGATACCATAGAACACACCAAAGAAATGGATGTTTATCTAACTTCTGTTTCTTATAATTGACTATCAACTTTCCACTTTCGACTGATTTCAAGAATAAACCTTTTTCTAATTAATTTTTCATTCTCCTGTTGTTCCGCAATATGTAAAAATAACAATGATAACTGAAGACAGTGGAATTTCTTTTATTACATGAAATGTCGTTTGAGAAGGAAGGCAGGATCGAGGAGGAAAACTGGAAAGAAAATTACTGCCGGTCGCGTTTCACGACAGACGACGTATCGACTGTGTCGCGTCGACGACGATGTCTGAAAGACGTCAGGGTAGCGACGGGGTTCGTTTCACTGTCGAAAGGAGCCCGTGTAATGGCTGGACGGAGGCGTTATTGCCGGGTTCGTTTGTAACCGTGGCCCGACGGACAGAACTTTCGCCGTCGCGTCGACGCGGGCAATTTTGGTTCGAGTTTAATTACACCAGCCCCCGAGGGACAATCAGATAGAACCGGCGTACACGGCCGACCGCCTTCGACCAAGGGATGGCAAAGTGCGCGGAGAAAATGGCCGGAGCCCGGTGTCGGGCTGACATTATCGGCGAAAAACGAGTGAACCCAGCCCCCGGGGCCGGCAGCCTGGGTAATTACGAGTCTTTCTTAACAAATTTTTAATTTAATCGTTTTTTCTGCGCCGGCCCACACCCCCTGCCGACAATGCCCGAGATAAATAATCGTTTATCCTCCCGGATCTTCTTGTTGGTCCTCTTTCGGCTCGATATTAACCCTCGGATAGCCTTTATTTAAAAATAATGTTAATGGCATTCATGTTAACTCAAATTAAGTGAAGTGAACACACGAAATTATACATTTCGAAATGATATTATACAGTAGGTCCTCGATTAACCGGATCCCAATTATAAACAAATATGCGTTTAAATATGATTGTATTATGAAGCGAAATAAATGTTCGAAAAATAAAAAATTTATTTTGGAATGTAAGTGTACATTTCAATTATTTCCTCGGGTCTCGATTATTTAGCGGGCCTTAATTTGCCCGAGCTATTTGTCTCACGATCAAGCCGGTTAATCGAGATCCCACTGTACTTTAATTGTATACTCATTAATTATTATACTGATAACATTCTTTGCACCGTCTTTGCATCAGATCAACTGTAGGCAGTACGCGTTATTCCCGGTTGCATTTTGCATGCAATAATACTGCAACAATAGATAAAATGTTACAATATTTCAGATTTCTCCTAACTCCAGTTCAATCAGATAATTATAATTTGAAGTTGATTTATTTGTCATTTTTACCCCGAAGACCTTTAAAGAATTCTAACTCGCGTATGATTAATCGAGGGGTTGGATTAAAAATTGACGACATGAGTCTGAAAGGAGGCATTCCTTCGCGTTTACAGCCACCGTGAGAACTCGGCTCGCGCAGATCGACTTCATTCCGAAATAAAGCGGGACGCAGGTCCAAGATCTCGGTCGAGCGGATAACTACAACGGGTCCATCGACTCGTGCACGACCCTCCCGGTTGTTACACCCCCGCTTCCTTTTTCCGTCGGACAATCGTTGAAGCCGGAGTTAATATCGTTCGCGACGCGACGATAGACTCTGTCGTTCTGATTCCTCGGAATAAGACGTTTCATCCCCTGGAACACGGCCAGCATTCACGGATTCGAGGCACTCGAACTGGGTCGTGCCTCAAAATCTCTTGAATGGGGCTCACTCTCTCTCTCTCTCTCTCTCTCTCTCACTCTATCTCTCTCTCTTTCTCTCACACACACAGACACACACACACACACTGTTTCTTTCGCACTGCTTCGGTGCCACAATGCCTAGGATGGACTCTGCTCGCGGGATTTTCAGGTGAGCGTTGTGTAGACTCTTTATTATCGCGGCGACTTTTCACGGCAGCATTCAGCACCGATGAACCGGTCGCTGCTCCCTTTACGAGTCTTTTTTCACCGCAGCACAAAGCTGCGTCAGCTTCTTTTTTCTTTCGACGATGCTCCACAGATCAGGACGGGAATGTCATAATTTACTGGGCCACTTCCATCCCGGGCCGTTGATGAGATTCCAATCGCTGCTTCGAGAAATATCGCCCCTCCGAGGACCGATTCCACCCTGAAATACTTGGAGAAGTTCGTTGCTCTTCAAGCAGCAGAACGCTGGAATCTGTATCACCGTGTTTGCTACGAAAACTTATCTTTTTCTTGAACCCCTTCACTGTGTTCTTTCTTCCACAATTCCTGCAACAGATAACTTCCTGAAAGACAAAGAAGACTTGTTTGTAATCTGTACTTGTTTCAGTATGTTCCCATCTGAAATTGAATGCTGATAGACATTAGTGATCAGTAGACTGCGAATCTTCATGCAAAATACAAATTGTCTGCATAGATTGCAAGAAATAGAAATTAAAGTGAATGTTATTTCTTCCCTCCAGGATTTTAAAAGAGGAGAAATCATGTATTTATATCTGCAATTTTTTTAATTTCTTAATAATTTCATCTACTCAATTTTGCTTTAAATACATAGAAAACCGCAGTCTAGTGATCAGATTTCAATCATTTCAACTTTCATTCTGCGTACTTGAAAAGTTTGGCGAGTGGAAAATTTCCAAAAGTTTGGCGAGTGGAAAATTTCCAAAAGTTCTCGTGGGGATGCTATCTGTGGCATACTTTACACATGATTAAAAAATATTGAAATTATAAATCAATTTTTTTTATACAGAATTTTTATGTATTGAATTAAATTTTTTAATCTTTTCATAGCGACATGAAAGTCAACAAAACTTCACAAATAAAATAGTGCGAAAATACTATAATATTTATAAAACAATGTTTTGCATTTCATCGCTTCATTTTTAACTTAAATACATAAATCCGTAGTCCTTCTATTTTATCGCCGTCGTATGGAATGCTTTAGTCTATGAAATAAATATATCTAGAAAATTTATTTCAGTCCATTCATCACAGAAACGTGAAAGCAGACATCCACTTGTAAAAATTCAAGTGGATAATATTTGTTAGGTAGCTTTTGAAGTTTCACGCTCGATTGATGAACAATATCCAGTATCTGTATTCTGATTTTCTTGCGAAATGAGAGAAGTTGTTGTTTAAAAAAAAGTGCGTGGATTATTGCCAAGAGGGTGGTACGGTGTTTACGATGCTTTGATAATGATGGACCGTAGTCTTGATTCCGAGAGGTTTTCCCGGGAATTTAGTAATGCGGAGGGTAGCTCCGTGGACGAAACAATAATAACGCGTGGTTTACGACACGACCAAGCTTTCGTATCGGCCACCTACGGCCGGCTACACGGGCTACCACTTTGCGCTCACTTAGGCGGTGCACGGGTAACAATTCAGCGAACGTCCCTGGTGTCGAATAAATTGCGCGAAATTATGGTGGCGCGTTATGTCGCGTAAATGGCCCGATAGAAACATGCCAGTATCAAGGAGGCCGGAGCACGTAGGACGTGGGACGTGTCGCTGATGGATTCATTGGACCAGCTTCCAGCTTAACGAAGATCGAAGGGGCTTGGATTGGACTCTATGCCTCCCGCGACCATTCCCGCTTGACGTTTCCTCCGAAAAATTCTTGTGAACTCGCTTTAAATCCTCCGATACGAAGACGAGACCTTGAAGATCGCGCTGTTCAGTCCTGCGAATACGGAAGTGTCTCGCCTCCGCTCTCCGTTCCTCAGAAATTTCATTATGACGTATATAAATTCTTGAAACTGAAGATTTGCCTCATCGCTGCGGGTTTTATACGTTTACGTCAAAAATGAATAAATAAAATACAGAACAAATTCACTGATCTGAATTTTATGCAAGTTCAACCTCCTACAGTTAACTATCACAATTTTTATTTTGCATAAAGGTCCACAGTCTACAAAGAAGACAGATCATTAAGGATTGCGAGCTATGATCGCGATGACGTTTCAGTTTGTCGGGGACGCGAGTCGAGTGGTGTTGCAGGTTCTACGGTTAACGGTTGCGAAGTTACATTGCGTTTTCCGGCTACTTAATGCACAGATTGTACGGGACGGCTGTGTTTTGTAAGTTGATTTACGATGAAAGCGATCGTCACGGTCCACCAATTTAACAATTAACCCTTAAGTGAGTCGTCTCTCTTGTTTCTTCTCGACGAAATATATTTGTCTTTGATCCTTCCAATTAGCAAGTCAAAGATATCACGATGATCAATGCGTTCATAACCGGTTTAGGATTAACTTAGACCGGGGCCCGTTTGACGCTCGCCGACGCGACGCGTCCCTCCTTTCTTTTCTGACTAACATATCTTGTCTCCTTGTCGTTCGCACTCTCAGTTGCCGGCATACCACGCGCGACTTCCCCTTGTCCTTTAACAAGAGCCTCGCGGCGAGGAGAATATTAATTAACGCCGTTGATCGATTCACGCATGCCCCGACCAAATTAACGTTCATACAGAGCTCCTGATTAAATCGACCGTGGCCTGATAAATGACTTGCGCGCCGACAATTCTTTGGAAACGATTTAGCCACTAATTAAGAGTCCTCGACGCTATCGAACAATCAGTTGGGGAATTTTAGGATCTCGCGCGCAACTCGAGGATCCTTTCGAAGGTCCTCAGGAACCTTGAATAACACCGAGAAGCCTCTGCAGGGTTCGAGGGAACCTTGGGAGGTCTTCATGACTTTCTAAAAACTGCTTAGGGCACATCATAGATCCAGAGGTCATTTTAATAATATTGAGCGATTGTTGAAAGATCCTCTGAGTTCTCTAGGCACTCTAAGTAACGTTTGGAGATTGTAGGGCCTCTGGGAGCACTGAGCAATCCTTGTGATACTCCGTGGATATAAATTGGACTCTGAAGGATCCATAGGATCTTCCAATGGCATCAAGGACTCTTTAAAGGATCCTCATGATCTCCTCAAGCTACTAGAATTCCTCAAAATTTTCAGTGAATTTTGGAAGAGATCCAAGGAATTCATAAAGGATCCTTAGAGTACCAAGAGTCTTCGAAAGTCTTTTAAAGAATTTACAGGACCTCTCATGGGCTCCATGAATACTATAAACAATACCTATGACTTAGGATAGTCTTTAAGAATCTCATAAACGTCCAAAGAATGTATAATAACGATCCATGAAATTTTTGAAGAGCCTTCCAAATTTTGCAAAGATTTCAAAGGTCCTTTGGAGGATCGACAGGTCCTTCCATAGATACGATGAATCTTTTAAACGATCCTCATGATCTCCAAAGTTCTTATAACTCCTTAGGAGCTCCTAAGATTTCCGAGACGGTCCAAGATACCGATAAAAAAATTGTTAAACAATTACGAACGATCATCATGACGCTACGAGTAATCCAGAAGACTCCCTTTCACCGGAGAAGCGTAACAGAAGTGTTTTTTTCAACGATCATAAGTCCTTTCCAAGAGAAACGTATTCCAGAAATAGCCTCGGCGGGCGAGTGAAATTTGCATCAATTAAAATTGGTGATTGAAACGAAGACGCTCGACCGTGTGACACCTTATCGAATAAATAATCCGTAAATAAACTGCCGTGCTCACTTCGGGACGTCTTCTCGTTGCCATACACAACATTCACGGGCTGGCTTTATCTCTCGGTTCTTTTTTACACGGTTATCGTCGCTCGTCTATCAAACGTATTCGAACGGCATTTCCGAAAACGAGAGATAGATGGACGGTTTCACAATCGCTGACGCGAAATTGTTTACACCGTAATTAACGTAAGCGAGAATAATTAGCGAGCGAACCGGCAAATGAGCTCCGCTTGATATTCCTATCGTGGGCTGTCATAAGCGGCATAAAAACACTCGTTACATAACGAATTAGTATACATCGGTGTGTCGAAGAAATCATCTTTTTATTCGATGCCTGTTATCTCGCCGACTCTTTCACTTTTTCTTCCTTCTGATCTCTCTATCTCTCTTTCTCTCTCTACTCTGGCAACTTCTTTTCGATGATCGGAGCCAATCAAAATGCTAATTAATTTTTTGCTCGCCTCTTCACCTCCGTAGGTTTCCTCGTCAACGGATCTACCGGGGTCCCGTTAATTAATAACAATTAGCAGCCGGAGTTGCGCAATACCCGACTGTTTCTCGCGAGCACAGCTCACCCAGTCCAGGGAAATTACTTTTACCAGTCGATCGACAGAACCAATTACAGCGATCTACAATCGCATTGGCGATTGTGGGGTGGTGGAGGGGATGGTTGCGCAATCGATAGTCGATCCACGTTAATCAATGAGACTTTAACGAGGTTAGTGTGCCGATAAATTAACGGCAGAAGTCGGTGTTTGTTTTTGCAAATCGTGCTTGTGAAATTGGTTAACCGGCGATGTCGGTGCCTATTATCGTTCGAACATTTTTCTATCTTACAACCGATGCTGTTTATTTAATTTGCCACGAGCGAGATATCGCGATCGTTCTCGCTTCTTTCCGCGAAATACATAGTTTGCCTGCTCCAATCGACAAGCGACGATTATTTATAATTTTCCTCGTTTTTTCGATCGATCTATCCCGCGGATTCACGAGCGCAACTCTGTATCTGAAATTATTTTTAAATGAACACATTCGAATAATCAATTATCGATTTAATATAATTGGTTGTTAACGCGTAAAACCTCCCTCGAGGATTATCGCGTTAATTAATAAAAATTGAGCGTCCTTTGTATTAGTTCTGCGAGCAGCGTCAAATACTACAAAAATAAACGGAGATAATAGCGTACCGGGGATACGCAGATACAGTATCTTCACTGAAATTATTTTCTGTAAACATATTCCCGTCGCGGACAAATAAATCGTCGGAGGAATTATTCCGCCGAACGATCCACGGCCACCGCAAAATCACTAACCGGCAGAAATCGACGGGTTCGTCGAAATAAATTTCAGGTGGAATCGCGTGACCGATCTCTGATCGTAAAGCCGGCGGATTCTAAGAATTTCTAATGCTCGTTAAATTTCGTCCCCGAGGGACGCGGGAGCATAAATCTCTCGGCTCGCCAAAAATGCCGTCGTCCACGCTGAAATCCGAGAAGTTTTTGACCGATGTCTGTGTCGGACCATCAATTTTCTCAGGATTCGTCAAAGTACACCTTAAATTCTACGCTTCTATCAGAGAGAAGTCACCCGGACGTAAATCAAAACCGAGTTGACACAATCGGCTCCCCGGAAATGGAATCAACAGTCAGCGCGCCAACAGTCTATTCGAGAAATTGTTATTAACAATTCGTCTACAGGGAGCTTGTTAACACAAGCGACCTCGCAATAGTGAAGGTAATTTAATAGTCGTTGCCTCTGTGATCCACCTGCGTCATTGAGGCTCTAATAAAATAAGGTGAGCTCAAATGCAACTACAATAAAACTTAGATTTAATGATCCTACCATAAGTGATTAGAAATCCCCGATCGATTAGCGACTGAAATTGTCATTTCGATCGAGACGTTTAGCAAGAAATCCTCAGCTTTGAGTCATAAATGTTTAATTGGAACGTATTGCTGGCAATTACGGTGCTAACAAGATTCGAGGTTTTTGTTCCGTACGATCTGTGTCGATAAAATTTCATGCAAACTCCCATTAGAGCAATAATTTTCGCGTATTGCAAATAAATAAGCGAGCAGGTTCGAGTCGTCGAGAAAAATTACTAAGCATAAGTTAATAATCACCTGCGGGAGACGCGTAAATTGTTTAATATAAGGAGAGGTGTCGCGTTCGGCGGCGTAGCGCATTCATTTCGCAATAAAGTAGCGTTTTCGCTTTGACAGGCGTCGATATCGGAATAAAATTGCACCCGTTGTCGAGTTAAAGCGGCTCGAGCTCGGGTCGGGCCTTAATGACCGATTAAAGGCGACGTTATGCAACGAAATTAATTATCTGCCGATAAATTCCTTCCACGGAGGGTGTATTAATGATCGCGATAAACCGCGTGGCAGAAAACACGCGAGGATACAGATTGCAGATTATTTCGGCGCCGTGCTGCGTGTTGGACGGTCGATCGCGTGTACGTGCACGCGAGTACAAGCGGCTCTTTCGACGTCCACGTCCGTTATAATCGTCCATCTAGCCCGTTGACGGTCAATTATGCCTCTCGGGAACGCGACTTTAAACTTTATTGAGGTTCTAAAAATCTTATTAACGATAAACCCCCCCGCTTTCCTCGATAGACATTCCGCGGTTCTGCGGGGAAAAAAACTGGTCGCATTCGTAATGCACCGGGTTTTATTTCGCGTGAGTCCGCGAACCAGCCGCGCCAGATAAGCGTGGTAACATAATTGGTTGTAAAATATAATACTCCAGTTTAATCGCTCAAACGAATACGCGAAATTAGCGAGACGTCGCAGCCGCCCTGCCGCCAGCTCAAGCCGTTCTCCGTGCTCCGAGTGTTTCATTTTTATTATTAATTTGCCGACTCTACTCGAGACACCGATCCGGCAGTACATAAATGTTTAAATTGCAGAGATTGCGCACTCGCCGTCATAACAAGTCGATCGAACACCACCAGATGAAAGCAGTTAAATAATCTGACGATCTATTATGCACTAGACTTCCTTTTAACTAAACCTATAATGGATCCACAATGTATTTGGACACTACTTCTATTTGATCTTTAAATTGTGATCATATCGTAAAAACAAATAATAACAAGCCTGGACTCATTTTGAAGCTCGATGCCTCTACTTTCGCAAAAACAGTGTTCATTTTTTTTCTGAGATGTTTTTAAACTATGAGCGGGTGGAAATTTGAAGACCTACTTTCAAATTAAAAACGTCTCCAGAAACTTTCCAAAATTTTTCTCGTGAATGAGACTGCCACAGATTTGAAGATTGAAGCTTCTTTTCTACAACGCTTTATTAGAAATTGATGTGGAATTTTTCTTCTTTGTTTTACGGAACAAAGCGAGGAACAAGTTCGGTCGCATTTCGAAATCAGATTATTCCCAAATTGCGTCTTTGTGTAAATTTGTAGAGGATGAAAGCGGGCATCGAACCAATTAACAGTGGCTAAAATCGCGCCGGATCGAGTCCACGTTTCCTCGAGCAGAGATCCGCTCGGAATTGCTCGGGTCAGTGAGAGTTGATAGTCTAAATCGGTCGAAAACTCGGAGCGGAGGGACGAGAGCTCTAAGGTAAATCATCTTATCGGTAATTAAGCGGCGCACAACGAGGTCTGTCGCACGATCGGCCGCAGAACTAACGAGTGATCCCGACGCTCTTGTAATTATGTAATTATTCGAATCGCGAGAGGCCATCTCGCTGTTCCGAGGCTTATTGAGCGGCCGCCGCAGCGGCGGAGCAGATTCCAGGAATCCCGACGACGACGTCGTGACCCGAGCTACAGCGAATTTCATACTATCTCCGTCCTCCTTCTCACCTTCGAACAACTTATTAAGCCGGTGAAATCGCGGAGATGGGCGCATCGATGCGGTTCTTCGAGAAAGATCGATCCGAACGACGATTTTCCAGATCCGGAGATCCGAGTAGATAAAACTAGCGCAGCGGCCTTACTGGGGCCCGCGAGGGATCCGAGGTCCCCTTCTTTTATCTCGCACGAAAGTAATCTTCAGGAAACCTCGGGAGTCGCGCGAGAAACGAACGACCGAACCGGACGAGTTGCTCGTCGTTAGGGCTAACAAGCTACCTGGTAGCCGATACCGGGCCAGCAAACAACGGCCATCGGCTAATTGTACGATTTAAATTCTGATAGGTGTTATGGCAGCCAGGAGAAACCGGCTGCCAAAGCTTGGTACGTGGGAATGCTAGAGGAAACTGAGAAAAGCTCGATGATATTCCTAGACACGTTATTGCCTTTGTTTCGGAGGAAATAAACTGTGTATTCGCATGGTTTTCCCCGTGGGGCAGTACTGTGGCTCTGGGAGACTCCGGAGCAGCGAAGTCACGCCCATTCAGAACGCTCTGCATAAATACTATAACATTTTTCGAGAATTTGGAGCCCACAGTTCTAGATAATGTGAAGCCTAGGTAAGATGTCAGCAGAGATTACGCTATAAGACATTCTTATGGTTCTGGAAGAGGTGACATCCAAGACACGCCCATCGAAAGTGTCTTGCATAGAGAGAACAAGATTTTTTTTGAGAATATAGTATTCTTACAGCTGGATTTTCATGGGGTGCATATTTAGGCCATGCGTGGGATTATAATATTCGATAAGATGCTGCTCTGAATTGGAAGGAGGCAGGGGTAGCAGAACCACGCCCACTTGAGACACTCTATACAGAGAAAAGAAAATTCTTATAGGATATAGACTCATCAGAGTCCAGTTTTCGAATGATATACTGCCTGAACCAAGTATCGTCTCTTCTTGGCTCTGTCTAATATTGAGAGCAGCAAAACCACGCCCACTTCGGACACTCTGGAAACGAGTTCGAAGGAACCAAACATTATGGAATGTTCTCCAAGCGCTACGAAAATTTTCGGAATGTTAAAATTGAAGACTGAAGCGACTCTACGTCACTGATCGGAGATAAAATCGTGGAATCGTCGTTAATCGAGATGCGTCTACCCGGTCTCTAGCCCAAATCCAATTGTTCCACGGATCTAGTTCATCCAGATACGATAAGACGGTCTCGAAACGGTTTCAGCCGCGTGAAAGGCGCAGAATAATCGGAAGACGTCGTTAATTAGTCGGGGGCCGGTCGGCGCGCACCTGTAACGACAGAAATGGACAAAATTCCTGGTCGCTCGGTTATCGATCGAGCGTGTAGCCTCTCGAAGATAATACGGCATTAACTTGAACGGATGATGCGCGTCCTATGGCTCGTAGTTAGGCTTAACAAGCGCGAGTCGGTAGCCTAGGCGATATCATCTGATTGATGTTATCTGGTTACATGAAACGGCGAGCAAAACAGGTAACCGGGCAATCTCTGGTGACCGGCGACTAATTACGCGATTAAAATTCAAGCGTACCAAGCGGAAGGCCGGAGATGACTCGCTGGAAACGAACTGGGGGAACCAAGGGGGTAGCAGCAGGTTCGATAAGCACGCCGATAGCAGCGCGAGGCTCCTGTTCCCCGTTCATCAAACGGAGAAATTAAAATGTTCAGGGGCGAGCCCCCCCCCCTCCTCCTCCTCCGCCGCTTCTTTTTTCATCCTTGCTCCTCTTCTGTGGACCGTCCCGACGCGGTGCTCTTCCACGACAAAAAATCTGATTAAACTTGAAATCGTTAATTGGATGCTGAGATGCTTTTACCGTGAAATTGGGCAGCGCCAACATTTCTCCAGCCGAGATTTACCGATCGATTAATCCTTGATCCCTTGTTAATAAAATATAATATGGTGTCGAACTTGTTATTGGGACTCTTCATTTTTTAATCGCATATCTTCTTTTGTTAAAAGGAATTTATTTGGTGTCGATTAAATTCCATTCGTTGTAGATTTACTATTTTACGATGCATCTTATACTGCAAAGCAGAAATGATTTTCATTCACAGAAATCAATATTAAATGATCCGTGCGAGTTGTTACGGTTTTGTAAGTCAATTTGAACAATCACTCGAGGGTTAAACTCGGACAGAGAAGTTCAAGGTGTTGGAACGATCGATCAATTCGGACTGTCGCCGAAGATGCATGATTTTTATCAATCCTAATTTAATCGTGACTGGTATCTCTTGTGAAACCGAACGCGGCCAACAAATCATGTCTGTTTAGCTACTCGATTAGCGGTGACAGTTAACGTCGAGTCTGAGGATAGGGGTGAAAGGGTCCGATTAGGGTGCTGGTAGAAGGGCGACACAGAATAGGGAGCTGGTTAAGAACGATATGATGGTCGTGACTCTAAAAATTGAACTAGCAGCCAGTCCTCAATCAAATCATTTCATTGATGCTTAACCTCTCCTATTCCACATAAATCATTTCAATAAATAGCCTTAACCGAATAACATAAATTGGAAGAGAACTTTTCTAAAAATCTGTGCTCAATAAGCTTTGCTTTGCAAACCCTTATAATTTTGTGACTTTGCTTAAAGAAATTGCTGCAGCAAATAACAAGCAGTAGGAAATAGTAGATTCAAGGTGGTTAATATCATAATTAATTGATTGGTATTAACTGACCGCGAGATTGAAATTGAGTAAATGAATGAAGTCCGTAGTCTACATATTCATAATTCAGGATACATATTGATAATATAATAATGATAAGTAGAAATTTATCATTCAGGAATGTAACGCGAATCAGGCTCGACGAGGAAGGATTGATCGATTTAGCAAACGGTCTGAGCGGCTCAATTAATATTTCCGCGAGAGCTAATTCCCCAAATAAAGAAACCATAAAACCCAGTCCCGTATCAGTAATTCCCCGTTGAAATCCTCGAGCGCGCAATTTGATGCTCGGAGGATCGCGAGAGGAGGCAGCGACCGTGTCCAATTACAAGTAGATGAGATCGGCGGGGAGGCGAGCTGGCGTGATAAGATAACAATAAGAAATTAGCGAGCGATCGAGAGAGGATGCTGCCGCAAAGAGAGAAACAGGAACAACGGAGAGAAAGAGAGAAGATGATGGTGAAGAGGGAGAGAGAGAGAGGGGAGAGGGAGAAGCGGACGGGCCACCAGACGAAAAAATTCGGAATATTTATGCTCGGTATTATTAGCGTACGTTGGCGATATCTCGGTGGGCATCGCTAATTAGGCCGCGCGAACGGCGCTCGGGCCTTTCGGCAAACAGTGCTGGCTACTGTCTTTAAAGGTTCTCCACGGGCGCAATCAAGATGGTGGCGCCGGCCGCCCGGGGTGGCTCGATTCCGAAACTAATTGCCACGGCTAATTTATTCCCGCGACATGTACGCACAGAGACGCCATTCTCGGTTGCCCCGCGTAATCGTCGCGACGTAATCGCGGGACAACAGAGTGCCACCGAAACGGGCCAGACGTTCGCCTAAACGGGATGTTCGCCACGGCGCCGATTGCCATCGGGCCCATCGTCCACCAACAAACCCCAATCCTCCTTCTTTTTAATGCCAATTACACCGTTCGATAACTTTTACCTTTTTCCTCGCGCTTCCCGATAACCCATAGCTCATCCTCGCGAAAATCGCTTACCTCTAGTGGCATCGGTTCCGGAGAAATTTTATTTTCAAACGAGAAGTGACATCTTCAACGTTAATGCCCCACTGATCATGTAGAGAAGAATTAATATAATTATAGAAATAATTCCATGAAGTTTTGTTAATTTAAAAACACGGATGATGGACGAACCTACCTCACGTAAAAATATTCTGCACACGGTCCTGAAGGCAACAGTATATTTTTCAACAATGTTATCATCGTTTTAACTTATTTAAGAAATGTTTCAAGGAAAAGGTACACCATGAACGGATAATTTTCGACACACTTACAAACTCAAGGGTCTCTGATAAAATGTCGCTTCACTACGTTAACATTGTACCGTTGAATGCAATCACAATGAAGAGTTTTGCTGCTTCACTCGTCCAGTTTCAGTATCGAGATTTTCAATTTTATCTTGAGGTGCTTCGACCGCGGTTTTTCGATGGACATAGCAACCGCAGGATCAATCGTTCAGTGAGGACAGTGACGTAAGACTGTCTTGAACTACACTTCATTTATGCTAAACGCGAAAAAATGTTACGTAAACAGAGATACTGAAATGTTTCCATTCATAGCTGCGGGGCAGAAAGAAAACGTTCTCGTTTCCAAGGTCGGCGTACTATCTTGATAGACCCTGCCACTGTACACGCTTTCAGGGAAACACTAATCGTAAGCATCGATGTATCATTAGTTGGGTCATTTTATTAGCGCATCATTTATCGACAGTCGGATCAACCACACCTTTTTAAAGATGATTCATAGTCAAGTCATAGTTGTTTTAGTTAGGTGATTTTTAAACAAGAAATCTTTCAAGTTAACCCACTGTCTGCGTACTGGATTGTTTATGTTCACGAATTATTTTTTGACTGTTCTAAGCTTCCAAAAAATCTAAAAAAAATTGTGGAACATTAAACGGGAGAAATAAATTTCTAAATGAGAGAAATTTTGCTCCTGACATAAACGAGCCTTTGTAGTTACCCACGGAGGGTTAATGTAATAATTACGAACGTCGAATGGTTTGATAACCGATCCCGGTATCTGCAAACTGTCCAGAATGGTTCGTCGATCGTTGATCCGAGGATCGCCGAACCTGTTCGAGAAGATCAAAGAAGTTTCGCCGAGTTCTCCTTGGGTTGCGTCATCAATGCGTCCATTGAAAACGGCCCACGATTGCGCGACCGTTTGATTAGCTGGCATTCGAGGTAGGACCTAACGAATCCAGCTTGCCAGTCGAGAAAGACAAATTGTCGAGGTTCGTACACGGAATTCCTCGATCGAAAAAACCGATCGGAAACACCACGGAGCTCGTATGTATCTTCCATCGAATTTCTCGGACTCTCTTGTTAAGGTTGTACCTACGCGCAGGATGACCAAAACTCTCGTGGATAGTTTGCCGTTGCTCGGGCCCGTCACGCCGGATTATTAGCCGTTAACGAGCAACTAAATTCGTTTGATTTATCGGCGATCGAGAGCCACGGGGGAACATCGGAGCCGTTTAATTGCCGCCGGATAATTTATTCCGACTTTCTAATCGCGGGCCAATACGGAAACGGCCGCCGCCGGCCAGAACAGCTGAATCGACGAGCTTTTCAATTAGCTGAACCGGCTAGCGAATCCCTCGTTGACACCGTGTCCCGAACGGCAATTAACGCGATCCACGATTTTCGCAACGCGATTCGCTCCCTTTTTCTCGAAGATAAAACATCGAACGGTAACAGACTTTCTTATGGAAGTTGAGGCAATATCGTCTTCAACATTTACTGGATAGTATCCGAGTCCAATTTGAAAAACTTTTTTTAATACATTCAGTGCAATCAATTGAAGAAGATTGAAAGTCTTGACTGCTCAATTTTTTTTTAATTTTAATTGTGACGGCCCTTAAACTGGTTCTTAAAGACTTGATAATTAAATTGTAATTAATTCGAAGAATTAGGGCCTCTGAAACTGTAGAATAATTTGTTCATAATCATTTTCTCCAAAGTCTCTGAAAGAATCACTGTAACTATGATCAATGAACGGAATTTACAGAAATTGGTTATTTTAAATAAATAAATTTGGTTATTTTAGAAAAAGGTTAAGATCTTCAACTAAAAGTGAAATAAAAGTCTACTACATTTCTGTTTGCAGCAAGTTGTCGAGTCTATCAAAACGACAGAGAATCCACAGTCCAACAATCTTTTGGCAGTGTTAGAACTCAGTTGGCTGCGATCTCTGGCAAGGAGAGGGATCAAGATCGGATTCCCGGGATCGGGAGCAATCAACAGACGTTTCGTTCGATACGATTTATTAAATAGACTCTTCTACTCTCTTGGCGACGGTTTTACATTTATACAAAATTGGAAAACGGCACTCTCCGGTGCCGAGCTTACACTAGGCTCGCGTCATACGCTCGAGCTGCCTCGTATTTACACAGGACTACGCTCGCGTTCGATTTGTTATTTACACAGTTATATACAAGTGTGATTGGCACAGATTCACGACTCGCGAGGGACAAATCAGAAGTTCGATCGGAAGCGTGCCCACCACTTGGCACGGAATTTCCGACTTTGGGAAGTCTGAGAACTCTGGCGAGCGACCGTTGACGGCTCCTCTATCGACAGAGTTCGAAATCGAGCTCCTCTGTCCTAACTTTGGTCCAGTTCTTCGAGAACTCTCTGCTGACTCGTCTGCTCGGCTCTTCCGCGCTTGTAGCCAGCCTCTTCTAGCTAGCCTCTTCTCAGTGTGCTTCTCTCTTGAAACTGTGTTCCTTGACTTAGCAAAGTTTTCATATTTCTTCGATCGTTCACAAAAATCACAGCTTATCAGTTCGTTCTCATCGCGTCGTTCTTCTCGATTAAAATCGTGTTTCTCAGCAAAGACTCATAGAAGCATGTCCATTAAGAGTGGAATTGTTCATAGACTTAGACACCTTGCAGTGCCAGAGAATCTGAAGGAAGTCTGCTGAGAACCGAGTTCGAGTCTCGTTCTGTTACACAGGCACAGCCTCAACCGATTGCTCATCGAGGAACAATTCCTCGCGACGCGGAATCGTCTCTTTGGAGGGGATCTTGGTGGATCACTGCCGGTCCGGTGTGGCCCGGCTGCTTTCATTCTCTGGACGGGTGCTGAGAGATCGTATGATGCGGCGTCAAACCAGGATGAGACAGCATTCCGACCGGGTAGAGGCTCGCCGGGCCCAACAGGCCCGGATGGGACCCGTACAGCGCCGTGTGATGTTGCCTGACCGCCGACATCCTCAATTTCTCGATCTCTGCTTCCTGCATGCGTTTCGCCTTCGCCCGCCGATTTTGAAACCAGATCTTCACCTGCAACAATCACAACGAAGGCCGGATTTGTACTCGACAGCGCTACACCACCAACCAGCCTGCACAATGTCACGCCACTTTGTTGGGCTCGCGGTTTCGCGGACCACCAACCCTCGATTCTTTTTGCTCCTTTGCTAACCGAAGGCCACCTTTCAATCGATCGCCAAATGGATATCGTCTTTGTCCCGGGATTGTTGAAAGGGACACGCAAAAACGCTTCTTCCGGTTGCTACTTTGTCCCAACCATCGGAAATTGCGGACTTCAAGAATATCAGCTGATATTGCGTCGTATTTCCGTCACGAGCATTGAGTTTCTGATGTTACGCGACTGTATTGAGGATGGGTACTGTCCAAGGGAATTTTTGGATTTTGATAGTGTTCAGAATTAGACAACGTTCTAAATGATCGGAATTTTTCCTTATCAATCGGATTCCTTAAGCCTAGATAAATAACTATATACTATTTAGCATTATTTCTAAGCATTTATAAATCCGTGAATTTTAATCAAGAATACATTTTTGAAATTTTTTTTTAAATTGAAGAACGGAGATATTTGATCGAGAGGAATATTAAGAAGCCTTATATAGAAGGCTATACAATTGGAAAACCTATATTTATATAAAATGCACAATGTAAAGAAGATAATTCCAAATATTTCAATAATTGTTTCCTCAAAGGATGATGAAATGTGCTTTGAACGAGTTGTGGACGATCTTTCGTGGTGATCATGCAAACTTGAAGCATTCTCTGGTGCCTCCTGAACTGTAGAAAAGCAGGTTCGGCTCGAAAATATCCCGGCCATCTGCCGGCCGAAGTATAATTTCGGGTAGTTTTTCCGCGCGGGTGGATCTCGCTGCCACCCGCCTTGTTTCACGAGACCTCGACCCCTCTGCAGGCGGTTTATTATCGGCGTTAGTTTTAAACGGTGTCGGTGAATCTCCAGAATTACGTTTTACGATCAACGTTTCTCATTTAGCAGCGGCGTTAACCGACTGGCCGGCCGGCTCCCTTTATTCTCACCGCTTTTGCGTTCTCTCTCTCTCTCTCTCCCCCCCCCCCCTCGTTCTCGCCTGCATACATATAGTCTCGTTCGCATATTCACTCGGCTCGGCTCGCATGCTCGCACACTCGCGCGCGCGTGTTTCACGAGTCAAGGGTCCTGCACTTAACAGATCTCGCCAGATGCGGGGTAATTAGCGCGCGTAAGCGTGCAGTATCCGTCGCTGCCGGCGAAGAAACACGGTAATTTTATTAATAGACTACAAATTGCTTGAAACCCGTCCGACAATGGTCCGCGATGATCGACCAATTATCTCCCGACTGGCTCTCTATCTCTCTCTTTCTCGTTGCCGGACCCGATCCTCTTGCCCGACGCTATTTCGTCCGCGTGTCAGTCAACGAGGTGATTCATTTTACGCCCGGCATTGTCGCCAGAGACGCCAGCAAACGGAGTAATACTAACTCTTGGCAAATTCGCTCGCAACCCGTTCGAAAACGCGTTTACCCCGCTCGGGAGATACCGTGACAGATTCGAGCCGAGAAGCTTTTAGACACCGAAAATCCTCGCCTGCAGGGAATCGCTCTCGAGAGCAAACGAGGTGACGATTTCAACGAGTTGGAGTGCTCTCAGTAAAATTGTACCGGACGTCTTCGGCCTTTGGCTAAGTGTTTACCCCAGAGATACGTCTGAAAGATCGTCCACTACGGAACCATTGAAATCAATCGCTTTAATGCACTTCATAGACAAAGGAGAATATGTTCGAAAGAATTTTTACTACAATTACTTCCACGTTTCGAACACTTGAAATGGGAGACAAAGTTAATTGTCCAGATATTTAGATGGTTTCATTTGATTATGGTCTAAATGCTAGAAAGGAGAATGAACTAGGAAACATTACTGAAAATGTAATTATCCAGCGCCGAAAAATTGAGAGAAATAATTTCACTGTACACCCATCATCTTGTTATGGAAGAGCAATATTGGAAATCAATGGGTCATTGTTAAGTGAGGATGTTCTTGTGCCTTTGAATAGATGGAAGAGAAGACCTTGGGCTTAGAAAAATGTCTACAAAGACTGCTGACTAAAGAAAAATTGGTAGACGTAATTTTAAATGCTCATTGTCCTGTCCATCAGCAATCTAGCTACTAAAGAGCATATAAATAGAGAAATATTTCTAACCAAAGACACTTGCAATATTCTTAAGCCTCTTTGACATAGAGTGTCTGTCATAAGAATAAATGGTAGATCAAATGAAAAACAACAGGAGTATTCAACTGAATTAAATCATTAAGAAACAATAACTTCCCTATAAATCGGGAAGTTAATAAATGTGCAGCTGCTGCCTATACATTGAAAATTAATGCTATAATCTAAATTAAGTCTAATCATATCAGGTACCCGTAGATCGCCTACGTATATGTATATTGATCGTCTGGCAACAGTCTAATCGGCCAGTTATCGATCAAGCCACGTCAAATGAAAATCGTCTAACCCCTTGCCCTATTATAATATCGAGTCAGACCGATGATAAACATTTCAAGCAAAATCTACTAAACATACACACGACTCACGTCTGTAATTATCTTCATTACATTTAACCTTCAACCTATTGCACCGAATTGCAACAAACTGGTGTGAAACAGAACTTTATTTTCCATCTCAACCCCTTCTGTGTTGTTAATTTCCCTTAAATTGAAATGAAATTCTATTATATCAAGTTCTGATCATTTTAATCAGAACGTAGATCGTAGTACAAGATTCTAAACAGGATAGATGTTCTAATGGTTGACCCGAAGACAAAAGAAGGATCGTGGCTAGCGTGTTCAAGAAGAGGTTCTCACCTGTGTTTCCGTGAGATGAAGCGAGGAGGAGAACTCGGCCCTCTCGGCGACGCTGAGGTATTGCCTCTCGGTGAACTTCTTCTCGAGCGCGAGCAATTGTTGCGTAGTGAAAGGCGTCCTGGGCTTCCTGTTCGGCTTGTGTTTCCTCAGGTTGCACTTGATCTTGGCGGGTTCTCCGTTCTCTGTAACCGAAAACGGACGACGGTTCACGCTCGGAGGACAGCTCTCTTGACCAGTTTCGCAACGGTGCTGCGGAGACGCGTTTCTACATAGACGCGGCCGAGCGTTCTTATTCTAGAACACTGTGCAGACCGCAACGTCCTGTTTTTGCTCGTGACCGGGATCGCGGGAGCACAGAACTTTTTAAGGGGTCAATTCATAATTTTCCTGGCGAGACCGGCCGCGGCGCCCGCAAACCGGTCTCATTACCTTTTTGCCAGTCGACCGCAAGATTCCGGCCGCGAATTGTTCCTCTAACGCCACCACTTGTATTCATTAGCGAGGATATATCGTTCCGGGCATAGAGGTGTACACGTAACAGTTACCCAGAGCCTTTTACGCGGTCGCCGAATAATTTGCCTGCCGAACGATTTTACCGAGAGATCACGAAGACCCTCCGTTGCATCACCTGCGGAACGTTTTGCCTCGATACTATACGATCTAGACGACGCTAGGAAACAGGCTCCCTTAGACTTTTTAGCGGGGCTTTTCTTCTGACAAAATTGAATTACTTAAGTATATTGACGAGCATGGTATCGTCGCGCTTTGATGTGGGTAAAGCTGACCAGCTCTGGGCCCTTTCCAGCCATCAGTTTAAACGGCAAACCAGAAAATAGATGGTGGAGAAATCAGGGCTCTCAAATTGTTTTCAATGAAATATTAAACTTTAACTGGTGAGATCACTTCGAACTATTACTTAGATAGCGACATTAGAACATTTTCATAAAAGCAGAGCTTCTATGTTGATAAAGGATCAAGCTACAATTAAATTATAGTGTTTTTAAAAAATGCTACGGGAGATTGTTAAGTCTCAGAAAGAAAATTGGCAAATATAAAGCTCTGGGGAATTCATTCTATATCCAATAAATTCTCACAATTGGCACACGAACTGGAAAAAAGATCTAACCATCAAAGAGAAGCTTTGTTATTGTAGAAAGGATAAAAATCGAAGAAGAGGAATCGGGATCACAAATCAATCAACGGAGAAGAAACCCGAACAGTTGGCGTGGAGGGAGGGATCGCAAATTGCGAACAGGACTCGATGACAAACCAAATCATCCCCGAGGATTCAACCGGAGATTCAAGAAGGCTTGTCATACAACGGGCCGAGACAATCGAGCGCGAAACACCGACAACAGCTCCCTTCTCTCGCTCAGTCTCCCGGGGGTGGGGAGAGGAGATCGCGTCAGAATATATCGGTTATATTCCCCGAGATTTGTCTCGAGACAATTGACAGATTTGTAGAACCGAGAAACGAGAGAGATCCGAGGCCGAAACAAAAGGCCACGGAGATCTCTCCGCAACGTTTCTGAATTTCAAATTCTCACCGATCCCCTCCCCTGACCCACCCCCAGGTTCCATCTTGATGTTTCTGGGCTCAGAGACTCTTGGACTGATGGAGGAGGAACGTCTTTTGTGCATCGATCTCTGTCAGGGATTCTTAAAATCTTCTCGCTCTAAATAATCAACTAATATTTTTATAGACGTTGCAATTTGTTGCATTCATGACAAAAAGACATGTATACAGCTCTACGTCTACTGTATCATACAATCACGTCTGTTGCGAAGATATAGGGTTCAAGTTTTAACACATCGTGTCCAGCATTCTTATCAGATTTATGCTAGGAATGTTGTACAAGTATATCCAGTGTATTAAAATTGATTGGGATCTGCATGTGGCAAGAAGGTTGCAAGAGTGCTCAGCATCGTACATTGTAACTCTGCAATTTTTTATTTTATCATATAAATTACTTTGAGTTTACTTTTTGGGGTGCTAGCAGTCAACGTGTTAAACTGGTTTGAGGGTTATTGTTGAAAATCGATCATTTTCAGTCAAGTTTTTCGGATTCTTTTTTCTCTGTCTTTTAATGGAAGTCTACAATTTCATTGAATTTGACACAACATAAACTAGAACAGGAATCGTACGACAACTATGGAATCCATAACAAAAACGAGGCTACAGTGTTCAACAATCTGCTTCTTTTCTCGTTCTCCGAGGATCCCAATTAGTCTCGGTATTCGAGACTCTCTCTCTCTCTCTCTCTCTCTCTCTCTCTCTCTCTCTCTCTCTCTTTCTTTCTGGCTCTTCGGCTCGTTTAGGTTTGTTTCTACGGCCGCCAAAAACGCGGCTCGCTCGATTTTAATCCGGCTCGACGATCAGGAATGTGCATTCGAAATAATTAGCTGATCCCCGCGAGATACCGTGCAACCGGCGAGATGATCAAGAGTGGAGGAGGACCCGCGTAGATCGTTGGTTGATCGTTGCGCAACCATCGTTTTGCAAATGATAGCTCTGCGATCCCATCGGCCGATCAACGGGTGCGTTTCCGCTCGCCTAATTGATCGCTAGATCGAGGGAAACGCGGACACCTCGTCTCGATCCTTAGAACGAGTCTCGAGAAACGATTGGGATCAGTGGAACATGGTAGGGATTCAATTACCCGAGCTTATCAACAAATTACTATTACGAATTGTGAGAATATTTGTATTTGTGAACTATTGTCCTTCTTGCTTTAACATTCTGATAACAGAGCTTCTTATATTAATATACAGTATATTATAGCTGAATATGTTTAACACCATTCACGGCTTCTTTTATCAATTTCTTTCAATATTATATCCTTCATAATGTACCTTTCAGATTATCCGAGATTATCGTTTATTGAAACTCGTTTGCGATTAGTTCGAGTGCTTCCTCGCGGCATAATGGACCTATCAGCGTGGTAGAAATCCTCCGGACGATTTGAATCTCCACATTGGAGCGTTTAATAACGCGATTAGAGTTCTCCGACATTTTTCCATGTAGGGAACAGTAATTGGACGCGTCGACGGAAGAAGAGGGAAGCCGAAGTTTCGTGGAAGCTGCTCCAGTTGCTCGGAAAAGGATCGCGTTGAATGCATCGTTGGCCGGAATGCGCTGATTTATGCGCGCCGCGGTAAAAAACCAACCCCCTCGGTATCGATTTTCATGCAAATTACTGAAATAATTAGCTGATCCCGCGCAGATATCGGAAACAGTGGCGATTGTGAAGGAGAAAAAGGCAAGGTGAAATCCCGGTCGTCCGATCGAGCCGCCTCTTTGTTGCGTTGCGTAACACGTTTTCATGGACCACGATTTCTAATGCGCTCTTATTAGCCGATCGGCCACGATAACAAGCGACCTGCGCGGATTTACTCGGCCCGTTAATAGAAATTTATGCCCACCGACTACGGTGATAACAACTCATAACCATTCTACCCTGACAAATGCGAAGAAACGCGAATATTGAATATCTGCGCGTCGATTATCCTATGTAAACAGTTGTTCTCGCGACGTATACTGTTTCGAGATCTTTTTACAGGTCAGCTGAACATTAATATGCCTTCAGACTCGGTGATAACAACTCATAACCGTAGTAATCGTGACAAGTGAAAAGAAACGAGAATATTGAATATTTAGACATCGATTTTCCTATTAAAACATTTGGCGAGGACGGCTATACTGAAGTCCTTTGAGGTCGTTAATGGAAATTTATGCACCCAGACTAAGAGATAATAATTGCTTTATCTTGACAAATCAGAAGAAAAATTATTATTGTACATGACAATAATTGTCCTAGCCAAAATAGCAATATTATACTGTCCAGAATAGAAATTTATGCTATTGACAAATTAAAAGAAAAACGGTTATCAAATATTTTCACGTCGATTTTCGTATGAAACGATTGTCCTAGTCGACATGGTGACGTGTACTGTTCCGAAGTCCTTTCACAGGTTTATAAAGAGGCTGTTAGAGGCTCTGAGCTATCGCAATCCTTCAGCCCAGCCCTAAACACCGCCCCTTTTGCGAGAGCAGTCAAGTTGGAGAGAGACGAAGAGTTTCAAGGGTTGCGCAATCTGCGGGAGCACCCTCCGCGAGAGGCCATATTTCAAAATTACGCGCGTTTCCCCCGTATCACTTGTCCCGGTGAGCCTTCGGGCTGGCTCGCGATTATGGTCGATTGTATTCCGCCCGCGGAGCTCCCTAAATAGCGGCGCGGTCGGCCAACAATGATCCATAAATTGATACCGGGACGCTGAATCCACGCCGCGACGCGATATTACGCATTGTCGCCGGAAAAAGTACGCGGAGCTTCGATTTTGCAGTTCCTCGGGAAAAAATCCTATTCTACGTCTCGATTAAGAATTATTAACATTCGTGATAAATTGTTAAACAAATCAGACCTGCTTAAGGGTCGTAAATTTCAATTTGTAAATTTTGGTAGGTGCATTGAAAGTGGACAGATCGTTCAAGGAAGAAGAAATATTGAAGAAAGTTAACCTTCTGTAGAGTGTACTTTGGTTCGCTACTGTTAGATCGAAGGAAGCTGAATACTCAAGGTCCACGCAGTCGTCCCCCCACCACGCAGCTCAGCTAACCCCTCCATGTTACCTATAGTGATCCCATATAACCTCCAAGTTTATTTGAATCTAATCTACAGGTTGTTCCAAATGAGAATCAGCTGGAATTTTAGAAAAAGAGAAAAAGTATTTGAAAACTGAAAAGTGTTGACTATCCCTTGTATACTATCTAATGGTCTCTACCTACAGGCTCCAAATACCAATACCTACAGGGCGTTTCAAACTAAATATCTAGGCGAGATGGACTTAAATAAGAGAAAATGTATTTGAAAGTTTCAATACTCTTAAATTTGTGACTAGAAAAGTCACGTTTTCTGTTAATTGACTCCGTGCATGCTATCTAAAGTAAAAGCTCGAATTTCTCGAGTAGAGAGTAAATGTTTAAAGGACCCAATTAAATTGGCTAACGAGGCAATAAAATAGCAGATTTGTTGAGACTAGTGCGGACCAGTTACTAGGGGACTTGGTTGCAACACCTTTTTCCCAATAATCGTCCATTGTCCGTGTCGTCTGGATTCCTCGGCGCCTCGGCAAGAACCGAGTCACTGTTCGTTCTGCGTCGAGTCTGCGTGTGTTCGCCGCGCCGACGACGACGCGAGAAAACTTTGATTGCCTCTTTAACGAGAGCCCCCTCGCAATTATCAAGCCGCGACCTCAATAATTAGTGTTAACGATGATTCAATCGCGGCGAGTCATCCGACGGGACGCGAAGCACTAGCACGCGTGTTCCGAGAACTGCATTCCTTTCCCGGTGATTTTAGGTGAGTAGGTTTCGCGTCGCGCGAATTGAATTGCAAATACATACGACGACCAGAGAGCCGCGCGCGGTTTGATCGACAGTCTCAATTTATCAATTAGCGCGCGTAGACCGTCGATTCTCTTTTCGAAACCGACCGGGACCGTTTGAAATGTCGTCGCCGCCGCGCTCGGAAATATTCCTGAGCCACTCGGCCGCCGCGCGCCGTGTAATTGGCCTGGAATCCCGCGACGACGCGGTTTCCAATTAATTTCGAACCATTAACCTTTTTTCGCCTTCCCTATTTACAGGCTCCGCTATCTACGCGGCATTGTCTTCCGTCGCTTTTCCCGTTTACCCGAGATTAACGAGTCGCTATTCAGGAGAAAGTTTCCACCGGCTGTTTTAGACGACCAGAGTGAGTACTTCGGTGTCCGTATACCCGTTCAAAATCTGAGATTACATCATATGGAATTATTAAATATAATTATTAGACTGCTGATATTTTATGCATTTAGACAAAGCTATATGGGAGGGGTCCGATAAAGTGGAAAGATTAAAAGAATTTAATCTATTGCAGTCTATTGCAATTGTAATTGCAAGTCTACTACTTATTCATTTAAATGGAAAATTCTGAGTGGGAGGACGATTGTATTTTTTTTTTATAAATTAATCTTAACAGATTGTGGAATTTATGCATTCATGATAAAAATGAGTAGGTGTAACTGAAAACAGGATATCAGAACAATTCAAAAATATTGTTTTCAGCCTATTAAAGATGATACGAAATAAAAACAACTCTCTATTTCACTCAAGTTTGTTAAAATTCAGGTAAAAAACTTTTATTTTGCAAAAAGATCCGCGGTCTAATTATTAAATCGATAAGAAGCTAGTTCAAAATGTAGTACAAAATGAATGACTAAATTAATCGATGCAAAAGGAAAATTCTAGGTCACGCGGAAATCTGATTAGTCTGGGTAATCGGTGAGCGGAAATGCTCGGCAATCGGCTCAGCGGAAATGGTGTGGATCGGCGTTTGACGGTTACGCGAAAATAGACGACGAAAGGAATCGTGGGTCCGCGTGCGTTTGACCCGACTTCCGTCCGAGCGTGTCGGCGAGCGGTCCTCCCAAAAATACCCGGGTGTACGCCGAGAAAAGCAAAGAATGCTGGGTGCCGTCGGGTTGTTCATTGAACAACGCATTCGCGATCAACGGCGAGTTCCAGACCGGATGGCCGGGGTCGGGGCCATCTCGCCTTGCCTTCTACCTTGGCTTGTCTTGCTTAACGAGTTTACGATCGGACCAGTTTCGGGCCTGGGCTCGACGCGAACCACGAAAAGAATCCCACGACAAAGATCGCGTCGCGATTGGCCGCCGGCCAGGGTGGTTTCAAAGGCGACCCGAGCGCGGTTGTCGTCGCCCTAGCAAATGGCAAATAGCGATCTCCAAAGACCGAGCTGGGCGACACCAGCATAACGAGCAAAACGAGGAAATCATTTCACCCCATTCGCATCATAAAGAACAATCAAAAATAATGCGAAAAAGTGAGTGTATTCAATCATTGAAGTTGGAACGTATTAGTCAGACCAAATGACTATAAATTCTGTTGGTGATTATGAAAATGGTGTAAATCAAAATTCATTATTTGATATAATACATTATATGCATAATAATTTTAAGTAAAATATCAATATACCAAACGCAAAAGTATCCTGAAGAAAGAAGACATGACTTATTTCAATTTGTTGCTTGTGCAATTGGTACAAACAATTATCTTGCATACAAATCCGCAGTCTACTAATCAATGAAAGGCACCAATTGGCATGTCCCATTAGAACTTGGATGACTCGGGTCCATTTTAACCCAGTATTTTGAAGGCATCGTCCAGGCATTCAGCTCCTGGCGATGAATTTCAATCGAAAATAGTGTAATTGCGTGTAGTAAAAAAACCAATGGACCTGGATGAAATACCATTGCAAATATACATATTTAAAAATATTAATGAACTGTCTCAACGGCATCAAAGACTGTATAATCTGTATTATTATCAAAACCACCGGCCTTCTAAGTGTTAACCCTTCGCGGTGCTATGTTTGATTATCGAGTCCCACCCCATTCATCAATAACGTTACAATCGTGTGATGTACTACATAATTTTGTAACAACTTCTAAAGTAGAAGAGGGGCAATACGTTGGATCGCAAAGCATTAATAATTCTGATTGCTGTTTCCGGTTCAAAAACTGAAAGATCTGTACCGATTAATCTCTCGTGACGATGCGTTGGAAACGAATAAATGGAGGAGCGTTTGCATCGAAAACTCACCGTTCAGGGGTGCATGATGAGAGAAGTGCGAGGGGAAGAAACCGGCGGTGGCAACCGCGGCAGCAGCGGCTGCGGCTGCGGCTGCACCCTGATGTCCGCCACCCCAAACCGCCGGATGGAGGCTCGGTGGGATGCCAGGGATGTTCCCCAGGCTGGAAAATCCTCCGATGTACGCTGGCGTGGGTCTGACAGGCGTGGGACTGGTCCCGTGGTGCTGGTACTGCAGGTCCTCCACGTCGACTAGACTATTTTCATCTTCTTCTTCAACATCCTCTGTCTCCGAGCACCTGGACCTGGCCTCGTGAGAGCTGCTTCTCGGGCTCTGTGATCCGAAATCAGGTTGACTGGCCGTGGACACCTTGGAGCAGGCGACATCGGACGTCGACACCGAATCCGTCGAAGTCTGAGCTATGTAATCGATCGTCCTGGGCGTGGATCTGCTACCAGGCGACTCTATCCTCTCGGATTCGGACTCGGAGTACCTGGAGATCAGTCTGGATTCGATGGAATTCTTCGTCTCGCACGCGTTAAACTGCCTCGATCTCGGATCGTTGATTCCAGGCGATATAGAGAGGTATCTTGTCCTGTACTCGCTCGGATACCTCGATAGATTCGACGCGATCAGCTGCTCCTGTCTGACAGGCGAATAGGAGTTGACTGGCGAGGACCTGGGTGAAACAATGGACGTCTCCCGCCTGGTGTCCGGCTTCTTCGTGTCGGCCAAAAGCGCCGCGACGGAAAAACTCAGTCGATGCACCGGCTTCGAGGTCGGCTGCGGAGCCTGGGCCTCGTTCGAGCCTGGACTGGTCGATGGAGGCGTCACCGGCGAGGTCATCCTTATTACTGTCATTCTCAGACCGCGGGAGAAACTGTATGCTCTTCACTGAATCACTGTAGTCGTCGGTCTTCTTCTGACTAATCTTTCATAGTCCTGAGAAATATCGGTGCTCACAAACTGTCCGCTCGAGCTAGAATTTGTACCAGCTCCTGTCACCGTGTGCAGAGTCTGAACGATGATCGGAGTGCACGGGTCAACGGCTCGGGTAAATCGTCACTGGGTCTGTCGCGCGTTTTGACAGGTGCCGGGATCGACGGATCGATGGATCTCCGACCAGCTGACCTGCTAACTAGCCTCTACTCGACTCGAGCTCTCCGTGTGGACTGACTTTGACCATCGCCGATCGCGCCGCTCCGACTTTTTCGTTTTGCGGGTGGTGGCGCCGAGCTAGTGGGGGCTCCGTTGCTCCGAGAGAGACAGAACGAACTCCAGAGAGGGGGAAACGCCGTGAGAAAGGGGAAATCTGATAGTGGGCGAGGCCTGTCGAGTGAAAAGGGGTGGGCCTCGCCCAGCCCCGCCCCATCGGATTCGCTTCCTCCGGCGGCGGAACAGACTCTACACCGATTTTTCCTGTCAGGGATAAGTTTCTTCGTCGGGAACGCCACCAGCCTATACTCAGGGGAGGCATAGAGGGCAGGGATTACCGTCGACGAGCCAAAGTGGGGGTTACTAGGACCTGCGAGATCCGAGGGGAGAGGGAGAGATTTTATCGCGCGACTCGCTTCTCTACATCGGAGACGGTAATGAGCGTAATTGACCAATTAGAGCCGGTGATTAAGACTCGAAAAATGCAGACTCGCCGAGGGAATTTTCGATCCTCCTCCTCGGTCGCTGTTATTGATCCTGCCTCTATGAAGCTTTCTGTGTTTTTATGGTGTTGTTCGAGTAGTTTCGGAACTACAGCTACTATCGTGGATGAGCATCGTGTTCCAAGGGTCCCTGGAATCCTCGGACAACCCTTGATTGGGTCAAGTTTGTGAGAGGTGGTGTGTTGTCCTACAGCGAGATTGAATTTTTGGAGTGTGTTTCTTTCAACCTTGCTCGGTGTGCGTGGAATACATGGTAGAACTTGGTTTATCCATTATTGCATGAATGTTCTTCATAAATAGGGCATTACAAATGTTATTTTTAGTTTACAATGAATTATGTGTTTTCGCTGGACATGTCATCCTATCAAATTTGCTCAGGATCAATATGATACAAGGACCATTTTTATTAAACGAATGATTTCAACTTTACAGAATATTTGAGGTTACCAAAGTAAAATTTTGAATGAATCAAGGGATGAATCCAGACGAGAGGGGTGGAGTTACATAGCTGGGACAGCTCTTTCCCATGATATTTCGTTAGCTGTTGCAGCTAGGCGTACCGATTGGTCGTCGAAGCAGCGCTCTCGGCCCTCAGACCTCAGTACTGTAGCTCTCTCGGTTCTCGGTCGTTCATCCCCCTAAATCGAGCTAGCCGTCGAGATTTTGGGGGTGCACGGTCGCTCGTTTGTTCTGACGAGGTGGCTGGCGCTGAGATCCCATCGTTGCATCCGTCCGTCATATTTACGGTGGCTCCCGCGAACGCGAGCATGACGCGAGCGTACTCGGCTCTCGACTCTGCCCCCGTCCCCTCCCCTCGATAAGCAAAAACAAATGCCTGCCGATAGGGGATGCCGATAACGCGAGGTCCCCGAATAAAACCTCATAGATGCTCTTCCATTTGCGCGGAATTGGCTCGAGCCGTAAATTTCATCGCGCGAACTTCCGCCGCGCCGCTTCGCAACGCTTCGCAAACGATTCGCAAAACGCTTTGCGCGCCGTCTCGCGCGCGTTGCCACCTCATCCGCCCAACGGCAAAGGGGATCGATATCTTTGCTGGGATCGATGGAAACCGTTCCGTTCGTTTCCATCGGCCGTTGTCTTCCTGCTCTCCACCGCGCCAACTGATCTGCGGCCCTCGTGCCACTTCTGTGTATATATCCTCCTCTCTGCAAATTACGGGGATACCTGTGTTCCTTATCACGCTCCAACGTTTTTCGAACGTTCACTGATTTATCTGACTGCCGGGAAATTAGTTGCACGATTCTTTCGATGGACATTCTCCCAGAGCTAATACCGAATAAGCCGCTCTACAGATTCGAGAGAATGTTCAAAAATTCTCGTGCACGAAAGAAGAAAAATCTTGTATAAAAATTTCGTACAAGTTTTATTTAAATATGTACTTCAATAGAGAAGTTCGCTAAAATAATTTCTCACAAAAACATATTTATACTTTTAATATTTCCAATCGAAAAAACTTCGCATCAGTCATTTTGATTGGTGCAGTATTTCTAGTGTTAATACTGCAGATTTAAATTGATTTAGGCGATAATACCTGAAGTGGCAAGTTCAGATTTATCAGTTACTATATTCCGATTCTTAAGCCTTCAGATCCTGCTTAATAAAATTCTGTTCGTGTGGTGGTCAAGCTGTTGAGCAGTCTTCACTGGTTCAGAAAATTATAATATGTAAATATTATAACGTTTTATAAATTATACAAAGGAAGGGTATAATTAAAGAAAAATAATTGTAACTTAATTTTCGCGTGGCTTGCATCAGACAACCTTAACATACTTCGATACTATTCTTGTGTTTTATACAAATTGTACTTAATTCCTCATTATCCATTATTCGGTTTTTCCTGTCATTATGTAAAATTGCAACCACTCGTTCTTGTGATAAATGCATCAAATCCGTAGTGGAATGGTGTACAATAAATATTGTTTATAGTAAATCGGTAAGAAAAGGGCGTCCTACGTGAGCCCAGGTGATTTTCTCGTCGGTCCGAAGCAGTGCGGCAATTAATTGTGCCTCGGACGCCGGCGACTCGGCGATAACCGAAAGAGCGAAGTCGGAGGAGGCCCGATTGAAGCTGTCGATAGCGCCGCGGCGGAATAAAACCTCATAGACGTTCTTCCATTTGCGCGGAATTGGCTCTAGCAATAAATTTCATCACGCGAACTTCCCAGTGCCGTCTCTCCCCCGCGGCCGTCCGCCACCCTCTCTCGCTCCCCCTTTGTCGGTGCGGTGTAAACTCGCGAGAATTTATGGCGCTAGAAACTGCAGATTAAAACGGTAATTGTACATAGTTTCGCGCGGACAGATCGCTCCGCGCCCGGGGAATCGGCATCGCGAGCACGTTATCGCCCGGCGTTATGGCTTATTGAATTTTTTACGCTCCGCGTCCACCCAGCCACTCTAACACTCTCTTGAAAATTTCGCGACCCACGCCGCTCCGTAAACTATAATTTACTTGTTCGTTTAGTCAATTTATATCATCCACATCGCTTTAGAGTTCTAATCAAGATTGCAAGTAGAGCAGTCGTTTAAAGAAGTTGCTTTTCTTCTTCTCGATGCTCTGGCGAGCCTAGTTAATATGTTCCGTCTATTTCTCTTGCCAGACACTTTTTTATGTTAAGAACGCATACCTTGATTTCGAGGTTACTATTTATTTTTTCCACTACCTAGTATGTTTTTGATGTGCGATAAATTGTAGCGTAATGCAGTGTATTTGTTCAAGAATTATGGATTTTTATTTTCGGCAGTGGATCGATCAATTTTTCAAAAGGCTATATTAACACTTTGCCCATCAGATTTTTCGAAATCTTGGAAATCTTCTTTTACTAGGTGTGGCTGTTGGTTCAGAATTGAAATTGTTGCTGTTGATGGATCCAGTAAATAGTCTTTAGCTATGAATCATAGACTTTGAAAAATTATGAAGCAATCGCCGGTAGGTGTGAATTCAGAACTACTCGAATTTGGTCGAAACGATCGATGCCATTGGCTGAATCGGGCAGTGGTTTGGCTCGAATCTCGCATAAACGCGATGCTATTATAGTATTGTATCATCGGAACTTAGAGTTATCTATTAGCGAGCGCAGAAGTCGATGGTCTGTAAAGTGTAATGGCTGTCGCTAACGAAAGATAGTGAAGTGCTCGGTTTATAACCGCTTTACGAGCTGCTTTATTGCCATCGTGATTTCGAGGGATTGACCGACGCAGGCCTTATTGCTCGCCGGGGAAGAAATGATATTAACAGAGCGGAGATTCCAAGTGGCACAAATCGAATAAATATTAATCTGCGATCGGTATTAATATTCGCTAAATTAAACCGAGCCGTACGGTCGACGTTCATTATCCCATTGAAAAAGGAATCATCAATCGAGGGACTGACGTCGACGATCAGCGATTAACAAAACAGAGAAACTAAATCGAAGACATTCGTTCTTTCAGCGAACTCGAACTGCTATTACACTTGATTTGTCGAGGACTTATTTATATCGAATCGTAGAAGAATTTTTCGCGCGAGACGATTTCGAATTTCGCTGGAAAGAATTCGCACCCGGGAAACCGTGACTCTCGAAACGCGAGTCGGTTGGTATTACGCTCTAGAATTTTTAGGGACGGGATTGAGAGAAACGCGAGTCGAAACTCACGTGTCCCGGGCTGGGCATAAATATTTAAGTAGGTCGCTGTATCGCACTTCCTCCAGCATTATATTGGAGAATATCAGCCCAGTTATGCCGTGTGACATTTACGACTCTATTAGAATTAGTAAATCAATGAGTTGCCATTGTGTACGATAATTCTGCAGACTTTCACTAGCCTTCAGTCGATCGATTCGTTCTACAAGGTGGCCGGAAAATTATCAATAATCGAATAAACGGGTCTACAATTTTCAGCTCTCTAAAATTATTAGAAGAAACCTTTTTATTTGGTTCTTGGTAACAATTAGTGAAGACTTATTTTATGTTACTGAAAAATCCGTGGTGTAGTCGTCGTTAGTACAACTTTGGTTCAGAATTAATTCATGGTTAATTCAGGCTTGATCCCATCGCTAATCGTTTCTAAATATGAGTTGACGTTGGTCGTTGTTGATCGAGCACCCTTGACGTCACGGAGTCGCAGGAAACGAGTGTTTTCTATTAGAAGACGGCCGAGAAAACGACAAGCAGGGACGGAGAGGGAAGAAGAGAGAGAGAGTATGACAGGGGTACGCGCGTTATTAAACATCGGCTTCCCAATAATTAAAGAGAACACGAGCGAGATCGGGAGATGTGGCTGGCAGCGCATAGAGAGGGATGGGCCAATTTGGATGGTTACCAAGGCAAACGATACGTTAAATAGATAGGACGGCCGAACGGTGGGGAAGCCGACATAATGAGGACCACCCGCTAGCTCCGCAAGACCTACTCGGTACACGTACTCGGTGTGTCACCGAGTTTCGCCAACCTTTTCGCTCGTCGACCGCCATATTGCCTGCGAAACGCGTCGCGGGATACGTTCCCGCGGTCACAACCCTCTTTCCCAAAAAGGAAAATCATTATTATTAACAATAAATCCAGGTCGAATCGGCATGCTTCTTTCATAAAGGTCCATTCTTACGGAAAATTTATGTGAAAATATATTATAAAAGCTTCTTGAAAATACGCTGTCAAGAGACTTGAGGTGATCTTATGTTCTTACTAATGATTAAACATAATTCTAAAAATATATGCATGCACCTGGTAGATTTTACAGATATTATAGGCCAAGAGGTTGAAGCGTCTAGGAGAAATACATACAGAAGCTTCGAAGCACATCGATTCAATCACAGTAATTATTTAATATCTTTGTAGTAGAGTAGAGATTAATTCGAGTCAATTTGTGTATTCCAAGAACCTGAATTGTTCGCATTGGAGTCTACAAAGTGAGAACATTTTTCGAACACGTCCCACAGTTTCCGTCTTTCGATTCCTGCTGTTTGTACCATCCAGGCCCAAAACTCGAATTAACCAGATGCTCACAGAACCTCGCAGAGCAGATTCGATCGGGCTCCAAACTCCACCGATCTTGGTGATCCACCTTTCGCTAATTGGTAACCTTCCTTCAAGGTTTCCGCTCCGAGGAATTAGCTCGAAGATAATCAACACGCCTTGGGAAAGCTTCAGCATTCTACGTAGAAACGAGAGAGACCTCTGGCGTGTTAACGTGCTCGAGGAACCGCGATCAGAAGTAGATTTTTTTCTGACATCGGTCGACTTCTAGAAATCTGTTTAATTGTAAAAGTGTTGAAGGCCGCTCGAAGAACGCCGAGGGAGATAATTATTCCGGCGAAGGTGTATTTGTTTAAAATTTATGAGGCGTCCGATTGGGATCTTCGGAACGCGTTCCGACACTTGTTGGATCGGGGCACCGCTCCGGGTTCGTTTTCTCATGGCACAATGTAACGATAACGATTTTCTGGAATCTCGGAGGCCGGGAGAGCGAGTCTCAGACGGTAGTAGTGTAATTTATACGGATTCGTCGCACGTGAGAAAGAGAGCCGACTTCCTGGACGCGTTACGATCGCGACACCCTGTACACAGAAACGACAAAGTGCCACGTCGCGGCCGTTAATTATTAGCGCGCCGCTATATTGAGCATGAAAACACTATTTCTTTCATCCCGGGGGGAAGATTCGAGTCAAATTGGCGTTAAAATTGCAATCACGGTGGTCCGTCTCCAGCCCCGCTCCCTCATACTCCCTCTATCCTCCCCTTTTCCACCCCATCTGGCCACGGAGCTGTTCCTCCGTATCCTCGTCCTCGTCCACGAAATTAGATCGTCTATTCTCAGAGGCGCTCCGCACGTCGGACGTATCTAGCTAAGAGCCGTTTAGAGGGATAATTTCTCCCCGAGCGAAAAACGAACAGCGGGGGTGTGTAGTGCGACCCGCGAAGCGTTTGTGATTGATCGCGCCGGCGATAATTTACGTCGTCGTTTCGACAAATCCTATTAGCGGGACTGCGAATGGTCGCTGCACCGCGAATCCTGTCCAAAGATCTACGTCTCAACGTTTCGCGGACTTGCTATGAGGGTTAAAATTCGTTTTGCAATACTCGGAAATTCAGCAGAAATCCGTGCTTTCTGATAACTGCACTATGTATTTCGGAAAAGAAAGAATTATTCTACCTTAAATAATATGTGGTAACTACACTGTGGATCTCTTTGACGATTTCCACTTATAAAGAGTAGATTTCTTGTGGTATGAACAAAATAAAAATACCAGTATCAAATCGTCTACTAGTGATTGTTTTATAGGTACCAAAATTTTATAGAAGACCGACAGAACCTACTCGCAGCGATTTTAGTGGAAGAAAATAAGGGTAGTGTAGCTCCGTTAAATCTGAGGGTGGTACAGCTCTATTAAATACACGGGTATGTTTCGTGTAGACACATATATGTATGTTTTATGCAATTAGGATAAAAATGATTAGATCAAATAATTCATGTGTCATGCAATTAAAGTAAATAATTGTTCCTCTGTCTACGAATAACGCATGCTTATTTATCCTTACAAAATGGAATTTTCCGAAACTGTCTTTCCCAAGTGTCAGGCTCTGATAGACTCGGAAAGTAAATCTGTCTCAAAACCGATCCCTAACAGATCTAGCTCGATCTCTCCCGGCTAAAGGGCGGTGGTTCGATCGAGAAATAAATCGAGAGGACCAGGATCGAACAGCGCGTCGCGTCACTCTCGAAAATGAAACTTTACGAGCCGCCGTTTCTCTTCGATTGGTTCCAGTTCCAGGGCGTTCCGACTTAAACGAGAGAGCTCGTCCCACGTTCCGAACAAGAGCAACACAATCCGCTCTCTTTCTCTCTCTCGATCCGATTCTCCGGCTCGATCGCGGACCGCGACCGTCCAGAGGGAGGCTCGTTTGTTTCAGAATTCTGCTGGCTGGTCCGCCGTCTCTCTGCTTGTATTTCCCGTAGCCAATAATTGAATATTGGAGTTGGAATGGCGTGGACGAGGACTGGCGTCGTTGCCGGGGATAAACGAGGATGTTGGAAAAGAGGGTTGCTTCGTTTTTTGACAGTGAATTACTAACTGGAAAGCACGAAAATCGAATGAACTCGGAAGACACGCAATTTTGTTGTAGCAAAAATATGTATTTACACACCATGAGCAAATCGTTTGTAGTACATTTTTCTGTTTTACAAAGTGAGTGCTGTATTCTTTGTGTACTCTCGTCTTACACGGAGGAGAGTGTGGTAGAAATGATATCTAAAGATGTCTAAAGAAGTAGGAACAATTAAAAACCTTGGTGCAAACAGTTGGCATGTCTATTTTTCAGTAACATTGCACTTATTCTATTAAAGGTGTCGAAAAACACCTTTTATAATTGAAAAAAAAATTAATCGAGACTGCCTTAAATGGATATTATTCAATCTATTCTTTGTATCGAAATAGGTATACATAAAATCGTGTTGGAAATAGTGATAATAAAATATGTATATTACTGATTGTTTGGTGTACTGATCAAACAATTTCCATATCTGAACCAGCTCGGTTCATTAAAGATGCCCATACGGAATCCGTCCTAATTGAGACAGTAAATGGCTAATACTGGTCGAATCAAAGCCCGTGCAGTAGCAGAGGACCGCCAATTCAAGAAAAACCATTTGATAAACCGCCCGACGAGGTAAAATGCAAATACAAACGATAATCTCTTTGTCATCGCAGGGCCCTTAAAAGTTGGCGTTCGCCTCTGTCCAGTGGGTGTCTGACAGAATGCGGGGGTGGGATGAAAGGGGCGGGGTGGACTGCAACGCAGCGAAAGGCGAGCGTAGTCGCGAGAGCCGCAATGGTGGAGAAAATCGATATTTTAATTGGACAAAATAATTGGAACGAGCGAACGAATGGAAGATCGTAATCTCCGGGCTCCCCTTTTGTATTGGCGAACCTGCGCACCCCGCCTCCCCACTTCTCCCACCCTCCTTCGCTCATTCTCTGCTCCAGCCTACTCAATCCACCCCCGACTCTATACCCATTCCACAGCTTTCCACCCTTCGCTTTCTGCGCGAGCCATTTCACGTCAAATCGCGCATCGACTAACGTCCTGCTTTTCGATTCCAATGTTTTAGGGGTGGATTTTTCAGGTGAACCGGTGGTGGAAATGGATTGCAGAAAATTCGCAGAAAACTCATTCAATCATACGTTTCGTTGTTAAATGTTTTCGATTAATACGTGTGAGAAAAATCACCCTTATATTTAACTAGGACTGACTACTTTAACACGATTTTATAGGAAAATGATAGTGTTAAACATGAGCAAACCACCCTGGTATTTACCTGAAGGTATCCTTGATTTCTTCTAAATCCTCGAGGTCTAGAATACTTCATCAATATCAGAGAAACATCTCAACCATTTTCTTCAACCCTCTGGATCAAAGATCGAATCCAATGGAAACAAAAAATATATTTCAAATCGAAGGTGTGTGTTTCCGTGTTCTTCAGACCCTAGTTAAATCAACCGTAGATCTTCAGAGCCATGTATTTATTTTTACAATGTTTTATCAATTGCTCTCAACTCGCTGGAGTAGATTTGACACGAGACAGAAATTCCGCGGATCGATTTCCGGCGGTTCGCAGTAACCGCCAGAGCAAGGGCACGCGAGCACCACGTAACGCTCGATAATTTCTCGTTGTTTCCAGTTAATTAAATTTCATTTGGCCGCCGCTAAGCCGCTTTCGCGTCGCGGTTGATCCCCCGGCGGCTCGGCAATTGACTCTCCTCTCTCTGGCCGGTTCTACGTCGACGCGGTCAATTTCATCGCGACCCAGCCGCGAAATTAGAATACGCCCCCGCAGAAAACCGCCGCCGCGCCGGTCCCTTCTCGAGACTTCAAAGAGGGAAATCCTCGAGTAACTGGCTTAAGACGGCCGAGACTTTCCTCTGATGCTCTCCCGAAGACGAGCCCCCTATTATCCAAAATTGCTAATCCCTATTCGATTTACAGTTTCCTCTGCAACCTTCTTTTCGTTCCAAATTTTGTTACTCGCAGCGTCGATTCGTGAGAAGAGGTGGACGATAAAAACCAAGTTGGACGGGTTAAATGTTAAATGAGTCGTTTGACACGCGGGTGGCCGTTTATAAAGTGTAATTAGCTAACTGGTTTGCGAATTAAATGGCTACATAGCGCTGGCACAACTGGTTCCGAGATCAAACGTTCCCACATCTCCCCGACCTTTAGACATGTAAAGCGAGGGTTTTGAGCATGAGAACATGGCGGATGCTGCGGCGCTTGGAAAAAGCTGCTGCTCGTCGTACTAATCGCTACTGTTACTCTCGAGCACCCACGTTGAAATATCGCTCAATGCGCTTATGGTATGCACAAAATTTTTATGCACAAGGAAACGTGTCTACATACATTTATAAATTCTTTATCGGCAGTTGATCAACATCCCTTAAATATAAAAGAAGTTAGAGAATAATTGAGTCCTATAACAGTTGTGTGAGGCTCTTGTTTGTAAGACTTGTTCTTCATCTCGCCGTCACTCAGTATTCACTAGACTGCGGATCTTTATGCATTTATAGCAAAATTGAGAAGATGAAATTCAAAATCGTTGAAACATTTTATAATCTATATAATAATATTTATTTTATTACAGTCATTAAGGGAAAAAATAATATTCAATTTAGTTTATTATTTCTTGAGATTCATGCAAACCATTTTTATTTTGCATAAAGGCATCGTTAAACAGTGGATCTTTATGGAAAATAAAAATTTTCCGTATCACTGGCAAGGTTCAGGAGGTATTACTTAGGAATTTCTTTCTTAGAAAATTTTTAAAATATTGTCAGTGTTCCAAGTTGCACCTACTCATTTTTATTACAAACGGGTAAGATCCAGTTATTAATGTATATTCTACTAAACTTAGAAACCTGCAGTCATATTAGCTGTCCGTCTGACTTCTATGGTGCGCGTCTGAAGAAATAGAAATAGGGTGGACAGCTATTGTGACTTCGGGTCTCTTCTTCTGGAGAGCAGACTGTAAAAAGCTTGTTAACATGCTTCCAGTAACTACAATATTTACAAAAATAAGTGCAACGTATGCATCAATGTTACGAAAAGATTTCTTCGGCTTCGAACAAGAAATTGTTTCTTAATTTTAACTGTGACAAGATAAAAGGACCGCAGTCTAAACACGTCTAATTAACAGATCCGGTAATTCATTATTTCTCGAAAAAAAAATCCCGAAGCGCCCTAGTAGAAAATTACAGGGGGAAGCTGAGGACGCGTAAATCTCCCCAGAAATTCCTAGGACGAGCGATTGGGGTCTCGGCCAATTGCAAGAGGCGCCCAAATATTTTCGCTCGGATTTCACGCCGTTCGAAATGGAGCGTCTCGCGCGGCTGAAGGGCAGAACAACGGAAGGAGAAAGGGAACGTACGATCGTAGTTCGGTGAAAGAGGGCAACTGGAGGGTTGGAGAAGGATCGAAAGGGAAAGGAGGAGGGTCACGGTCGAAGGAAAGGGTCGCGACGAGGGCGCTAGGGCAGTCGACACCTCCACACGTGCTCGCCATGCGTGGCTAGTTAGAGAGGCGCCTAGAGGGCTAACAAGTATACCATACACCGCGTGCTGGAAACACATATACTTGTTAGCCCTTAACTGGTCTACCACCCGCCCCCTTCGCCCAGATTCTCTAATAGTTCATTTGTTTTTGCCCGTTTCCGCTGGCTGCGGCGCTCTTTTCCGAGAGCCTCCGGAACTGCCGGCGCTAGCGGACAGGAAATGGGCCTGTTAAAACGCTACTAGTCTTTTTGGAACCGAACGCGGTCTAGAGAGGACGATTACGGAGCAGCACGACCGACAAGTTGCTCGAATTTGGAAGCAGTGATTGCTTATACCAGAAAACTACCAGGATTTTAGCATAGGACCAAATTTGCACAAACTTTATACACTTCAAAATGGTTAGCAAGATTCCTATCTTCTCTTTATACTACAAAATCCGCAGTCACTTACCAAAATAATAACTTACTAACTCCCATGGGACAAGAACTACTAAAAACACTTCTGGTATGTTCTATCTGCTAATCCAAAATTCCAAATTAATTCCAAGGTACCTAGCCGCAAACCAAAAGGGCATCTCTAGTCTAGCAGTGCGAGGTTATGCAGACCTAACTCCATCGACTCAAGTAGATTGTTCGCAGTTTCGATCTCTCGAGTTCATCGAGAACGTAAGCTCTTCAGCCTCTTCTTCAGATCGTAAAGGTCGATTTCAGTAACGAGGAGCGATCTTACAACGTTGGTGCAGCTGTCAGAGGCGTTTTCGGGTCTCCGGAGGCGGCGGATCAGAGGAGTGGTGAAAGGAGGCTCGTGAACTGCTCTTGATCGGCGCGAAGAGTTTTCACACGGCTCGAGAGTTTTGGGAAATCATTAATATCGTTTGGAGAGGGTGTCCCCTCGAAAACGGCCTCGCAGAGTGCGCGACTCGTTAATGGCCAGGCCACGGAAGCAAACGCGAGGCCGAGGAGCAAGTATGCGGCCGCCACTTAATGCTTCCGCCTGGAAAAGGTTTTGTTGCCGCTTTTTAAGGCGTCGCCGCGCCGAGATTTATCGCATGTTTAGATCGCTCGACGCCCCGCCAGATTAAAGCATTAAATATAACCGGGCCGCGACAAGCGACCAGAAAATTACTGCCGTTCACGCGCGCCCGGAGAAAAACCCGTGTGCTCCCTTCGTCCCTTCGAACTGCTGCTCGATGCAGTCTAGGATCAATCTAGATAGTTTGTTCTGTCTCCCAGAACACTTCGGTGCTCTAATTTCTCCGAGTTCTTCGGGGGTCACGAAACGTCCCCCAATGTTTCGTCGGATACGTCACCGACTGTAAAAAAACGCGTTCTATTTTCTTTGAAATTTTTTAAGGCTGAACTGTCATCGAGAAGTCGTTTCAACAAGATTCACTGTATGCATTACAATCTTTATTCTCGGTAGGTATGGTGATTTTTTAAGACGATACCAGTCATTGAAACGCGGTTTGAATTTGTATTAATAATTTTTTCTGTCAATAAATTCAACATCGCGTGGAGTAATCACAAAACATTCCGCTATGGAAAACATAATTATTACGCTGTAAAACCGAAAATTACCATTACGCTAAATTATTCATACAACCTTATGTTAATTTCCTTTCATTAGATATGTGAATGAAACTTTTAATTACCTACGATCCCACATGCCTTAATAAAACCATCCGAGCATCCTACATACATACTATAAATGGCATTTCTTTGGCTGCGAGTACTTTCGCATCTGGCTCGATACATAAAACCATCATCAAACGAACTCTATCGGGTAGTCGGTCCCATTTATTAGCAATTGAAAGTAGCCGGTAGCGAGGCAGCGTGTTGTGTTTGCACGTCTCGTCGGGCTACCGTAAAATTCTTTTCGAGGCCCGTAGAAGAACAATTTTACTCCAGCCGATATCTATGGAGTGCAGTGAGGCTGGTCGAAGGTGCAAAGACTCGTACGGGTTTAATTCGTTATACGTATTAATCGCAGCCGCGGGCAATTACGCGGTGTTAACGACCAGGCTGGCGTACGAGCCGTCGCGTTTTCGTAAACACGTTTACGGAGGCGTAACTGGCGCAGCTGCGCCGGCCGCTCGTGTTTCTTGAATTTCATGGACCGCCTCGACAGTCATCTCGCAAATTGCACCTGTCACGAGACACTGCAATTAGAGGGCCTCCGTTTGAAACCCAATCGGACCTCACTTTACCATTGTTACCACCGTCGATTGTGCGACACGACCTTCTATTCCGCGATTTATAGCAATTCTCAACCAGACTGAATCGACTAGATCCGATTGTCCGAAGATTCGCATAATATTCAAGCTCCTTTCTACGATTTTGTAAATCTTCAAAAATTTAATTCTTCTGAATGGTTCACACTGCTACCATTAAGTATGTGTTTTAAGAAACAATGAATTATGATCAATTGAAAAAATATTTTCATTTAGGGATGGCAGTACTTAAAATGTATTTAATTCTTTTTTATGTGAGTACACAAGCAAAAGAAATGTGCGTGTCGTCGTGTAATGAGCAAAATAAAATGTGATCCTCCCTCGTTAAGGAAAGTTCACAACTTCACAAAAAGATAAACGTGCATAGTTCGAAATGAATATTGACGTCAGGTTGAAATTCTATTAGATGCATGTTCACACGAATAGGAACGAATAGGGTGTATGAAAGTTACGATTTCGCGAAAGCGGATAAAGCACACAAATTTAATCCTCCTTGGTAACTGTGAAATTATGGTCGTCAATCATACGTGACAGTGTTTCGCAACGGTCCGGGACGACGGGTGAAGTTCGCAACAACGGTGGACGACGACTGACAGCCGTAAAAAACAATAAAAACTTGGCGAGAAGTAAGTAATATCATTAGGGTGTGTTCAAGCCGGCGAAACGACTTCCGCAAAATTTCCTGAAGCCGCGTGATCGCGCGATCGGCCGTCGTCGTAGTCGTTGGCTCTCTCTCTCTCTCTCTCTCTCTCTCTGTTTCTTGCAAAAATACCACGCGAAAAAGAATACGACCGCGCGAGAGCTAATGAAGTGGGGCCCCTCAGGGAGGATAAAAAGAATTCGAGGCCGCTGCCGAGCTCCCCGGAGCCGCGTAACGAGGAAATTAACGCTAATGCGACACGGTCTAGCTCAGGCTCGCGCTTTTTCCCCGCGTCCCAGAGAAACGCTAACAAGCCGCGGCAAACCGCGGTTTGCTAAATCACCGGGATGAAGTTTCCCCGGGACCGTGCTTTCCTTTTCTCTTGCAATTAACACTTCATTACCACTTCCACCGAGGCCCCCGTGAAATCCGAATGCCTCAATCGTCTAAAAAAAGCTACCCGCCTCTCGGAAATCCCCGTTTCTCGCTCCGACGTTTGTTAACCCAACAATTCACCTCCGCTCGCTACCATTTTTAACATTCTCGCACCGAGAAGTAATCAGTAAACTGCGGACTGTAAGCTTCTCTGCGCAGAAGTATTCAAACAATGGGTAAATTAGAAAAAAATCAGAATAGCGATATATTAATCTCAACTTATTCTGAATTAGTGTATTTCTAGACTATAAGTTTCGAAGAATGTGACAATATTCTTCAGTTTTTCTTCTTCGCAGTTTGGTATTTCAGCTCGTCGTTTCTATCGTAAATGAATCAAATTTGCGGTCTAGATATTTATACTTGGATTCCTGGTTTGGACGATTTTCATACAAGGATTATAAGCAGAAATTCGGAAATACGTGTGACACTCTACAGAAAACCATACGACTTAACTCTACACAAAATATGAATCCGGTTTGTTGACCAGTTAGTGTTAACCCATCGCTGCATAGTGTAAACTCAGAATGTATTTTCTTACTATCCTAAATTACGTTTATTAACTTCCCGATTTATAGGGAAGTTATTGTATTTTTTTGAAAATGTGTTTTAATTTTTAAAAATATTTTATCCTTAAATAAAACGCAAAAACTGACCTTCTTTCAATTTTTTCATTCCACTTAAAAAAATCATGCAGTGAAGGTTTAAATATGATTTTGCAATACGTCATGTAAAGAAGGAGACAAGAATTTTTCTGGGCGGGTCGTATCTTTACGTTTCGATCATACATTACGGCTACTTCCAGGACAGTCGCTACCGAAGTGTAAAAGCACGTGTCGCCTCCATTACCTCGACGACTTCAAAGAATGCCTGTTGTTCCGTTATCGGTGCAAGATAGCCGGGGTGTGCGCGGCTCGTAAAACGCGTCCCACCGCTCGTTTCGGGGCCTATGTTTAGTCCGGACGTTTCGGAGATGAATGGTCGCGCTGCGCGTCTCTTGCAGCCTCGTTTTCAATGCTTTTTCTACTGAGGTCTGGCGCGGGACACGCGAGCTGTTCTACTCTCATTTGCGGGTAGAAAAGGCTGCTCGCAGAAAATGCTCGCCAGAAGGCTCATGCTAATTAGAGGTGTCAAACGACGACCATCTGGTAGCTTGAAAAGCTACTTAAACGACCGAACTGACACGTCGTTGACTATCAATTTCCTTTGGTAATGCTGAACACCTTAATCGTCTACGAAATTCCATTCGAAGGCATGGTTGCTTTCTTTTTCCTATCGCGGATGTTCTCGTAAAATGGAAAAAATTATTGAACTTGTGTGAGTACCGTTGGAAATCAAGAACTCTGATGAGACGAGGATCCTTTTGTATTCGATGGAAAATAGATTGCAGGTTCGCAGCGTCAATTTTGAAAGAATTGAAAATATTCATTATGACGACTGCCATTTAGCAACCAATGGGAAACAGCACGTCTACCACTGTTCAGCTGGTACAACAATTTTGTAGAGATCAAATAATTCTTGGTATGTGAAACACCACCTTCACAAGAACATTATTAGATGCATCTTGATTTCATTGATAGCAATATTCGTGTCGAGTTGCGGTACTGACAATGAGATGTACTTTCGGCGAAATCAAGAGCCCATCTAGAATCTTCAGTTCTGAGATCCGTGGAACGAATTCGAGGCACGAGACGGGCTGGTCGCAGACAGGGAGGAGCCGACCACGCGTAAACGCGAGTATAGTTACGCAGACGTTTAACGACAGGAAGCGTTGAGTGAGAGAGGAACACGTGTTTCGGGTGTTTCGCGCGCGCGCGTCCATAATGATTACACTCGCGTTCGACAAGTCCCTCGTTATTTTTCTCTTAATTATAGACGGGACGCTTTACTGGCGCTTCCTCTTGCTTCTCGTTCGACAGTTTAGAATGCGATTAAACAGTTGGATGTGAAACCGGACGACTGATAACTAACTCCGCACTCGACATCACGCCTTTTTGCCGATGTGTACCTTACAGGTCGTTCGCTCAACAACTAACGCCTCGTTTAATTTATTGAACGTTTTTATTACCCCCGGAGACTTGAACGAGCTTCTCGTAACTGCATTTGTCATTTTCATCGATCGCTATGTACCTTTTAATTGAACATCTCGTTGCTAGAGAAAATATTGTTAAGAAATCCTTGTATGTAAATAATTAGAATCTGCACTCGCATGATAAGAGAACCTAACCATTTAATTTCCATCATTAGTCGAGCGAGCACCGACGAACGTAATTCCAGAAAATGCATACTTCGCGGTCCAATTTGTCCGATTATCGTTTAATCGGAGAATCGTCGGTGAAGTGACGATTTCAACGAGAAGAGAGAAGATTCGTCTCGTTGATGCTCGCGCAGTTTGGGGCTCGCGTCGGCAGAAGTCGAGAGCAGGATTTATAACGGCGATTAGGAAGTTTACGGCGATAACCTTATTAATGCGCTCGCATTTATCTTTCCGTAAAAATTCATTAAAACGAATGCGGCGACGAAGAGGATCCCCGGCGTTTTATCAAGGGAATTATGGCGATGACACCCGGGCTTATCTACCGTTTATCTCGATTATGGTAATAAGCGGCGCCGTACCCCGCCCGGGGCACACTCAATAAAATCCTCCGCGATAATGATGTAAGCGTCGATATCGCGTCGAGCATCGTACGAGTAATTTTCATCGGCGTGATTCGCCGTTTATCGGTCGATTCGATGCACCGTAAAACCCGAAACTGGCAATTGGTGCTCGACAGTGTCAAAAGGAGAGGACAAGATGGCGGGGTTCGGCTGATAAATCGGCTCGGGAGACCGTGATATTGTAAACGTCGGCGAAACACGCCGCGCGTCGAGCCTGCTCGAATTTTCCTGGCTGCGAAAGCAGAGAGGAAGAGAGAGAAAGAGAGGGAGAGAGGACAGAGAGGACAAAGAGAGGAGGCCGTTTCGCAATTTAAATTCTGCCAGACACCCTTAAACGTCCTCTCACGGACGCGAGCAGGGCGAGAGAGGGCCAGCGAATGGCGAAAAGAGAGCAAACCGAGGTGTCCGACGCAGCCAGTGGTGGCTGCGACAGGAGAGTTTGTTTTTTGAAGTCTGTATTGCTTACAAATGTCTCGGTGTAAAAAGCGAGCAGCATGCTCCTAATGAGTCTGGTTGTTAAAAGATCTCTCCCGCCTTTTTTACGCCCCGGCCGCCTTTCTTGTTCTCTCTTTCTCTCCTTCCCGTTTCTCGCTTTCCGACCGCTGTTTCTCCGGGTTCCATTAAGTCGACATTGTAGCGGGGAATCTTAATATTTTTCGGCGACGGAATTTGTGAGCGCAACGACAAGCGGCGCCCGTCGATTCTGTTTATTTCGGGAAAACGCGACCGCTTCGATCCCGGGACCGCCGGGAAATAAAGTCGCCGGGAACTAATGGCCGTTCGAACTCAAAAGACTCCACGATTTTTATGTCCACGGTATCGGCTTCCGTCGCCCCTCTGCCAGACGGTACAACTCCGAATATCCGAGTGATGCTCGCGCGGATCTATAAACGTGGCGCAATTAGGTCGCAGCGGACGCAGCCCCCGAAAATAAGAGCAACATGCCACCGGGAGCCTCTCACTGAATTTTTCATATCGAAACGGCTGAATACCAATTTGTCGCACTTTTACTACATTTAGATAGTGTCTTGAGCAATGTATAAAAAAATATTCAGCTTGGAAAATTAATTTCTCCACAAGATATTACAAATTCTACTGGAGATCTCCTCTTGGATAAGCGGAGGTATCTTGAAGAAATTTTAATATCGAAAAGATATAGATTTTTCAAACTTTTACTATATTTAGGCATTGCATCAAAGTATATACATATAAATAAATTTTGTAGCTTGGAGACTTGGTTTTCCAACAAGATGCAACAATTTATACGAGTAACTTCTCTCTCCTTCTCTCGCGCGGCTATCTATCAAGCTTGGAGACGCAGGGCTCAATAAATTAGTTTAAATTAGTTGATCGGTGAACGAACGAGGGAAAGAATCATGCAAAAGTCACGGGACCCCGAAGACACGGTGACCGAGAAGCGAACAGTGTGTGCAGGAGCGAAATGTCGGCCGTGGTAAATGGTTTCTGGGCGCACTTAAACGCCCATTTCCTTCGAAATCCGGCCAAATCGCTTAGGCCGAGCAAAGCGTTCCAATTAAGAGGTATGCGTCTCGCTTCTGGCATCTCGGCAACGAGACGATATATATTTTTTTCTCCATCCCTCTGGCAGCCTCTCCCTTTGTCTTTCCTGTTGCTCGGTGAGACGGCCCCGTCCTCTTCTCGACGTCCGCAACAGCGAAACTCGCGTCCACCGGTTAAACAGATGAGAATCTTTCGGTCTATTAGTGGAGCTGCCACCGTTTTGCCGCGTAAAGAGAAAATTGATATCTTCTCTCGCTCCTTCTACCTCTTCTTTTTCTACCTGAACCTCCCCATCGACCTAACCCTTTATTTTATTTGCGCCTGCGTAACTTCGAAGATTTCCTTATCCATTGTACAATTTATTTTTCTCCTCGGAAGGGAAAGACTATTGTACATATCGCTTGTATTGAATTAGCCAGATTAAATTTATTTAAATTTTTTAATTTTTCTCTTCAACGAAATAAAAATTGTCCTTCATCGAAACTACGGGCTACCTACTAATATTTCGAAACCATTTTAATATTTTTACTGTTTTATATTTCGCACGAGTATTCAGCGAAATAGACGATCCGAAATCTCAGATTAGCAGGTTCGAAAATTCATTCGAATGTAGAAAGAAGAATATGTATTTGTGTAAAAAGTCTTATTTTAAGGAGTAAACAGCAGTCATGTGGAATGGAAAAATGGGCAGGGTGTTCCGAAGGAGCATTGTTCAGCGAGTTGTGCAGTCACCGAAATGTGGCAGCGCGCAAGGGGACTTATAGCTCGCCATTATATTTAGATGGTGGCCAGCAAACGTCGAACCCGTTCCCTTTGTCTCAGAGCCGATCACGTGCAACGCGTACGCAGAAGATTCGTCGCGGAGTTCCGGCGACGATTCGCGGGGATCGTAAACCTGGACCTCGACGTCTCTCGAGGAGCACTTCTTGGAAACGGTGCGTGAACACGTGTTTAGAATTAGGTGGCTCGGCTGGTCCGTAGGGGAACCTCGATCCTCGAACTTCGCCGCCGTTGCGTGCCGTTTATGCTCTTGAGGCGCAAACTTCGCGCGTTTCTGCCGTCAACTTAATTTTTGTAAACATCGCAACTTTGTTTCCCACGTCGTAATATACTAATTTATTCACGAGTGCAATGATCTCCTTTTGTTTGAGCATCGTAATCATTTAATTATTTCACCGGAATTTGGAACTTTCATTTTATTGTACTGAATCATGGTATACTTATTCATTTGTACTTTTGAATTAGCAATGTTACACATAGTAAAACTTTTCTTTGCTTATTCAACTTAAATTCAGCATAAGTTCGTTTAGACGAGGTTTACTTGGTTTTCGAGGTTTACTCAGGCTTACTTGGACTCCGATAAGACCGAGGGCCAGGAGGCCACGCCCACTCGAAGCACTCAGATAAAAAGTTTTCAAGATACTTCTGTGTCATTGATGTTTCTGCTGCTTCCAGGACAGTCTAAAGTACTCCTACAGTAACAAGCTGGAAATGGTGTACCTAGAGCTCCTACCTCTAACTCTAACATAAGTACATAGTGTTTAGGTACCGTCAAGGGTAAAATGGACACAAGGAACCAATCGAAGCAGCGATGCGTCTAAAAGTCCCGGGGCCGCTTTGTCTTTCAATTAAGAGGCGCGAGGGAAGATTAAGTCTCCTGAAGGGAGGGACAGGAAGAAGGTTGGTCCTGGCAGACTGAAATTGCGTGGCTATGCAAGAAGATTGGCCCGGTTCGCTTGAAAAAGCTTAAATCACGCAACAGGGAGCTAAGTGGCCGATGTCGTTGCCTGTGACTCTGGTGGAGGGCTGTGAAAAGAGAGGCCGATAGAGCGAGAGAGAGAGAGAGAGAGAGAGAGACGCGAGAAAAAGGATAACGAGGGAGGCAGAGCTCGGTATTCGCATTCCGGGAGCGCGTGCCGCGTTGTCAGTTTCGAAAGCGAATGATACGTAATTTATAACGGCGTGGAACTAAATACCCCGCGTTGGGAGGAGGAGCGAGAAAAAGAGAGGGAGAGGGAGTCGGTTGAGGAACAAGGGAATCCGAGGCCGCAGAAGACGGGCCGGTGTCTAAATATCGAGCACATGTCGCGGCTCCCCACTGAAACCGAAATAGAAGCCACCATCGTGGACCACCGTACGTCATCTCGCGCGCGCGACGCCTAGTTCCCCGCAGTTTGTTTGCTGTTACGCGGCGCTGTTTTCACGCAAGGAGCCGTCCGTCTTCTTCCTGGTTGCCCCCTTTTTTATTTTTCCCGAGGGATCGTGTGCAGCTCCGGTTCGCTTTGCTGTCCGCCCCTGGTTCGACTCTGGTTCAACTCTGGTTCGCCGCGAGATAGTTTTTGCCGGGCGCATCGAATTGATTGATTCCGAGTCCGAGACCGCAACGAAAAGAAACGGAAATAGACCGTAGACTCTGGTAAGTAAGGGGACCAATGGTAGCCCTCTAATAGTCTCCGCTGTCTTCTTAATTGACCGGACCCGGCTCGTAAGTGCGCGATGAGTTACATCTCGCCGAGCGGGGATCACGGCCCGTAAACTGTCACCGGAGAACGGCTCACTCTCCGCTTTATATCGCCGACGCTAAATCAGAGTCTCGATGGAACGGGAGCCACGCAGTCGATAGGTTCTGACACCGAGTCGACGTACTTACAGTGGCCAAATTACCAAAAATGTGGACAAACTTCGATAGTAAGTAGCGTGTAACAGTTACAAGAACATGTAGCTTTTTGCTTGGTTCTGGTTTGGAAATTTCAATTTCGCCTCTGGAACTTTCGAAGGTTTCATTTGACCTGTAGAATGTCCCAAGGTCGTTGCAAGGTTAAATAATTTAGGGACATAGACACTTTTCGTATGTATTATACTCTCCGAAAAGTCTCACACAACGTATACTGGTTCAATCGTCATTTTAAATAATAGCAATGTTAAACGAAAGTCATAAATAACAGTATATAATTTTATGTTTTGATTGTCTGTGGATGAACGATTATGAAGAAGAGATTACAAATCAATTTGCACAATCAATAGAACATTGCTGGCAACGAGATTGTCTCAATTATGGTTTCAATTATGATAAATGCTTCTGACGCGATTTCGTCCCCGTTTCGTCGCCCAATTTTCCCGTTAAGCGTCGACCGCGTCACTGCGAGTTTCTCTCGCCTCCTCTCGTTCCTGCCACGACGCAGAAAACCGGAAAAGAAAATAAGAGAAGCGCGCGAACAGCGGAGAGAAAGCGAGGGGTCGGGTAGCCTCTAATAGATCGGCTGTCTTCTTAATTGACTAGGTGGGTCGTGAGTGTCTGACGGCTCGCGCCTCCCGACTCGTCGAAATAGGCGGCCGGATTGACCGTGAATGCTAAACGCGGAATGCCCGTCCTGCAGCAATGATGGAGATTGATCGTGGCAATTATATCATCGACACCGAGAGACCCCTGACTCGCTCTTCGCTGCGTTCCCGCAATTTTATCTCTCGACCCCTAACCAGCCTCTTTAGCTCGCTTTTGCCATCGATATTCTTCGTTATCGAGCCTCCCGTTAGGGACAGCGAACTTTTCTCTACGCGACGATTTTCGCTACTGTATTGCATGATAATTGGCAAGCATCGAACACCTTTCTTGTCCCATCTACAGCCTTCATACTTAGTACATTTATTGATTAAAATTTCATTTCATCTACTTTATACTGAAGATAAAATTGTGGTCGTCATCCATACAATGATGGAAAGCCTGCGGATTTTTATGCATTTATGAGAAAAAATTTAAAATCGAAAGATTAAATGGATTAATACAAATATGTAATTTTCCATTTTTTTAAATTGTGTCAGAAAGAGAAGAATTTAGAAATGAGTGCTGAGTCTTGCAATGGGTGTAGATAATTTTTATTTTGCATAACAATCCGCAGTCTTGTGACGAATGCAAGTATTACGACAACTTCTAAATCCATAGTTGTCTACTGTAGGGTGTGTTACAGATTTAATACACTTGGCCATTTGAGAATACATGGACGTACGATACATGGACGTCAAAGAAGTTCTTTTACAATCGTAAAATAAATTGTAGTGCAAGGAAACTATTATTAGTGTCACTATTACCAATAATTTTTACCATTACCATTCCAACTGTCTTACATCCGTACTGGAGAACACGTATAAATAAATGAATTAGTTTTGACTGTCCAGCTGCTGCATAGGGTGTCATACACACTGTCGAGAGCAAGTAAGAGCCAGCAAGACGGCAGAGACGCGCGTTCTCGTCTTCCTATCGAATGAATGGAGTTCCTGAGGAAAATGGTCCGTGCGATGGGCCTCACGCCCTCGACAATACGGCAATCTCGGCCAAAGTAGCCGGGGCCCGTTCGCAGAAAGAGAAGAAGAGGAGCAAGAAGGCCAGATAAAGGTAAGCCCGGGCACGATTCGTTCTGCGCCCATTGTCAGCCACTTGAAGGATCAGTTTTTGAGCGAAACGCAGAAAATGGATCTCTTTCTCTCTTTCTCTCTCCCTCTCTTTTTCGCGGGCTCGCTCGCATAATTGCGATTTAAGAGGCGTCCGAACAGCTGCGACACCCGGTGACAATGCTGCAGCCACTCGAGACGGACAATCGAACAATTTGGACCCCGCTGTCGTGGTCGCAGTAAAAGTCACGCGAGACGATTTTCCACCGAAAAATCCGGCCCTCTGTCGACTCGCCGCAGGGTGAACGGTGCACCGGCCGTTTCCGGTACCCCTCTGCGCCCCCTCAATTACCAAAAGAGCTCTCGAGATCGTAAGAATGGAAATAGATCTGCACCGGGAGCTCTAAACATCGTAAAAGTATAAGTGGGATCCATGTCCTCTGGAAATCGATACGAGTATTCCTGAAAAGAACGGAGAATCTCGGTACTTGACCTAGCTGGACCTGGATTTTATGCATTTATGAGACAATAACAAAAGGATTGGAAGAATTTGGGTCCGTCGATATATTATTTTCAACATGTTACAATTATTAATAAAAAAAAATTCCTACTTAGTGCTTGCAGACTGCAATTGATGCTTAAAAATTTATTTTGCATAGAGATTCGTAGTCTAGTGAATTACAGGGCTATCGAGAATAATAATTTGTATTTTATATTCGTTAGAGATGGAGATAGATTCTCCTCAGTTTCATGTCTGACACGTGAACTGTATTCGAATACTTTTCCACGGAAGCTATCCGAGTACTAAATTCTCCCCGAATGACTAGATAACCCGTTCTCCGTGGTTTCTACGAGCTAAATTAGTTTGGATGACCATGATTGTATAATGATCCGAAATTCTTGAGGGATGTTTCGAATCCTGTCGATCCTGTCATCCTATGAATTAATTTGTGTACCTAATACTTACATCTGTCCAAAAAGCTTAGTAAAATGAAACATTTCGAAATCGATCGTAGGAATTAATGGAACACTGATTTTCGAATGGGAGTGCACGATGGCTCGAAAAAATAGTTCGAAAAAAGCCATCGAGTCCCGCCATTACGGTAATGCGTTCTGGATCCATTTCGGGGGTTCATGATTTTATGGATCCTTCCCGGAAAGACTGGAGAGAAGGGAACGAGGAAGTCTCTCCTAGCACCTGCTCGAAGCTGTGGGTTTGGGTTGTCGGACTCAATTTCACTCTTTTCAAACGGTCGACAATCGAAGCCACTCGAGAGCGGAAAGCGACACCACGGCCGCATCCTCTCGAGCTTTACAAGGATTTAAACAACTTCGAATGGTCCACGGTTCCGTCGTGGGACACAATGCCGCCGCGCCGGATCTTTTACAACTGGATCCTTTACGGCAAAACGAATCCGCCATTCACCGGCGGACACGCCGTTTCTATTGGATAGTCTTCGGAGACAAGGACGTTCGCGCCTTTGAAAGACCACACGCCTGCTTCATTAAAACCCTCGAAACGATACCGGGCCACCCTTCCCGCCAACGGATTCTCCAGAAAGGAAAAATCTCAGAATGCTCTTCACTTTCCCGGCGCTGACCAGAATTTTGTCTTCAGAAACTGCTAACTCAGAGTCCTAAAAATATATTCTAGCCAATGGAAATAATATTTTGTAACTTAGTCTGTATTTCGTGTGCTGGAGAAGTGTCCTACATAATTCGAATTACGCTTAAATATTAATTTCCAAGAGAATCGATTAATAGTAATGCTAGACTGCAAATGGTTCTTAAAGGGACGAGAGCAATGATTTATTTTTTTTAAATATTCTAGCTAATGGGAGTTATATAATCTTGTGTGTTGAAGAAGCGCCCTGCATAATTTGAATACGTACACTTCAATATTAATTTCCAAGAAACAAAAAAATAGTTCTTCAAGGTACGAAAGCCAAGGATTTATTTTTTTTTAATATTCTAGCTAATGGGAGTAATATAATCTTTTGTGCTGGACAAGCATCCTACAAAATTTTCATGTCTGAAACTCTTTATCAGAAAGTTAATATTTTTACTTGACCACGAATGGTTTTTGAAGGCAGAAGGCAGAGTAAATAATTTTGTGGCAATGTGGTAGTCGACGAAAATTATGCGATTTTGATGAAGAAAGGTCATGTGCGTGTGTTTCGAGGGGCGCAGTGAATTTTCGGGAGATCGAGGCGGCCTATGGGGAAGCTGGATCGTCGAGCAGGTTAATGAGGGGAATTAAAGGGTCTCACAATACGTGGCATGGTTCGAGGAGCACTCGAGAGAAGGCAATATTGTGGCGGAGGGTGTCGGTGCCCGGAAAGTGATATACAGTTCGGTAATGGTGGCGGACGATCCGACACCTGGTCCCGTGGCCCCCTTTGTGAGAGGTGGCTGAAGAGAGCGAGCCCTATGCCACCAGAGGATCCCCATAAACTTTGGCTGCGCATTCAGCTAAATGGTTCTAAAGTGCTTTCAAAATACGAGCCGTCGCTACGAAAAACCGTGGCCCCCACTTTCCCTCTCTTTCTCTCCCCTTCTTTCTTTCTATTTCTCTTTCTCGATCGACAACGCAGGGGCCCATCCCCGTTTCCTAAACGATATGGGTGGTTCCTCGAGGATAAAAATGCAGATTAGGATTAACAAGCCGGCACGACGATTCCCGGCTTCCGTTGATTTACCGTCGTATAATTTCGCCCCGCGCGACGTAATTTTTTACGCGGTCGCCACTCCGCCCTCAAGGCTTGTTGGGATACGTTATTAGGATTATTTGCTTCCGTGTAATTTTCACTCGGACCCCGGATTAGGCTCCCAGTCTCCGGAATTCTCGGGAATAATTGATTCCGACCGTAGATCGCCCCGAAATCTCCACCGTGAATTTCGAGCCGCCGAGAATTTCCTAGTTGGACGCCTTCAATAAATACCCAGGTATCGGGGACATATTTTATCCTATGGTTCGACTCGTGGATCGTCAATTCTGGTAATTTTCTAAAAATTAAAATTCCTATATTTAGCCTCCTTTATTTTTTTAAAATATACCGATTGTATACAAACATGTAAATAACTTTTATTGTAGTTTATTAGTTTTCGATTGATCCCATACAGTATTAAATTCAAAGACACGTGTATTAAATAGAATAGGTGGCTGCTTATAATAGTAAAAATCATGACACCTTTACGGGAGACCACCGAGTTTGTTTCCCGAGAATTACATATGCAAGTGTTTTCAATTTGATGCAGACGTTTAGCCCCGCGCGTAAAGTAGTCGAATAAGTTACATCGAATAAATTTCTCGATTTCGAGTTCGTGAGGACGCCGAGCCCGATCAAAAGGAGATTTTCGACGCCCCCAGCGAGAAAAATTTGAAGGATGCTGCGCGCGTGGGTAGAAAAATGTGTATCGCATTCACGGGCCTCCATTGATCTCGAGAATCAAAGACCCAGAGTCAGGTACAGCTGCCACGAAAAACACGCGTTACGATGATCGATCCTTCGGGACTTTTTGGCCCGGGGACCCTTGGAATTCCTCCTAACAGCGTACCTCCTTGTCCGGAGCATTTCCCATAACCCATGGAATTTAGAAAAACCATTTCGAGAAGGGTTGTTCTCACAAAAGTATCAGAAAGTGTCCGGCTGACTACAAAAATATAGCAACTGCCTGTTCAGTGTTGATTTTTATAAGGCTTCCAGGAGCCTTGTCTTCAATGAACATTTACAGAACAATTAGTTATTTAATGCATTCATGTTCTATTCTTTTTGACATTTCTGTAACAGTTGTTGAGAATGTAAAATTGTGGAAAGAATATTTTGATAATACTTATAGTTTCCACTTTCAAAATGAAAATGCGAGGTGAAAAATTATTTATTTACCACTTTAACACTAAACCTACCAGCGCCGGTCAAATTAGCAGTCCCGAATTTGTTATTTTGTTAAAATTATAAAGACTCATTACATAGAAAATGGCGAAACATCTAGATAGATTCAATCTTGCCATTTTCATAATATAATACATAACTTTTCGTATTCGGTAGGTTCAGTGTTAAGAATGATTGTTATAGAATGAGTGCCACTGAATATCACAGAATTTAATAATACTGGTATTGACTGGTTTATAGCGTAAGGTGAGAACTTCGTTAAACTAACTAACTGAATTACTAACTGACCATTATTACCTGTAACGCGGATCGCTTCGATAAATAAAATAAATAAAATTTGCATAAAATTCGCGCGGCGGTCAGCGTGTTAATTGACTTGGAGACTTTAGGAAAATATAACGTGAAGAGCAAGGCTGTTGGAGGAGTGAAAGTTGGAGGACATTGACGGCATGAATAATATTTAATTATCATAGAATCGCGCGAAGGGTGAGAGATCGGGAATCGTCCCCATTCTCATCGGTCCGATTTGGTTTATTTGTGGCTGACCGTGGACGGGAAGTCCGTTGTCTATGAATGAGCCAAAGATTGCAGTATCCTTTCAGGATCTCGACGCGGATCCGGAGGTAGCCGGGATGCTTTTCGCCGTGGCTGTACACAGCCGTCCCTTTGCAGGAAGGTGTGACTATGTTTGAATACACTGTTGATTGGGCCATAAATGTGTCTCTCAACGTACAAACAGTTTTTTTTCCTCTGCTCTCTCTTCTTCTTCTTCTTCACCGGCGCGCGGTGCGGTGATTTTCTCGTTCGGGAACACGAGGGCCACACACAAGACCACCGGGAACTCTCCGAGCCGTTTGATTGGTACCTCTCAGGATAACGCGGCGTGACGCAATTGAATTCTAGTTTGAAAGATGTTCGAGTCGCCGGACAACCGACCTGGGCTCGTGGATCCCTTGGAATCGCGGTTTCTCGATCGCTTTGCGCGATTCAGCCCTCCGCATTCTTTACTCCAATGTATTTGTTAGAACAACGCCGTTACAGTATTTTAATCGTTAATTGGAATTATTAGATAGAAGTATGATTTAAGAACTGAGATGAGATCTCATTAATTGTCACAAATTGTATCAAACGCTTGGTAAAATGAACGAGGCAGAAACACATACTGTTCCGGGGACAGGACTCTTGTCCTAACAGCTCAACTGCATTTTTGTGCAGAGCTCAACGCAATTTTTCACTTGATCATTCGTCAAACTCTTGTGTTTTTATAGATATTTTTAAACCTACTGACTAGTGGTTTGAATTCACTGCTGGGAAATTAAAATTGATGGATCCTTTGGATGAATCCAAAACTATGGATGAAAAAGAACTCAAATCATGTCAAACATTAAAAAGATTATCAATGTTTAGACTGTTAGAAATTCGTAAAAAGAGAATCGTCTCGATCTTCTCTGTCCTAAGCGAATACAAGAACGAAGTATTAGGAAGCTAGAAGGAATTTTATACTACCAAATGAATGATCAGAATAAAATTATTTTTCGCAAGACTGGTATGCAAACTAATCGCTTGTTTTTCGGGATTAAGGTTTCCATGCATGCACGTGGGCTCATTTGTTTTCGCACTTTCGTAATTCCCCCAGTTGTTCCGGATCGTTAAAAGGGTATTTATGAAGCCGGAGTTCACGGCAGAGACGGATCGTCGAATTTCTGCAGCTGATATGCCCTTTGAGCGAGCCCGATCGTGATCGAGCGGAGCCGATGATGTCAGCAGGAACGCGGCGAAGAATGCCTTTTGATTGGAACACGATTTTAAGTATCAATGCTAATGACCTTACCGGGCAGCCGCTTAATTGGACCCGTCATATCGATCCTGCCCCGGGAATCGGTGTCTTCCTGTGTGAGCCAGCACTGCCAGCACAGCCAGCAAAACCAGCTCGCTTTTCATTCGGCTTGGCGAACTGCATTTCGCGAAAAAATTCTCCATCATGCATCCTCCATTCTTTCTCGCTATATTTCATACGATCGTAACCCTGAATTCCTTCGGGAAGGCAAAGGCGTTCTGTTAAGTAGAGATCGGAACACTGAAAAATCAAAAAATGTTCTCAATGGCCTATAAATTCATGGAAGATATTTGTGTTAATGAACTTTCAATAAATTATACTAGGCACAATATAATTTGAACTGTATATGCGCAGTCATTCTCTACGTTCGGCGCGGTCGATGCGCTGCTATAATCATTATTCATCGACAGCTGTTATTCGACGATCAATCAATTTCCTAAAATTGAGCGTCAATCGTGATGCAAATTAAAATTTGAACGAAACTGTAAATTACGCGATTTCCTGAACAGTGCACAAGGGTTAATTTGAGAAAGAGGAATTTTTCTGTATTATCGCTTTGTGCTCGCCATATGACTAACATATTGTCCGAGACAATAATTGAAGAAGAGCAGTCAAAGTGAGGGAGGACCGCGCGTCGGCGGAGCTTCGAAAATGAATTTCTCTATTCACGAGGGACCGAGCGATCGTGTATCAAGGTCGCGAGCTCATTAGCCATTGATAGCTGCATTCGAGGGCCAATCAAAGGGCATTCTTCGCTGACGTCAGCGTTGCCCAGGAAAATCGAAATCCTCGGTGACGTGTGGCTCCGAGGCCACTAAACTAAACGGAGAGAATGCGCGAAGAAAGAGCAATGAAGGGAGAAAGAGTGAGCGAGAGAGAATCGTGAGTGGAAACGAGACGAAACGAAGCAGAAGAGAAGGAGAGGAGAAGAGGACGAGGGCGAAATCGAAGGAAGAATGAGGAGAGGGGAAGAGAGTCGAGGCCCGTTCAGAGACTAGTTAGCACCTTCTCTTAAGTCCGCGCGTTCTCGAATCAAGGCTCGCATTCTGGCCGAGTCGGGCCCGGTCGGGCCCGCCACAATGCCGCATTGTACTTAAATCAGATTCAATTTGGGCCCCATTGAAAATTACGCTTAATAAATTATTTGGGCAATTCATAAATCCGACTCGTGCTGTGCCTGACTGGACTGCCTCTCCTCCGCCGCCCCTGGTCTCCGAGGGCCCCGGGGGCCTCGCTCTTTCGAAACGCGGAGCCAAAGCTGCTTTCGGAACATCGTCTACTACTAATGGACCGCGTCCGCGCCGACTAACACCGATCAGGGACGTATCACCTCGATACGGTACTGTTTTATTTCAAAATACTAATTACACCCCCGGAATTCGTGCATTCAACCCCTTGGTGGCTCGTTCGGTTTGCTGTGGCTACGCCGATGAAATCCTTTACCTCTCCCATGCACTGTCCTCATGGCCTTTCCTTTGCAATCATTTTTCTTAAACACAACTATTTTTTAAAATTATTCCTTTCACAGTCACAATTTTTCTGAGCCATTCTTTCCTATACCACATTATGATCACTATTTTCACGGATCATTCTTTTTAACAATATTATTTGAATAAGATTCTTCTTGAAATATTCTTTTAGCAATGCACGATTCATGAAAATCTATTACATGTACATATATTCGCAAATTTTGATACCCCAAAGTAAGTGTTTCAAAGGCTCTTTTTTACTAATTTTTAATTTTATTTGTTTTTAAATGTAAAACCTACCACCTCTCTCCCAAAAAAAATTAGAATACTTCTGAGAGGTGTCTTTCTCTCTCTCTCTCAAAAGATGATTGAGAAAGAATTCGAAAATATGCAGCGACCGTTCCAGTGGCAAAGCGACAACGATCAATCGAGGACGAGGGATTCCAAGGACCAGTTAGACGAACAGAATCGAAATCGAGTGAATGCGGCCCTGTGAACGATTAAGCCGGGTTCGGCCACCAGGTAAATACGCACGCGCTCCTCTCCGTGGCCGCGTCGCGTCGTCGCGTCGGGTCCAGGATTGCCGCGGTCTGCACGTGTACGTCGTTTATACAACAAATTAGTAGGCAGTTATAAATGACATAGTGTCCTTATTATCGTGGTGGCCTTATTACGGGTCCTCTGTCGGTGACGTTTGACCGACTGTTTGAGCCCGTTCGGCCGGCTAGCCGTGAAACGACGAGGATTTCTTCGGAGGATTCCAGCCCCGGAGAAATTATTCGGGCCATATATCTCCGGGCAGTGCCGCGCGGCGCTGTCACTGATTAATGCAACGCGGTAAACGGCGCTCATTGTCCGCCGGTTACGGTTACGGTTATACTGTTACGGGACCGCCATCGCATCGCGCACAAATGACGACTTCAGCCGTCCAGATCCACCGGTGTCTGCTTCTCCAAGCTCTGTGCCGATTGGACCGATTGTTGCCCGGTAATTAGCGTCGACTCGGTACTTTTTAGTAACCTTCCGGTTAGGTGGTTTAATCGCGGCTGAATCAGCCCCGTAATGAATCGTAATGGATTCAACCGGGGGTTCCTGCGACCGCGCCGCATCGCGTCGCGAATCATTAATCTCCCGTCACGGGTTTTTAATTGGTCCCCGGTGCATCGATCCACCGAAAAATCCTGCGAGACAGCCCGCCACTCTTATTGGCTACCTCCTAGATTAGTTTCAATGCCGAACCATAGGTGGACTTCTAATATTAGGCATTTGCAACAAGCAGGTAACGTTCAACCCTTATGCGAATAACCGGGTACACACTTCCAATTTATTTTTGTACCTTCTGTAACACTAACCGAAATATTATTAATAGGATTTTCAAGAATTCTGTTGTAGCACAGGGAAGCTTAAAAATCTGTATTATGATAAAAATATAGAGGTCGAATACAAAATTGAGACATTAGACTTCAGTTTCTTTGCATTAACCTGAACAATTTTTATTTTGCATAAATATCTTCAGTCTATTTATGATGCGATAGATTTTTGTGTTACGATTAATCTATATTTGAGGCATAACAATTAAAACTATAAAATACTATTCCCATTCCCATTGAGTCTAGTAATGAACTATAAACGAAATTCCGAAGGAATATTAATTTTTGGGCAGCAATTAACGCGGAACAGGGAGATCCATGGAAAACAGCGACGAAATTTACGGTTACGTGGAAACCGGCGAGAAAGGGACCGGGAGCCCTTTAACAACCCGCAAACAAGGGCCTGACACGTTCGAACAATCAAGGAGCAACCGGCGAACCTATAATTAGTGTAGGATTCCTTCGGGCATCGGTTTTGCCGGTCGTTTTCTACAGACCCTGTTTCCGTTCGTTAGATCGTCATCTGCCAGTGTCCACCGGCCTCTCCCAGCAAGTTTCCGAAAGCCTCAGAAGTCACCGCGCAAAATCGTCTCTCGACTCGGACCATGGAGAATTTCGGACGTAGTTTTGTCTTTTGCCTACCGATCAACAATTTTCACGGTGGCATTCTTCCGAGACAAAAGTGTACGGGTTTTCGCGGAACCGGGGGAAAAAACCGTACCAGCACTGTGACAAATGGACAGGTGACCAGGTAAGTCGGAGTTTCTCTTTGGAGGACTGTTATTTCAGTGTCATAGTACGATCTATCTAATTGCTGTCGCTTGGAATGTTTAAATTCGTTTTTGCGTATGATATTTATATTTCCTGGATATGTCATACGATTTTTCCTCGTACAGTTCGTTTTAAACTCTTCGACGCTTTATTTATGCAATCTTTATATGGTTTAAAGTACGCACAGATTTTTATTACTAACTCTCCGTCTGCGATCTTATTTTTGTCGACGTCAACTGCATACTGGGTCGTTTATGTTCACAATTAATGTTTTTACTGTTCCAGGCTTTCAAGAAATTTTAATAAATTTCATTTTAAACCATTAATGGGAATAAATAAACATCGTTAAGAAAGAAATTCAGTAGGGAATGTTTATGGTGGGTTGATAAATTTTTCTCGTAGAATTGACTTGTCTTTTTGATTGATATGGAATTCTGTGACGCACAAAGCTAGATGCTTGATCTTTTTGGCAGGGTCACTAAAACTCAGTGAGACTTGAAAAAGCTGCCAAACGAGTCTTCCAATTTCACGGTGTAACAATTGAAAATAGGTGCTAGAATGTCTCATTGCGAGAAAGTGTCTTGACTTGGGTCATCACTGTCTCTTTTATCTGGTGAATTATTCCGGAGTCTATATACCAATTAAAATTTAATTACAGGGCATATCGCTGGAATAATAACAGCAAAAACAGATGCTGGAAGAAGCAAGCAATTCGTGAATGAACATGAAACGATTCGCGAGCATCAAATGGCGGGTCTGGAGGTTCGCCTACTCGTAACGAGCGGAGACATAATCATCAGAGGCAAGGAGATCGCAAGAACACTCGGTAAAAGCGTCGGCAGTGGCGATAACTGGCCGATAACGCGTTGTAATTAGTCACTGCCAATTAACAGCTGCTCAAACGGAAAACAACTGAGCTCGTTAGCGATATTCGGCTCGCAGTACGTCTTGCCGGAAACGCCGCGCGCCGACTCGCGACGTCGCCGTTAGACGAGTCGCGCGAGTAAGAAACTATTTATGTATGATACTTTCCCCGGGGCCTGGAGAATTTTCCAGGCGCCTCTCCCCCGTTACGAAATCAGCGTCGAACGCGTTTATCGTTCGTCCCCCCCGTCTCGTGATTCAATTATCGTGAAAACGCGGCGATGACGCAAACCAGCCGATCGAAGCGTCGCGACGCCTCTTGGCGTTTATCTGACCTCGATTGTCGAGATGGCGAAACACTGACGGATTTTTAAACGGAAACGCAGTCGATAAGACAACCGGACGTACGAAATTTTGTTGGCCAAACCTGTCCACGCATTTTAGGCGAAATTTTCATTTTTCGAAGGAAAAGTAGGCAGGATCCTCATTTTCCTGGATTTAATCCGTAAAATTTTTATGTTTTATTTATAACAGTATTAAAGCAGAGACTTGGGAAAGGATCCTAGAATTTTTTCACATTTTTTGGAAGTCGAAACAGTAAAAAGAATAGCCCTAGACGTATAAATGATCCAGTGTGCTTACGGAAGGTGAGAAAAATCAGTGTGCTCATATATGGGCGACAATTTCCCTTAAAAAAGTTTAATAAATTAATTTTAATTGTGGTATATAATTTTCGTAATTTAAAAAAAGAATTATAAGTATAGTCGAGGGATTTCATTTTAAATTCCATGCACAAAAATTGCGAATAATTTGAATTTAAACGGCTACAACACTGAGATACGATTAAATAGGACAAAGTACGGACTTTTTAGAAGTGGCTTCCAGATGTTGTGGTTCACATTTTATAATATGACGACGTGGCAGTTAACGTGTTAATCTTCGGATTAATTCGTTCGTCTATCAGAAATGTGGTATTACTGGCGGAGCAATTAAAACTAGTGAGTTGGCACATAAAAACAGCTTACCAGCATGTCCATGTAATTATCTCGTTACCAAGTGATTACTAGATTGCTGACATTCGTGAGAATATCACTGTTGACGGTTATGTTTGCGTAAATTGAGATCTAATAGAAATTAATTTGGTCGATTAACGATTGAGTCGCGAATGAAATAAAATTGCATTTAGATCTGCAATGTTGATACAATAAATGTGTATATAAAATGTGTGGGGGAGATACGGGAGAATAAAAATCACTAAAAAAGAATGCAATAGACTGTGGACGTTTGTGTATAATATTAATAGTTACGATTGAATATTCAGATATTAAAATCGGGAAGATATCAATACATATTAAATATTCTATATTGAGTTTTAAATAAAACCTAACAATGCAATACGGTTGAGTAGTCGATGAAATAACGACCTGATCGCTGCCGAATAATTGCGTCGATAAAAATGAGATAACAAATTGCAAATTCATGCCACGATTTAATTAAATCCGAAGAAAAATTGATTCGTTATTTTATCACGTGTTGCGTGAAGTTTCGAATCAAATAATACTGATATCGATGTTTGCATCGTAAATATCATAAACAGGATAAATTGAAAGCAATCGAGTACTAAGATATAAAATAGCAACGCATCTAAATTCTGCTGTGCTATCAAACAAAATATAATGATCGAAACGAAGCAATTTATAGTCGCAAATAGAAATTACTTCACCGACCGTTCTATTGAGTTCCAATCGAGCATTTAATCATGGATACGAAAAACTCCACAATTCAGCAGTAAATGGAAAGCAATAAAATGAAGGATAGAAATGCGCATGGCAACCGCAGCAACGACTAAACAACGCGCTTGAATTGGGCCGAATCGTCGAACGAAACGACCCGATCACAGCGAAACAATTATCCCTCCGCGACGAGAAATTACGAATTCCCGCGTCGATTTAACTAAACAGTTCCCACGGAGCATATTCACGAAATATGCAAGTGAAAAAACCGGCACAGGAACCGAGTAGGGAAGTGCAATTTCAAGCAACAGGACGAGCAAGAAGCATCGGTCGGTTGCAAAAAAATCTCGGTGTGGCGGAGGTTTGCGGGGGAGAGGGTTCGTTTGCGAAGAGGAGAACGAAGAAGAGAACACGAAGCCCCAACAACGGCAGCAGACGAAGAAGAAGAAGGAGGCCGGGGTCTTTTTCATCTTCCTCCATTTGTTTCACGCCGTGTGTCAGAGCGGCGCAGACTATAATTAGGCCCTCGGATAAGGCGTACCGCCGTCCATCCGCAACGAAACAACTTTTTGCAAATCATTAACGTATAATTTTAATTGCTGGCGTTGACGAGCCGCGAATTAATTACGTTGACCGGGGGCAGCGCCGAATGAATATCAGGGGCCGCGTACCAGCGCACACCATGCACGAAACACTATATGTATATACGTACATACGTATATCCTCTCGTACACCGTTCCCGTGTGCAGAAGAGGTTCACTGTTCTGTGCAGGTGTGTGCAGGTGTGCACGCGTGTAACGAGCCCGAGAGTGTTTGCGAGCCTATGAGAGTGTCAGCGCGAGAGCGTATGCACGCGGGAACACGCGTGTCCCGGCCGATGCACGTTTACGGCCGCCTCCATTCCCCCGACATCGTTTCCCACTCGGTTATCTTGTTTTCAACTAATTGTACGTGGCATAGTTCAGATCGCGATAACGCCCCCGAGAGCCGTTCCTTCATTTTCAACCGGATAAGGGAATTTTAATGCGACTTGCCCGGTCCGACGACGCTCCACTCACTCCCCTCTACTCCACGATCTAGAACGCTTGGTAAACAACCCTTATGGGGGGTGCAATTGCCACATTTAACTCTTGAACCTCTATTTTTCCATGCTTCGTGTATACTTCTATTTTCGAGAATTGGGAGTAGATCAAGGAGAGTATCGAATGATATTAAAGGAAATTTTTTAGAATGGAAAAATGTAATTTTTCTTTGATTGGAGGTTACTGCGATGAGGAAGAACTACTTCAGAACGCATATAGGGAACTACCCCACATTTGATTTTTGAGCGTTTTAAACGAATGATGAAATGTAATGTTTCTTGGTTTTAAGTTACTGTAATCATAATCAAGAATGAACGATTAGTTTACTAGACAATAATTAAAAAATTGATTTTCATAAATTGCAATTAGTTGTAATGAAGAGAAAAGAAAAAGCTCACCCTTCTTAACTTTTTAATCTTGATTGAAATTTTTAAATACAATTAAGTAAGAGGTACAGGAAAAAATGGAAGATGGGCACTATTTTCTTCACCATTGTAACACTTAGAGGATGAATGTCGTTTCAGAATAAATAATTAAAGTAACAAAAAGTTGTTATTTTTCTATTTGCACACATTTCGAGTGTCCAAATATGAATAGTCCTGTACAGAGTCCGACTCGAACGTTTCAATTTTCCGAACAGCAATTCATCGGTCGGTGCAATGGAACTGTGTCCGTTCTCGTAGATAGTAGAACCGCGAAAGCCATGTACACGTATCAAGTGACTGCTTAATTAGTAATTAGACAGTTGATTCATAAATCAGGCTACTTGTGTGTACCGGCCTCGAAATCGATGTGAATGCCCAGGAAACGTTATCTTCTCTGTAATTAACGAGATACATGGCCTGGAATACACAGCTCTACGATACCCGAATGCTAATCAGTTTTCGCAAACACCAACAGAAGAAAGAAACCGATCGAGCGGATATCGCCGAGCTTCGACTTGCTCGGGTTCCAATAAATATTTCATAATTTGCCATGATGTGACGACATGTTCGCTCGGAACTAATTCTCCCGAGGTCTCATACCGTTTTAATGGCATGAATTCTCTTTAAACTGGATCGCGCCGCCGATCGGGATACGCCGAGATTAACAGACTCATTTTCCACTCTGGCGCTCGTACTATCAACGGACGGCGATTCGCAGCATTTTTAAACGCGATTTCTACTGATCTAAAAGTGGTACAAATAGCGCAAAACGACCTCCCGTATCGCGTATAACGCGCTCGCTGCCGTGCCATAAAAGTCACACGAAATCAGAACAACTTGTTTCGCAATGTACGAATACAGAAGACAAGATTTATTATGGCAATCACTTTTTTGTAACATACTTCCACCTTGTAGAGTCGAACGAGGTTTCGTTTACTTAATAGATTGTGATAAAACTTGATAGAAAAATTGTGTCACGCGTACGCGACCGTAATATATCAACGCGTTAATTACTCGTTCCAAAGACAACTTCGAGCCCTAACAATTAAGAGAAACCCAAAATACGTTGTCTTCAAGGTTCGAGCATCGGTCCAGAAGTGAATTCCTTTATCTAATGAATAGCTGCAAATAAACTAACGGCTAAGAGTAGTTATCCGTACCAAAGTCAACAGATAACTGTGACAAAGTTACACGAAGTCTAAACAAAGAATGCAAAGGAGACGAAAGAAACTTCCGAACTCGAACGGAATCCCAAAAACTATCGTGTTCACTGTCCTAGCCCCATTTGTACTCTACTCGGAAGCTAATTTCCTCGTTGAACGAACAATCTAGTTCACAACACTCAAAGAACCCCGTAATAAGAGAACGCTCTTCCCCAGTGAAAATCTGCTCGAACAAATAAAATTGGTAGCCGACAAACGTACGATTCGTTTGCCTAATTAGAAAAGTGGCGCCTCGAGTGGCCGCGTAAGCGGATATCGGTGTCGGGTTTAGAACAATGACACCGATGACTAATTGCAACGGCGTCGAGGCATCCATGCAAATTGGCCTGCTCCGTTTCAGAGAAATGGGAAGCAGGTTGGCTCGAGCGGATTCTGAGCTCGAAACTCGAAAATTCGAGCGCCAAAAAAGAGGACCTTCTGTTCGAGGTAACGGATACCCTGAAGACAAAAAGAAATTCGCGCCGGTCGTTCGGCTTGGAAACGCGGCCGCGCCACGCCCTGGCGTCGTTTCAGCCTCCTCTCGACGAAATTCGACCGTCTACAGGACCCGAAATACATCCCACCCTGAAAAAGGAATTTTCGAAGCGGATCGAGGCCCCGAAAATCGACTCTGCTCGCCTATCGACCGATTTACGGGCCTAGAAATCCTGGAAAATTGGGGAACCCTGCATCCTCCTATCCGTAACTCCATGATTTTATGGGCGAACATTTTCCCGGGGAGAATTCGATGCTAATTTTATTGGATGGAGCACGATCTTAGCCGTGATGGATGATGGACCCGGGTTTAATTTTCAGCGGGTTGATTCCGTTGCCTCGTGGGATTTAATATCGCAGCTGTTTCTACGAGATGGATAGTATGCTCGATGAAAACGAACGAACAGAGTTGATTCGGTTATTAAAATTGGTTAGGTTGTCCATAAAATGTCCTCGTTCTATTTTTCAGTGTGACGACGATGGTACATACAAGAATAAATAATATATCCACATTACATTCGGCTTTATCCAATGAAGTGTAAGACCAGACGACATAAAACTACTTCTTTCATAATATCTGTGATTGACAGGAAGAATGCCACATGTCACATACTTTCACTTTCGAGATATCGCCGTTTCAAGTTTTGATGACTAATGCTTTGACATAGGATATTGATTAAATTGCATTATTTTTTCGAGCCATTCGAATTGATTTTCATGACTTTTAAGTACATACCTAAATTCTATACCATACAGTTCAACAAATGAATAAAATTCTTGGCAACCACCGATATACGAACCAGAATTATCATAACAGGAATTTTTGTATCATTCTCACACCTCCTGCAGCCTGATCAAATTTAGTTTATTTAATAGATTATTTTAAAAATTGATGTTCGAGTTAGCCAAAATAATTGTGTCGGTCATAAACATTGTGATAACCATTCGAATGTGTGAAAATATTGATTAACAGATTAATGTATTCAATAACCTAAGGATTAAAAAGTCACGTATGCGTGATCCTAAGATAAATTGATATTTAAATCCGACGAGAACCCATTTCTGGAAATACTACTTTATGTTCTGATTGCCTCCGACAATGGAGCCGGCGAATTGTAAACCGAAAGACGAGGCTCGACTATATTAGAGCATGAATCAGTGAAAGACGTATTTTCTCCTCAAGGTCAGGAAGAGTCAGCCTCCAAGTGTTCCAGACTCCGAGTAAAGGGAAAGGATAAAGAGCGAGCTCATAATTAGAAAGGGGTCGGAAAAGATAGCAAACGATATTTTGTAAGTGTGTCGGCTGTTTGCGTACGATACAGGAAATCGCTGGCGTTCTTCGAGAATTCGTCGAACGGAGACTTGTCCGTCGATTCCGGCGAAATCTACTCGGAATGTAAATTATCCAATTACTCCACTTAGCGGTCCGATTAAATTGGATCGACGCGATTGACAGCGTGTAGCAGGGCTCTTGAAACGCGATACATTCGGCTGGGACGAGGCTTGTTGTGTCCGCGGCTCGTTTCCCGCGGCGACCTCTCCTTCCGTCCATGAATGCGTTCATTGTGTCGTACTTGAAGTGTTGGTAAATAGCCACGATTACGGGCGTATCGCGTGCTCTGATGCGTGACCGCTGGCCGGACGATGCGTGCCCGACCGCCGGTCAAAGTTCGAGACTCTTTCTTAATTGGAGACGACTCGATCTCGATACCGCCGCGGATTTATTGGCCTCAGGCCTCTTATGGTCGCGTGTGATTGCTCGATCCTCGCCGAACACTTTGCCAAACCATTTCACTCATAATTACAAGCCTGAGAATCGTATATGCACAGTAGAACATCGATTATCCTTGCTAATCAGTGCAACATGTTTCTTCGAGTTATACAACAATTGCTTAGTTTCACTGCTGAAACCTTATTGAATTGTGCTATCAATCGGATAACGTATGAATTGGTTTAAATCAAACTGTTTCTTGAGAGTACTTTGGCAAGAAGTAATAAACCCCCTTTGCAGTCGAATCTATTTTAACTTGAAAATTAAATATTACTTCCTTGACTTAGAATAATTTCATTGTACATGGTTTGTTTCATTTTATGGATATGAAATATTGATATAATACCTCACGCAATACATAAATGTGTAGCAATTGACTAGATACCAATATATTTAATAATCTAAACGATATTATGAATAATGGTTAACGGTTGAGACGTTTTACTGTACACTTATGGCAGAAGACGGTAGCTTAAATGTTTCAACTAATAAATTCGATACCAAATACCAAATACTGTTGCATTTCGTATATTCGCGGTTTCTTCATAAGGCAAGGTATGTTTGTTGTTCGATAAAAACCGTTTAAATATATTCCTGCTTTTAATTGGCGCCGTCATTTCTATGCACAGCAGCTTAGGTACCTAGGGTTATGATACTACGATGTTACTTTCAACCTATTAAAACAGCGTAGAAAGGAAATAGATTTTTATCTAGCTTCGGTTTGTTAAAATCGAGGAAGAGAATTGTTACTATGCACGAAGATCCGCATTACTGCTAATTATTAATATACATTTTTTTCGACCGCGGAAGCGCCTCGTATTTAAATATATGTATAAACCTTTATTCCCTCTGGATGAAGTTTGAAAAAGATTTACTAAACATAAGTGAGCAATTAAGAAGCCCTATGTTTGCATTATGAATACGGGGACTACGGATTTTTATACTAAATAAAGATTCGATTAATTGCAAGATATAGGAGTTACATACAATTCTTATCTTAATAATTTGAAGGAATTGAAAATAATGCGAAACAGTTTCCAAGCTCTCTTAATTACTTTACTGCTTTGCATTTGATCTAGCCATTTTTATCATGAATTCATATAAACTTGATTTATAGTAATATATAGTTATATATTAAATATATAATAATCATTAGACTGTGGACTTTATGCTTTTATGACAAAAATAAAGAAGCTGTAAACTAAAAACAGCAAAAACATTAGACGAATTTATTGCTTCTCTGTTATACAATTATTTACAATCTATTACACACTTTAAGAAAGAAATTATATTTTCATTTCAGCCCAGCTTGTTGTAATTCAAGTAGGAAATTCTTAGAAAAAGAGTGAAGTGTAAAGTCTAAAATATTAATGTGTAATAGTTTATTTTTTTAATTTTCAGCTTGAATTTAATCTCAATTTGCACATTTGCGTATCAAAGGTTTAACTACTGAACTTCAAATGTTATTCCAATTAATTTTGGTTAATGGCGCGAGGGTTGAAATGATTCCAATTAATGATGCACCTGTAGAGTATTGATGACTATTAGACGAGCGTACAGCGCTTAATTAAACGCTGCAGCTCGTGATATGGATCGTGACGGCAAAAGCGCATTTCTCTGTTTCGGATGTATTATTCTTTGGCATTGTTGTTCGAGCGATCGGCTTCGAGGAAAAGGTTCCATTGATTGGATTATTCGGCTTATTGGAATATCGGCGTTTCTAATGGAAGCGTGGCTCATTCCCGAAACCGACGAGCGAAACGAAGGCACTCAAGAAAATTGAAAGGGGCGTTCTTCCATCAAAGGCTCGTTAGAAAATCACAGCTGGATCGGGGAACGGCTTCATCGAGGGTTGTCGTTGATCCCCATTGATCTCTGACCCCGGCTCGCGTGTTCCACGAAAACATTACTCAAATTTCAGGAAACATGAGGGGGGAATGTCCGTGTGTTCTCAATGGACCGCCTGATCGCGTAATTATTATTTATTATATACCGATATCCATTGTTAGCCGAACGCTAAACCTGCGATTTCGAATCGGGTCCAAATAAAATCGAATGCGATTTCGAGGAACGCGACGGGGGAGTAATTTTTTTCATTTTTATTACGTCGCGCAATTAATTGCGAAGCGGCTTATATGAGAGACGGGTAATTGCGCCGGGACACGACAGCTCGCATGAAAACCCGTAATAAAATTATCTTAAGTGTTGGGGGTGAATTTAACCGGTGTGACGGCCCGTCCTGTGTTCCCGCGGATATCGCGGTGCCCGGGGTGCAATAAAAACGCGATTTATTCCGCAACCGGCAGTTCACTGCAGTCCGCGATCTCCAATCTAATTCACATTCCACCAGTTTATTATTTCAATGATAACATCGCTTATACGTCTTCCACAAAAGCCTAAATAATTTTTTTTTAAATCTAAATAAACCTTCTAAAATGATTATACAGCTTTCAACATTTCCAATGAAAATCATTCCAGTTTTCGGCTCGAGAAGATATCACGAAAGCTCGGAGGTCTCTGCCGCGAAGACGGTGGCTCGACCGTGGCTAATTATTGTAATTTTTAATCAACAGATCCATGGCATTACACAGCAGTCATTTATTGTCTAGTTAGACTATCTCCGTAGCCATCGATCGCCCCGCTGTCTTGCAAACGAAGCGAACCTGCCCGCCGGGCATCGAATAATAAAACCATAACGCGTACGTCTGATTTAATTAACGATGATTATCTGAGAGATGTGTACAGACAGGGCGGGGGGCCGTCCTTGTAATTTCTAAGCGTTACACTTTTAATCAACGCTTCACGGAACACCGGCCAACCGTGTCGCCGCGAACAATGGACGATGGACCGTGCAAACTGCCGGTGAAGGGTGCCGGCGTTGCATTGTCCGTTGATTTAAGGATGCGCGACCGTTGACAGTTCCCCATCTGTGATTCGGCTGAAATTGACGCCGATTAAGGATCCATTCAGCACGACGCTCCGGAATCGACTGTAAACGCCCGGTAATGGACCGGAGATCGCAGTGAATTAGGCGTCTCGGGATGTTTAACCTTCCCTCAACAGCGAATTTATTCTCTTCGGCGATGGAATCGATATTCTTGCGACATCTTGTAGTTCAACTCTTCGTAATTGTCGCTGCAGAAGCTTCAGCTCGAATTCATGGTATCTTCGAAGATGCTGACTACTGAACTGCGGCTTCTAACTGGTAAGTTCTTTGTTAAAATATTACAACGATTTCGTAGAAGTAAGTCAGGCATTGTCTGTGTACTACAGCCTGAAACAGTCAAGTGTATCAAATTAATTTGACTATTTTTTTACTGTGAGATGGCGGACGTCAGACGTTTGTGACGTTGGTAGCGAACACGTGAACGTTTCACGAGACATCGTCAGTGCACTGTGTTTCAGACAGCGAGGGACTTTGATAGAGAACCTGTTACTCCCAACAAAGGACAGTGACTTCCCATGAAATTGCGGATGCTCGAATGCCTCTGCGTCTCGCCAACCGGCGTTCTAATCGTCCGTACCGTTAACTCCTATAGAAAATCGTTGGTGTCCGCCCCGTGGCCGTCGAATCTTTATCTGAAAACAAGGCGATGGTCGATGGATTTTTCAAATTGGATTAGAGGGCTGGGCCGAGCGACGCGCGTGTAAAACAACGATCTGGAATAAGGGCCTAAGTCCCAGTAAGTCGACTCGAAAAGCCTCTGGAAGTCTACCTGCCGGTTTGCAAACTGTCGGCGGAAAGAATGCCGGCGGAAAAGCTAGGTGACGAAGTGACGGCGATGCCGAGAGACCAAACACCGAGGAAAATCCTCCCTCAGCAACCTGCAACCTTCCTGACCTAATCCCGAGATTGGATGAGCTGGACCGCCCTGTCAAAACTTGTCACCGGGTTTCGGTATTAGAGAGTGAGTCCTCCTCCACTGGGAATACTGCGTGAAACTTCGTGATACTTCGTGAAAGGCGGGAAACGAGTAAATCGAAATTTTGTATGCTGGCCTAAGTCTGTTACCTCTCGATTCCGAAACGAATTTGATAGGCTATTGACGATTATGGGATTGAGTTTGCGTATTCGACAGTGGAAATAGTATTCACTCTTTGGAGGTGAAAAAGATACATCTGAATCAGACTTGGTTAGGTCTGCCATCTGTAAAACATTTATCTTGCATTGAAATTGGTATACGGACTTAAAAAACCTTTTATACATATTGACTCTTGATTTGATTCCGATAATAATTTTAAGATGTTGCTGAAGAATTTGAAGAATTCTCAATTATGTTCTACCAAATATAGGTCCGTGTTCATTCGCTAAAAATTTCCATCACAGAAACGCTTCTAGAAGTAAGGGTGAATTTAGTGAAATTAAAAGAATGTAGGAAGAATATCACATCCCCGTGTTCCACACAGAGACTTCCGAGGGCAAGACACAATCAACCCCAGCGAGCGTAGCTTATCGACTGGTGGATCATAATAAATCAAGCGTCGAGTCTGGCTTATCAAGGAGCCGGTCTATTTACCAGAGCATCGGGGGCTATCGGTCGAATCAGCTTACGCCGGTTGCTTAAAAATTTCGTCGACCACCCCCGCATCTATGGAGAAAGGGGATGGGAACCCGTCGTGAGGAACCGACGCCCTTATTACATCAACTTATCCAAGCGGCATTGAAAGGATGCACGCGTTCGCGGCGGATTGAAGAGGCTAGGGGTTGTCGGGGATGCGAGAGAGGGGGGAACGGGAGAGAGAGAGAGAGAGAGAGAGGGGGTGACTGTTACCACGATAGGGAGCGGGACACGGGGGTGGCTCGGCGTACCTCCCTCGTATCTCTCACGCTTCGCGGGTATTTCTATGGGAGGGAGACGCCCGTCTAATTTCCTGTCCTGAATTTCGAACGAGCGGGAATTTGCACCCTTGAGTTCACATCAACGCGACGACGGAAGAGTGAAGAGGGGGTGGCGGGGGTGGTGCTCAGGAGGTGGGATTGCTGAGAGGAGGCCGAGCAGCGGCCATGCGACGGGCTAGAGCGCGCAAAATCCTCGATTCCTCGTTTCGAGCGCCATTTTTCGATACCACCCCTCTCACTGCGCAGCCCTCCCTCCCTCATTCAGTCTCTCTCTCTCCCTTTTTCGGCTTGCTCTTTCACCTCTCTCTCTCTCTCTCTCTATCTCATTCACTCCCTCTCTTTTTATCTTTCCTCTTTTTTTTGTCATGTTTCGATCCCTTCGCGGATCCAGGCTCGATGGAAAAACGCGCTTTCAATTCGGACGCCGCGGGGGTGGATGCAGACGCTCGGTGATCGACTGTCTTTATCGCGCCCCGCGATTTTGATTCACGCGGACAGCCCGGACGATCGCGTTTTATCGAATACCTGCACCCCTCGAAAGCCGCCCCATCCCAGGTTATTTATTAGAATCGCAGAAAAGTAATGGGCCTACCGAGATCCATCAATTTTTAGACTGCTAAGGGTGCAATTGTTTTTGAGCTCATAGGCGTAGACTTCAGGCTTTTCTTTTGAAACAATGTTTTTCATCAAATTCTCTTAGAAGTATACTACTAGTCTCATCTGAGTTGCGTAATATTCTGAGGCGTGGTGGTAGTTTTTAATATTTTCTTGTTTAACGACTGTGATGGGAAGAATGAGCTCTTGAAGAAATCTGACGCCATCGGTATTGCTTCACAATAGTATAAAATATTTTATATTCCAGATACTTTACTCGATTTCGGACATGTAGGGAAGAAGAACAAATACAAGGTGGCACTATCCTATTGAGCGATTCGTACTCCAACAAACTGCAATGATATTAATTGAAGCTATTTCAGATAATTGCAATTGAGTGATTGTGCGCGTACCTTCGGCCAACAGTGTATACATATTTTACGAAAAGGATCTCGTTTCCCATTTCTGTGCAATCCTCCTGTAGCATCGCTAACGATTAGTTAACAGCTGATATATTTTCGAAGTCAAACACCTTGTTTCTCATTTATGGACGATCACTCTGCGACCGAAATCCGGCATTTTCGGACACAATGCCAGTGAATTAGCACGCTCGACGACCATAGAAAGTCAAGCATCGTCTCGAATCCTGAAAAAAGGCCGCGTCTCGAGATCCAAGAAATCCGAATGGGAATCGGTCGACGAACAGCGAACACGGTCGTCAGAAAGAAGGGATGATAAATTTCAATTTGCCCGAATCTTCCGCGGAGCCTGGTCTATTCAGGCACCTTTGTGGCGGATTGTAAAACGATCAGAGTCGGAATCGCGCGAATCAAATTTACCCTCTTCGAGAACGAGAGAAAAGGTGGGGGGGAGGGGACAAAAAAGGGAGTCGTCGCGCGTACTTGGCAGCGCGTCCTATAAAAGGGGATGATTTGTAACCGGTCATTGTTCGAACGGCGACCAATGACGTGGCTGCGCCGTCTCTTAATCGTCCAATCGCGAGCGAGAAAGAGAGAGAGAGAGAGAATAGGAGAGAAAGACAGTTGCATAGCCATCGAGAGGATGCACCGGGGTGTCAAACGCGTCATCCCCTCGCTGCAACCAGATGCGTGCCGGTCGGCTAACGCACCGCGACGGCCTCCATTATGTTTGTTTATTTATTATTAATAGGAAATTCATAACAATCACATAATAGGAGCCCGCGTATAATGGCTTTGTGCGCGAGACGGGATCTCGCGCGTCGTCACGCTCGGGCTGGCTCCCCGGTGCACAATGCAACGCGTTTCCCGGCTATTCTCCACGCCTCTTCGGAAACCAGCACCCTGCGATACTGCATACGACTGCGTGCCGACGTCTTCGCACGTTTTCTCGCCGGAAATTAATCGGAAGCCCACGAAAATTCGCCAGAACCGCTGCAAGATCGTTTCTACCAGAAAATACTATCGTCTCGTTGGAAAATACAATTTTTAATAAAAAAAAAAAAAAAACGAGAATGAAAGAGAGGGTAAGCTGTGTTAGAAACCACTATACCCAAATAATATTAGCCTGAGTGAGGCAACTGAAAGATACGTTAAAAAAATAGCTTTTCAGTGATTTTAAGCAAGAATACCTGAAACAAGATAAAATTGAGCTGGGTAGAAAGAAAGTGGTACGGCAATTTGCACGAGCATCAGCAGCTTATCGATAACAAATAGCCGCAAGGTGTGCGGCTGAAATAAAAGGGGGTAGCTTGTACCCCTTTGTGCGGCACCGCCTAATGGTATTTTCGAAACAGTCCCAAAATATTTGTCCGTCAAACAAACGGTCCAACAGCGAGTCCTGAACGTGGCGAGTCGCGTCGTGGCCAGATAAGAGGTCAGCGGTTGTACAGGGTGCAAACAACCGCCAAAGAAACAAATTTCTAGCCACGGGAGGGGATGCGCGAAGGATGGAAACGTCAGAGTCGCAAAGTCAAGTTTTCACGGGACAGGTAGATCGGCACTTTCCAAGCTGCCTCAGCCGGTAACCCGCCGCGCATCTCGTCCTAATCCTGTTTGCAGGATGAGCCGACCGTTGCAGTCAGTGTTTGATTATTTTAGGATTTTCCAAGGTCTGGAGCTGGTGCGTTTTGTCCCTGTGTTCCGCGTCCCTGCGTTTCCCCGCAGATAATTCTTGCGCGTGCACGCCCACTGTAAATCCTCTTTACCCAAAAACACCGGAATTCTCGTTTCCCGATCTGTCTCGTTCCGTGATCATCGATCTGCACACCTTTCCGAGAAAAGCATCGTTTTTTGCGAGGCCTCGTTCAATCCAACTTTTCGTCTTAGCATTTAATGATTCTCAACGCATTAATTATTTCATAATTTTTGGAAGTCGATGGACTAAAGAAGTCACGTCCAGTAAGGTCATCTAAGTAAGCATTTAGTGTCAGATTACGATGTAAAAGAATGTTTTGAAACTTCCTTTTGGTATAGAATAGGCTTCGCTTTCTATAATTACCTATTTCGGTGCAATAAGAGGATCAACGTTGACCTCGAATAACCAGGTTAAAAATGTGCGAATAACTTAACGATTACGTAACGATTTGAGCGTATCTAAGAATGGTCTACCTCTGAAAGATTAATTCTAAAAAAATGAATACATGACCGTATCCGAGAGATACCTGTTAGCTCGGTAAAAATTTGATTAAGAAACGCTTGGGCACGAATGATCGATTGTTCGAGAGCTATTATTAAGTTCGTACCCTTTCTATCGACGCTTATATAAATTTCACGGCAAGTTGACGTCGTTCGAGCTCATTCGAGCGATTTCGAGCGGACTCCCGGAGCCGTGCACAAGGTATACCTACATACAGCATGTAAATCCCGGTGGCCGAGCGTTTACGCGAGCCAGAAACTCGTGGGGCAAGCAGGGGAACGAGGCGGAGTAAGTTAGTCACCTGCAGAAAACGCGGTACTGGCTGGTTGCTGGTGTTGTCTCGCTCGACAAAAGGCCAGGTATTTAAGATTCCATTGTACCTTTTAAACGACCGGCATTATTTCGTTAAACTGTAGGCGTGGTGCGAATTTCGGACTGCGCGGCCCCCGGAGACAACCGGATTAGAGGCCCAGACGCTGCTGGACGCTGCGGGATGCAGTCTGGACGGCTCAGTGTGGCGCATTGCATTGATAAAGAACCTCTGAAGCCGGACACCACGGTTGAACTTACGGAAAAACGCCATGAACACGACACACAACTTTGACAACAACGATGTCGTTTATACTATTCTTTTTCTCTTCAAAGCGTCTTCAATTTTTGCATTTTGAACTTGAGCTCTGGACATAAATCTAAAGAAATATTTCTAGATGATAATGTAATTGGAATACCAATCATCGCGTGTGCAATATCCCATTGCGAAAGGTTCAATCAATTTACTGAAAAAATTTTCTCAGAAATAATAATACCCCTTTAAAAGCTTACGATTGACACCGCCCCCACAAATTCAGAGTTCCCCAAATCTCTGTCGACGCGACGAAGCCTAAGGAGGTGATCCGTCGAGCGTAGAGAGTCGATGTCGAAGCTAGTTTCGCTCCCAGGAGCGTGGAGCCGCGACTCGCCGAGCTAGGGTAGTCGCTGGAGCATGAAACGCCAAACTAAACGGCGCTTCGGGCCCCAAATATGAGAGCCTGCTCCCCTCGGGTCGCTGGTGTGCCCGAGGCACGCACACAGCCACGTCCCCTCGGGACGCACACACCGGCGGAAACGCGTGTATTTATTCCGGTGCACGTAGGAAAGCGCAAAAAGGGCATAATGGACCCCGCAGCCAGATAGGTGTACATAATGAGGTTAGCTCCAAGGGGTGGAGTAAGGGAGGATAGGCAGAGCGGGGTGGTTGTTGCCGGTAAAACCAGAGAGAGAGAGAGAGAGAGAGAGAGAGAGAGAGAGAGAGAGAGAGAGAGAGAGCGAAGGATGGAACAAGGCACGGCGTGGAGGGGGAGGATCGTTCCCCCCTCGTCCAGGACGCATCTGCCCCATTATGCTGCCCCAGGGCACTCCCGAGACCATTAATCCTCGCTAAACGACAGCCATTTTGTACCTAAACTGGATTGCCGACTCACTAACTGGTTTTGAGGACGCTTAATAGACTACTCGGCGCTCCTATTATGGCGATCGCGCATCCGCGCTATATTTCGGTGTCGTTTATTCCCCGCTAATGTGCAAACGGCTTTGGGAATGTTCCGAGCCGAGCCAGCTCCTCCTTCCTGGAGAGGATGGGGCGACGAACCGCGTGCAAGACCACGTTCGAAACGATACGACGAGCCGGAATAGCCTGATCCCGGAGATCCTGGCGCCGATCGTCAAGCTGATGACACTGAGGACCCGAAAGGTGTTCTCTTTTGTTAACCTAGAGGGTTACCAGCTCGTGGACCAGTAGCTGAATAATAATTTCGGGATCTCCGACTTGACCCTGTATCCTTTCGGCTAATGATTTTTCTTGGTTAGGCTGATGCAGGGGCTCCGAAGATCCTAGATCTCGAGGCGTTGTCATAGGGGACGCTTCAGGCATTCAAGGTGTGAACAAATTATTATTTTAGTATGGGTATCTCAGGACGAACTGTCATTTCTGTCACGTCGGTTGCCCAGTGGCTGATATTTCGACCTTGTATATATTGATAGTTAATTGAAATACTGCATCGACTGTGATAGACAGCTGCCAGATTTCATTCTCTATTTAGTAATATTAATCATTCTACTGTTTTAAATTGCACCATTTTTGTTGTAAATACATAAAATCTCTACTAACTAATAATTGCAGTAGAATCCTAAACTCCTTGAACAAATGGGGTTTCTATTTTAACGCGTAGTACGCACTTTGATGGTACCTAGAAGTCTCAGTTTTTGCAAACAATCTCTTTGGAAAGCCAACAGGGTTGAAAAACGAGTTTTCGTTATTATCCTGCGAACATTGTCTTCCCCTAGGTCCTTCGCGTTCGTCAGGAGACACCCCGCGGCTTCCTGTCGTGCAGTTGTAACAAGATTTTGGTTAATCGGCTTGACTCCCAAGTCTGCGACGGGAAAGTCTGCCCGTCTTCCCTTGTTCCTCTTCCAGAACCTCCCACAAGACCGCGTCATGGCTTTAGCTGTCACTGCGGACTATCACCAGCAACCTGCCAATCGGATTACATTAATCCGAAAATACTGTTTGCCTTGTATATAACAACATCGTGAAGAGTCGGTAAACTGAAAGTCCTGGCGGGGGGTTCGTCGGGTTTTCGAGAAGGACTCGTCCGTTACTAGTTGTAATTAATTTCCTTATGACGGACTCTAAGCCTGCCCAGCCAGTGGAACTGTTTTGGATTACTCATTCAAGCAAACTATCTTATTTCACAATAATGTTGTCAGGGCTCAGCTGAACTCCACAAACTTATTCGATTTCCTGAGATCGCCTCTTGAGACAACCCATTTTAAAATCTTGAGGATATCCCTTATGCTGTCTGTTGTAGATTGCTCATTGAGACGCTGAGGGTTGAAGTGATCAGCAAGAGAGCAATCCCCTGGGTTTGATAACTTTGACGACATAGCCGTCGAAGGGTGATAACGTTAGATCGAAGCTATAATCCACAAAGTCCCTCGATTCCTTTGTATTAGTCCGTAGCCACCCCTGCCCGGGTAGTTGTCACCACCCTTCCGACCACCGAGCCGTTTTAAAATCCACAACAAGTACATCAAAAACGTGTCAATCAAGCTTTCAATTTCCATCAATCATTTACCCTTCGATACGGCCAATCCCAAGCTCGAGCGAGAGAAGCCACCCCTTGCAGACAGCGCGAGAACTTTTTCCGGGGAAAAAGCTGGCGGCTGCTAGCCGAACGGAGGCATTCCGACAACGTCATTATCCCATCATGCTGGTACACACACGTAGCTGCTCGTGGAAGAAGGCGGGAGGGCGGGAAACAGAGGGATTCGAGGCGCGCTGGCGCGTCACTTACGAACACAGCCGCGGAACGAGGATTGCCAATCAATTCGCGCATCGTGCCCGGGAATTAGACAATTAGGAGTCGTCACGTTCCCCGAGCAGTTGCCTCATCATCCCCCTGCCCTCCCTGTCGTTCCGCTTCAGCCCCTGTGGCCGACCTTCCCCCACCGTGTCGTCGTTTCATCCCCACACGCGAGGGCGAGCGCATTGCGCGTCGTCGGAGCGGTTGTGTCAGGAGCTGGCAGCGCCATCTGGCAGCGGAGGGGGTCGCCGAACGACTCTGGGGCCACCGGACGGATGGAGAAGGGACACGGAGCATTCCGTAGCGTTGCGATTGGCCGGGTTCGAGCCGCCGGGACACGCCCACTTTCGAGGGGTCCGGGTTAGGATCGTAGTGTGACTGTAGCGGCCCTTATTGGCCGACGAAGCGACACGGTACCGGTTTCACGGGTTCCGCGGGGGCGGCGCGCGATCACCGGCGGCGAGCACCGCGACGCCGGCCGCCGAGAGAGAGAAACGCCTCGCCTCTCGCCTCGCCCCCTCGCCTCGCCTCTCGCGTCGGCAGGCCTCTCCGCAGCCGAGCTCGGTAATCAGTGTCGTTTCCGCGGCAGCAGTGGCCACCACGCGGCAGATTACGCAGATTACACCGAAGCCCCCCCGCGTATCCGACGGTTGTGACGCGCTTGTGACAGTGCAGCGGGGGACCGTGCCGCCGCGAGCCTTGGCTACTCGCTACTCGCTACACGGGGACGTTATCCGTCCGATAGAGAGAAGCTTCTTCCCTTCCGCCGGCTTCACCGTCGTCTCTCTGCCGCGCCGTTGACTCGAAACCAGAGACAGAACTGTCGTTAGGCTTGATCCGACCTGACGGACTTATCTCCGGGCTACGATGCCCGATACGCTTCATCGACGGAGATGACTCGACACGGTGACAGTGTCCCAGGCTGCCCATAGTGTCCGCAGACATTGTGGATCTCCTACGCGGAGCCACACGAAGATATAACAGAATCGTTGCGCGATTGCTTTGCGTTGTGCGGGGGTGAGTTTTCTTTTGGACGGAACGGTCGATTCGAGGTTGGAAACGATGTCGATCGCTTGAAGGTGGAGTCGTCATGTCGATCGCTTGAAGAGAGACAGCTGTCGGACTTTCATGGGAGGACGATCCGCTTGTGCCGGGTCGGTCGGTTCGCGGCGATGCGCCGGGTTCCGAGAATAACGGACCCCGGGATGGCAGTCCGTGAACATTCCCGATGATATTGCGAACGATTCGAGACCCGTTGTTGCGATGACAGGTCCCAGTTGGCTGTCGCATTGATGCTAGTTCGCGGTCCGGTTGGAGGAGACTGATAGTCTGTCTTCTCGTGCGAGAAAGTGACGCTGTAGTAGTACAAAGTGTAATTATATGCGATGCGTTCGATCGGACCGGGAGACTGGCCAGGTCACCGCTAAGTAGCAATTGGTACCCTGGAAGCGCACCCGGACTAAAACTCCATAAGCGAGAAGGGATCATGAGCAGCAGCGAGGGGGTTGTGACTGGTCAGGGCACCGGCAGCGACCGGCTGTGCGAAGACGTGGACATGGCGACGCCGACGTCGGCCTCGTCGAACCTGAAGCCGCGCAGCGGCAAAATCAGTTTCAGCGTGGACTCTCTGCTGAGTGACATGAAGAAGACCGCGGTGACCGGAGGCACGTTTGCCAGGCGAGAGTCCGAGGACCGTTTGGAGTCCGAGAAGAGCCTGGACATGGAGGCCAGGTACCGAGAGCTGTTGATCGAGCAGCAGAGGCTGCAGAGCCGAGAGTTGCTCGCCAGGCTGAGCCCCCATGGGTTGACGTTCGGCAACCATCATCATCATCATCCGAGCAGGTTGGAACAGCAGGATCATCCGTCGGCGGGCCGGCAGGAGATGCTCACGGTGAAAGACTTCTCGCGGACGACCAGCCACGACAAATCCTCCTCGCCGATTAGAATAGACCCGGAGGCGCAACGGGACAGAGACAGGGACGACAGACGACTGTCCGCCGGATCGCCGGCCAACAGGATCGCCGAATCCATGATCCAACGCGGAGGACAGGATGACGACGAGAGGATCGACAGGATCACGAACCCACGATCGGTCTCGCCGGCAAGCAGACGCGAGATGCTCGACGATAGAAGCGACTCCGAGGCGAATCGGTCCCTTGAGGGCGACAGGACCGGCGATCACCTCGACCTCGAGGACCAAGAGATCAGAAGCGTCGGACAGTCCGAGGACCTGAACGTGATGGACTCGGACTGCGAGCTGGAGAGGGACATCGAAGCCAGCCAGGAGAAGGAGGAGAAATCCAGCCCGGTGGTGCCGCAGCCGATCCATCCTGGTGTCCAGAGGCCCTCGCAGGGACCGCCTTACCTCGCCGGCGCACCCGGCGCCCCCGGATGGAATCCCGCGGGATTTCCGCATTCCCTCGCGGGGTTCGCGTGGCTACCCCCACCCCCGCACCCCCACAACCCTCACGGACACCTCTACACGCCGCACGGAGGACCCACCAGCCCAAACGGTAAGCATCTTCCTGCCGGAAGGCTCTCTTTGCTATCTCAACGCGAAACATGGTCCAAGCGTAGCCGCATTATCCGCAATTAGACGATATAGCACGAGACTAACATGCGTCAAATAAGTCAATTGATAAGAGTAGTCTACATCTATGTACACCAGTATAAAAGCTCAAGATATGGCACAGTCCCTGGTCGATCCCAAATATTAAGGATGATCTTCATAATCAAACACGTAGAATGAAACCATCTTTATTCTCCTTATTAGCCATATGTAATAAGTGCAACGTTGTGGTCCCTACATGGAAAACGCTTCTCGTCGACTGCAGACGAAAAACGGATGAGATCTCACCTCAGAATTTCTCGCGTTTCTAAGGAACGTCCGAAGGCGAAGGTAGAATCTTATTTATGGGACTCACGTGTTTCGCGAGCAGTCAAGAAAAATCATATTCCTGCATCTCGGGACGGTAACGCGTTAGATATCGATCGTGAGACAGGCTAGCGAGCAACGAGAGCGCTATCGAGAGCCGCGTGCCGCGGTCGACTCGTGGCCCTAATTACTCGCGCAATTTCAAATCGATCGCCGCAGTTGAGCATTTCTTCTCTCGCTAGTAAGACGAACATCTCTGAGCGTGAAAAATGAAACGTGCCCGACCGTAGTCGACGGCATTCGTTGGCCTTTATCCTGTCGTAACGACACTATATTCTTCGAGAAATATCACGAATATAAGAAATGAAATGATTCAAACATTCCGACTGCAATGATCTTTCGCTAAAGAGCGCTTAGGAAATTATGAAGCGTCCACTAATTCCTATGTCAATAACCAAAGACTTCTGCGATATTCGATGATGCACTTCACAAACTCGTCGGAAATTTTTATGACTCAAATGTAAATGACCGTGTGATCGCTAGATTGCAGATTTTATGCATTTATGGAAAAACGAGTTGCTGCAATTTAAAATAGTTTAAGGACGATCATATAATATTTTCAATGTTTTTGAAGATGTAAATGAAAGAAAGAAATTTTCATCTATCGTCTGCTTCTCGCGATACCAAACAATTTTTATTTTGCATAAAGATTCGCAGTCTAGTGATCACTCAGGAACATAAAGATTTGCAATGATCTTGCCATGGGTTGGCAAAAACATGAAGCAATTTTGAAAAAGGAATTGAAAGTCAACCAGTTGTTGACATAAGCTGTAGGAAGAATGTTCAAAAATACTGAAAAAGATATTTGTTTTCTCTGTGGCCTGGGTTGACACAAGAAAGACTGTCCTCTAAAGATGGAAGGTCTCCTAAACGCTTGAATGTTCGAGTTGGTGTACGGAATATTCGCGAAGCGACTTATCGAGCCAATTTACGGGTCCGCGGAGCGTTTTCGCCTATCGACGAGGATTTCCCGGCGGCCGGGTTACAATGTCGATGATTAGGAGGCTGCCGGCGCGGCTCGCACGACATTCGAGACACGCAGGCCCATAACGCTCGATATTAGTGTCACCGGTCACGCGAGAACCCGGTTATTATCGGAATTACGTGCTAAAGTATTCGCGAGGGGGCCGTCCGTCCGACTCGCTGCTCTCTGTAATTGAACGCTGCCAGTCGGAAGTTGTTACCTCGGAAAAGTCTTCCTGCCAAGGCAGAAAGCAGAAGGCAGAGGGCAGTGTGTGGTGCACACGGAACACCGTCGCATCGAGAAACTCGTCGCGGCTTTATTTGCCCGGATAACGAAGCCACTCCGAGAGGCTTTGCTTTAATGATTTCTGTAATCTCGGAGCGCGTTCGCTCGATGAGCTACGGTAGACCTATAAAATCGGCTGTACGAGGATCATCCGGACGCGCCAACGACACGAGAATATTCAATGCGCGGCTCTCGAATCGCGTCTTAAAGGTAGTAAATAGATTTTATTCCTATTCAAAGGACAGACAAATTGAAATTGTGAATGCTTTTTATTTGGCCCTGCTGCGCACGCCGGTTTATTTCAATTGATTCGTCGGTCCGTTTATACGATCGCTTCGCGGGCAAATTCCTGACACTGTTTCACTACGTCGGACGAAATCGGCGCGATTGGCAAAGTAAAACGAAACTACATTAATCGATGCAGCAATTGCTCTTTCAATTCGAGCAAGCTTTGTACACTGGTTCAGAAATTCATTTTTCTGTCGAACAATTAAATGGGATAGAGCTTCACTTTGAACTCGCCACGATTAAAAAAGAGGAGAATGACAGAATAAAAATTTTCTAAATCAATTACTATGTGCTGGAACCAAATAAAAAATTATTTTATAAAATTCAATGACTGAATGTTTCATTAGGAATAACAGAAAGAGGGTCTGTGAGAAATGTTTTAAAAATCTGATAAATAAAGCAGTGAATACTCTCGAGCAACATTAATTTTATACGTGTGAGGAAGCTGTCCGAGTGTTAATACTGTTAGGACGAAAATAATGTATCAATATTCTTCAATTCTTTCAATGTTCCTACTATTTCAATTTGCAGCTATTGCTGCTATAAACGCATGATATCCGCTATCCACTTATGATAAAAATCGCGAGAACTCTAAGTGAATTCTCGTTCCACGAGAACTAAACTTTTCTATGCAGTTCTAGACGCTGAAACGGGAGGTTACAATAGATAATTATCAGCGTAAATGGTCAATTTACGTGGTGGAGTACTGAATTGACATTTCTAACAGAGGCTCGACGTTCTCTTATTATACCCGTTATTTAAAAGTGCATCCACGGCGCGTCGCGTCGTAGAGAAAGGTTTCGAAGCGACAGTTCCAATTAAATCGCGAGAATGTCACGTTTATCTTCCGCGCGACACGCGGGACCGTTTTATCCGTTCGCCTATGATCGGTGTCATAATTTTTTCGCCGGGCCGGTTGTCTATCGTGCGTTCTAGGATCGAGAGTTTCGCGCCGACCGTATCTGCACGCCACCCTTCAATCGGCTGGGATCGCCGATCTTTCTCGATTTCGTTCCACAAACGTCAGTGCCGAGAGATCATGCGATTCCTGCGGTTCCTGCCGTTCAGTGCCGATCTGCAACTAGGCTATCGGGACACGCGCGACCCTACCGGCCGATTCCCGGGAACTCTGAACAGCCGATTTTTATCGCTCGTTAGACGGACACTCTGTCGCAACGGAACTCTCTTCCATCGATCGCGGTGGAAAAACAAGCGTCGATCGAGCGAGACCGACTTCGAATCACCAGGGAACGATGTCGCAAGATTATCCTACATCTTTCAAGGATCCCATAATTCATCCGATTACTCCTAACGAACCTCCGAGGGAAAAGAATGGGTCCACGCACGCTCGAAATCGAAGCATAAATTAACGCGACACACGCAACCATGGAAATTCATATAATTTTTATTGTTTCAAGACCACCGTAAAGTGACATCAGATTACCGTTCTATATGTTTAGGATGGCAAGGTAAAAATAGTCGAACGTGGCATGCAAATGGTCTCTCGGAAACAAAGGGTTAATTACTCCCGATTTGATAATAGCACTCAGAGAGATTCGAGTGTGCTGTAAACTAGCATTCGTCGTCATTTTCAACGACTCGCTATCTCCACTCTACGCGTGGACATTAACGTGTTTTATTCGAGCGTTTAACGCGGGATTAGACACCGATGGGGCAATTAGAGTGTCTCTGATTCCTAGAAAGTTCACCGATGATTTTAATGCCTTCGTATCTAAGCTCATATGAGTAGTTTTGCTCTCCAGAATGTTAATCTACCAATACGTGAAGTAATTACTGTCTGTTCACTGATAATACCGACCTCCGTTCGCCATAAACGCGAAGCTAACCTTCTAAATCGCACTCGGCGCGATTATGGAAATTTTCAGGTGATAATAATAATGGTACAAGTGTCTCTGTAATTGTCGAAGCTTGTGAACAAGCAATTATCCTCCGCGGAACCTCGTATTCACGGAGGAAGACTGTAACGAAGACATTTCTTTTCTTACCTCGGTGATCCGACGAAATCATTATCTTCTTTTACGACGTTCCGGAAGACGTTTTACGGCCCATTAATCAGAATCTTTACTGTGCTCCTCTATACACAAAAACGCTATAAATTTCGCGTCGGCGATTAAGCATGCTAATAAATATTTCAACTTTATCATTGCTTAGAAAAACCGGAGGGAACAATGTATACACCTAGTGAGCAGAGAATAGATACGCGAGCGGATAGATGCGCGAAAAACGCGAGCTAATTAGTCTCGAAACGGGACGAATGAAACGCCGGAACGGATATCGCGTGCACCAGCATAATTTGGCGAGTAAACGGAAGAATCGAATAAATCAATTTAAAAAAACTGCACCGGCCAACATTTGCTCTTCCTTTCTGCAGCCAATGACTCGGAATTCCGCGTCGACGACAATGAAAATCGCTGAAACAAATAGCTGTAACTAAATTAAAGAATATTACACATAGATATTTCAAAATTCTGCAGCTACCGACACGAGAAATCTCTGTTTCTTAATTTTTGTTTTCTAAAATACACGGCTCTGGTTTTATCGAATTTTTGTGGTCGCCGAGTGGGCGGTCAGCGTGTTAATGGACTTCCGCGCGTCCACTGGTTCTTGTTTGCACGCGGGTAAAAGCAAGTAAATAATTTTGCTTGAGTAATGTTGATAGAGGTAAAAATAGGGTAGCAAATATAATTGTGCTCTCAGCTGGAGTCGTCCGTTGAACGACCGTGCGCCGTCATCCTGTGTTCGCCAGGGACTCGTTAAGTCTTGGATCTGAAGGGACGGTAATGCGTCAACGGCGCGAAATAATCGGTCAATTAAAGGTGGCCTCGCTACCGGGATCGATTCGCGGATCGATCTAGCCGCGGAGAACGCTGCGATACGCCCCGCCTCGTGCCTCGGTCCTAACATCCACGCCTGTTAGACTTAATTGACGATTTTACCTTAACGGCGGCCGGTTTGTACCGGCCTCTTAACAGATACCTTTCCTCGGCTCGTGACTTTCGTCTCTCTCTCTCTCTCTCCCTATCTCTCTCTCTCTCTCTCTCTCTCTTGCTCTTTCTCGTTCCTTCTGTCTGCTCCTTTCCCTCTCCCGCGACACGTGTACCGTCGGGTCCAATTAAAATTTTTATCCGCGTCCTCCACCGGGTACGAGTTTTCCTTTAGGACAACGATTCAATTCTGCGCACCTGAGCATTTTCGGGAGCCGACCGGTAGACCGTGTCTCTCCGAATGTTTTCGGATCGAAAGCACTGGAATCGGATCCCGTTTTCGCTTCCACGGCATTCTGTTATCCCAGAGGTATCCTATAAATTTCCTAATCTGATGGAAACAATTTCCTTCGAACTACCTGGAATTTCTTGATTGCATTCACCTATTTTACTACGCCCGTGATTTTCTTATTCATTCACTGTTCGCCGCTCATCCTCGCGTTCGTGAATAGTTCCCCCGTGGTTTCGTACTTGAAACGAATACGGTTTTTCTCGCTTATTATCATTGCAAAGTTTGCTTGATCGTATCACCGTCTCTCGTTCCCGTGAACAAAGTGTACCTAGATCGCGGATCGGGGAGATAGATGTTCAACAATTATTATGTAGTTGGGGAATAAATTTATGCTACCCGAAGGTTGCTACGTCGTGCGTCTTTTAAAATGTACTCGAGTGAGTGGATGTTGAACAATAATTATTTAGTTCAGGAATAAATTTACACTGACTGAATACTGGACAAGGAGTGTATACTGCATCTTTCAAGAACTACCAGAGAGAAAAGATGTTAATCAACGATTATATATATATTATTTAGCCGTTAATCAGTCCAACTATCTCAGGCTATTATGCTAGAAAGATTCTAAAATCCACTGAGAATTATCAGAAATTCCTCGGAAAACTATTCCCAACGTAAGAGAGACTGCTATAACAGATAGAGTAGATCTTGGATGATTTATACATAGTTTGATGGAAAATCAAAGTTCTCAACTCTCTTCTGCTAGCACACGCATGAATTCTAAAATACTTTCAACACTGTAATCTTCATTGGAGAAAATTCCGCAAGGGTTTCTGCAAAGATTTATATTAACCTTAGATAACTAAAATACCATGCATGGGAATGATGACCTCAAATCAAATCACAAATACAATTCGACTCTTTTCATTTAACTAGAAAAAACGTTTTGCCCTATATCGGAAGAGTATGCACAAAATGAAACATTTTTACTTCGTATTAACTTTCCTAAATGCAGCATTCAATGCATCTTGTGATATCCAAGATTGAATTTCACGAAAGATTAGTTATCCAGGTTTAAAAATCGAGGACCCCTAAGTTCACCGAGTGCGCGGCGCTGTGTCGATGAAAACAGCAGTGTCCGAGGCAACACCCGGCGAAATTGCACGGATAACGAGAAACTCGTTGCGTTTCCAAGAATGAAATCTCTAGGACCATTACGGGAGCGGTCTCTCTCGCCTTGTAGAAAACTCGAGGAAGGAGAGAACGGCGTCGGAGGTTGAACCTTCGCTGCCTAAACGGATCGGCGAAGGGGGTGGAGCAGCGGGAGGCTCGGTAATACACGAGCCGGAGCATGATAGAGTCATACATAACTCGGGCCATCCATAATGCATTCAAGCCGGGGTAAAAACTGCCCTTGTTAGGTTCGCCCTGGCACACCCAGCTTCCTGGCCAACGTCATCCACCGGCCGTTTTTGCGGATGATAACGACAAACCGCTCGCCTCTCTGCTTCCCCTGTCCCTCTCTCTGGCCCCGTAGAGAGGGACCGGAGCATCTTTCGCCCTTCTTTACCGTCCCCCGTTCCCGACCACCTCTTTTTCGTTCGCGGAGCGCGAGACCAATTACCTGCGTCTCCTCTCGACCGGAATTATCTTAGCGCAGTCATTCCCGAACCATGTTTCTTCCCGAGCCACCCCGATTGCTCGCTGATTAGGCGAGGCGAACGAGTTTTTCGAACGTAATATCTCCGACGATGATGATAATAATAATAACGTCTTTATTACACCGTAACAAAACGCGAACCGCGCGCGACCCCTTGACGCCGGCGCCATTGCACCTAACCTCAAACCGCTTCCCGCTAAGGAACATTCGATCTCATTAGCATTAATAATCTGTAATGTTATTTTGAGAGAGCGATGTATATGGTTCTCAAAAATTATCTCGATCGAACCGGCATATCCCTACTAACATTCAGGCTCTTTCTAAAAGGGAATTACTTTTCCTAAATTGATTTGAACGACTTCGATCCTCTCATACACGTTAGACAGATTAGTTCGCTAGACGATTTCAAGTACAATTGCTCGCAATTATGTAAAGAACATTAATTACTTTTTTCACCTATTTATTGTTGCCATAAATACATTCCACGAATCCAGTAATCGAATGTTTTTAAATGACTCATGAGGTTTTGATCTCCTTTGTATTGTAACTAAAGAATTTCCCTCTGGGTTACAATGTACATTGATACTTGCTTGGCAACGACAGCAGAAGTCACAAGATACATACATCGTTTCTAAAAAGAAAAATGGGTTTCGAGCGGTTTTCCTTTCGCTTTTCCTCCTCCGCGGTCAAAGTTAATTCGCCGGTTGTTTTTCCGGCGCTCGGAACTTTCTAACGGAGCTGTTAAATAATTCAATTTCCAAATGGACGCGTTGACTCATTGTTGCGTGAGCAATGAACTTTCCCGGACGTCCATTATATTCCTTTTGCGTCCGTGAGCTGAACTTTCGTGGATCGCATTCCCATTTGTAGTCGCTTTGCATTTCATTTAGGAATTGGCAATCGCGAGTCAACGAACAAATTAGAGAAGCAATGTCGTCATGACTCTGTTACCAACGCGTGGCACAGCATACTCGTAATTTTCGGCGCATGTGCGCGAAATCATCCTTCACGTCCTGCTGAGCACAAAATATACATTCTTGTAATCGAACACCGACACTGGCAGTTACCCAACACGTTTCCATTAAATCCACACGACGATTCATTATATAATCATTCTTCGGACTTTAACTTGCTATACTTTCATAGGTTACATACTCTTCTTTGAAGGCCAACGCATTGATACACCGTTTAAAGTAATGAGTTCCTAAATCAGGAAATGATCTTTCGTACAGTTCAATTATTTATCTTTAAGAGATCTTTTCCAATATACATACATCCACCAAACATATTCTTCGTCGTTAGCATCGTGTATTCACAATTTCGCCCGACGTGAACGTCAAGGAACAACCCCCGCACCCCTAAAATTTATTTTACACACCACATTCGATTAAATAAAAATTTCCAGGGCTTCTATAGCTTATATCTTCATCCCCCTTTGATTTCCATCAATATCACTAATAATAGTGGTGGTTTTCGACACACTTAAATTGTTCTGCTCGAAACAGTCACATTTTAACGTATACTCCAAGCTGACACGCTCATGCTAAATTATCCACACGAACGAAACAAATGACGCTTGCACAACTTAATTAGTAATGCACACAACCGGATTGTACCCCTTTCGAAAAAATTCAGTGGGTTTTCAGGGGCCCATCCTCGTCAGCTGTCGACGAAAAAAGTGTCAACGCCGAGACAGAAAGTATTAAAAGGCGCGTAGCGAGGAGTATAATTAAGGAATCGTTAAAAATTAGGAAATTAGTTGAAAAAGTCCATTATCCCCTCCCGGGGACTTATCAGCGAGTCATAGCGAGGGGAAGGGGGGCACGTCCAGCCGATAGATAGTCGAGGGGCCTTTCTGGGCGGCGGCTTTCGAAAATTATGAATACGGACGTCATTTATAACGCTCGAACGCCACCGTCGGCCAGCACGCATTTATCTGCCGGCGTCCGCGCGACCAGCAATGAATTAACGACGCCCGTCCCGCGTCCAATGATGTTCCACAAAATATTTCGAACGATTCATCATCCCTCCGCGGCCGTAATTATCCTCGAACGGGGTGTGTTTCGCCGCGGATCCGGCGATGCCTATGGCCGCGAGTCGTTTTTCCGGAAAACCGCCCCTCGACATCGTTGATTGCCGTGAAACCATTCCCGATTCTCCCTTGCTTATCGATCTTCACCAATAAACATCTACATCCCCAACGAGTATAAGGAGACTGCAACAGGTCCTAAAGAAATATTTTAATTCTTTAATTCAGTGTTAATTTAATCATTTAAATTCTATGGATTCGTGAGAAATGAGTTGGCTATCAGGAAAGACAAATTTGTATTTCACTGGACAATATTCTCTCAGGAGCGTGTAGTACCGTGTAATGTTATATGATGCTCGGTTACAAGTGGGGCATATGTAAAAATGACACATCGATACCTTTTAAGTTCATAAAAGCCGCACGACGCCACCGAAATAATATCGCGGAGATAATGCGATCTCGATAACGAAGCCGGCCGAATTCCTCGGAATTCCTTTTCACCTAATTAAGCGGCGGTTCAATTAGTGTGCCGAGCGCCGAAAAATAATGCTTGCGTGACGGCCGTCTTCCTCTCTGTCTTATATCCGGCGTAGCCACAAATCGATATCGATTCGGCTCAATTTTTCGCGCCAATTATCCGACGCGCTCGATGACACATAGAGTGAATCCTTGGCTGGTTTCGTACACCGGGATAATTATTAATGCGTTAATTAGCGTGAGTTTCTGGGAATCGTCGCCGAGGCGTTCGCTGTGACATTTCGGGCGAAACGACGCCGTTACCGAAGGGGAATATTCGACAAAGACGCCGAACAATGCGATCGGCACCGAGCCCCAATACGAGCCTGGCTCGTTAGCCGGGCGCAGCAATAATCGTGGCATTTCTGCGCGCACGGTAATTAACAGAAATTAATTAGCGACACAGAGGAGAACATATTGATCGGTGACGCGCGCCGGAGATCCTCCCTCTTCGAAACGTTCGTCCAAGATGCTCTCAATCCTGCCTCATTAGCCAATTGATCGACTTTCACGATCGTCTACGAAGTTTCCTCAAGTTTTTAGTTAAAATTTAATTATAATACTGTAGGATTTAAATCGTCGAAAGAATAATACGGTTTTAAACACAAAATAATTTAATACGTAACTTGAAGTATAATGAATTAAATGAAATACAATTAATTAAATTATCCCGTTTGAATCTCCGTCTGAGATCACACACGTCTTTTCATTTTCAAACGTCGTACCAGAATGACAAAATCATATAACAAAAAATGAATAACGCAATCGATAAACATAATAACAAATATCGAATCGTCCCGTCGTTAAAGTTACTCACGACGCGACGCGACATTCGACAGAATTCTCGCGGGTCGGAGATGGCAACTCCCTACAGTACAGTGCAATCTTTTTATACCGATTGTGTTATACTGGGATCTAGTATATTTTTATTAATTCATTGAATGCGCTTCTGCAATCTAAATGTATACGTGAATCTAATTTCGAATTCTGTTGTTCATTTCTAAAAGTTGCTTATCGCGCCCGATTCGTGTCGATCTTTAAACATTTGCATACAGATCTACGGTGTATTTATCACTCCAGAATCTCTACGTGTCGTAAGCTTTAAATGCCAATTTGATGGAGTTTGAGAACGATTGAGACATTAAAAATCATCACAAGGTGTTCAACCAATCCTCGGCCGTGCCTCTGTTAATGGATCTCCTTCGAGGGAGATTGAAACACCGATTTAACGATCGGTCTGACGAAATTTGACGGTGTTTAACGAAATTTAAATAAGCCGTCCGATAAGAGCGGATATCGACGATACTGTTACTTCGATCACCGTGGCACTTTTACGAAGTGAAAGTCCAAAGATTCGCTGACCAGATGATCGACGAGGACGCCAGGAAAAACCGTTCGTCCCCGGAAAGTGCAAAGACTGTTATTAAAGCAGCGACGAAAGAAATGGCGGCGCTGATAAGACAAGCAACCGGAATCGCGGCCGTGTTTTTACGGGCACATTGGCCCGCAGATAGCGGAGACCAATTAGTCGGTGCCGATGTAAGATCGAGTGAAATCGAACGGCCATAAAATCGTCGCGGCTCGCTCGTTAATTAACAGTCGGCCGTGAGTTACACCGCGGAAAATCGTCGAGGCGATTCCTGCAGAGCGCCGTCACCAAATCCCACGCGTTTTCCTCCGTAAACTGATAACACGTATCTGTCACTCGCAAAAATGATTATTACCAATCTGCAATTTGTCACATACTGCACGCACACTTCACGCTCTACGCGTAGCTCGAGTACGTTCACTTTAGAAATTTTACACGACTTCGACCTATCGTCGACATTCATCTAAATAAGACTAACTTCATTTTTTATCAATATCTAGGTCGAAATCTTCGCTATTCAATTTTTTAACCGACCTTTGAATTGCAGTTATGTTAACAGTCTCCTCTTAAATTAATTTTTTCTGTTTCTTTGATATTTTATACCCTTCACTCTTCTAGAAACGTGAAAGCATTAACTGACACAATATAAATAATGATGTTTGATGCTCGAAAACATCCCACAACTTCGGTAATAATAAAACAGAATTTCATTCCTGTGTGTAGGAGATTAATAATCTTTTTTGGAATGGAATATAGTACAAGGGGAGAAGCATTTCTAGACATCGAACACGGTCTATTAAACACGTTATTGATTTCGTTTAGCCTATTCAGCCATCGGAGAACACATATATGGCCAGACAGTGTTTCTTTTAGGAAGCTATTAGTGACAAAGAAGTTGTGTCGCTGCAGCTGTAGAGCAAATGATAGGGCAAGGGGTTAATTCGTTACGTTCATGCACAGCATGGAAAACAAGCAACAGTGTCGGAGAACGTTGCAGCAAAGACTGGCCCGCCGACGTGAACAAACATATTGCCGGCCCGGATAAAAGTGAGTGAATAAACGAATGTGTCGCGATCGGAGTGGGTCCATGAACGCCATAAATTGATCGGTCAGCGAAATGCATAGCCGGAACGGGTTTGTCTTCGGGGACGCGCTTGATATCGCGCAGACAATTCGCGTATCGCGGCCAGCCGCGTATCTTGCTAATAACCGGCCGCCGGCTCGCGGTGTTTCTTCTGAACGGCAATTAATTCCTGCTAATTAAATGCTCGCATGATTTATGGCCGATATGCGTGTCGGCGCGCACGCACCGTAAATACGCTTGCGTCCTGCGCAAGCATCATGGCCGATCTTTGTGGCCGGGTTTGCTCGTTGATTGACTCGCTCTCGGGAGGATCGACGCGGCGCGGCGTATCTCGCGCCTTCGCGCGTGGCCGCTTTACGACACCGCAGTACGCGCTGCGGAACGTCTTCATTAAATATTTTCAACGTTCATTAACTTGTAAATCAACCCCTCCCGCCCGGCCCCGACCAATAATCTGGCGCTTCCGCGCTTTCTACAATTAATTAACGGCGATTACTATTTATCTGTCGGCGCGAACGATTCGCCACGCAGATACCACGCCAGACCTCGATATGTTCGTCGCGACGTTTAACGAGCTTCCGTGGTACACTTTCTTGTGATTTTAAGGTGAACCGGCCTCTCGAATTGATCCACGTACTAGCTACTTTGTGAAACGTGCGCGACTCACGCGCTGTCTTATCTCCGGACGAATTTTTACAAGCATCGAATTTCTCTCGGATTCCACGGCGAAAAGCTGCGATTGCACCGGACCGAGACAGGATTCAATAAATGGCAATTAACACTGTTACCGGAGACTAAGTGGAGGATCGAATTTGCATGTTTGACGAGGTTCGATGGGCATGAGAGCCTCTTATCTGATCCGTCCGTTCAACACTGGACACTTCTACGACGCAACGCGTGTAAACCTCGGACGCGGTGTTATTTTTTAATCGTACAACCTTGATCGGTGATTAGGATGGTCGATCGGCAGTCTAATTGGGCCGGGAGGCTGTGAATTTCATTTCGGAGGATCGAAGATGAAACATCCGTGGTATCCGGAGACTCTTGATGTGCTTCGACTTCGTTCTTTCTGGACTTGTTCATAATAGATTCTTTCTGCGGTAAAACATAATTTTCTTTTTTTTCCGTGGATTGTACAAATCATTTCTATGAATTGGGTAGTTTAGAAACTAGTTGCCGACCCTGATGGAACCACAACTGTGGATTCTTTAACGACTACAAAGTCAAAGTGAGTGAAATTTCGTTACAGTTCCAACGAAAGAAATTGTTTTCTCATGAATTATGGGCCGTGGATAATCATGGCAATTATTTTACTGATCCAGTACCTGGATACTATCCCACAGCTTCGAGCTGTATCGTTGAAATACGGAATGCTACATCCAAATAGAAGTGCAGGAAGTTACTTCATACGTTCTGGTACTTCGCGAGCTGTAGAAAAATATGGTTAATTGTGCGAACCTACGAACCTGTTCTTAAGCTCCAACGGAGCGAAGGTAGTGCTACACAATGTAACGTTGGATCCTCCCTGGACTGTGAAGTTGAAGTACATAATATTTCATTGCGGCACCGACCACTGAAATCACTTTTTCTTAATACCTACCGGAAGGCTATTAAGCTTGAAATACTAGAATTCGTAGAAGGTAGCTAAAAAAACCTTTGCCATAGAGGCTGGACTTTGAAACATTATGGAATGATCGCCGTCAGATAGTGTAATAATTGTTTGCTCGTGCGGTCACAGACCATAAAGCATGGGATGACCGGAGCTCGGATACTGAGAGAGGAAGAGTAAAAATCGCTTCGATTTGGAGGCACAATGACGCAAGAGGACGCACAGGTGCTTTGTCGACGCGCGATTACTCGGATACTCGACTACGTGGGGACTCGCGAGCGCAGGAGATATACGTATTTCCCCCCGGGCGATCCTGGCGAGCGTTTAATTAGCAGAAATTAATTAGCGTCTAAGAGGAACATATTGATCGGTTATGTGAGCGGACTGGTGAACCGCTAACCGGCCGGCCAGTCGCTCGATATGCCGGCGAAACGGGGAACACAAGACAACAACGCAGCGAGCGCAGCACGCCACCGAGCACCAGCAACCAGAATGGAGGACGTAATACGCCGATGTCGCGACAGATCCGCTCGACAATGCCGCGCGCCGTGCCGGCCCGGCCCCCTTCCCTTTTTTGTCGTTGCCCCGATCGTTAATTAGCGCGCGGAATTCGCCGTTGCCCCGCGGTTGCCGCGAAATCCTCATCATTTCGACTCGGACGGACCTCGTGCTGCCGTTTTTGCGAAGGACCCAGCCGTTCCCGATCCCGCTACCACGCTCTGGGTACTCTACCGATTCCCTCCCGATCCGATCCGATCGAGGATCGTTAACCGATCGATGCCCACCTTTTTTCCACCGGTCCGCAGAACACCGTCGCGGACATTGTCCCGCGAATTTTCGCTCTTACGGTCACCGGACACGCAATTAGCGCGTATCGAGCTCCCAAAACGGCGTCGTGAACGTACAACTGACTGCCATCTTCCACGTAAATGATCCTACAGCTTCCTCGTTAATTCTCAGGAAAAACGACGCTTCATTCATCTGCGTTACTTCGATCGAGACGACGAATCCGCGTTCACCGTCTTTCAGCAGTATCCGCCATTTTCTACGCGGGCAACCGTAATATACATACGTAGTGTACTCTGAATCTACCATATACTTTTCATCTTATAATTATTTAAATTATGAAGTGGCTTACATGGAAATTGATTCTATATATCTCTTTAACCAAGCACATATTCTAATAAACATTTCACAAAATCTAAATGAATAGAGCCTTGTTAGTTTTGTAAGCAAAAACATTTTAATCGCTTTAAGTGCTCGGTAGGTTTAGTGTTAACAGACTGTTTTTCATCCTCGATGAACATACTTAAGCAGTAATATCAATAATGGACAGAGCAATATATTGCCAACTTGTGTAATGGTTGAAATTGAGTCAAAGAACGCATCGGCCGCTATTAATATTCGGAATGCGATTGCGACAGACGTAATTTCGACGTGGTTCGCCGTGAAAAAGAAACACGACTGGCATCGTAACGAAACGAAATGAAACTCGGCTAATTGCTGGGATACGAGTCAATCATCGAGCATCGACAAGTCCGTGTGCATCGTTGAGGAGATGAAACGGTCACGTAAACCAGGACATTTTATTTTTTACGATTCAATTTCACCGACGTCGGCTACTCGATCGGCACCGTTTCGCCAACACACGGGCCAACCGTATAAATTAAGGATCAAACAGCGCTGATTGCGATGAAACGCGTGTGCGACCGGCGGTCGAGTAATTTATCGATCGTGAACACGAAACTGAGCGAAAGAAAATGTCCACGTTGCCATTAACAAAAGACAGTAATAAAATATTTGTAAACGATACTGCACACGAGATATGTACTTCTCTATAGTCGGTCTTGTGCGATCAACAGAACTTCGATCATCTGTAATTTGTACGTTTCGTTCAATTGCAGTTGCATTCGAAAGTGTTCTCTAAAAATCACCACACCGTAACTCAAAACTGTTCAAGCAGTGGATAAAACATATTACGTGTTACATAAACGATGTTCAATCAACGACTGATGATTTCTCCAAACAAACCACTCGCTCGTGCACACTCATCTCTTTATTTCGTTCAATGAAATTCTCACCACACATATGTCCACATAAAAACTATTTATATTATTATAATATAATTAACTATTTATATATTATTTATTTCTGAGAAATAAATTCTCGAGAACGCTTTCGCATCAAATTGCAGTTAAACGTGTATCAAATTACAATTTAAAAATGCAATTTGAATTTGATACATCGAGATACGTTCGATTTTACATGTTTCAGCTTAGAAAATGTTTGAAGTTCAATGAAATCGCCGGATTCTGAAATTGAGAAAGCTGTGAATGCAAAGGGTGAAATTCCTATCAGCTTTATGCGTAAACGTTTACGCTTGGAATTCGCAAGGCTCGAGGCGTTCTTTCCAAATTTCTCGGTTGACGCCGATGCTCGCTGGTTTTTTCTGCGGTTGGCATTAAAAGTCGTGTTGGTCCCTGAACAAAATTCCCCGTAAAACGCCTAATTTTGGTCGAAAGGTAATCGCAACGGTCCGACGAGCGTGCAGAGGGAGATTCAGGTTCGTCGGCTCATAAATTCGACGGAGGAAATTAATTTCGGAGTGAACGCGCGTTGCGGCTTGGCGTGGCGCGGCGGCGCGGCGTGGCGGCTCGGCTTGGCCATAAAAGTCCGTCGCAAAATCGGGAGGGATGAAAACGCGTTTTCGATCGATCCGTCCGCATCGCGTTAATTAACGGCCGGCGAGCCGGACGTTATCGCGCTGCCGCAGATAATTATTATGCAATGCGTGCACGGAAATAACGAGCCGATAATTTTGCACCATTCGAACAAATCTGCGCAAACATGATTAATATTGCGAACTCAGTGCCCGCCGCCGGCGGCTATCAGGATATTCACCGAGCGGTTTATATTTCTATCTGCCGCTTTCGATGTAATTAACGATAACGACACGCGTATACCTTTTTTTCCTTGAGACAGTCGTTTCTCGGGGAGAGGAATCGATCGAGGGACACGATGAGAATCGCTCGCTTTCGATAGCTTTATAAATAGACGTTAAATAAGCGAGCGCAAACATCTGTAAATACTTTTATCGGTCGCGATACGACCAAAAAAGAAAAACGCGTAATTGGATGACGTTTCTCTCTCGCTCTAGCTCTTGTTCGCTCTTACACTGTTCGAGTACGCACGCAGCTGCAGCGACATTGAATAATTTATCAGTCCCGGCCGATAGTTGAGCAATAATTATGCGAGTTATGGCCCCGCGGGAAGAAAACATTCGCCGGGGCCGATATCTTAATCCACCTTCTCAACGCGATCGACGCCGTTTAATTATTCGGCTTACACACCGATCGATCGTGTAAACGACGACTTTTCGATCGGGTATACATTGTCGTCGATCCACGCCGTCGAAATTCACGACCGCCTGCCTCGTTGCCCCCATTGCTTCGTCGCCGAGCGCGCACGCCGTCTTATTTTATTATGGTGTTTCCACGATTAACCGAACGCGCTGTTTCCGCCCGTTTATACACCACTTCTGAGCATTCCTCGTCGAAGCGCCGTTAATCTTATGCAAACGATTATTACCTCACCGTGTGGAAACGTGAACCTCCCTCGACACTCGAAAAAATTTCTTTATAAATTGATCCGCTCCGAAAGCGTCGCTAATCAAGGATAGATCGCTCCGACGACTCTAGATAAATGTCATTAACATATTAGGAACGTTACGCTACGTATGCACCTCAAACTCGCAGTTAAACGTCCGTCCCGTACAAATAAAAACGTAAAGCTAATTAAGAGTCGATCGAAAATATTTATTGTTCGAGTACAATTATTTCCGAAGGCAGGATTATGGCTCGTTGTTCGGTTTCTTTGCACGACAGGTTTGAGAGGGAAGAAGCCCGAAAGAACTCCGAGACGGTTTCTAATTTCCGAGGAGACCGTCTGCTTTCTAAATGCTCGGTGATCGTGTTTTGCGACTGATCCGCGGTTTTTCGGATTGATTTCAGGCGACTTGAGGCTGCCAGGTCCAGGGCCAGGGCCAGTCAGGTGCACCCTGAGGAAGCACAAGCCAAACCGAAAGCCGAGGACGCCGTTCACCACGCAACAGCTGCTCTCCCTCGAGAAAAAGTTCCGCGAAAAGCAGTACCTGACCATCGCCGAAAGAGCGGAGTTCTCGTCCTCCCTCCACCTAACGGAAACGCAGGTGAGACCGCTCGGAAGCGGCCATTAAGCTCTGGCCAATCACCGATCCCGATTCTCCATTAGGATAATCGTTCTGCATTTTGTTTGTCCCCGAGCTACTGGACTGAATTTTTTTAAACTGAAACTAATAGATGGCGCTGACTTCAATTTTTTGGGATACGTTCATTCATCTTTAGAAAATACAGGGAGATTTATTTCATGCAAAAATTGTAATTTTATCCAAAGTTGTACAATTTCTAAGAGCGTGAACTCACAGGTTGATAAATTTATACTGAAAATAATGAAGATATCGCTCATGCACAAGAAGAACGACACAATTATGAAAACACAAATTTTACAGGAGAGCGCTTTAAAATTCTTTAATAGTTTATCTACCTGTGGCTGCAAATAAAATCTTATAAGGCTCAATATTTAAAAATCTATTTAGTAATACTGTGGTGAGTATTTTAAAGCAATAAAACAAAAACTGAAAAATTTTGAGCTGTCACGTTTTTATTGTGCATGAGCGATATTGACTTCAACTTTTGTGGAGAGATTCTTCATTCTGTGAAGGATCCAGAGAAATCCTTCACATTCCAACAAACTCTCCATCGAAAGATTATAAGGTTTCTCTACTCTGCTAATCAAATCCTCTTCATCCTAAATTAATTTTACAATCCGATCACGAAAACTCGAAGACGAAGAGAATTGTTAATAGAAAATACCAGAGGTTATATTCTCCAGCAAAATAATAATGTTCTCAGAAGAATACATTTAAGTGAATCAAGCAAAAAGTTTGAAAAGAGGTCACGTCGAAAACGATATAAAAAAGATCATCCGCCTTTTAAGGAGTCGTACGTCCACATCACGAATCACTATGTTTTTTAATCCTCGATGTCCAGTCGAAAGCCTGATAATTAATGCCTAATTTTCCAAGTCCATGGACAGATCGTGGTCGAGCAAATAAACGGCACACGTTTCACCGAAGTTTGTTTGTTTGTTTGAACCGATCGACCATTATCGCAGACTGTGTTTTTGACAGAGGGGAATCGGGCCACGTTTCTTCCTTTCTTCCTGTCTGTTTTTCATAATTGCCAGTCGGAACGAGCAAATTCTCGTCGGCGACTCTACATCAGATACATCACATCGGACCAGGTAATTACACACGCGTCCGCGGACCGGCTGGCAATTAACATGATTGACGTTAATTAAATTGAACGTAATGAAACGATATTATACTTAATGTTCGTATCAGCCGAGACGATCGCTGCGCGTTTGTCCAAGGGAATCGAGGCCGGTTGCGCATTATTTGGCCAAGTGTGTCGCGTATTGTCCGTATCGTGTCTCTATGTGCCGACTTTCCGAAATATCAACGATTTTATTTGACTTTTTTCCAAATCTAACACGTTGCATAGTGCAGAAGACAAGGCTAAATTTATTCGAGAAAATTCGGAGGACCGAAGGAAATTTCGTGTCTGACTGCGGCTGCCTGAATCTACTTGGAACGTTCCCTCACCAATTTTTGTTCTGGTAGTAGTTTAATTGTTTCGAGCAAACAGTGGAGTATTTGTAATGTAATTCCCTGTTAATTTAGAGAATGGAATGTGTGTTTGATATTAATCTTTCTGCGGGTTGCATTTGGTTAAACATTTGAGATAGTGAGGAGATGAGGAGAACAGATATATTAATTTTTTTACATTTTTCGTAGTAGAGAATTATCTTTGACAAAATTCAGACGGGAATAGATTAAAATGGACGATTATACAGTCGTTAAAGAAATAAAAATATAATAACGTTAGTACATAGAAGAATACACGTAACGATGTGTTAAGACCCAGAAATAAAAGGTAGAGAAAATTCACTATATACTAAAAATTACTGTACCATCATTCAGAATATTGTTTACATTATTCAATATATTGGCATCTAATCAATTATTACTAGACTGCGGATCTTTATGCAGAATAAAAATCGTCTGCATCGATTGCAAGAAATAGGAACCAACTCGAATATTATTTCTTCCCATAACGATTGTAGTAGAGGTGACATCTTCAATTTTTAAAATATTTCAACAATCTTGAATTTCATCTTCTCAAATTTCCTATAAATGCATAAAAATCCGCAGTCTAATTATTACACGTTTAAATATTGTATGTGGTATTATATTAATTTCATATTCGTAAAATGAAAAAAATTAAGTATATAGAATGGAATTATTCTATGTAGGTCGGAAGAAATGTTTAATTTTGACTGCAAAGGGTTAATTCTTGTCGTGCAGTGATATCATAGGCAGACTCGATGATGCAGGTAAAAAAGTTGCGCACGAGGCTTGTAATGTCAGTTAGATCAAGTGCATATAATATCGAATTACAGTGGATGGCAAAGGGCTAATAACCGGTTTGAAAGATTGGAGGAACAAGTGCAAAATTTGGTAGAACGATACGCCCACGCAGGTCGACAGTGGCAAAAGGGTTGGTTCGAAACGAGGCTGGGCATACGTTGTCTGGTGACACGTGTAATAGCCGAAAGGACCGTCGCGATGCGGCTATTATCGTGCGGTTAGCGTGTTCAGATACACTTTGCGCATTCATTACAATGCATCAGACGAAATGAAGCTTCGTCGTATTCATTTGCTTAGATAAGCTACGATCGTCCCGGCATCTCCTCGCCTCCTGTCCTCGCCGCCCTTCCGAAACACACCGGTGCTGTTGCACCCCCTCCTTTCATTATTCACCCGCGACGAAGAGGTATGTTCGCGATTTAGGCTGCGATATTCACGCCGTTAGAATGCAATTGCGCCGTTCGTGGAAATGCCTTCGGGCTACCACTCGAGCTGGGACTCGTGCTCGTTCTTGTCGCATCGATCCTGCATCCTCAAAAAATCCATTTCGCTCGAGACAATGACACACAAAGCACCACGGACACTACACGCCTTCCAACTTCTCGGTCCAAAGTATTTATGAGACACGATACTCGATTTTTTTAATGCAAGAGATTGTTTTTCAATTCGAAACAGAATATCTTTGTGTATTTTATTAATTTCCACTCGGAACTATTCTGACTCGAACACTAAATATTTCTTCCAACCTAAAATGTTTTCACTCTAGATGATTTTTTAATTTTATACCATACTTTATCGTTTAATAATTTTTACTGGTATATATGTAGAAACTTTTAGTGCTTAAATATTCAAGGAGCTATATTAATTTGCCACAAAATAAACCATGCATAGAAAGTTTGTACCCACGTAATGTGGTGTATATTAGTACCAAAAAAGTTGAAACAGAAGCTCAAAGGAAGACTGCTGATTGGTTCAACAGATTCAAAACATTCCAAGCGAATTGCAAAAAACTGTGTCCGAATGTCTAATAGACTACTAAATCGATGTAAAAAAGCATCGAACGATCGAACAAACTAATTTGCAGCGCTACTGATATTTCATCGAATCTGAAACTATTTGACCGGCAGAGATTGCTCGTTCGATGAACGGTTTCGAATGCTTCGGCGCGTCGATTGCGTAAAACAGTAGTGGAACACAAATAAGCAACGTTGTAGAGGAGACTATGAGACTCATAGCGTAGGCAGAGATCTCGGCGGCGAAAGCATAAATCCCGGAACGAAATCTCTCGGTCTCATCGTATCGCGAGATTTATACACCTAATTACGCCGATGGAAATCGGTCGGAAGAAAATGCCAGTCGGCTAGTGGGTTCGATACACGTAATTAAATAATTACGGCATCGATCGACGCAAGCCGCCGATCTAACGAGGGAGACGAGTGGAAAAGTTGGCGGTTACGGCGCGGCATGAGCGATCGTTTAGCGCGTAATTAGCCGCCTCAAATTGGTGAAAGCAGCGGTCTAACAGTGTCGGAGGAATTCGCCGACGACGACTGGAAACTCGCCAGGAAAAATAATATACCGGCCCGGATCATTGCGAATCTTCGCGCATTTTTTCTGATCGAACAGGTACCCATAGATCGCCGACTATTCTTTCCGATCTATCCCCGACGATCGTAGATCAAACAGCGCAGATCAAAGTTTACCTTTGAGAATCGTTCCCCGGAAAATTTCCCACTCGAACACGGGAGCGATGCACGGCTAACGAGTCCGAGAACCAGCGAATAAACGCCGTCTCCGAGCTCCGCTGGTGCCGCTGCTAATTAGATCGGCTGTTTCGTTTGATGCGGCCGTTTCACGGCAATTATTTTTACTAACATTGAAGAAAATAGTCAAACCATGAAACTTTTATGCGTGACCATACGATTACGGCCATCGTGACGAATCCCCGAGATTTTAATGCGGGATCGCTAAACGATCGAGAAATTAATAACGATCATACTTCTATCTCAATCTTTCAGACCCGAAAAAGTATTTTATCACGGATTTTTTTGTTTTGTCGACTCGAAAGGCTGATCCGGTACAATCTGAAGTTGCACGGAGCTGTTCTAGTAAACTGATAGAAACTTTATATCTTTGGAAAAAGTCAGTATTTTGTGCAACAATTTTTCAATTTTTTCAATTTGTGAATCAGTATGTTTATTAGTTTAAAAAGTTTCCAATATTACATCAGTGATCAGCTTGTCAGTGTCAAAAATTTCTTTGGCGTGACAAAAAGCATCATTTTTCTGTACTCTTTAAAGATGGTTGAACATATCTACAAAATTATAAATTCATATATCAATTAGTTTTGCTTTGAAAATCGACGAACAGTTAGACCACTTAATCATTCGACTTCTCTGCGTTGATAAAATCTGAAATGATGCACACTATTTGTACGACTAAAATATTTGTGGATATTTTCCGAAGATTAGAGAAACATATTCCCAACGGTTAAAGTCAATGCGTGTATTAGTTCTAGCGTTGCAAATTGCGTGAAAGGAGAGAAGAAAGGCTCCCCAATTAAGATACGAAACAAGTTGTTAAATTGCCCAGGGCTCTTTCCACTGTTCCACCACTGAGAAATTGATATTAATAGCAGCAATTCGTATTAATGATAACCGCTTGATTCTCATTTCGACAGTCTTAGTTTCTGCGAGTTCTCGAACCGCTGCGACTCCCCTTGTCCCGTCGATTAGCAAAGCGTTACTATCGAAGGAGCACTATAGTACACAGGGTGCGCTGTGCACAACGCTATCGTTGCCGCGGTTTTTCTCTTTGTTAATGCGCGCAGGCTCCGGGAATTATACATTAGGCGGTCTGTGGCACGCGTAACGAGTTCAAGGAGCCGTAATCTGATCGCTAAAATCGGTATAATGATGCAGTGGCAAGGCTAAACTGAAAACGCAGATGCGAAAAACGATATAAACCACGGTCTCCTTAATAAATCAGACGCACGTTCAGTCTCAACACCGTGTACACGTGTATGCGTGGTAACAAGGCCGGAGGATACTCGTCGCGTAGAAAGTTAGAAATCTCGCGTCGCGTGACAATGCGCAATCAAATCGTTACCCGGCCTCACCCGCGGGGAAGACGTATTGCGATATTCCACCAGGTTTTTCCTCAAGCCCAGTCTGCCACGACTTTCCGCCTTTCCACCGAGGAAAACTCGTTTGCCACCTACAATTTTCCAGGCAGCAAAACCACCGCGCAACGCGCTCCCTTTTTGAGTTTCTTGTAACCTCTAAGTTACTTGATAATTCTCCAACGTTTTCAGAGACGATTTCTACCATGTCAAGACGTGTCTTCGATTTCTCATCCACTACATCGTGCAAAAGCATCTTAGAAGAACATGAACAAAAAGATACGAAAGGGCTTCAAAATAAGCCCTGATTCATTGTTGTATGATTCTTTTTCACGAATTTACAATAGCTTGAAGGACTGAAATTTGCTATTTGTTTTTCAATATTTATCTCTGATGAGACGTAGCCCACAATTCTATCCCAGAGAACATATTTACCGCTAAATCTACTTAAAGAATGGACTGAATAGTATGAGCAAGACACATTGACACGTAATATGTTTCAAGAGTTTAAGTATAATGTAGAATTGAAGGAGGTTGGAGGTAGTTTACCGACGGTGAATTTCCCGTGTTCCAGGTGAAGATCTGGTTCCAGAATCGGCGCGCGAAGGCGAAGCGGCTGCAGGAAGCCGAGATCGAGAAGCTGAGGCTGTCGGCGCGGCCGTTGTTGCACCCGAGTTTCGGCTCGGGCCTGATGTTCTCCGGAGTGGGGCCCCCTGGAACACCAGGAGTGCCTCCCTTCATCGCGGCGGCCATGGCTAGGCACACCCATGTCGCAGCCGCGGCAGCCATGTTCATGGGCCCCCCTGGACACAGGCCTTAATAAGGCAGAGCGGAGCCGCGCGAGCCCAAGTCGCTCGAACCGTAGCCGCTCTGCCTCTTCAAAACGTGTACACAACGGAGGATCTCATCTCCAGAGACCACTGATCAACCCAGAAGATCCAGCGAGGTTGCAGGTGCCGTCTGCGCCATCGATTTTCTATGGGAAAGTGTCCCGAAGCCGCAAGCAAGACTCGAAGAGACTGCAAAACTTGAAGGAAGAATATCCGTAAACGATCGAGATGAAATTACCGGAGGAAGCATTATCAAAGCGACGATAACCCTGAAGATTTGGGAATGCTGAATTTTCGAGAACTCGCTGGTAGCTCTGGAACTGCTGAGGTCCACGAGCGAAAAAGAGTGAAATCAGTTTCAGACTTGGGATTGTGGCAGTGAAACCTGTGATACCTCTAGAATAATCTAAGATCGTCGATCCGGGTATCGAGATAACGAGACCTGAAGAAGATTTCGGAAAAGCAGGAGCCCAGTTAGAGGCTCGGTTCGAGCCTGGAATCGAAGGATTGCAGAGGAAAGTTCGGAGAACAACGTAAGTGCGTGACTCTGTAATTCTTGAACGGTGAACAAACTTTGACTTCGAAACGATGAATTCTACAATCGCGTCCGCCTTTCGCGATCTCTGGAAAGAAGACGACGAAGGAGAAGAAGATTCCGCGGCGTTTCGCGTTACGTCTGGAAACGTTCGTCGCAACGGTGTCCGTACTCGACGATCTCGCGGCAGAGAGATCTCCGTGGATCGCGGATCACGAGATGCAACGAGCGAGAGAGCATTTAGAAAGCATTTTCGAAGGCGTTGATCTCACGAGGGGACTGCAGCACCGATGTACATATTGTAAATAGTCGTGTAACCGCGGTGAACCGTGTACGTATGTATATATACGCGTGTACAGGAGGTCCGCGATTTCCGTGCGAGAAAACCGAGAAAAATAGGATAGCGAGACGGGAAAAGAGAGAAAGAGAGATCGACCGTGGAGGACCGAGGGGATCGAGACTCGGGGAGAAGAGAAAGATCGACGATCGATCCCAGCTAGGCCGCGACTCGGCATTTCAATTGACCCGCTCCGCGTTCGGCTCGTTTATCTTCGGGGAAATTTATGGGTGAGATAATTGGCCGGCTCGAAAGAAATATCCGCTGAATAACCGATGATTTCTCTGGAACGGTTCTCCGGCAGGGGACACAACTCCCCCCGCCCCCTCGATTCGGTCCTCGAGCCGTGGAGGGCTTGAAAATTGTTATTATTAGAACTCTGTTTCGAACAACCGAAATTTCGAACTTTCATCTGCCTCGATTACGGTACCCATTTCTGCTCTATGTAGTGGATGCTACACTGAATATCCCTTGAAACAGAATAAATTTTCATGAAACAGAAAATAAATTAAACTGAAATCAGAACCGTAACTGAAACGGATACCTGCTTGAAAATTTCGATTTTTCTTAACAGCTATCCAAGAGAAATGTTCGTATAACAGTTCAATAAAATATCCGAACCGATTCAAGCCCTAGCGGAGGATTCGATCGTTCGTTCGCGTGAAATTGCTCGAGGATTGGAAACGAGACGCGAATAATTTTATAAACGACGTTCCAGGATTTCGAGCGAGAGAATATGGTATTTAAAAGAGCAAGGACGCGATAATGAGAGATTGGAGGACTCGTGTGTATATACGAAAGAGCGAGAACGCTACCAAGTACCGAGCGAAATGTAAATTCTGTAGCCCTTGGCGTGCGACCGATCGATCGAGGGAAATCTGGCCCTTGACCACCAGGAGCTGAGGCTGCGTGCCAGCTCCCTGATGTACCTAAGCGCCCTGTATAAATGTAACATGATATAATTTATCCATGGAAGTATACCATAGTGAAATAAAAGTGATTTCAGTATTTACGCAGACGTGTTAACATTCTTCGCGGGCAAGCACCCGCGATTTCACCTTCTTCTATGGATCTTAGATTCTGGAAGATCCTGCGCCTCTGCTTTGAGCATGTTTCAGACCATTTCTTAGCTGCCACTGTAGTTAGCGGCCCACTTATTTATCTCTTTCTTAAACATTTAACTATTAAAATCTATGATTCTCATTATATTACTAAAAATTCAATTTATAGACTGCGGACTGTATGCATTTAACAGAAAAATTGGTGGATGCAATTTCAAACAGTAGGAAAATTAATTCACAGCGCTCACAATGGCCAATTCATGAAACATTAGTGTCCATAGCGTCGGTTAATTCCCTAAAATTGGTACTTTAAACCCCCTCGCAGTTAAATTTTTATTATCGTTCGAAATTCATAGTTGCTTAACAAAAGTGACAAAAGAAGTAGTGCTACATACCAACAGAGAGTTTCCCGAGTAAGACAACAATAGAGCTTGTCAAGCGAGCCATCGCTGATCTTCTCAAATAAAGCCCGCAACCCGAAGCACAGTACCTGATATAATGGTTTCAACAACGTTCAAACTCAAAGGTAAGTCATCGAACCCGGATCATCGACAGAGGAGAAGGAACGGTGGAAACAATAATCCCTTGATCAGTACCGATCGTGGCAACGACCTTCTCTGATCGTAGCCATGATCATGGTCTGAAAGAGGCATTATGGTGCCACGTAACGAAACGCTGGGTGAGGCAAGGGGACCGAAATGTATCGCAAAGTCATCGAGCGGCTCGCAAATGGACGGCAAGTAGTCGAGGCAGCGGTATAGGGCGGCAGAAAGTGTCCGGCAGATAATTAGAAATATGTTAATCCGGCGTAGCCGCTAATTGGTTTTTGACTAAATTTTTAATTAAGTCTTAAGCCCGGGCGGCGCGCTGATTTATCGCGCCGAGGCCCCGGGGCTAATTATAAAATATATACGCGGCAGGGCCCACGCACACCTCTCGGGCCCCGGTCCGCGTATCTACACGAGCCCCCGTACCTGTGTACGCACCTGTCCCTGAATAATCTGTCCATGAGCGTCGACGCTGCTTCCTCCCGGACCCCGAGTCTTCCACTCCAATCAATGTCCCCCGTGTCTCTTAATTGTACGCGCCTCTCTTTAATGTTGCCAACGAGTCTCCCGGCTCGAAACTTATCGGGCTTTTATCTACAATAATTTCCCTTTTAGTACGATATTTACTCTTGTTGCGGGCAATTTAAGCTCCGGCCAACGGAAGCTGATTACATTAAAGAGCAACGGTAATTAGAAACTCGGGGAGACCTCTGCGACACTGGTTCGATTCGTTATGTCAGCCTCGTACCTACAGTCTAAACGAGCACTATAAAATTAACAGAAATACGTCACTTCCCAACTTCCAGCCAATTACAACTAAACGTTATTTAATTATCATTTCTTTTTCAAACAAAGCGAACCGTTAGCACGCGAGACAAGTGTCACCGATTGCAAAACATTGGCAATCTGTAAATGAACTCGCCATCATTTCTCCTACTGATTTACAGGATAGCTACCGATCAGGATCAGCGGATAGGACAAACAGAAAATCGCTTCTCGGTTTGGCAGCGACATGAATAATCGCAACGATTTAAAACGGATCGAATTGAAAGCAGGTGGGAGGCCGACGCCAATGTGGAATCCACGGATACTTGCACCGGTCCTTTCCTATCTACACGAACGGTGTAGCCAGCCAGCCACCTTCTCCGGCTAAAACGAGAAGCCCGGAGATCCGTTCCACTGGCACGTCCGATCAAAGAGCCTCGCCGCCTTCTTTGAATCCTTTGGCCGCTCGTAACTGTCGTCCCTTCGTTCGAGACCGGTAGCCTAATTGTTGGTACCGCAGCGTCCTGGTCACCAGAACTGGGCCAGGTTGCCAGAAGTTATCCTCTCGCGCTAGAACCTCCAGTTTTCCAATAATTCCCCTCTGCTCTCGAAAACAGTAAACTTTCAACAATCTGGTACAATTCTAATGGCTACCGGTGGTCCAATTGTTATCATCGGAACTGATACAGGTTCTCTTTTCCTTGGATAATCCCTTTCGCGTTAAGGCGACGGTGAACCGTTTCAGAGACCGGTAGCCTAATCGTTGTCATTAAAAGTGAACCAGCTCAGTACAAATTATCTATTCGCGCTAGAACCCGCAGCTATCCGATGTTTCCCGTTTGCTCGGATCGTCGTTTCCGCGCTAAGGCGACGATCGATCGTGGCAGTTACTGTCTCGGCGACCGGTAGCCTAATTGTCATCATTAGAACTGGGCCAAGTCGCCGGAAGTGATCGTTCCGAGAACGATCAACGTCAGAGACGCCAGGACTCCCAGTACTAAACGATGATTCGCTTTTCGGTTAGATGGTCGTTTTCACGCCGAGCCGATGATTGGCCGACGTGGTACGCCTACCATGAATAGGGTATTCGTCAGTGGCGTGACTAGAGGCCACAAAATCCGATTGCTCGAAGTCGATTCTGGCCCGGCGGACAGACTTTCCCCTCTTTATACGGAACTGGTGGCCGGTGATCACCTACGCGAGAGCCTATCGAGAGAAATATAGAGGAAACGTCGGAGAAGAGACACGGGCCACGGAGAGAAAGAGAGAGAGAGAGAGGAGGGGAAGAGGGAACTGGCAAAAGAGACCCTTTAGAGCCGGCGATTTACCGTTAAAGGGTTTACAAACAGGCGCCAGGTATTTGCTACCTCCACGGATCGGAAGCTCTCCTGACTCTCTTTATTCCACAACCTCTAATTCTCTCTCTCTCTCTTTCATTCTCTGTGTATCGCTGCATCTGTCTTTGTTTCCCGTGTGCTCTTTCTTTATCTTCATCTCTGTCGTACTATAGCCGAGGTCCGTTTCTCCGGATCCCTCTATGCCTCGGCTCTTACACGCGCTCGCTCGCCGCTCCCATATAGATGAAATTTATGTACGAGGCCGACCGATCCTACGCATGCGGCCACATTGAGCGCTGACAATTAATTAAAGAATAATTTCTTGTCTTCGCGATACCCGGAGGAGCGTCGCCAGTTGGCGGCCAATTATGCCTCCGGACGGGAACGGAATACCAAGCAGGCCTGTCGACGACATCGAACCCCTTCGGATGTCTGGTTCGTGCTACCGCTCCTCGGCCGTCTCCAACCTCTAACCGTCGTCCTCGTCGGCGTCGATGTCGTCGTCGCTGTCTCGCCGTCTTCTTTCCGCGGAGAGCGAACGGCCCCGAGAAACGCCGTCTGATTTTCTAAACGCTGGGATTTCATAGACTAGCCTCTCGTCTAGTTCCCGTACTCTAATCGCGCGGCTTCAACGGCGCGAACCATCATCCATCCATAATCGAACGCTCGCCAACTGCATCTGGACAAGTTTTTCGAAGTTAACGAAGTAGACTAATCATTCAGTATTGAACGATTAACAATAGTTCTCATGAATTTTTGAATGGCTGGCTTTTGTTTACAACACTTCGGTTGAACAAGTGGTATAGAATCTAGGCAGTGTCTGATAAAAATGAATGAAAATAGTTTCGGTTATCAACTACAAATTTACCAAATACTGTTCAGCAACTGTTATTTCCTTTCTTTTTGTCAGAACATAATTCTTCTTTTGTTATCTTCAACTTTTTTATTGTTGTTGGCCTTTCTTCAGTTTGTAGTCTGTTGTCTATTGCCGAAGATTCCTGCAGTTTTAATGATCCGTACGGTGCAGAAGAGTTGATTCGTGAGATAGAAAACTGGGCATTTGACCGTGACGGGTTTAGTGTTAATACCGATGATGGCAAGAATCGGAAGAAACGTCTCGGTAACAAGGCACCGAACGGGATTATGACGTGACGGTGTAAAAAGGAACGATACCGATTCGGGCTGATGCTCTACACCAATTACCACGGCGAAATAAACGCCGACCCGCGAATTTCGATTTCCTTATTGGTATCGCAGGAACGACGAACGATCGAAGAGGAATTAACAACCGTGTCATCGGCACACGGTGATCCAAAGGCGGTTTTCACCGCGCGATCCGTTCGGATCCAGGGTCCCGAAATGGTTCATAACAAGATCGGGAGGTTTGTGTGCTGCTGGCTGGACCGGAAGGCGGTCGACGATGCAGAGGGAAGAGAGGGAAGAAGGAAAAAATTCACGGTTAACGCGTGCATCGAAAGCAGGGCTCCCCTCATTCAGTTTATCCAAATTAATTGGTCGTAAATTAAGCGGCCGGTCTGACGAACGCGGCGAGACCGAGCGAGAGAGGAGTAGATCTTGGTCGGGGCCCGGGGTCCGGGGTCCTTTGGGGCCCGGGGCGAGTGGGACAGGAACGAGGAGAGGAGAAAGGCCCCGTCGAGAAAAGGACGCGAGAACGTAACCAGGACAGAGGAAGACAGAACTCACCGGCGAGCACGAGGGAAAAAGGGAATTAAAAAGGTAATGCTGTCCAGGGGACAGTAGCGCATCGACACGCCATTATGTGGCGGCTGGGACTAATTTATACAAGAGAAAGACAAGGATGCCGCGGAAAGTCAATCGTGCCAGTGGCCGGGGACCAACAGAGACCGAGAGACAGGTAGGTGCCACTCGACCGCCCGGGATCGAGCGAGAGAGAGAGAGAGAGAGAGAGAGAGAGAGAGACCAAAAGAGTGAAACAAAGACAGGGAAAGAAAAAGAGAGGGAGAGGAGATCGCGGGCATTACTTAAAAGAGGGTTCCTAATTGGGAGCCAGCCACTGTTTCGACGGGTGTACCGATGCTCGGATTCGTGTCCTCTAGAAGGGAATTAAGGAGGAAGAAAAAGGGATCGTGGATTCGGGGAAGGAAAGCTTCCTTTCGGGGCCCGCCACACCGGGCCTTCGCTCGCTCGAATGCCAACGTCAAACTGCGCTGAGTATATCTTCCACTCGGCTTGATAAACTCCGAGAGGCCGCTTATTGCCGGAATCAATAACCGAGATACGCCCGAATTCGTCGATCCGAGCCGAAACGAAATTTTTTCCCCGAAGCATCGTCAATTCAACCAGCGACTTAATCGGTGCCCGGCACTTTGCATACAATCGCGCAATTATTTTTTATCGAACCGGCCCCGAAAAACTGTTACGCCCCTCCGCACGACGGGACATAGAAATCGGACGGCTGGATCTATTCGAATAAAAATAGAGATCTCTTAACGCGTTATATGGCAGTACCCGGGGGCCTAGACGGTATCAAATATAAAAATTGATAAATTAATTATTGAAAGTTATGTTCTCTGTGTTGATACGTTTTATTGGAACAGATTAAACAGAAATGTAATAAGTAAGTCTTTTGCTTGTGCTGCACAGGCGTATTTTTGCACTTCAATTTAATGGTGAGTAAAGTGCTGATAACGGTGTCCAAGAGTATTGTGATAATTATTCAATTTCAGTACGTTCGAGTGAATTCTTCAAAAATAATTAAATAAAATCCATACGTCGGCTTTGAGCATGATCGATTGTACAGTTACGAAAATCCTCCCACGGTTCCAAGGGTTAATTGTTGCGCGAGATAAGCGGCGTCCGTCGACTGAGTTTCTGCCGCGGAACCTGCGACGAAACGGGGGATCGGAACGAGACCTGAATAATTCCCCGGTATCGGCGAGTCTCGGATCTGTCTCTTTTGCACACAATTATATCATTTCTAGTCGAATATATATCTGAAAAGACGCCGCTCGCTCTCGAGGAGGAAGCTCTCTGTAGCTGCAGCACGTACGCGCCGGGATAAGGACTGCACGCGGAAAGGACAAAAAGGACGAAAAAAAGAGAAAAGAAAAAAGGGGGGAAACGGCGCGGCGAGGGGTATCGATCGTACGGAAACGATCGCCATGTCAAGTTCGGCTTTCGAGGGAATCGCGCGCAAGTAAAGTAATCGTTTCTCCCGAAGCTTACACGCGTTACCCATAAATCGAGCGCATCGGTAGGCAGGTACGCGGATCATGTGCCGTTGCCGGTAATTGCCGGCAAGATGAATCGAGACGAAATCCCGTTTCCGACTTCGTAGGAAATTTACGAAGCCGCCGCGTCGCGTCGGTGCTGCTTCGGCTTCTCTGGCTCTCGCAACCGCGGAACACACCGGCAAACAGCGAACACAGAACACAAACCGCTCCGCACCGCTCCGCACCGCTCCGCACCGCTCCGCACTGCTCCGAACCGCAGCGCAGTCGTCGGAACGTTTACGGCGGGAAAGTTCTCCGGGCAAGAAAGTCCCCGCGCGCGGCGAATACCTGCCGATGCAAACGGCTTCAAAAACCGCGCGGGGATACGTGCTCCTAATTAGGTACGACGCGACGGCTGTTCTTACGCGCACGAAAACGATAGAACCAGATCGGAAACGAGCCGTCTCCTAACCGGGACCGGTGATTAATTCCTCGTTCGCAGTCGCTACGCGAGCTGACACTGATTGTGAGATCTTTAGTTCCGAGCTTTTCTTAATTCGTCGTTCAACAACTCTTCAACTTGGTTCGCGTCGTCGCCAATCTCCACGCTCGCCTTCTCCTCGGAGTTCTTAACCTTTCGGGGACGACGATGGTTTGTCAGTTTACCTCTGTATGATCGACGATGCACAACTTGGCGCGCGTTACAATGATCTCTTGATGATTTCTAATATTTTTCCTAATTATCTTCAAATTCTGGAAAGCGAACAATCATTCATGAGAACACATCGCAGGTCTAATAATCCGTCCTTCTGTTATTTATGGAACACCCCTCAGCTTTTAGGTTCGAGGGTATTTACCAATTTTTCGAAACTTATTTTTGAAAGTACTTCTTGTAGATACGTTAATCTTACTATTGTTCCTAATGCAGCAGTTGTTCAAGGTAAATAATTCACACACCCATTGGATATACTGGTCCTTCTATTCGTTCTAAATTAATGCTACAACTGTTCAATGCACATCATGAGATGTTCAACGTTAAAGATCCAACCAGGCAACAATAAAGATTAAATCTAATCGAACCGTGTCCGAGACTCCGGTGCATAAATCGCTGTGATAAACCAGGCAACGATACACGTTCTTAATAACGGTTACAAATCGTTGAGAAACATGCACTTTTGCGATAAAAACGCCGACCGATTTTCGAGAGTAGAAACTCCTGAAGCGGCTGTACCTCCAGAAAATTATTATGAATATTCAGCTCCCTCGAAAATACAACTGTGTGCTTCTCCGTTGAACTCGTAGAGAACATCGGAGAAGAAGAGTTCGGGGATTATCGGGGATCTCTGAATGTCGAAACAGGAGAGATAAAATATTCTCGAAGTGGGCGTTCGCGTTTGTAATTTCGGAAGGTGGCCCTCGTGGTCCTTGAGGATCGGGGGATCGAGATCGCCGCGGTGATAACGGGGCTGCCGCTTGTTATCGTCGCCGAGCATCGAACGACGAAGACGAATCTCGCTCGATATACAATAACGATACTGAAGGGACGAAGCAGCCGTAGGACGGAATCCGAGGAATCTTTCCCGAAAATTTCTCCATCGGCGTGTGCACATTGGGATTCCTACGCGGGCCCTGGCGGGAACAGGCGAACGATGGCGTCTCCGTAATAAAAACTTTTATTGCGCTCGCGTTAGGACTCGTAGCCGACGAAATTTATTCAGCCGCAAAGAATCCGATGTCGAACTTTAATATACCAGGCATAAAATTAAAAATTATCTCCGCATAATGCGAGCCAGTCTGTGGAGAGGGCAGCTTATCCCTCGTTAACTAAATTACAACTCTCTAACTACCCGTAAAACGACTCCCTAAAAAGTTATAAATTTCGGATCGCCGTCATCGGCCCGATACAGGACCCGAGCCAACCTTCGTGCCGCCTTTCGACCGACAATTTGTCACGATTCCGGTTATCCTCTGCCATCCGCCCCTCCGACGGCGTATTATCTACCGCCATAATCAGCCTGTAATTCCCTAAACTCCTGATCATCGAAATATTCGTGTCGATCATCGTTAACGTTACCGCGCCGGCAAATATTCACCGCGCGACCACCAATGCAAACGTGGGATCTGATTCGATCGTGATCGGCTCGTTACGGTACCATAAGCTCGCGAGCCCTTATACGCTCGCAGTAAAATACATCACGATTCCCAGTGTTACGAATTAAGGTGGGTACGTTTCGTATTTGCAAGGTGAGGAAGTTTATGTATCTGATAAAAATAAACTATATTCTTTAAAGATATAAATGTACATATATATATGCATATATAGTGTTGATTACAAAGTGAGTGTGTCAGTTTGTGGGTTTTTTTTAAAAAAGAAGAGTTTAAACGTACCGTGGGGTTTTCCGCTACTATGTAACGAATTATTTTCGTTTAATCCTGCCCATAACAATCCTCAATGCGCCAGTGTGTACCCACCAGCTCGAAGAATAACGGTGCTATCTTTTCTGCAACCTTCTTTCGGTTCCAAAAAGAAATATTCTCTTGCAAGTTAAAAAAAAAACAAGAGAACAAAAAAATTCGATAGGTATGCCACGCAACAAACTTGCCAGTATTTTCCAGAGCAAGTCGCAAAAATTGAAAGCCAATTGCAAGCGACGCAACGTGTCGAGTTAAAGGAATTCCGACGACACGGACTCCTACGCAGCAAATTTCACTGTAAAATCATCCGCAGCCAGGGACCGCGTCCTCGAAGACGAGTCCTCTGTCCCGTCCGGCAATGAGCAGATAACATCGCGACCAGCTCTTCTCCCCAGAAGCCCCGAAAAATCTACATAATCCGCCGACAGGAAAACAAAATTCCAATTTGACGATAAAGCCTCGTCCCGGAAAGATTGCTTCTGAGAACCGGAGGAACTGTCGCGAACGAACCATTCTCCTTCGGCCGGTCGCTATCAACGGGACGCGAAATTACAAATTCGCCGACGAAGGTCGGTCGTCGGAAGAATTGCGAATTCGAGGAAGAAGCTGACCTGCTTGTCGATATAATTTGTCGACACGGCGATCGTTGCTGTCCCCGTCCGATGATCGTCAGTGGACCTCTCTACTCAGCGACGCGGACAAAACCGAGAGAGAGAGAGAGAGAGAGAGAGAGACTGTCTTTTTGCTCGGTCGCGCGGAGAGTGGCTCTCTCGCCGCGTAAGACGATTGTCGCGCGGAATGCTAGTTTAAATAGGTGTTTCTCCGCGAACCACTCCCGGTATTCGAGAGGCAATTAGCCGGCCGGGACCCCGTGCACCTCCATACAAATTGAACTGGTCTCGGTGCTCGCCTGCAGACCACGTTTCCGCTGGCGACCGTAGAGACGACGTTCGTGACCAACGCCAGCCGATAAAAACGCGTGTCACCTAATGCTCCCCATAACTACCAGTCGGAATTTTCTAAGGACGATTGTGCACGTTCAGCAGGAACCCGGTGCACCTCGCTCTGCCATTCCTTGAACGCTGGTCCTCGAGAAAATCCCACTTTCGCCCTGCTGGCGCTATAGTTCTCAAGGCAAGCTTGATGTGTATCAAACTTCAAAATATTATTTTGTAACTGGATAAGATGAGACTTCGACCTTCTCCTGATTAACCGAAAGCAGCTTCATGTTGCAAAACGCTTTTCAACTTCAACTATCGATCAACTGAACGCATCTTTACATTGCCAGGCAACTGTTATGTAGCTCTGGAGTTCTGGAGCAAATGGCACTTTTGTAGTTTTCTCGGTGTGGCCCTCAAGACATTGTCACGTCGGGTGGTTCTTCCATGAGCAGTAATGAATAAAATCAATCATATGTATTATGTAATTTCTGAATTTCTTTTCATATTTGTAATATTAATGTTGCAAGAGAACTATAACACCAAATATTATAATTAATAACTAATATTGAATTATCGTATATTATACTACATTGCGAGCGATAGAATTAAGGAAACCTATTTTATCAAACAAACGAAATCATTCAAAATATAATATGCGAGCGTATAATTAAATGAAACATCCGTGGAGATTTATTCATCATCGAAGAATGTAAAAGATAGTCAAGAAGAAATTTTGAATAAATACTGTGTAGAAGAAACGCAGAAAATAATCAATGAACAATAGACGGGTGACTAACTACCAAAGAAGATACGTAGAGCCACTTGATTCAGCCAATATAAAAACGAATCGAAAATTAAACATCCGATCAAAATGCAAACGTAATGAAGAGATTAAGAAGAAAAATGATTACAGAGATTTGAAGAAGATACACCCACCCTAAGAAGATTAATCTTAGAACAATAGATTGAAGAATCTGTAAAGGGATCCTCATCAAAATGAGTTCAGTTGCAAATCAAAGTCAGTCATAAATCAGTCAGTCAATCATCTTCTTAATTCAGTTCAGTCAGTTAATTTAGTTTTGAAGTGAAGTTTAAATTTAAACTAAGGCGTGTACACCCACCGGATTATTCTAAAACATCATAATCAGCATCATCTTCTCCAAAAATCAACATCAAGCGAATATCAAAGCGGTCGAGTTATCGGTAAATACTAATAATTTATAATAAGATACTAATAACGCAATGTATCTGAAATGTGATGTTTAAAATATATTTTGTTCAATTCTTTATCAAACATCATACATTTCAAATCATTTTTAAATACCTGTCTTCAATTTCTACGTCCTAAATCCACAAATAAAGACATTTAGATCTAATAAATCCTCAATTACCCGAACCGAAGCCGGTGAATGGAGGGAGGTTCAAAACTGCGTTACATCTCTTATCGAAAATTTTTTAATTTACTATTTCCATCTCAAAACATCCATCATAGGACGTAACAACATTATTATTTTGTAACTTGGCTAGTTGAGACGAGCCTTCGACGAAACTTTTTCGACCGATCCTTCAAGGACCTCTGGAAGCTACGGATGAGCCGAAATCGCGGTGGCACGATCGATCTAGCGTCGACTCTCTACCAAATAGCAACCAGGTAAGATCTAGGAGAGACACGCGAAGAATCTAGTCTACTTTCAAGCAATTAAAATACTAGTACAACGAGGAGCCCGAGGCATGTATGACGCCTATCCGGCGTCTTCTTTCGCGCGTGCTCGTTAGGACAGCTGTCAGGTCGGGATCCTGACGACTTTTCATAAAGAGCAGATATTTCACGCCTGGTTATTACAGAGCCGGGGTGAGATCGCGCCGACATAGCTCGACGTTGCGTTGGCTCGCGTCTCGTCGATCGGTCCTTGGGCGAGCGCAAAACCGCTCTTGCAATTAATCGCAGCATGGGAACGGTAGCCCGCATATCTAATTGGAGGCCAGCAGACGCGTGTAGTTCACCGAGTCGACAACTCGATCCGCGCCGATAGCTCGTGTCGGCTGTGAAACGTGAAATTAAAGCCGTCGGCCTCGTTAACGACGGGCCGGTTATATCGCGCGGAAAATCCGCTCGCGGAATGGTTGCTAGCAATCCGAGTATCGCGATTTCACTGGTTCTAGCTCTCGAAATCGCGGGCTGGGGGTGGGGGTGGGGGGGCATTGGAGCGTTAGGACGAGCGGGGGTGTGGGCCACCGGTGTAGACGTTAAATTGGCGGCCGGGAAGATTTAGGAGGAGGTTTCGCGGCGTTTTATAAAGTCTCGCTCCGGAGACCGAGCCCGGCAAAAACCACCGGAATTGAGAGCACTCTCGAGGGTAATGCGGCATAAACGAGATAAAGTACGTTTAATATCGTTGAAACAGTTATGGCCGCGATTACCGCCTCCTGGCCACCTCGGGCCGCCTCGCCGCGTTTTGTATACAAATGCGCTCGCCGACGCCAAGTGTCCACCGTCCGGCTTAATAACGCGTTATCGGGACCCGGGAGCGGTCGCTCGACCTGAAAACTGCACGGTTACCGTCCAAACGATAACACCCGCTCTCGACAATTACGAGAAACGACGAGATTCTGCTCTATACTCCCGGATCGAAAGAATTATGGATCTGTCCACCGGGTTCCGTTTGACCCTTGTCCCAATTCTACGCCGCGGTACAACGAAACGCGTTTTCTTCGACAGCCAAAAGACCGTTCGATGCAAGAGCGGTGCAGGTGCAAGGTTCGATCAATTAACTCTATTCATTTTTTGTTTTCGTACAAACGTGATTGATTAATAGGCAATTTTCGAAATTTTGATTCGATTTGTGTTACAACGTCAACTTCATACTAATCGCGATATCTCTTAATTGTGTTATCGACCATATGTACAAATGGTTTTGACTTGTACGTCCTTCCTTCCTTGTTAGTAGATCGAACAATAAACACGTGTATATTAAACAGATATTCTTATTAACTCAGACCACAAACTTCCACAAGTTCCAACAATGTGCAACCAAAAAGTTGACTTTTCACATTAACACGATGCTTTCTGAAATTGATATTCAGTCAACCTTTTTAACTTAAATTATGTGCTTGTTGTTTTCAAACGATTCAACGATAGTATCCAGAAATCGAACACAGAATTATCGATGAAGTGTTTACGTTTATACCAGCGGATATTACGAGGGTCATCGCGTGCATTTCAATTACGCGCCGTTTATTGCTACGCAGGGTTCAGGTAATCACAGCATAATACGAGTCTATTCTCTGTCGCGTTTTGCTTCACACTCTACTTGCCTCATTATTTCGGAAAGTACCACACGTAGCTAAACCTTCAAATTCATTTAATTCATCAAATTAACAATACAATTCAGTATGTTTATCTTTTCATTGTAATAAACTAACATTTGTAGCAAATGATTAACTATTTTACATTAACATATCGATATTAATACGTTTGCTGCCATGATTTGATCACTACCTATCTTCACTGTTAAAATGTTTCATTAAAACGATATAAGGGCCACCGCATGGGTTACAGCCAAGAACATGAGAAACCCCACTCGAGTTAGTGATGTTGGTGAGTGAATCGTAGAATGGGCCCTCATCAACACCCCTCGAGAAGAAATAGAGAGGAAGCGATACCCCTCAATGGGAAAAAAAAAAAAAAAAAAAAAAGGGCCACCACATGGGTACGAGTCGTCCGTGTGAAAAAGAAATTTAGTGTGCCCTCTTCAAACATGAAAATGATTTGCATGACCTTTTTTAGCAAAAATATTCAGCAAAAACATTTGTTACTTCTGCTATTAGGCTTTGTGCCCTCTAGCAGCGACGGACGCCCGTGTGCGGCATGCAGAAAGTGGCGAAAGACATGGATTCTTCAAATACATATTATACTGTATACCGTAAACTGCGAACTGCAAAAAATTCATTTCATTATCTATAAGTAAATTGTAAGATTATGAATGTCACACATTTGTGACGATGGTAGCCAACATGCTGAAGGATCGAGCACGCCTCAGTGACTCGTTGGAAACATCTCTGCAGCTTCACCATCTTACGTCTACTTATCTCTTACGAAGTAAAAACAGGTACAGTTCGTTTCTCGAATTTATTTGACCTACATAAAAGCACGATTCCGGCCATGTTCCAACAATCGAGAAAAATTCCTGAGTATCCGATGCTATCGAGATTTGGGAATTGGGTCCGTCTGCGCAAACAGTACTTACTTAGACGTAAAAATGGTCCGGCAGATCCAGCACTGGCCGCTTGAATATTCATAGGTGTGGTCATAAACAGCCCAATAAATTGGAGAGAGCGAGTGTAACGCTAAACGGTTACACAAGGAATTAACGGCCGGCTGGAGGCGAAAATTTACGGGACGGAGTGCCGAACAAATTAACGGAAAAGAAAGGGAGCGAGACATTTCGGAGGAGAGAGGGAGAGAGAGAGAGCGGGGGGGGGGGGAAGCGGAACAGGGAGACAACGGAGAGAGGAGAGGAAATGTGAGGAGAAGGCAGACGAGATTGCGAGAAATCACGACGATACCGGTCGAAGATCCGACCGTTCGACGAATAGCTTCTCCGAGGAGAACCGATCCTCGGAGCAGTCCGTCGTCCATCCAGCCTCGTCCTCGTCTCTTCGTTGTCGTTGTCGGTGTCGTTGTCGTCGTTCGCCACGGAATCGGGTTAACGTCCGTGTTATTTTTGCTGCGAGCTGTCAACCCGAGAATCCTTGCGCTAACAAGGTGCCGCACCGGTCGAGTAACCGAGTCCGTTTTTATCAATGGCCCTTTGGGAAGTGGCGGATCCCCGGCCCTTCGCCAGCGAGGATCTAACGAGGGCCCCGCTTTTTGCACATTAAAATATCGACTAATTGCCCCAGGATTCTGGCGGCGTTTTTCTGGACCCTCGATCCCTCCCCACTCCCCTTAACCACCGCGAAACTGCCATCTACGCTTCGGAACGCGATCGGCCGCTCGAATATTTCCGAAATCTCGGACTCGTCTGCCACCGGTGGTGAGAAACTTTTCTTCCGTCGTTTTCTTCCTCGATATTCCCCACACACTGAAGATGCATCACCTTGGATTGCTGTTCATCCTTTGCACTCGGCTGTCCCCTCCAAGAAAACATCTTGAAGACAGCCAGCAGCTATCTAAGGGGACACCGACGATGTTCTTTTCCAGAGGATATGGAAATTAGAGTCTTCGACAAAATAATAAGACACCTAACATATTTTTAAATTTCTTAAATTTAAAGGTGGAAAGTGTACACTCTGTTATATCCTGAATACTACATACTATCTCCAAAGTAAACACGCAAAATCTTAGGATTGTATCGCATACCATACCAAAATTAGAGAAAGATGTGTAAACACGGACTGACATTGCTTCGACAAAAGTATAAGACATTTGGTTCATTTTCCACTCATATGACTTGTACCATTAAGTGTTCAACTGCGAACGTATTCAGACGTTGAATCTTGTGATTTTCTTACAGTATAAGTACATTTATTAAAATGAAAAATAAATAATGGGTCGTGATAAGAAATGTGTGGGGAGATTTATCAAGGCGAGTCTACACGAATGGGAGACAATATAATAACGTAAATGAATTAAAAGAAAGTATAAATCACAATTGGACATATTTAGAACAAAAACGAATCAAAAAGTTATATAAATCTAATCGAAAACGATTACTAGACGTAATACAATTCAAGGGAGGTATCACAGAGTATTAATTTTGTATTTTTATTTGCTTAATCAAACATTTTTGTGTTAGTGTCTTATACTTTTGTCGAAGCAATGTCAGTCCGTGTTTACACATCTTTCTCTAATTTTGGTATGGTATGCGATACAATCCTAAGATTTTGCGTGTTTACTTTGGAGATAGTATGTAGTATTCAGGATATAACAGAGTGTACACTTTCCACCTTTAAATATAAGAAATTTAAAAATATGTTAAGTGTCTTATTATTTTGTTGAGGACTGTAGATTATACAATACATCTGATTAGAGCAATTACTTTTGTATAAATAATGAATACGTTCTGATTGATGCTGGCGATCTGAGAAAAGTGTGCGCGTGCAGAGAGCTGAATCGAGTTTCAGGGTTCATCGAATGATGTTTGGAAAGTGGCATTGACAGTGAATTTCAATACTGTTTTGTACGGCGAGTTTAATGAATATACGTTTGTGACGCTTATGCAACGATAGATTAGCTCGATAGTGGACTAGCGCGCGGGTCTAGTCTAGAGACAGAATTTTAATCACGACGTTCTCTCCTTCTCGTTAATTTCGATAACGCCGCTAGAGATACGACCGGTTAACGAGCCACGCGCGTTATTCGATCCGGTGATCCGTCGTCACCGCGTGCTGCGCATTTTTTTCCTCGGAGATGATAATTCCGATTGGATCCACGAATTTAACGAGGCCGTCGAATTCCAGGGAGGTCTCGTGCGGCTTCCTTTCCCTCTTTCTCAGAGTAGCTGGCTGAAAACTAGGTCTCTTTTAGCACTAGAAAGAGAATTCATTATTTTCGAGTTGTTACAATTCCTAAAAAAAAATAATCAATTATCTATCTGTCTCCTGTCTCATGCAATAGAAGCCGATTATGTTTATTTTGCATAAAAATCCGCAGTCTAGTTATTACTTTCTGTACAATTTCAGTAAGTTTCTATACTTTCGTGTAACGCTTTCGGTGAGTCGGTTAAAGATCGCAATAATTCTTCGATTACACCTCAACAAACCGAATGCAAATTCAGAGAGCGTGCAACAACGCTCCGAGAATGCCCCGTGAAACAATCCAACCGATCGAGCAGATTTGTGGAAGAGCCGGAACGCATTACCATACTCGTTTCCATGGTGCCGCGTCCGAAAAATGTCCGTCATCCGTGGAATCCGGTCGCGCGATTAAGAAATAGGCCGGCGTTCGCTGCTTTCCAGAGCCCTCCGCCAATTAATACTGATTTCCTAACTAACGATCCTTTTTCTCGCCACGAAACGGAAACTGGACCGCCGCGAGACCCGCAAGAACTCAAAATACTGCGCTCTGTTCGCAAACCAGTCTCCCGCGGCGAAAAGGAACGGAGCTAAACCACTCTTAACACCATACTGCACTCGTCGATCTTATCAGTGCTGACAGGAACCTTTAACGATCAGCGAGGAACAGCAGCAAGTAGAAGAAAGCTTATCTAAAAAAGGATGGGGGTGAGGGACGTTTGAAGACATTTTTGTGGTTCCAAAAATCCTTCGGGAAATCAGAAAGAGGATCCAACAATCATAGGACCTCTCTCATTTCCCGATTTACTAACACCTTCAAAAATAAGGTGCTTCTTTGCACAAATCTCATTTTCTAGTTTACTTAGAAACGCTGGTTAGACATCAACGACGAAGTGCAGAATCTTAAATTGATTTGCGGACAGAAAATGTAGGACGTTCTAAGAGTTTCATCATGTTGCTATGATTTCACCTGATCTGTGAATAAAATACCACTTTTGAGTAGCCAGGAACTTAATTCAATGATTCCAGAAGCAGTCTGGTCTCCTCGTCTGCTCTCGCTCGCCATGAAAAAGAATTCATAGGTTGTGAGGAGTGCTCGCAGCAGAAATTTCTCGTGGCAGCGTCTAGTCTTCCGAGAAGATGACTTCTGCGAGCGGTCAGGGAACGCGGGACGCTCGTTAATCGTTCAGCGAGAGGAGAGTCGAATCGAGAGTATCCCGGCAAGAGAAACAAATCGACCGGGCAAGAAAATCGTCGCGGTCCGTGTCGGATGCAAAACACGATTCACACTTTCGATTCGCTCGGACACATACCGGTTCCGAGTTATCGTTTTCTCGGGCTGAGGCGAGCCGAGCCGTTGCAAAGCTGCGTCAAGACGAGGCGAGGCGAACGCGTGCGCGCGCGCGCGCGCGGGCGCACGCAAACGGCCGGGGGCCCGGTACGTGTAAGCAGAGGTCATTAAGGGACTTCCTACATTCCCCGACTTCCCCGCCACCGCAACCGCAGCCGCCGCCGCCACAGCCGCAGCCGCCGCCGACCGAAAGCTCTAATTATTTCTTGCTCGGCGGCGATCGCTTCCGCGCGCGGCCAAGTACGACTACAGGTGTAACCGTTTACGGGAAGACCGGGAAGATCGCACGGTTAATTGGAATCCGATAAGCGTATGCCGACGTTTCAAGAACCGTTTCTTCAACCGGGAGACATCTAAATAGTCGGGACTTTCGAACCGGCCACAGTGTCTCCTGATCTTGAAAGAAAACGCGACCACTCCGTTCACGAAGCCGCTGTATTCTTCCCGAGGATATTGTCTTCCGCTCTATCCTACTACACATATTCTACTCGGAGGAACATTGTCTTGTTCTAGGAGACCTTATTCTACTCTAGAGAATACTGTTTCAATTTAACCTACCGTATCGTGCTCTAGGATACAGAGCCTCGCTTCAAGCTCTTTTCTTGTCGACGATATTCTATTCTACTCCAGACTACTCAACTCTTCTCCAAGCAACTAGGCTAAAGTAAATATCGAACAATTAAAATGTGTACACTACGTAGACTAAAACGTACGCAGAACAACAAAACTTCACACAAACTGTATTAAATCTGAACGTACTAATTAATCAGCATACTCAAATCTGTTCAACCATTATGAACAGCTACATACTTGCATTCAAATCGTTTTTCGACAGCGTCTCGGGTGACAGGAATTTAAATGAGCGTGTTCGTCGAACGTTTCGGTTGTTATTTTTCCAGTGGTGCAACCGTGGACAAAGTTGGACGGTTTCGCCCGGTGTTTTAGCCCGGTTAATCGTTTTTCCTGCGCTGTTATAGGTTGACACAGAATAACGATCGGCATTGTTTCATTTCGCAGGCTCGCCAGTACGTCATGCATTCTTTACGGCGTTCGGTGAAAATTAAAGCCGGGAGATCGGCCGATTAAGGCCGGTAATTGAACGGGTCGATTAATTTGCCGATTAAATGTCGTTACGTCGGCGTGAGATAATTAAAACGGGAAATAATTAAAGCGGAGCAAACTCGCTGTAATAATAATCGACGCGGCACGGCCGGCCGGGATGACGAGGAACGGTTAAGCCGATTAATTAATAGAGAAAGCTCTCCGCGCTCTCGCCCCTCTCCCGCCCACCCTGACAAATCGGACCGGTCGACCTTTGTGCTTCTTAATTTTTTAAGCTCATCGAGCAAGCCGCTTTATGCACAATTCATTACCGGGGAAAAATTACAAAACTCTTCGCTGCGCTGTTAAGAAACGAACGTTCGTTTTATTCGACGGGATTACGATATCCGCCGTAGATACTTGCAACAAATTCCTCGAACTTCCTAGAATCTAGTCGACGCCGGACGCAGTGAAAGTATTTCGAATACTATTTTAAGTAAACATAGTTCTACAGTTGGCGTGAAATAGTATTTCACCGCGACGTGATTTATGGAATGGAATAACAATTGCCAAGATATACATTGCAGATTGCAGATCGTAAACAAACGGTTCGGTTACGCTGAATCGATTAGAATAAAAGACATCTGTTCATTTTAAAAAATGACCTTGAAATATCAGAGAGTATGAGCCCGATAAAGAAAGTCTCACCGAAGCAAACGGTGTTTTCCCTCGCACGGTTTCTCGCGTGATTAAAAATAGCGGAGATGTTTCGGGTGAAAACGTAAGGTAGCTGGGTGTATAGAAAGTTAACCATCCGAAAATATTACCGTAAAGTGGAGAGTCTTTAACGTAACAGAAACTCCGGATGAGACTTGTGACATAGTGTGGGGGGGGGGGCACCTTGGCCAGCACAAAAATCCGCGTGCTCGGCCGCCATAATTAAAAAGAAAATGATCTTATCGGGCCGATGGATCGTTAATTTTCTATCCGATAATAAAGTTTCGTCGTGACCGATCGTCGGCGGAACGGCGCGGCGCGGCGTCGTCGGCGTCACTCGATGACTCGATGGTGGACGCGATGACAATCTCTCTCTCTCAGCTCTCGGCGGCCAGGACCGGCTAGGTGTGGTCCTACGTTCGAAGCCAGCGGGTTTCCAGGAACGCGAGCCATTAGACCTTCCGGCTGGTGTTATAAATTGTACATCGTTTAATTAGGCTCTCTTCCCGCCCGTGTCCGGACGGCTCAGTTATTTACCATTTACTACCGTGGCCCCTTACGCGGTATCTTGCCAGGAGCTACTGTGCATCAAATTGGATCGGGATTGGGGCCCAAGGGCCCCTGAACCCCTGGTGCCCCTGAACACCAACGGGCCCCGAAGGGTCTTCGAGTTCCGAGCAGAGACGATCACGCTGTCGCCGAAGAGCAAAGGTTAGGAAACCACTGTGCATAGGAAAGTCGGCCATTTTTGTCACCGGTGATCAGAAGCACGTCTTCCACAGCCGCTCTGAACATTCCTCCGACCGGAACATCGATCCTGCTATCTCGACTCGACGATAAACCGAGGGAACAAGCGTTCCTCAGCGTCAAGCGAGAGTGTTTTCTACTCTACCACGATTAGGATGGAGTTATTGGACCTGGATAGGTCTACAGACGCTTTCACGCCCCTCTGGAAAGTTTGGAATCGATGCTGCTAGATACGACACCGTTGCCCTAAATTGGACGTGATCCTTAACCTCGGAACGACGCGCAGCCATTTCTTAGCATCGACTCAATGAAATGGTTCCAATACGATTGAGTGCATCCTGAACATGTTAGTTTTACTTGAGACATCTTCAGAAATGCTGACTACGCGCCTGTAGACTTTGTCTATGGACAAAATTAAGACTTCATAGCCTCGTCGTCAACTTTAAGGTGTTGCTTGTTGGTTAATCATGAGTTATCCAAGTCTGCGTAATTTTTAAAGTTTTATGTACGGCTCATGTTTTTTATTCTACATATACACCCGCTGTTTAGTCATTACCCTACACGATATAATTTGATTATGGAATATAAGATTGCCCCTTCAATTTTTTATCGCAATGATTGTCCACTCGAAGAAATTCTGATTTTCGTGCAGAACAGTAAAGAAAACTGGAAATCTGCGCACACCAATTACCGAGTGGCTATTCTAGCTGGAGAATGTCTATTCGAATATACGTTAGCGGTGAAACGCTGATGGTAGAGCGCTTATTGAGCAATTCCGGTTTAGCGGAAAGACCGGGATACAGAGCGTCGAGTACCAAAACGTCAAAGCTGCCGGATAATAAACTAATTTGATTCAATCGCGGGTAGCGGCACGAAGTATTTCGATGCCTCATTAGCCCGCCACATCTTATCGATACTACCTCGGAGAACGTAATCAGGGACATTATATTGCTGGCTAATTCCGCGTTAGGCTGCGGTTATACTGGGGACGATATCTCTCGAAAAGAAATCCCAAAGGGACCAGACATTTTTTAAAAACGATGCGTAAACAAATAGATTCAGAGAAAAATTGATTTTGTTTTACAATTTACAAACGTCGTGTATACATATATATTAATAGCAATTTATCCCTAGAATTTATTTCTTTCACGTACACAGATTTAAATTCTCGAAATTTTGACTTATGATGAAGATGATTAATTTCGAACAGAATCTACGAAATATACATATATGTCATTAATAGACCGCGTATCTTTATGTAAAATGAAAATTGTTTACGTCAATTACAAGAGATAATAAACACATAGAAGATCCTTCCCGTCTTTAATAATCTTTTCTTTTTTTTTTTTTATAAATACGCACTTGGCGCATACATTGCAACTAGTTTTCACTATCTAGCAATTTGGTTTGAATAATTCTTACTTAAATCTAAGTCTAAAGTCTTAAATCTAGGTAAGTCTTAGCGGTTAATGGATGTACTCCCAATGGCGCACTCCACATATGTTTTAAACACTTCTTACATGTTTTAATTACTCTAAGTTCACTTAACTTAAATTACACTAGTTCAAAGGGTTTTATCCTTTTTAGTCTACGAATAAGTCCGCGGTTGTCGAGTAACTGTAGCACTTCGACATTTTCGTGTTCATATAGTCTAGTTTCGTGTTTTTTCGCGAACTGCTTAATAATCTTGAGAAGTTAAAAATAATATATTAACGTTCTTACATTCTTTCCATCTGTGTACAATTTTAAACTACACTAGCTCATTTTTGTTATTAATGTATAAAACCTACTGTCTGATTATTAATTTCATTTTAATCGAACTAAAATTGTATTTTGTTGCTGTCGATGCATAGCCATTAGAAAAGAGATGCATGCAGTGAACATAAAGCTTCCTTCTAACAAATTCTGAACGATAATGAAGTTCTAATCATAGCCACCGTAAAATCAATCCTGGTTAAAGGAGTTACATTTGTGAACTGATAAAAAGACAATGTGCTTCAGGGACGACAGGGTATCGCACGGGATCGAGAATCGCGTCTAGTATAACCGCAGCCTTATGCGGGCGCCTCGTCGTTGGGACGAGGTAACATCATCGAGTCCTCGCCTAATGACTGGAGCCAGTGGAATTCTCCGCCGCGGCCGATCGCCGCGAAAATGAAGAAGTCCGCGATTCGAAGGCGGCTCTCGGGCCCGTCTGACAAAAATGCCGGGGCTTATCTCCATCGATGGGATCGAAATTAGTAGCGCGC